>BNCP01000020.1:0-1200000 GCA_019650235.1 Volvox reticuliferus
AGTTAATAGTTTTAACGAAATTTGGGCGATTTAGGGCACAGGAATGTGCAGAGTCGTAGGGATTTAACGGCTTCAGCAATAACTAGTTGCGAAACTTGGGAGTTCTGGGAATGGTTGGGAGCCTGGAGGATACGAGACGGGTGTACAGGTAGTAGAGACGACAGGAGAGACGAAACTGAGTGTCATGATGGGGATTGGGAATGCAACGGGCCTAATTCCTGGAGATTGCGAGGGGGCTTGTGTGCTGAGGGGGCCAATACTTTCCGAATATTATCTGGGGACTTTAAAAAGGAGAAGGGCTGCTTAAAAACTAAATTTTGGATTTTTAGAACGTACCAGGGGAATTAGGAAGTGCAGTCCCGAGCCCAGCGTCCCTTGGTATCGCCCGAATCTTTCAATTATGTACACGGTCTTCTCGGGCACAATACTGCGAGGCAGAAGAAACCGAGGGGCATTTTTGTCCAGCCAATGTCAGCATCCAGCGTCTGCTATCTACAGACGTGCGAAGACTTACGACATGTACAACCTTTGTCCCTGCATGCACCCACACCCACACCCATGCGCGTGCACACGATCACGCCCACCCACACGCGCGCACGCCCACACACGCGCGCGCATGCCCACCCACACGCGCGCACACCCACACACACGCGATCACGCCCACACACACACACACGCACACCCACACGCGCGCGCACACACACGCGCACACCCATACCCACACACGCGCGCACACACACACGCACGCGCACGCCCACACCCACACGCGTACACACACCCGCACTCACCCGCACATACACGCACACACGTGCGCACACACCTCCTGAAGCCACCAATGACATATCAGCACCAGCAGCTAAACCTGCAATAAGGACAGCATAAAAACAGATGTATTCGTGACAAACCAAAGATATGCAGGCAAAACATCTACTAACACTATCCATGGACAACAAGGACATAATGCATGTACACCCGTCACCCCTCCAACCCCGCCTCCGTCGCCCCTCCATCTCACTGCGGCCCTGCACCCGCCCCCACAACTTACCCTCGCTTATATCGTTCTAGGTTCCTCGCCAATGTTGAAGCATTCGTACACGTAGCCAGTGGCGCCACAGCTAAGAACCTGCGGCAGCGGACAAGGCACACACCCGGGCAGCAGACGTCAGGTGCATGACAGACACGGCAAAAGAAACACAAACCAAGCAGAATAGGAAAGGGTGCTTGCACAGATGTCGGGGGCAGCATAAACATGCGGGAAACACACGAAACACACATGTGAAGAAGTCACGATGGCGTCTGGACACCACAACGGCGGCATGGCGCCACGGTGGCAAAGCAAGACAACCGCGTAGAAAGAACAGCTTCCCTGTGTCACCGCCTCCCCCGCGTCCGGTGCCCCTCCCCCCTGGCTTCGTCATCCATTCCCCTGCCTCCTTCAATCTTTCCGCCGCCTCCGTCACCCCTCCCCCCGCCTCCGTCACCCCTCCCCACGCCCCCGTCGCCCCTCCTTCCGCCCCCGCCTATATTGTTACTTCCCCCCCGCCTCCGTCACCCCTCCATCCCACTGCGGCCCTGCATACCCCTCCACCCGCCCTCCCAATTCCTATCCCATCCATACCCGCATCTAGCGCCAATCAACATTAGAATGTGGACCATGCACCTGCAGGCACGTAGGAGAAGGCAAAGAACACACAGCAAAGTCATTAGAGTATTTACAACATGCGAAATAGTGTCATCACCTATGACTTGCAGTACCAGACTTACCCCCGCACACACACTTCTGGCACAGCACGGCGGCAGCACAGCGTGGCGGTGGTGCTGTGTGGCGGAGGCGCAGCATGGCGGTGATGCAGCGTGAAGGCGGCACAGCATGGAGGGAGCACAGTATGGCGTCGGTGCAGCATGGCGGCAGTGCAGTGGTGCAGCATCACCGTGCGGCAGCAATGCAACGTGGCGACAGCACAATGAGGCGGCATTGAAGCAGCATGAGGGCATCACCGTGCATTGCGGTAGCGATGCAGAGCGGCAGTGAACCAGTACGGAAGCCGCGCAGCACAGCAGCGGTGCAGCAGAGTAGCAATGCAGCGCGCCAGCGGTGCGGCGCGGTGCGGAAGTCGCACAGCGCGGCTTCAGTGCTGCGCGGCCACCGCGCTCCACGGCTGCCGCGCTGCGCGACTTCCGCTCCGCACCGCTGCCGCGCTGCACGGCTGCCGCGCTGTGCGGCTAAAAATTTTATCCCCCGAAAATCGCCCCCATCGTGACTTTCGCCGCCATTTTTTACCCTGTCTTTGCGCCCTCCCCACTCAAAAAATGCTTCTATTACTTACCGCTGTATTTCCATATATATTGCTGCATCTCGCCACACTCGTTGAGCAGCGCCGCCTCGTCCAGATGCATGGCGGCTTGTCTAACAGCGTCCTGTAGACATGAACCGCTGATCGCTATAGGAAAAGGCAACAGTATCTATAGGATTTCGTCCATTAAAGATCTGCAACTAATCGTGTGGTAGTGGGACGAGATGTCGAGGAAACATAGTAGCCCTATTCAAACAACTAGAATGATTTAAGTAGGTTAGGATGTATAGACACCTATTAGTTATTATTATTTATTAATTTTGTAAAACAATGTTAAAGGCCTTAGGAGTAAACAGAACATGACACCGTGCAGTACAGGCCATCATCCAACCCCATTCTCCACGTCCTTACCTCCACCAGCACCACCACACTATCAATCACTGTTTGGGAAGGTAAGCACGACTGCAAAGGGTGGGATGGGTGGCGGGTATGGTGGTGATGGCAGCATGGAGGGGCGGCAACGGGGGTTGCACCCTCACTTACCTACCTGCCCCCGTCGCCGTCCCTCCCTGCCGCCGTCGCTGCCCCCTCCGTTCCCCATCCACATCCACCCCACCGTTGGGGAACCCCACTTAGCTGTGCGAAATGAATCCCAATGTCCACGTTTTCTGCTGTACAGAAACCCATGTGGTCTGAATCGTGTGTAACCATGCATAACAAAGTCAGGCAACATTTACAATCAAATGCTCCCATCGTAATTAAACCAGACAGCACCAGACACCGTGTAACACAAAACCACAGAATGAGCTCATCCTAATTAAGTGTAACAGTCGCCGATAAAGTGGTAATATTGTAACACCTCTAACGTCTCTAACTTTTGGGCTGTCAGGCTTAATTAGCCCGGCCCATAGTTGGCAGGGTTCGTTCACATGTATGTACACAAACTTCTGCATTTGCTGCTGCTGGTGATAATTCTTGCGATGCTGATACTTACCATTTGAATGAATGCATGCAGCCCCGCTCTATTATTCGGATGTATGCGGCGCACTCTCTGAGGCCTATGGGATTGGCTTTTCGCTAAATCCGGGCGAAGCAGCTAACTTCCCGGAGGTCCTTGATCTCTATAAGGCAGCTGACTGCGATCCCAAGTTGTGCACGTACCTCCACGACAAATATGGCAGCTACAACGAATACGACATGGGAACCGCGCCCGCCACCTATACAGCTGGCTGGCGAGCAACTGGATGCTTCAACTTATGGTCGGAATATATAGTCGGTCAGTACATAATATGTCAACCGCGTCCTAGCTATGTATGTGTTGTTCATCAGCTCTGGACATACATATAGTATACTCGCTCTACCATAAGTTTACGATTATTAGTGGATGTGTCATATCATAATACATGTCTCACGTACCTGTTAGTTTATTAAGTATTTTTTATTTTATTCTTATTCCCAAATAAAAGCATAGTGCTTAGGTTGCATGGCCTGTCGAGCGGCGTGGCCAAATATATAAAGGAAGCTTCTAACGGCTTTTCGTTTCAACCATCCATGGGTGTGAGCATGCAGGCAGAGAAACGGAGGGGGAGATAGGGTCATACCCAAGCCGAAAAAACAAGGGACATGCATCCAGCCATCTGTACCCATACAGACCATTGCTTGCTTGGAAGACGGCAGGGCATCAAATTCGTTATACTATAACTATAAGGCTAGCTTTGGCCACTCTATCTGGTTATTCGCTCCTTGACTTCATCTCAGATTGAGGGAACTCTGAGATAACCCGAAAATAACCCTTGTGTAGTAGTTGAATGCCGAAAACGGGCCATTCGAGATACTGAAATGGTGCTTTATTATGCACCTTGTATTGCATCGTACTTGTGTGCGCCGTACATGTACGACTACGACACTCTACCTCCTCTGGAGGGCACATCTCGGGCTCTCTAATTTGGCCTGTCAGCATGTGTGTGCCATCGCCTACCCTGGCCATGGGAGTTTTGTGTTCCCTCAAGTCACGACATGCCCCCTTTGAGCCTGCGTCACAGCACTCACGGGTTTTCCAAGCATCAGTCCTTTAAGCACGACAGATCAACTACTTTTTTTGATCTGGTCTGATACTAATTGTTGCAGTTGATTGGACCTGCTTTATGCGCCTTATTATATTGTGCTTGTGTGCCGTACATGTACGACTACTACACCTTTCCGAAGCCTTTCCTAAAACCCTCACATGATAAACTGCAGGATGTCTTTCAGTGCCCGGTTTCTACTCCGGCACCCCGGATGTGGCACATGACATGGATGATCTTTCAATGATACCTGCGACATCTTTAAATGATGCTGCAGTCAAGTGTGCGTACCAAGCGGGCTGCGAGGGATTTACGACCTATGTGGCTGGAGCTAGTTATACTCTAAAGAACCAGGTCTTCCCATTGAAGGTCGTCCCTAAATCCCGCTTCGGAGAGAGAACCTGTACTTACATAAAGAAGACCGGCGGTGAGTGGCTGGCCTGGCTTGCTTAGTATTACTATATACTATATACTTTTAGTACTATATATAACCCTTTGTAAAGGTTAGAATTAATAAGAACATATTTCAAGTTAGTTACTAATTTTGTCACTTGCCCCTTTTATGTAATAAGGGTTGCTAGATTATATTCATGCATGCACAGGTATGGTACTAAAACCCTATGATATTAAGGGTATGTTACACTGTGCGCGACTCGCACTGCAATATATTATTTATATAATTATATAAATGATATAATAATAGTATAGTATGGTATAAATAATATAATGTAATATAACTTAACATAATATATAAGTAATTTCAATAATATTGTGGGGTGTTACACTGTGGGCGGCTCGCCCTACAAAGACGAGCACCGGGGGGCCTGACCGGACCAAGCCACAGCGCAGGGGAAGGCCACGTGGCTTTGTCTATCTGTCCTGCCACGTGCATATAACTAAATATTGTCTACTTAATTATATGCTATATTATGACATTATGTGATATAATGTAATGTAATGCGAAATGTTGACAACATTGTTCTTTCATTTGTCTTGCTTATATATGGGTCCTGCGGTGACTGTGGATGCCGTGCATGCTCCCTGAAGTCTCCAACTGACTGGTGATAAACGCAACTCATTTTAGAATTTATAGTCATGTATGATGATCCTTGCTTTGTCCGCTGGTGTCTGTCAGTTAGCCGGGTGCATGAATTCAGTTCGTTCAACCACCTCCATCATGCATGCAGGATGCCCGGTAATATCGTACTACACGGTCATTCCCGAAATGGACCACCCCGATGATACTCTTAGCACCGGCCTCCCCGAGGCAACAATTGCGGAAACATGTACGGGAATGCCGTATTGCTTAGGGTTCAACTCGAACGGTGAACTGAAGACGGCCCCGTACCCTCTTGTCCCGACACCTGGAACATGCTTTTACATAAAGACCGGTACGCAGTCGTTAGCTGCCCATGCCCAATAAAGAAAGGCTGAACACGCATACGATAGACTTTGATTTGTTCATTAAGTACATTTGTCCGGCTCCACCTGCCTCACTAATAACGAAGAGCAGCAGTTTGTAGTGTTTGCACACCAATTAGGCAGGCACATATATATATATATATATAATATATATATACATGCAAATACACATTTATACATACATATGCAGACAAAGCCACGTGCCCCTCTCCCGCGCTGTGGCTCGGTCCGGTCAGGCCCCCCGGTGCTTGTCCTTGTAGGGCGAGTCGCCCACAGTGTAACACCCCATACATATGCATATATGACATTGTTTGTAGAAATAACGAAGGGTTTCCGCCGTATTCCGCCCTTCAGCCTTTCACTGTATGTGTGCGGTTCTATCGTCTCATGCATGCAGGGAACCAACAATTTGAATTATTAGTTCTACTCTGTATAGCTGCATGCGGCGTCCCATTTTTTGCTTGCCTTAACATATCTATGTATATACCTGCCTATCTGGAAATCTTGTTATCGAAGATTCTATATGGGCCTGCCTTATTAATTTCCAATCTACTGTCCCATTCTATTGCTTGCTCAATTGTTTTCTCGTAAGGACCCGCACGCCCGACCCTCCTCTGACTGCCGTTTATTGCTGCTGCGGCGGCTTATGCCGCCCTGCTTGCCGGTGTGGGCAACATGCATGATGATGATACATGTCATCCAACAATAATCATCGATGGCTGCGTTGAGCAGGCCCCTTGTTCGACTCAGCAACTTGTGGAGCCGTCGCGGAGAACTATAACGATCTGACCGTCTCGAAGGCTCCTTATGAGATGCGAACACTCTTTAAAAATGCGGGGTGCAACAAAAAAATCTGCCATTACTGGGCGTTCAAATACAGCCTCTGGCAGGGTACCGGTTTGTGGACCCTGCCCAAACCGGTGTACGACGCTTATAACTATTTCAACTGTTTGGACGTTCAGCAAGGCAAGTAATAATCGATTGATCTATCCAGTTCGGAAATAGAATAGATAAGGATAGAAAGATAGATAGATATTTGGATAGGTAAATATAGGTTACTATTACTATATATATTTTAATATCAATCCTGTTCACTAATTATGGCATATGCCTGCTACTAGCACAAATTGCGGGCAGTCCTCTAAATCCGTTCCATTGTTTGTACGTTTGTTGCCACGGTGAGCCAATAGTTCTCAGCTTTATCATCCCGTGTCGCTTTGCATCTTCATTACCAAATTTCTTGCTTTACCGTGCTGTCCCTTGAGTCACTTGGCTTGACCGCCGGGCCTAGCTTATGACCTGCAAGAGTGGGGCCTCCCCATGCAATAGCCTTCAACAGTCAAGAAGGGAGCCGGGCGAGGATGGGGATGGGGAGAAGGATCTGCGGGAGGAGGACCTAGTAGAACGACTAGTGCGTGGCGCTGTGGCTCGGTCCAGTCAGGCCCCTTGGTGCTCACCCTTGTAGGGCGAGTCGCCCACAGTGTTACCAACACCCCAAGACTAGTGCGGGTAGATAGATAGAGTATTCGAAGGAGGTGGCCCATGCAGCTCTGGAGTTGTGTCGAGTCCTCCTGCTTCTCATGGTACTGGTGTGCAACGCACTTCTGCATGTTTTATTTGCTTCAGCGCGGCATCTGGGCTGCTGTATTTACTGGTAATATCCGGATGACTGAGTCTGGTCATCTTCTGATCGGGCCTTCGTTGGCGGATATAACAAAGATACAGCAGCAGCAGCATGTGTCGGCGCACGTTCAGCCAGGGCAAAACTGGCTCCCGCCCAAGCGATCTGCCAAAGGTACTGCTCCTTCAGTTCAGCTAAGCCCCAACGAATTGTATCATCTTTCTGACCTTCCTCGCGACTGGGATTCTACGTAGTAGTTGCTCGATGGTGCTACTGCCATCACTATTGCGGCTGCTGCGTAATCAGCTTCGTTCATGCATTCACTGCAACCGGATTTGTCTCCTTGTGTGGCCTGTTACGCTTGCGCTTAAATACCCTTGCAGTGGCCCTAAATGATCCGTCTGCACCTGTTGTTCAGCATCCCCTGCTGCATGTTGTACAGCATGCAGCAGGGGATGCTGAACAACAGGTGCAGACGGATCATTTAGGGCCACTGCAAGGGCTACCAACGTTGGTAGCCCCTAATAAGTAATTTTTCGCGTTCCGGCGGGGTTCATAACTTTTTAACTGGATTATTATGTTCTTGTTCAATTTGTTTGGCAGGCCGGGGCCTCTAGGGCACCAAGTCTGCTGGAAACGCTCCAAAATTATTGCCTTCTGTCGATCTCTGCGTTGGAAGAGCAACAGCCTTTTGGGGCTCCAAATAATATTTGTCGGTTATATAAAAGGAACTGGCTACTAAGAAAACAGTCATCTTGACCTCTTGCATCAAATAATCAATATTCACAGAGAGAGGCCCCTCAACCCTGCCTCAAATATATATAGCTCATAATAACATGCTGTGTGTGTCCCTCTATCTTGGCCGCAGGGTGTAATATGTACGTAGGCTTCATGGCTACCCCAGACTCTTCACACACGTCACCTACGGACATCATCGGACAATCCGGTTCTGACACTACGGCCTACAACTGGTGTAGGTTCGACCCAAAATGCGTGGGTTTTGACACGGTCGGCCGGACCTTGCGCACCTACTTTCCCTTGGAACCAAGTACAGGGCTCTGCGTATACACGCGGGGAGCTTCATGTAAGTCGTGCTTGGCTGGATGGCTACTCAATAAATAGGCATGGCGACGCATGCATGCACATGAATATTACCAGAACGTATGTGTTCATGGATCGCTTGTCACCGGTATATATATATATATATGTGTGTGTGTGTGTGTGTGTGTGTGTGTGTGTGTGTGTGTGTGTTAGGAAAGCGCCCGGCCCTCGCCCGTATTACTCTTCTTCCTCATTTCCCTGGTATGTCACCGTGTGTCGCTCATTCATTCACAACACAATATTATATATATATATATATATATATATATATATATATATCCCTAGCAACCTGGCTTCATGTGTACATACCACGTATGTACGCATGAGATATGGTGATGGGCCATTATTAGGGTTCCAAGCTTGTTCCTCCAGTCTTCGTTGCTATTGTATACATCGTACACAGTAGTACGGCACACACATATAAGGTGCATACGTAAAGCACCATCTCAGCATCTCGAAAGTTGTTTTCGGCACTCAACTACTTGTCATCTTGTGCAATTGTGATCTTATTATTGGGTACCATGCATACATCTATCAGTCCGCTGCGTCCAACTAGTAGTCGGATCTGAAACCCGGACGGAACGGCCACCTGTACTGTATCTTAGGATTTATGATTTGCATGTTGCTTCCAGTAGTCCGACCCTCTTTCATGCTTCGGAAGGTAACCTGACTTGGTAGGTAGCCATTCCATTCTGATGGCTACTGATGAGCAATCTATCGAGGAGTTTGTCCAATATGTCCCTTGCTTGCATGCCGTTGCCTTATGAAGGTGGTACGAATATTCCGCTCGGTTATTCTATGCCTTGCAATTTAATGAGTTGCTTTTCGTTCTCCCATCTGATCAATCATGGCTCGTGGCTCTGCCTGCAGTTCCCCCTGATCCGCCTCGCCCACCACCGAGGCCGCCTCGATCACCACCCCCTCGTCCGCCACGTCCATCGCCACCGTTGCCACCCGGCTTGGCCTCCGTCACTGCCTCTTACTCCGCTGACTTCTCCTCCGTGTCGCTGGCCCTTACGACAAATGGAACACTTGATAATGTACGGCGATGGTAATGATTACTTAATGTTGGATACGCATGTTGTTTTATTTCCAAAGCAAATTTCCCATTTATTTATTTGTATATTTAATATTTCGGTCCATCCTGTTCAGTGCGTGCGTTAATTTCGTTGTTTGCTTCCGGGATGCGTGGCCCTTCGTTATCACTTTAGCTGTTATCGAGTGGGCCATGTGCGTGTTTCATTCATCCGATCCCCAAGAGAGGCAATGACAGGTTCACGTGAATGAACTTTCATGCTGGCGCCTCGAGCTGGCGAATGAACACGCGAGTCAGCTCGATCGCGCAAACCCTCTGCTGTCCCTGTATGTACTAACAGTATACGTCCTAACCAGTATTCTCTAAAGTCTCCCTAAAACGTGCACTGCTGTTCCAGCATGCATGCATGCATCCTTATTTATTAGTAATTTTGTGTATCATTATTTATTATTATATAATAATATTCTATCCTATTATATAATATTGTAATATTCTATCATATTATCCCTATTATATATTAGTGTACTAGATTATGTAATATTATATATTAATGCATGCATCCTTATTTTGTGACTTTGATTGAAGAATGCCATCCAATCATGATTCCCTGACCTTTGTTTTCACCATTGCCCTGACTTTTGCCTTCCCAGACTGCAATCTGGGATTTTGTAGAGGTCTTTAAACAACGAGTTTCACAGACCTGGGGCATTCCGATTTGGCAAATATACATAACCTTTATTTATGTTAATGGCATAGAAGTGGACGTGTATTCAGTTGCCCCGACCGGCCGCCGACGATCAGTGGTGGAAGTAGGGCAAAATGAAATCGACACGACCGGTTTCAATAGGGTTCGAATAGTGGACATCAGCGGACCTACTATGTCGGGTTTGAGGACGTTGGGTCTCACGCAACTAGTGCAGCTGTCTGATTGGCAACCCCTTGAACACCATGAGCTGGTGGCCCTCAAGGCATCCGAGGAAGAGCTCCTGCAGGCGCTGCGTGTGATGGAGCCAACTGAAAGCAGGGGCCAACTTCATCGTCGCTTAAGTGCCACCAGCGGGGATTCTGCCAGCTTGAACTTTACCGTCACACAGTTTATTGAGGTGCCCCTGCCACCCTCACCACCACCCCGGCCACCTAACCCGCCTGGCATTATGGAATCCCCATCACCCCCCCCGCCACCACCTCGTCCCCCCCGGCCCCCTCCCGTCCCACCACAAACCCTCGGCTCTTTGGCAGCAGCGACCAACTCTACTATTATCCAGCGCCCGAACGCGCCACCTTCCCCACCCCTCCCATCAGTGCCCACCATACCTCCACCTCCATCTCCTCCTCTGCCACCACCTCCACCGAATCCACCACCGCTTCCACCCCCACCCAATTCACCTCCATCGCCACCTCCGCGGACTTGGCTACCTCCCCCCCCTCCACCTCCGCCGCCATCCACCACTCAAAACGTGCCACCATATCGTTCTCCACCGTCGCCATCATCTCTATTTCCACCTCCTCCTAACTCAAACCCACCGCCATCGCCTTCTCCGGCCCCGCCGCCACCATCATCTCCTCCACCCACGCCACCACCACCCTCACCCCTGCCGCTCTCCCCACCCCCGCCTTCACCCCCGATCCCTTCACTTCCAGTATTTTCCCCTTCCCCACAATCCCCCTCACCTCCTCCCCCTTCACCACCACCATCAAGACCTCCATCACCACGGCCGCCTCCGCCCTCACCCCCTCCTTCCCCGCCACCGCCACCATCACCTTCGCCACCCTCTCCAAGACCACCACCTCCGCCTCCGCCTTTGCCCCCAGTGATATGGGCTACATCAGCCAGCAGTGGTCAGCCAACGGTGGGTGAATTCGTTGAGCCAGTCGCGTATGCGCACCTCATTTGAAAATATGTAACATGAACTCCAAATCAGCGATTTAACTGAACTGACTTAGGGTTCTTACGTATCCTCCAATATATAATGGGAAGTCTCAGCCTGATGAAAGCTTCCGCGCAGTATGATAGTGGAAATATAGAGTTTCTCCCTGAGCTGGAGGCATCATCACGCACGGCTCCCCCCTGCCTGGGCGCGCGTGGGCGTCTGTGTGGCCAGACACAGGCCGACTCACGCAGAGACGGATTACAGCTCGCTTGTTACAGTACTGCGTTTGCCGCACGTGTATGCATGTACAGCGCAATTATTCATGTCCATCTCGCTCCCCCTGTTCATTGGCATCCCCATAACCTAAGTAGAGTCTAGAGGTACATGCGCTCACCTTGCTTAATTTATCCGCAGGGGATCGCCGATGGCGCAACTAAGGTTATCGGTGCGCCCCAAAAGGCTGTCCTAAATCTCCAAACCTGTACAGTGCGTCCATCGGTCTCCCTCGGCTGGACCCCCGCAAGTCGCAAGGTGGGATGTTAGCTGAGGACTTTAGGGGGTGGATTAAAAATAGACACAATGGATGATGAGATCTGACACCGGCTATGCTCGTGTATACATTATATGCGCTAATGAAATGTGCTAATAAAATAATATAATAAAAATAATAAATGCGCTAACAAAATATATGAGCTAATTGGCGCGATTTGTACTCGCCCTTATCACGAACAAGTTCAGGAAGTTCAGGATTTGTATGGATGCGTCCCGTGCCGTTCCGCTTCCACGCAGGCATCCCCTCGCTTCTTGGCGGTCTCTTTTGACCTCAACCCTCCGGCCACTGGAGCCCAGGCGCGAAGTGTGGGAGTGTACCTGATTTATACGGGGTCCCTGCGCCCCCTCATTACGGCGGTGAAGCTGCTAATCGTACCAGTGCCGGGGGTCCAGGTACGGCAAACAAACATTAATCGTACCTATTGCATAACCTCGTTAAGATTGCCCATGATTATCTGTAATCTATATTGCTTACTCGCCGTAGTTTAGATTCGCTGAATCCTAAATAAAACATCCTAATTGTGTCTGCAAACGCCGTACGACACCTCACCCATGCATCAACGTTGGTGCAGGAACACAGTAATACATATACGTAAAAGAGGGCGTAAACGTAAACCATATCGTACGGCCGCGAGCGGGCTGCTGAAAATATAAACGCATGTATGTACTTAACAAAGTGGGCCACACGACTCGCTTCAATCATCCGTGCTGCCAGAAGGCGCGCACGCCGAGGCACCAGCCAGCATCAATCATGTTGCCAATCAAGCTGCTTGTTCCTTGCGCCTGTGCAACCCATATACATTTACAGGCCGACAACATCGTCACTGTGCCCATATTTGACATCAACCGTGGAGACATCCCGCCGGTGCTGGTGTGTCCCGGCCTTACGCAGTTCAACATCAGCCCTGCTATCGTCACAAAACGCTCTTCCCTTACCACTTCCGCCTTCGCCGCTGCTGCCATTGTGGGAGCGCGTGTAGAGTTCAATGAGGCCCCGGTGGATGCGATGACGGACCTCCCTCTGGTGGCCGCCGTGGGCCTGTACACAGCCTAAACACCATGGGCATTGCACCCACCATCGCCGCACGATGATGACGCTGAATGAATCGACGATAATTAGATTGTAACCGCGCCTCAATTCCGTTGCGTACGTAGTTGCTTGGATCATTGCGACGTGTACACTAAAAATTCATATCTTGGTAATTTCGAAGTGCCCCAGGGGTCAGGGATACGTATGCAACTCCACCGTTAATAAGGGTTTTTTAGTAGTTTGAGTCAACGTCCACCTTACGACCCCAACAATCATCACGCTAGTAATTTTAAATAAGGCCGACAAAATAAAGTACATTTGATAAAGTATATTATTTACCTGTTGTATGACACACTATACATAATATATTTTTTTATGGAGTCAACAGATCAAAATTTAGTTTCAGGATGAAAATAAGCCGAGTTGTCTCTCCTTGAAGCAAAATTTGAAATAGTTACATATAATATGCCGTACCGATTAAAATGCGAATGCAGTAAGATGGATTAGCGACTTCTGGTCACTTGGCGTATTATTGTGGCTGGGTGGGCCGGCATTTAACGTGATTGTGGTGCCGCTGCTGAGCTCGAACCTGCTGGACTAGCTTCCCAGGACCATTCATTCATTAATATCAAAGCTGCTCCTGGAAATCAACAATTATTAAGAGTAGAACCATGCATGTGTCGCAGCTGTAATGTAGTATCCTGGGTATGTATCTACGGGTAGTATCCGTGATGACACCTGGTCATCTTTTGATCGATCCTTTGATTAGGAGGATATAACAGAGATACAACATGTAACCTTCTTTATGGAAGCCTTCGCACCGTCCTTTACTGTGAAATTGTCCAGCAGCCGGCACATCGATTGTCCACTACCTCTGACGGATCCACAGCTAGGTCTGACAACCTCGCAATCATGCCGCAGGCAATAAATTATCGTTCTCAAGTCTTCACGGCATGAAAGCAGTGCAAATGGCAATTATTGAAATTCCGCTATCTAGCTCAACTGACGACATGGTCGCCACTACGAATGAACATATATATCCGTCCCACACTGTCGCATCCCATAGGCACATATATACACAGCGCGGTGGAGATCGTAACATTAATTGATACATGAGAGTGCACGCTCTCAAATAATTATCCCAGTGCGCATATGCAGACTTGAGAATTACAGAAGTACGACACCATCGTACAATTGATATCCGACGGGAAGAGACAAGACACAACGAAGTTGTAACACTCGAGCCACCGGTCGCAAACGGACAAAGGAAATGACGAATTTTATATGGAAGAAGTGGTAGATGCGACAAATTTGAGTTGCGGTTACACTGCTCGGCAAGCAAATACTCAGGACCCACAACGACGAACCATCATCAATAACTTTCAATTGCACATATAATTTGGAAAAGCCTCGCGGAAGTCAACATTCAGGCAAGACGACGAACCCAGGCGGAGCTTTACCTTGCTAGTGAGTAAACTCCTCTCACGGAGTGGGTGGTTGGGGTCTTCTAATATAAACAGATGGGTCAATGTTGAGGCCAACGCTTCCGTCGTTAGATAAGAGGTTAGCGAGCAGGCAGAGTTATCGATGTGACCCAGCTTAACACGACAACGTATTTTCAGCAACCGCTTGTGGGTCGCTTCGCGTAAGTCGAATTAAGTGGGAAATACAGGATGCGCGAGGAGTATCGGGTGGAGTTACGCGAACATCCGATTCTCAGCCCATAGCAAGGGAAGCCAGTTCAAGAGAGAAAACCTCTCAAAGCTAATCATAGATGATTGTAAGCTCTAGAGACGCGGCCGCGTAGTGGAGGGGTTGTCCCCGTCTCGCCCGCTACGATGGCGGGAAGTAGCGCTGATGACCTGCTGCGACAGGCAGCGCCGTGAAGTGGAAGCCGCGGTGGCGGCATGTGTACCCCAGGGACGCCGCATCGTCGGTGTTGGGATCCCTGGGTTGCCCACCACGGTGGCGTGACGTCGCGCTGATGACCTGCTGCGACAGGCAGCGCCGTGAAGTGGGAGCCGCGGTTGTGGCATGCGTACCCCAGGGACGCCGCGTCGTCGGTGTTGGGATCCCTGGGTTGTCCGCCACGGTGGCGTGACGTCGCGCTGATGACCTGCTGCAGCAGGTAGCGCCGTGGAGTGGAAGCCGCGGTGGCGGCATGTGTACCCCAGGGACGCCGCATCGTCGGTGTTGGGATCCCTGGGTTGTCCGCCACGGTGGCAAGACGTCGCGCTGATGACCTGATGCGACAGGCAGCGCCGTGAAGTGGAAGCCGCGGTTGCGGCATGTGTACCCCAGGGACGCCGCATCGTCGGTGTTGGGATCCCTGGGTTGCCCACCACGGTGGCGTGACGTCGCGCTGATGACCTGCTGCGACAGGCAGCGCCGTGAAGTGGGAGCCGCGGTTGTGGCATGCGTACCCCAGGGACGCCGCGTCGTCGGTGTTGGGATCCCTGGGTTGTCCGCCACGGTGGCGTGACGTCGCGCTGATGACCTGCTGCAGCAGGTAGCGCCGTGGAGTGGAAGGCCGGGGTTGCAGCATGTGTCTCCCCAGGGACGCCGCGTCGTCGGTGTTGGGATCCCTGGGTTTACCCGATACGGGTCGAGCGGTGCTGAAGTCAGACCGGAGGCATACATGCACGGGAGACGCAGTGACACCAGTTTAGGACAAATGAGTTGAAAACCGCATGAAGTGGCACGGAAACACCTTGAACGATACGTGCGTTGCCCAATGCCCAGAACTCTCGAGCTACGGTGGCTCTTGCATGTGGGCGACCGGAACGACAGGCCGCGCTGCGAGCAATGCGGCGTATTGACAAAGAGGTCAGGCGTCGGAGGCTGATGACAACACGCAAGAGGAAAGCGGAGTGGGAGCCCGGAGATGAAACAAATTCAGAGTCGGACGCCGACGCGTCCACAACGAGTGACACAAGTAGGGCCCAACCGCCCGCAACCCTGGTGAAACCTGAAGGAAGATATCTTACGCGACCTCGGAGAACAGATAACAGGGCCACCCAGAGCGCCGATGGACGGCGAGGTAAGAAAATTACTCCACGACCTCGAGAGCAATTTGAGCTCAGCAGAAATTGTCCAGCGGCATCTGGTTCGACGCAGTGAGGACGACATGCGAAAAGTACTGAAGACGCTGGTGCAGAGGTGTGTGATACGGCGAAGGTCTCCCTGAACAAGCTTCACAACGCTATAGGGGCCAGCGTCTGCGAAGAGGTTAAAGAGGTCGGCAGACAGCTCGAGCTGATCGTGACGAAGGCGTATAGGATCGCCAACGGAACGGAATGCCAGAGAGGGCCACTCCTGGCTATCTCCAGCCCCATGGTAGCCGGAGCTAAGGAAGCATTCCAAGAAATAAAAGATGTGGCTAAGGCGGGGGCAGGCAAGGCGTGGACCAAGGGGCTGGCCAGGTTAATCTGCGCAAGTGACTGGGCATCCAAGGAGGTGGAGAGATGCCATAAAATTCAGCTGCCTGAGGCTACCGGGGCGCTGCTGTGGACTTGGTATGTAGGACAGCTGCAGGCGAAATACTTCGGTATGAACGACTTCTCGCTATTTACAGCGGAAGAATTGCGAGACAAAAAGTACCCGGTGCTAGTAAGTGTACAGAGAGTAAAGGAGCGGCCGTAGCGCCCAGAGGGGCGCTACAGAGACTCTCAGAGGGGCGCTACAGACCCCTCTACAGAGGGTTCGGTCCCGCGAAAGAAAGAGTCCACGTTTGAGCCCGGGTGCACTTGCTGCACCATGGCTCTCACTATCCGTAGCTTCTTCTCCCAGGAAGGGGCGTGTTCTTGACCCGGGGCAAACACTCCCACGAAGTCTAGTCTGATGCCATCCCGGATCCTTTGGAGTATCGTCCTAGCTGGGGCTCGAATCTGACCATCGCCCGCCATTCTAAAATATTCTTCCCAGAGACTGCTAAATCGCTGGAGACGGCATCCCTGGAACTGGTTGGGGTCAGGGCACATATCCCGCAGCTGTGATTCAAATTGGTCCTCATGGGTGTCGTCAATGGCCGCTGACGACTCCAAGTTCTGCAGGCGGCGCCAACCCTCTCTCAGCAGGCCAGTCGCGAGTTGTAATTCCCGCCCTTCCAGGGGCTTCGTCCGTGGCCAATAAGGTGCTCCTTGGTTCTTTACACGACTGGTCATCGGCTGTATTCCTAAGGACATGGGGTCGTCCTCCAGGTCCACACAGTACTCCAATTTTCCATCACCTCCGTTCCCTTCCAGCGTCCAGCTTACTACCGGCTCTTCTGCACCCCCATTCTGCGAGATGTCATGCCGTCGTCCCGTCCGTTCTTTCCCTGCCGTCGGCGCCGCTACTGAGGCACCTTCTAACCGCCCCGTTATGCCTCCATTCTCCCCATGGGGCGGTCCGATAGGTTTCTTCGCATCGGGCTGCCCGCCCCTCACATTTGTCGGTCTAGCCTCTCCCGAGACTGCGTCCACATATAACGACACCAGGTCTCCACTTCCGTCTGGCGCCGCGTGCTTGTACGAGCATATCTGCCCTTTGGCCATCCGTTGGCAGCCATTTAGGTTGAACCCCGCCGCAGCAAATGCAAAGCACAGCCGCAGTTCTTTCGTTCTATTCATCAGCTGCTCGTCCGAGGCCTGGAACCCCGGTTTCACCCGCTGCAGTGCTGCACTCAGAGGATTCCAATCGCTCTCTCTCCGTGGCCGGGTTCTCCTTTCAGCCTGCTGTCCTGCCGCCGTCGGCGTGAGCATTGGCATTGCTGGCGCCGCCACGGGCGCCACCGGAGCTCCTTGAGCTCCTGCAGTCAACCCTCCTATCGCAAGGCCCGGGTTGACGGCTCCCATATGAACCACCGTTTGATGCGGGGGTGGTATTCCGGCCGTATACCCGTGCCACATGTTCGGCCACATGGGTAATCCTCCCGTAATCAAACTCGACGCTGCCTGCGTCCCGCCTCCCCAGCCCTGGTTCAGTACCCCTGTCGGGTTGCTCAATGGCGCGGGCGGCGGGGGCATGGTGCTCTGCTGCTGTACCAACTGAACGCCTGGCACTTTACCCAGCGCCTTCTCTGTGCGTCTCTGCTGAGATAAGTCCTCTAGCCCTTCGCACGCCTCCTGCGCCGCTTTTATCACTCTCTGTACACTTACTAGCACCGGGTACTTTTTGTCTCGCAATTCTTCCGCTGTAAATAGCGAGAAGTCCTTCCTACTGAAGTATTTCGCCTGCAGCTGTCCTACATACCAAGTCCACAGCAGCGCCCCTTCGGTAGCCTCAGGCAGCTGAATTTTATGGCATCTCTCCACCTCCTTGGATGCCCAGTCACTTGCGCAGAGTAACCTGGCCAGCAACTTGGTCCACGCCTTGCCTGCCCCCGCCTTAGCCACATCTTTTATTTCTTGGAATGCTTCCTTAGCTCCGGCTACCATGGGGCTGGGGTTAGCCAGGAGTGGCCCTCTCTGGCATTCTGTTCCGTTGGCGATCCTATACGCCTTCGTCACGATCAGCTCGAGCTGTCTGCCGACCTCTTTAACCTCTTCGCAGACGCTGGCCCCTATAGCGTTGTGAAGCTTGTTCAGGGAGACCTTCGCCGTATCACACACACGCCGTATCTGCACCAGCGTCTTCAGTACTTTTCGCATGTCATCCTCACTGCGTCGAACCAGATGCCGCTGGACAATTTCTGCTGAGCTTAAATTGCTCTCGAGGTCGTGGAGTAATTTTCTTACCTCGCCGTCCATCGGCGCTCTGGGTGGCCCTGTTATCTGTTCTCCGAGGTCACGTAAGATATCTTCCTTCAGCGACGACGGCCCCCCAGGTTTCACCAGGGTTGCGGGCGGTTGGGCCCTACTTGTGTCACTCGTTGTGGATGCGTCGGCGTCCGACTCTGAATTTGTTTCATCTCCGGGCTCCCACTCCGCTTTCCTCTTGCGTGTTGTCATCAGCCTCCGACGCCTGACCTCTTTGTCAATACGCCGCATTGCTCGCAGCGCGGCCTGTCGTTCCGGTCGCCCACATGCAAGAGCCACCGTAGCTCGAGAGTTCTGGGCATTGGGCAACGCACGTATCGTTCAAGGCGTTTCCGCGCCACTTCATGCGGTTTTCAACTCATTTGTCCTAAACTGGTGTCACTGCGTCTCCCGTGCATGTATGCCTCCGGTCTGACTTCAGCACCGCTCGACCCGTATCGGGTAAACCCAGGGATCCCAACACCGACGACGCGGCGTCCCTGGGGAGACACATGCCGCAACCCCGGCCTTCCACTCCACGGCGCTGCCTGTCGCAGCAGGTCATCAGCGCGACGTCTCGCCACCGTGGTGGGCAACCCAGGGATCCCAACACCGACGATGCGGCGTCCCTGGGGTACACATGCCGCAACCGCGGCTTCCACCTCACGGCGCTGCCTGCCGCCGCAGGTCATCAGCGCTACTTCCCGCCATCGTAGCGGGCGAGACGGGGACAACCCCACTTAATTCGACTTACGCGAAGCGACCCACAAGCGGTTGCTGAAAATACGCTGTCGTGTTAAGCTGGGTCACATCGATAACTCTGCCTGCTCGCTAACCTCTTATCTAACGATGGAAGCGTTGGCCTCAACATTGACCCATCTGTTTAAATTAGAAGACCCCAACCACCCACTCCGTGAGAGGAGTTTACTCACCAGCATGCTGAAGCTCCGCCTGGGCGCTACGAGGGGCTAAGGGAACAATACGAAAAAGCCATGGAGAGGAAGTGCCGTACAGAAAGAGGTCGGTGATGATGATGTTAGGGAGTAAGGCAGCAGGAGAATGACACACAAGTGGGAGGAACGTGGTGGAGGGGAGAGAGAATCGGCTTGAATAAGGAGATTGAAGTTTATGTGTTACGAGGAAGATAATGGTGGCGCAAGGATACGCGAAGGTTGGGGGTGGAAGTGGGGGGGGACACGCATGGTGCGAGGAGCTCGTGAGAGTCAGGAAGATTACAACCAGACGGAAGCGAGTTCTTCGTACTATACGATCTATCGCCCAACCACTCTAGCCCTTACAGCATACGGACACTTGCTCTGCAGAAAAGGCCTCTCGAGATGTTGGCAGGGTGGTGCTTCTTGCACCTTATATTGTGATAGTGTGTGCCGTACAACTACGACTACTACACTCTCCCCCTTCTGGAGGACATGTCTCGGGCACTGAGTCCCCTGTCACAAATGCTTACCATTTCCAACCCTGGCCATGGGAGTTTTGTGTTCCCAAGTCACCCAATGCAAGGGTCACAATGTGTCTAATTACCAGTTGCCTAGCGCCTCGCCATGTCACATGGTCTGGTGCACGGGTGTGAGGCAAACCGTGATACAACTAGCCCCCCTCTGCTTTGCAGCGTCCTCACTGCATTGTCCAGCATTATTGATTGCAGAGGTCACTGAGACGGTGTAGCATGCAATCTAACCTCTTCGAGGATGGTTTGCATCTCCGGAGAGAAGGTATCTGCTGCTTCCCAAGAGTTATGCTCGCTCAAATACCCAGTCCACTTGACCAAATACTCATGTACGGTGCACTTGTGATTGTGCTTATCAATCAGCACACCAAGTGTGATAATCCAGAACGTGCTCCATGTCATACACCTTCTGCTTTCCTGCGATCCAGGTCTCGGGACCCAGCTCAAACAATGCAGGGGTGTTAGTGGTATCGATCCAACTGGCAGTTGCTTCCCAGCCCGCCGCCGCCGCGTACGAAAGCAAGTGCGCTCCGAAACCGGAGACAGTGCGATCCGGGCCGCTGTCGCTGCCAACACGATTGGCGCCGCCACCGCCGCTTCTATCACCCACGAAGGCCGCAACCTGCGATGATGCCTTGCGGACCGTAGTGTCGGCGCCAGCGGCTGCGGGCCTTACAGCGGCGGCCCATGCGCCCATATCGTACAGAAGCTCGTCCAGATCGCTTTGCATGGTGGCGGGCCAGGCCGCCGCCGCAGTCGACACCTCCGCCGCAACTCCGGGATCGGCAATCACGAGCAGCGGCACTGTGGCGAAATTTCGATGCCTGTTGGGCGCGAAACCGCCAGGAGGGTCGTTGTTGGGTTCCTGATCGCGTGCTTGCGTGGTGCAATTGAACTCCACCTGCGTTCAAGCAACGCAGCAGGGGCCAGGTGTCCTTGGAGCGGCAGGTGACGTACGGCATGCTCCAGGAAAGATTGGAGTCCCACCGCCCTGATAGAGACCTGCAGTTGCAGTCCTGGGACCTGGAGCCTGAGCTTCACCTTGAAGGACTGAAGGACTATCCCAACCAGTGCACAATTATGTTTAAACACGGAAGCCATACGACTTCAGAACTGCACGAGTGTCACTCCTGCAGTGAGATTTAGATCCCGAAGATGCATGGAAACCAAAACACAAGGAAACGTGCTGATGTCACTTACCAGCACGACGCCTGGGCTGGCTGGAAGGCACAACAGCTCGACATCGAAGTCAAAGTCATAGTTTTTCTCGCTCTCTACATCGAGATCATGCAGGCCGCCGGTATCGCATACCTCCTCGAAAGTGTGGCTCGGACACAACGACATGCGTACTGGCAAGCCCTCACCACGGCTTGTGCGCATCACAACCTCTAACCCCCACCCCTGACTCAGCCCCACGTCCCGCTGCTGCTGCTGCTTCCCCTGCGCGGTCGGTTGCGTCCCTTGCTTGTCCTCGGCTTGATATGGGTGCTGCTGCGGCTTCTGCTGTTGTTGACATGGTGCGAGCGGTGCAGGATGTTGTTTCTCTCTGCCGATTTGCGGCGGTCCTTCCCACATCCAGGAGCCACGATGACACGGCTGGGAAGCAGCAGCCTCCTCTTTCCACTCATGGGTTTGGGGCGGAAGCACAAGCACTCGAGGCTGCAGGTCAATTACCTGCAGTCGGCGCTCCACACACCGCGATGCCACACCACCACCATCACAATTGCTGCTGCCACGACTGCTACTGTTGGCAGTGCTTATCGTGAAGCCGGTACGGAGGTCGTACCGTTCCATATGCATCAACTGGTCAAGGCTGTCGTTGTGCTGCATCAGCAGATTTGGACAATGTCTGTCATACCTAAGGTCTGGCACTGCACGACCTGCTGCTGTCGCTGCTACTGCTGCTGGAAGCCCCGCCGCCCTCGCGGCTTCTTCTTCTTCTGATTGGCTTCTGCAAGGCCATAGATGAAAGCGAGTTTTATAGAAAAAGTTGAATGAAGCAATGACGAGTGCGAGAGAATGGATTGGAATTAGATGGGTGGCATACCAGCACTGCATGAAACGCTGCCACTCCACCCTCCCTCCACGTCGCTCCGGCTACCCACGAGCCCATGCTCCTTAATTCAGAGCACTGATGTCGGTATGTACGCACATGTCATCCAGATACCGGACCTTTGCTTTTTTAAGATTTGCTAAGCCCTCAGGATCTTTCCTGGGTTGCTACGGGGATGGAGCTATGGGCATGTGACGAATGCAGGATGTCGCTGTGCACATACAACTGAAATACGACGGAATCAGGTTTGCACTGATGAGCTGCTCAATCACGGGCCCCCTGTCGACAACAATTTAACCCCGGCGGCCAGCAGCCGCCCTTGCTCTCCACACACAACGCAAACCCTAGACTGCAGCCCATCTATAGGCGGCAGTAGCCCAGAGACAGATGGCTATAGCCTGAATCCCTTCATACGACCCCCGCATGCAGGGCCTGACCGCCACCCACCGTGCCCTGCAGCCGGATGATTTCGTCCGGAGTAAGCATTCTGCGATCCTCTTCCTCGCCGTTGAGCAGCTGAATCTCTTTCTTTAAGTTCGCGGACCTGCTTGCGGCGCCGGATCTTGAGCCTGGGGTCCAGCCTCTCGTTCAGCAGGACCTACATGGCGTGAGGAATGGGGGACGAAGGAGGGAACATAGATACGTCGTTCTGACCAGGAACGACAAGGGAAGGGGCAAATTAGGTTCGCGGGACTGGGCAGTAAACTGTTGTATCACCCCCAACTAGTGGTAGTGATAACTACCGGTTGATAGGAAGAGCAGAGCATAGGTACTCTGAGCTCAGTACGGCAAGCCTCCATAAAGAACTGTAATCTCTAAGGAAGAGAAAACAGGGCTATGTATTAAGGAAATACATAGAATCAACCAGTGAAACCAAACTCAACTGAGTCTACCAGTGACAGTGTCACAGTTGCACTAGGGCATGCAACCCTTTAGCCTCCACATTTGCATATAGAGGGTGTAGCCAAGGGGCTACTTACTTAGCAAGGAGCTAAGGCCGGTACCGTAATACAACACCTGGCACAGCCTCGTTTCAACTTGCAACGTGTTGTATCTCTGTTATATCCACCTACAGCAAAGGCTCAATCGAAAGGATGCCAGACAGCTGGCCAACCCTGTATACTACCCATGAGATACCCCAGGACACTACACAACATTGCAAGGTCCCCAACGACTCTGCCCTTACCCGACCCCGCCCCACTTAAGCCCCTGCCTTGTCATTCGCGTGCGTCCCACCAGCCATGCAATGCCCTGAAAGCCCCGCCCCGTTCCCACTGCCGCGCTACTGTCCCCGCTCACCGTGTTTCTAACCATGGCCACTCGCTGTGCGAATCTGCACGTGGAGATGGATCCATCCAGCTCGTCTTGAGCCGAGCTGACGGTAGCAACCATGGTCGTGCGGCAGTTGCCGCCCAGGTAATCCTTCAGTGCCATGGTCATCATGCTGTTACGGTAAGGAACGTGGGGTCTGCGGGCGATGGGGCAGGGACGATATGGCGAGGTTTGCAGCCCATACGTGGTAACGATGAAGAGAGTCAGCTGTGGAGCCCGGAGTCGGCCTCCTCATTGCAGAGAACGGGCACGAAAGAGGAATGTGAATGCAATGAACCCAAATAACCAAGCTGAGAAAAACACACCGGGACCCATTGGGCCCAGTGATGAAGGGAGTCACTCGCGGACCCACGGGTCCAGCCCAACCCATTCCATTACTATCGTGACTACAGCCTCTTCCCTTGTTGCAGAGAAGCGACCTTCCCTCATCACGCCATGATTGGTTCGTCCGCGACAGGGTCAGCGCAAAATAACCTGAGCCTGCCCACCCTTCCGAGTCAACCTCGGCTCCATGCTTCATGACACGCGTTCATATCCCATCCCAAACCCGCCCCTTCCAGCCTGCACACCTGTTCATGCCCATCGCCTTCTCCTGGAGTGCGATAATGACCTGCTCCAGGTAGTGCAGCGACAAGTTGATGTACTTCGCCTCACGAAGCGTGGTACCGTCCACACCCGTCTTTGAGACGCGCTCGGAACCGGCAAGATCCACCAGATTCAGCTTGGAACGCCGGACCAAGTCCTCGCCCACCTAAGAGAAACCGGGAGAGAGAGACGCGGCAGCCATTGTTAATCACGTGCTTTCCTCTCCTTACGCCATCGCTGTTTGCTGTCTCATAACTGATACGTGCGCCGAAGCGAGCAGCAAGGTATGCCTAAGAAGGCACGCCGCCGTTGCTGCAGAATAGTGTGGGCCGCAGCCGCCCTCAGCCTTTCCCACATCCTCCTGAAACTTAAGGCCCAGCCAAAGCCACCACCGGCAGCAGGTTGGCAGCGGTGGCGGTCATGGTGGGGCCGTATCCTGACCGCATCTCAGCCGGCCGCTCACCCGCATCATGCAGCACACTGCGGGATATTCCCCCACGCGGTTCTGTCCGCAAATGGACACCTAGAGCCTGTTCCACACAAGTCTCTGCCTCATCCATAACTCCATACCTTGCGTCCCTCTACGTGGATGGTGAAGATGCAATGCGAGCGCGAAGAGGCCATGTTCATGCGCGTCTCACTGATGGTGCGGTTAGTGTCACCCAGAAAGAACTGCGACCGAAAGGGGGTCACATGGACGCAAACGTATGGTGGAGGGATTATAGGGCCGCGATGACAGTTGGGTAACCACTGTGACGAGACTGATGCTCGGACGGCGGTATGAAGAGTCGGCCTTGTTCATTTTTGTTTGTTTTGCCTAATCTTCATTGTACTTTCATTAGGACTCTGTCTTCCCTTTCCTGCTTGTGCCGCGTGCAGCTACTGTCAGGTGATGATGGCCCCGACGATGGCTCTACTCCGTTCCATTGGAATCCGGCAGGGCACACGAACCCACCAGGATCAGCGCCTCCTCCTCGTTGTTCGCCCGTTGCATGGACAGTTTGCGATAGGACACCGTACCGTCATCAGCCTCACCAAGGTGCACCTGTTAACAAGTTGTCGGGAAAATGAAGGCGGCGCCAATACTGTGACTTCTGGAGCGGGACGATGGCTGTCCAGGAGCAAGATTTCATGTAGAAGCCTCAGCTCTTGGGGACAAATGCTTCCGTCCCTCAAGCTCTCGCGGCAGTAACGGGCTTCAGGGCGTTATGACCGTGACTAATTGCTAGGAAAGCGTTCTCATGCTCCGTGGCCCTGCCCTGGCCCTGTTCAGCCTCGGTGCAAAAGCCACGAAAGTTAAATGTTGCCGCGATAGGATACCATTATAGCGCTGCTGCCGCGGAAGCATTCAGCCGTGCATGTGAAGCGATCGCATACAGACCCAGATTTGATCAACTGGCTAATGTCCGTCTAAGGCCGCTTGAACAGGCGATCCTAAGGCAAGATGACGACCCGGTTCCCTTCATCCACCCAGAGGATACACCGTATCCAGTTCCCATCCTTAGCCTCAGCCACCCCACTCCTTCTGTCGCCACTTTAACCTATCCCTAAAGGTCTGCCCTTTGATCCTACATTGGCACCCACCTGCTGCAGGTCCTCCATTGCCTTGATCTCACGCTCCGCATCTAACAGATCGTAGCCTTTATTGTTGTAGATTTCCAGGTAGGAGATGTGAACCTTGGGATGGTGGCGCCAGGCAGCTCAGGGGTTCAATAGGGAACGCAGCAAGTAAGGGCTCGACTCGGCAGGTAAGCGGGATTGTGGAAACGGTGAGAAATGGACGGGAAGGCACCGTCGAGTTGAACCGCATGGTACGGGGCAGCATCCTTTTCTTAGCCTCCACCGAAGACCCAGACGCAGAAATATGGTTCAGTCGTGTTGCTGTTAAGCCTAAGCCACTCTTGGCTCTGTGCACGGCACTAACTTTAAGAATGATGCGGGCTGTTCGCAATGAATTGCATGTATCCCTATGCAACGTCTCGCGCAGGACTGCATCTCGTGTCGGTAGCATTGCACTCATTCTGTCGGTGACCGCGCGTGCGCGTACGGCCCTCGGCTGTTAGATTCACCACCCGCTGCTTGCACGCAAGATACGACCGCAGAGCTGCAACGCAGCTTTCACCTTCCCTTTCAGCACGAAGGCCTGAGGACCGAGTCTCTACGATACGCTTCCCGAGCCCGTCTTTGCACCCACAAACAGATAAGTCCCGGGCATGCCTCACCGTGAACTGCTGGTCGGAGCGCTTTGAGATCTCACTGAAGATGGCGGAAATGGATCTGCAGGGATGCGCCGGGAATTGTTTAAGGGCATGTGTGTTAAGTATTGCCGCACGGCTGGTGCAGCGCCGAGCATGCAACTCTTTAGTTGGTTGCCCAATCTACGGAGGGCTATATATGTTTTCCCATCTTTCTGGTTATGTATCACCATCCACTGAATGAATGCCCAACCCATACACATACTAACCACGTCCTTTCTTGGGCCATCGTACATCGACGGTAATGGTCAGCGGGTCAATACCGTACCGTGGAATAATGCCGCGGTCCACGTAACGCACCGTCCCCCCAGTGATAGTGAAGGTCTTCCCTGAACCGGTTGGACCGTAGGCGAAAATGGTTCCATTGTACCCTTCCATTGCCCCCATGACCACCGGCCGCGCCACGCGCTCGAAGACCTGAAAGATGCCCGCGCGGTCCATGACATAATTCACTGTTCTTCCAGCTTCCATGAAAACCCTGAATTCTTTTCTGTAAGATACGAAGATACGATATCGAACCTACCTCATCCTGCTTTACTTCTGCGGTGAGAATGCCATTAAACCGGAACTCAAAGTGTTCGCGCTGGTTATTCACAAGTCCAGCTGCTTCATTCCTAGGTATATTAAAATCAATCTTGTTTTCTGTCGTATCAATCGCCAATCGCGGCGATGCCCTTGGCACTGGTTTAATACGCACATAAACATCAATGCCCGAAACCTCCGGACCCGGCGCCATGATCACTACATTTCCATTTCTGGACAGAAATCTTATGTTTAAAATCTTATTTTGATTTATTACAAGCTGGACTCGTAGGGTACGTAAAGTACGAAAGATACGAATGGCTCGTAAGGTACGTTAAGTACGTAAAGTACAAGCCAGGAGTCTCACAGACCGCAAAGCACAAAGGACCAAAAAGAACAGGTGCGATGACACACGCGAACATATTCTAAAGACGGAAAAGTAAAATTACATATGGAGGTAGAACGGATAATATTCGTTAGCACTTAGCATATATTTTGCAAGGAAAGGTATGAAATATAGAAATACATGAAGAATTTAAAGCGTAGCTGCATATAAAGATTGGTCGTCGTTTAAGTTCGAGAGTTGCGACTTAGATGCGGCATGAGCAAAGCGAGTATAGCCTCTCGGCTAGGTTATGTACGGTAGCTGTACGGCCAACTGTTTTCTGTGTAGCCTTGTTAGCTCTTAGCTCCTTCGCTTCGGCATTCTGCCTACACTACTGGATGGAGCTTTATTGCTCTCTTATTTTACTTCCTCCCGCCCGAGTGCTCCTTACCAATAACTTCCTGACCAGGCTCGGCCCATCGGTCACGGACAGGAGCTAGCAAATCCTCCAGGACACCTAGCTAACCCTAAGGGCTCAGCCTTACGACGTGCTTAGTGGATGAGGGCGCGGTGGACGTGGCGCCCAGGGCCATCAGAACAGCACATACATACTGCACGGCCTAGCTTTGCTGGTGATTAATTCTCAGTTGTTCGGTCCTTCCGTTCAGCTTGTGGTGAGGGCATCACTGACACACATGCAGGTTTGCCCTTGGGGCAGGTGTCAAAAGCAGCTCGGTCACTGATGCTGCGCTTAGTTTTGTAGTGCCCGTGTGTGTTTTTCAGGCTGAGCTGGTGTGGCCGCGCCTAGCGTGTTCTGACTGCGCCTTGTGGCGCCAGCCTGTGCGTTGGCGCCCGTGCGCTTTCGGCGATCTGAAAACTTCGGGTACAGCTAACACCTGCTGATAGCAGTGGATGCGCGTACGACTGATGCGGGCGCTTGCGGCTGCGGCCAATGCAGCACCTTGCCCAAGGGGCTGTTTGACGACATGAAGTCTGCCGTTTTAACGGCTGGCAGTGCTCATGAGTTTGGCAGAAACCAGACCGCACGTGGCGCCTAGCGTGGCGTGGCGATGGCGTGGTTCCCATCATCCGCTATCTCGCGAAGTGTAAGCTCAAGTCCAGGGCGGGGCCTTAGCAAGGTCTGTGTGTCCGGGAGGGGCGGGAGGGGGAGCTTGATACGTATCAAGCAGGATCTGCCGTGTCGAGAGGCGAAATCTGAACGGCCAAAGGGGGTTGCCGGCGTTGGGCTGTGTCCAGCACCAAAGGGGGCTGCCGGCGTTGGGCTGTGTCCAGCACCAAAGCAGCTGCTTGGCCTGTCCCGGGTGACCCAGTTCGACGACCGATGGAGGGCAAGCTCCGGAACCGCAGCACCCCTTCCTCTTGCTAGCCGTCCATTCCGCAGTCCCACACCAAACACAGGAATATCCTTCGGTCACACACACACACACACACACACACACCACTAAATCATATAGATGATGTTTTAATGATCCCAGGATAGTATTCCACGCCAAATTGATATCAAACGTTCTTAGGTCATCCTACTTGATGAGCTTACATCCCTACAGGATGTCTGCATTCGAATCTGCCCTCTACACTTGTCAGGTACATGTTTGGGCGGTAAAAGTCGATTTGTTGCCGGGCAGCTAGGTGCTGCAGCACAGCATCGGGCTTTCGATCCAGACCATGTTGCCGCCGGAACCGTTATGGCCAAAGCATGCGGCTGAAGATGCACCGCTGCACTATAGCCGCAGTAAAGGACGTAGACCTACAACTCAACCTGCGCATCCGGGCTTGGAGAGCACTCTTGCTAGCAGTCTTACACCAAGTACAGAGGGCAATCATCATTGGCGGCTGCTGAAGGCGCAGCACTATCAGCTTCTGCTGTGATCGCCCGTACATTAGCTTCGAGTAAACTCGGCGCCACAACTGCCGATGTTGCTTGCAGTGGCCCAACCATTCCAGCATCTCATCCTATCGTCTGGCCTTGCGATGCTGCCGTTATGGTTTCACTTTCACCTACACCCACGCAGGCCTCAAGCCCGAACAATAGAGACAGCAGCAGCTAGCCCTCAGTGGCTGTTTCGTCTCCTGCAGTTTCCCATAGCCCTGAGAACACCCCTGTCCCACATTGCACCTGCGGCCCCGATGCGGCTACGCTGAGGCTGGTACGGATCCAACTGGCAGTTGCTTCCCAGCCCGCCGCCTCCGCGTACGAAAGCAAGTGCGCTCCGAAACCGGAGACAGTGCGATCCGGGCCGCTGTCGCTGCCAACACGATTGGCGCCACCGCCGCCGCCGCTTCTATCACCCACGAAGGCCGCAACCTGCGATGATGCCTTGCGGACCGTAGTGTCGGCGCCAGCGGCTGCGGGCCTTACAGCGGCGGCCCATGCGCCCATATCGTACAGAAGCTCGTCCAGATCGCTTTGCAGGGTGGCGGGCCAGGCCGCCGCCGCAGTCGACACCTCCACCGCAACCCCGGGATCGGCAATCACGAGCAGCGGCACTGTGGCGACATTTCCATGCCTGTTGGGCGCGAAACCACCAGGAGGGTCGTTGTTGGGTTCCTGATCGCGTGCTTGCGTGGTGCAATTGAACTCCACCTGCGTTCAAGCAACGCAGCAGGGGCCAGGTGTCCTTGGAGCAGCAGGTGACGTACGGCATGCTCCAGGAAAGATTGGAGTCCCACCGCCCTGATAGAGACCTGCAGTTGCAGTCCTGGGACCTGGAGCCTGAGCTTCACCTTGAAGGACTGAAGGACTATCCCAACCAGTGCACAATTATGTTTAAACACGGAAGCCATACGACTTCAGAACTGCACGAGTGTCACTCCTGCAGTGAGATTTAGATCCCGAAGATGCATGGAAACCAAAACACAAGGAAACGTGCTGATGTCACTTACCAGCACGACGCCTGGGCTGGCTGGAAGGCACAACAGCTCGACATCGAAGTCAAAGTCATAGTTTTTCTCGCTCTCTACATCGAGATCATGCAGGCTGCCGGTATCGCATACCTCCTCGAAAGTGTGGCTCGGACACAAAGACACGCGTACTGGCAAGCCCTCACCACGGCTTGTGCGCATCACAACCTCTAACCCCCACCCCTGACTCGCCCCCACGTCCCGCTGCTGCTGCTGCTGCTTCCCCTGCGCGGTCGGTTGCGTCCCTTGCTTGTCCGCCGCCTGATATGGGTGCTGCTGCGGCTTCTGCTGTTGTTGACATGGTGCGAGCGGTGCAGGATGTTGTTTCTCTCTGCCGATTTGCGGCGGTCCTCCCCACATCCAGGAGAGCCGTGCCCGAATCGGCCATGAGCCACGATGACGCGGCTGGGAAGCAGCAGCCTCCTCTTTGCACTCATGGGTTTGGGGCGGAAGCACAAGCACTCGAGGCTGCAGATCAATTACCTGCAGTCGGCGCTCCACACACCGCGATGCTGCCACACCACCACCATCACAATTGCTGCTGCCACGACTAGTACAGTTGGCAGTGCTTATCGTGAAGCCGGTACGGAGGTCGTACCGTTCCATATGCATCAACTGGTCAAGGCTGGTATTGTGCTGCATCAGCAGATTTGGACAATGTCTGTCATACCTAAGGTCTGGCGCTGCACAACCTGCTGCTGTCGCTGCTACTAGTGCTGGAAGCCCCGCCGCCCTCGCGGCTGCTTCTTCTTCTGCTAGGCCGGCTGTTGTGACGGGATGTCTCCAAGTTATCTCTGCCAGGCCCAGAGCTTGTAGCAGTGCAAGTGGTTCCAGGCGCTTCAGGACTTCAGCGCCATCCGCGGCCTCATTGCCGTCCGGGCCATATCTGCCGCCATGCACACTGTCGTGACTCACATGTGTGGTAGGCATGCCCACTGTGGGATGAGCTCGGGTCGAAAAAACATCGACTCCTGCAAAGCCACAGGTGTAAGAAGCGAGAGTTTTATCTTTAATTGTTTTCTACCTTAATGTACCCTTAATGTACCTTTATGTACGTTTAAGGAAGGATTAAATGAAGCAATGACGAGTGCGAGGGATACCAGCACTACATGATACGATGGGTGGCATACCAGCACTACATGACACGCTGCCACTCCACCCTCCCTCCACGTCGCTCCGGCTACCCACGAGCCCATGCTCCTTAATTCAGAGCACTGATGTCCGTACGTACGCACATGTCATCCAGCCAGATACCGGACCTTTGCTTTTTTAAGATTTGCTAAGCCCTCAGGATCCATACCCCGAAGTGACGGCGGTTGCATCGACGATTTCATCTCCTCCAGCAGCATCGTCAGCTCTACACAGCCCCTTCGAACGTATGTCCATGCCAGGTGGAGGCCACGCTGCTCTACCAGATACCGAAGCCGCCGCTCCAGATCTTGGGTGACATCCTCAGGTTCAGCCAAGGGAATCTGAAGGGACAGAACCGACGAAACTTGCGGAGGCCGTGTGTCATCAGGAAATGATCGTACACCAGAGAGTACCTCTCACCGGTTCGGATTGGAGAGAATAATGTCTCGACGTGTTGTGCGCAACAGACACAGATTACATGCAGGTTTCCACGCTTCTCAGGGTAATCATGGGTGAGTAGTTAAAACGCTGAAAGGTTTGAGATTTTGTCAGCAGCGGCTGCACGGGAACGTTAGCCAAACCGCCCGTGGGGAAAGAGGCAGCTTCCTGGGGCCCAAAACAATCCTTGTCCCGCGCAAGGCCCCCTCTGCCTGCCGATTCTGTTTTACCCAGATCTCTTGGGCGGTGAACGAACTAGCTAAGCAGCAGGTGATTGCAATGCCCCGGCAGGGGTGATGCAGAAAGCATGCGAGTTACGCAATCGTCGCAGCAATCGTAGTGCTGTTTAGGACAAGCGACATGTTATGCAAGCTCACGGCGCAGTTATGTCGGGTAAGCAGCATCAAGATAGGCAGTTTTAATAATGCGGCCAAACAGACTGTACCTTGACGCGGATCGCGTGTCTCCTAATGAACGGTCGATACGGTGGAAGCTGCTGCTGTATGCGACCGCCATCGGTGTGGGCACCGCCGTCGCCACCCGTAACTGCGTCGTTGGGGTATTGCTGCTCCCTACCTTGCCCGTCTTCCTCTTGCTCTGTTCGCTGCTGGTGCTGCTGGTTCTGGCCTTGCTCCCCTTGCTCACCCTGCTGCTCCGATTTTCCCCCGCCCGCCTCCTCGTCGCTGCCTTGTTGGGCCCCTAGGAAGCTCGCATTACGATACAGATACTGCTGAACATCCGGATACTGCAAACCATCATGCCTGCCATCCTGGGGCTCCCCAATCCGTTGCGCTTGTGCCTCCTTGTATTCATGTCCCGCGTCCTGGCATGTCGGCGGCTGATCTTGCTGCTGGCTAGGGGCACCACGAAAAGGTCCCAGCTTTATCTGATTGGTCGCCTCAACTCTCCGTGGGACTCGCAACTCCCAATCACGTCCCTCCCCGCCACTGGGATTGCTGTCGCTAGCTGACGCTAACGCGCACAGCTCCATCCCACCCACCTGCTGAGCCCCCTCAGCAGACAGCCCTGTGCCACTCTGACGCGATTCCGGCAGTAGCCCTGAGCCGTCCCCAGCACTATTGCCGCTGCCCTCATCACTGCCCGGCACAGGTACAGGCGGAGGCGAGGATAACACTGACGTGCCGGATGGGGCGACAGTCGCTGTGGCTGTTGTATCCTGCACTCCTGTCGCTGCCGCAGTCCCCTCCACTGCTGTAATTGCAGCCTCCGCACCACCAGCACCCGGGGCCAAACGGTGGGCAATTTTATGGATGGCACGAAAATGGCGGCGGCCGATTAGCCTGAGGGTGGCCAGGTTCAGCACCAGGGCCAACACCTCAGGAAGACACAAATATGTGGGCATGACGACCGTGGTGCTGATGTGGCTGCTGTCAATACTGCTATTGCTGTTGCTGCTGCTTTGGGACTGTCGCCAGGAGGGCCCTGGAGAACGTGTATATGCCGGTGCTAGCATTGGCCACAGCACCTGCGTATGCGTAATAATCCTCCAGAAACACAAGGCCACCTCCGCAGCTGCATTTGGCCGCTGGGTTGTTTGGTGCGGGACGGAGGGGGCGCAGGACGGAGGGCGCAGAGGTTTGGGGAGGCTGGTCGGTGATGAAAAAGAGTCTGTCTTTCAAGAACAGTTGTAGGTTGTAAGTTGTTGGGTGCTGGTAGCCGAAATACCGAACAGCAGTGTCACCGATGATCTTTGCACCGATCAAGGGTACTCACAAATAATGTATTCATCCATGATGGCCTCACGCACTTACACGAATGCCGGCTGCTGTAGTGGCGGAAAGGACGAGATCCAGGGAGGTGTGGAGCAGGTAACGCGCAAATGAGTTCCGCGCCATGAAGTCCAGAAGCACGCGGGCGCCGTACATCGTGAGGAGGAACACGAACTGACGACAGGGTACGTAATAAGGCGCAGAGAGCAACGGATATAAGGTGGGTGGCAGACCAATAGACTTCAAGGTTTGATACGCATGATTTCAACAAGTGGGGCCGCAACTATACAGCAAGTCCGCAGCAGGCAGGGCGGACATACAGCAGTGCGTATTGACGCTTCAACGTCAAAATAACGAAGCAGCTGAGGAAAGCAGGCGGGGGGGGGGGGTAAAAGGAAGCTTGGTGGCGCTGTCAAGTCGCATGGGCTTTGCGGGACGAAATATGGTAACGACCTGGAAAGGGGGCCTTGCCGGGATGATGGCTGGTGTGGCGAGATAGATGCGCAGCAGGGCTAGCGCCGCCACGGTAATGGCAACATCAGGGCTGCTCGTATAAATGAGATGCCAGGGATTAAGGACCATTTAGGAAGATCGTGTGAGCAAGCAACTTAAGGCCGCCGCAGCTGACGCCGCTGGAAGGGCTGGTGCCACGACTCCCCAGGGGACCCTGCTGGAAGGCGCGTAAGTCGTCTCAGGGACGTAGCCGATTGAAGCGGTTATTCGAGACGTGATGCTCTGTATTACATTTCATATTTCTTCATGATTGAGGCTTGCACCCTAGAAGGTTAAATAGGATATAGGTTGGATAAGGGACGAGCTCGGAAACCCTCTTATCCATCACATATGATACATTTTAAATGTTGTACGCACATGCTCTTGCCTGCGGTGAGCGTTTGCTTGTGTGACATGTGGTGATCATGCAGGTTTATAATTGAGAACTGGACTACGAATTCACACCGGAATGCGCCGTGTACAATTGTGTTGTAGTTACAGCCGCACAACGTTACGGTTGGCGTTCAAGCGACAAATAATTTTAATATGATAATCCAGTTATCTGTCTGTCTACTTCCCGAGCAGGCTCCAAGATCCAAAAATTTCACAGAAACATAGCTTAATTCATAGCTTGCAGACGATGTTTGCGTTGCTTTCAAATATATTTGGGAATATGTTATAATTTCTCGTAATCTTTTATGATTACCCAGATGACGGTCGGTGCTCCTACCATCCTAGCTGCGCAGCAGAGTTCATTGGACATATATACGTGTGCCCGTGCACTGACTGTCTCGCTACATAGCTCTGGTAGAGAGGAAAATAAAAATTTTATAAATCTTGGAAATAATACACTTACTAGTCTGCCAAAAAATCGTGCGGTCATCGTGGTTTATGTGGTGACTATCTACGTCTGCTGCATGCCGCACGACGCCGTCTCGTGGCACCGCATGGCAGGTCACGGACTCATTTGAGTAAAGAAGCTGCAATTAAAGACAACAGCTTGAAGAATTTACATAAGTATATTCTTTGTTTATGCCTTCTCCTCCGCGGATGTACATCCGTCCTTGAATCCATCTGTTGAGCAGAGTGAGCACGCACAGGAGGTGTGACCCTTACGTGTGTCCTTACTTCCTGCCTCCCTCCTGCCTGCTTTAAAACTGACCTCTCCTTGTCTTCCTTAGTGTCACTGGTAGCCAGGCTCGCACGATATCATCTGTCTTCTGTGCAGCAGCGTCAGACAGTGTCAACAGGAAGGAGAACGAAAAGAAACCATTACCACACTAGCGCGTCCAGTTGTGCCTACGGGAGGGTCGCAAAAAGCGGGTGCTGCGCGCGGCAGCCCATTTTCCCAGAGACCGCGACGAAAGTGTAACTTTGGCCGCAGCAGCAGCTCTGCTGCGCTTGCGGCTCACCTACGTGTCCCCTACCTGCTCTTCCTTTCCCTGCTGCCTTTTATTCCTAGATTATATTTGGATTGGATTGGCAGGTAAGTATGTAAGACGTTGGTGGGTGTGAGGCAATGTGCGCGAAATGCCGAGTGAACGAACCTCAAGTTGAGTTGGTGAACCTCAAGGCCGGCAAATGGGCAGGCGGAGGTTTCCGGTATGCGGTAAGAATTTGGGTACGTAGTGTGTGTGAGAAGCAGGTGGGTAGGATGTGCCGATATATAGATAAGCCACGATGAACTCATGCAATAAACTCCTTGGACGCGCGTGTACACAAATACACGGAACACAAATACTCTCTCTCTCACACACACACGCGCGCGCGCACACAAACCGCTTGCAAACAACCAGAAGACTCAGAGCATTCCGGTAACCTGAGAGGTAGAGGAATGCAACAACGGGCATATCCTTTGCGACACCCACGCGCGTCATGGTCTGGCATTAACTTCACGAGAGTATTCCGAATACGATCCTCACGTGTGAATAACTAGTATGTCTAAGATTGACAGTCCCTTCGCTAAAGTTTGGGACGCCACCATGCTCCTGCAGGCTACTCAAAGCCGGCGCGTCCCATTGCACCATCGCGTTCTCCATATACCGCATACCAGAATGGGATATAATGGCCCATGAGACGATGTTGCCTGGACGATATGGAGACCCCATTAGCAGAAGAATAATCGTTTCCTGTTTAGGAAATCTTGGTGTCACAATAGGGCGCTATGTACATCGCGGCCGATCAATGGGTCTTCACGGGCCGTGAACCTCTCAACCTTCCTTTTTGCGGCCAATGCGGGATAGGGTTGTAAACTTAACCACAGCGAAGGGCGAAGGGTCGCCTTACCGCGTGTGCGACATTACCGAGGACCAGAAATTGGAATCATTAAAGTCATCCGGCTGCATGACGACAACAACAAGCCGCCCGACTGTTCGTATATACCCGGCTCTGACTCCGGCTCCTGACACCACTGTTACGTATACCTCGGCTAGCTGCGTTTCCAGCCTCCGCACAGAGCCGGTGACATCGAGAGGGGGGAGATTCGACTTCTGCCCACCACCTACTATGCGTTCTAGAGCCGCGGCCTAGGCGGTCGAAAAAAGGAAATTGTCGCAACAGATCTTGATGCGTGACGAGGGGTAAGACACCCGAAGCTCCGCCCCTCTTGTGATCTTGCATGTAGATGGGGGATGGGGGCGTCAAATTCTCTTATCCCGGGGTTCTGGAGCTCATAAGGAGCTGCTGGAGACATGAAGGGCTGGAGCGGGTGTGATGGTGGTGATGGCAATGACGATCGATAGGATGATAAGATTAGCGATGGTAAGAAGGCACCGATGTAAGAAGGGATGCAATCGATCTCCCGGGTCCAGCCACGTCCAGCAAGGTCAATGGTAAGGAAGGCGCATACATTACGTTCGTAAGTTCTGAAAGCAAGCGCCCACCGCTCCACAACACAGCATTTGGCGGACGTAGACGGAGACATAGGGCCCGATCATCCCCTATCGTGTTGTGATTTGTAGGGTTGTGCGGTATGTAGGGCTTTACCCATGTGCTTATTTATTTATGCGGTTTCAACTCGCACGACCTTTTTGTTGATTTCGAACTAGATTTCATCAGCCCCTTCTACTGTTCGCAGCATTGTTAGTCATTAACCGGAATAAAGACCTCGTTTCCAGGTGCGCGCATTCAGTTCCTTTGCTCGTCTGCCGTCCCTTCCCCTGCTTCTCCCTCCTCATACTTGTGACAAATTCACCATTCCACACTCCTACCCCTCGGAAGCGCAGCAGCTTGAGACACGTCTCTCAGGGTCTCTCGGAGCAGCTGGATCTCGCTTCACCCAATACCTTAATGGCAGCTCCGACCGCCCAGTCAAAGCTGGCACTTGCTGCCCACACCCGCGAAGCTCCGGTTGTATCTCAACTATCCACGTATTTCAAAGCCTAGCAACGATTCCTCACGTATTCCGTGTGGCATGAACGTACGCATGAAACCCAGGTAAGCCATGAGTCGTCGGCGCCGTCGATATCTACGAGGCGTGTACAGTGTGCCTCCCGTTTGCATTGCGAGTTTCCTTACTCTGGTCCTCTCAAGCTCACGAGTTATCAGACGGGCGCCAAACCACCGCGGTGTTTGTCAATCGGCTAGGGTTTTGGTAGTGGGGTCACTGTTATATACCCCATTGGCCCTCAGCGGTTTCGTGTCACGGGCTTAATCACGGATGTGGGGTATCGCGGGGATGGCTATCTGTTCCAGCATTTTCTTTAGGGACCGCTGGTGACTCAATAGCTCCAGGGTTTCGGAGTTGGCGGACATACACCTGCGGGGGCATAATCGTTGTGGGAATGGGTGGTTGCGGAGGTATTATGTTTTTGAGATCCACCTGTCCTTCTCACCCCCATCAGTACCCGTACATATGCACACCACGACCACACACCTAATCATCCGTGCCTGCTCCACGAGTGCCGCCGTCGCCACTGGCGAGCCGCCATCCGGCTGCCTGGCTTCAGCTCCCTCGCAATCCCCGGGACCCAACGGCATGGTCGCGGTCAGAGCTGCCATCGTCAGCGCGTTCGCGGACGCGCAGCGCTGCAGCGCCGGCAGCGCGTTCACAATAGCCATGGTGTCAATCAGGACCTGGTTCCGACAACTCCCGGTAGCGACGCCGCCAGGCTCGGTTGGGACGCTTGCTACAGCAAGGCCACGGCCGCCAGACCCCGGCCGCTGCCGCGCCGCTAGGCTGTCAGAGACTGGCACGCCCTCGTCGCGGCTTTGTGCGTCCGGGGAGTTAGCTTCGCTGCACTTATCCATCAGTGTTATCCCCTGGACTGCCGCCGCGGCGTTGCCAGCCGGTGCCGCAGTGGCGGCAGCCATCAGCAGCAGCGGAGGTGACAGCTCCGATGCTAGTGAGGGCTCGGCGATGGGCTGTAACGATGGCGGCTTATGCTGTCTTCCGCCGTGCGCACTTCTGCTGCCGCCGCCGCCAAAGCCCAGAGTCGACGCCAAGGCGGCCGTCGCTGCATTGGGAGAGGATGTGGTGCAAGAAGCGGCTGCCGTTGTCGCCGTCTTCTCTGCTGTAGTTACATGATTTGCTGCCGCCGCTGCGGCGGCGGCAGCAGGCGCTGACGCAGCCGTTGTACGGTCGCGGGCCATGAGTACGGGTGGCGGGATAGAGTAGCTCACCGCGAGGGAGCACCGCCCAAAAGCCGGCACCCCGCCGACTCCGCCGTCAACCGCAGCGGCGTCCGTAGTAGTAGAGTTCCGAGAGAATCCGCCGCCTCCACCTCCGCCGTCGGCGCAGGAGGGACGCGCAAAGTTTTCCGAGGCCCGACCAAACACACCATTGTCTCTGCGGGAGGCCACGGAACGTTTCCATTGCTAAGACCTTTCCTTGCTTCGGTATTTCAAAGTTTAAGACACACAATATCCTTCGGCCATCATATCCTTGTCATTAATATCAGGTTGGATGTTTGAGGTTTGGGGCACGTCTTATGGGCGGGCGCGCGTTTTAAGGCCCGAGTTTGAGGTCGCAACGTTGACAATGCTAGCAGCAAGTAAATCTTACGTTTCATGATATCTTCCCTATCTGCCCCGGATCCCAATGTCGGGCTTGGCGCCATTCCATGATCAAATGTTGGGGTGCCGTCGTGTTTTGGGGTTCCAATCCACTCAGATACTACGGACAACTTGATACGCTCCAACACACCCCTTGAGTTTCAGCCGGCGCTGCTCCAGCGCCTGCAAAAATTCCATGTGGTCAGCCCCATGCGGTTTCTGCAGCTGCAGCGCGTATCGCAAGCCGTGAATCCGCCTGCAGAGGTCCAGGATGGAAAGTGGGCGGGCAGCAATGCCCGGGATGGGAGCATGATGAGGTAGCAACATCATAGCCGAAGCCGTAGCCCGAAGCGAAGGACATAGAACCATGATAGGTGTGTATGCACGAACCCAATTCATGTGGGTGTTCTCGCGCCCACATCAACATACACGCAGATTGCATTTTGCGAGCAGTGCGACACCGTTATTCCCAAAGCCGAGACACAGGCACAAGGGCCGCCTGGGCGGAGAGCTGTATTGCCTACAAGGGTCTTCGCCATGAAGACAGGGACACAGTGCCGATGGCTATTGGGGACAGTCGGTCGTAAATTGAGCCGTGGAGGCAGCTGTAAGAGTAAAAGGTGTCAGGGACTGCATTGCGCACCGTAGCTGTGCCAGATCCCGCATCCGCCGACGTACGGATTCCTCAATTTCCCTGTGCGCCTCTGCGTTGCTGTCCACAGCGGTGATGAAGGGATGTCTGAGCACCTCCATACACGTAGGACGGACCCGTGGGTCATCCGCCATCATTGCCAGAAGCAGCTCCCGAGCAGCGGAGGACAGAGAAAGAAAACTGATGAGGGTCAGGGGGAGGTATGAAGAGAGGGAAAGCTAGGGTCAGGGAGGGCCAGGGAGAGGTGGCGAGAGAGAAAGGGGCAGCAGAGATCGCCGCTTAGGAATGAATCATACATAGCCATGCTGTTTGTCTGTCTGCCTATTTATCTGCCCATCTGCCTATCTATCTGTCTGTCCATCCGTTCGTTTGCCTGCCTGTCTGTCTGTTTGTCGCCGATTGCCAAATGCTTAAGTCAAGCCTTGGTTCCCTACCGTTCATCTTTGAGGCCAGACGCATCCAAGATGCTCTTATTGCAGTATGTCATCAACCTGATGTCAGCGCCGCTGTGGGGCTTGCGTCCTTAAAGACCAGGAACAGGACCCGGGATGGGGCCGGGGCGGGGATGCGACAAGTGCTGTTGCGGGCCACCGAAAGGCAATGAGGCTGTGTGCGGAGGATGTACCAAAAGGCGACTCATGGAGCTCCAGGACGGGAAGGGTATACGCCCATGTGATCCATAGGTTAACTAGGCAAGGGCGTAAACGGGCTCCGTGCATCTACTCCATGGACGGATATCGTGGGCCCCAAAAGACATCTAGAAAGGCGGTAGTGGAAATTTGCAGCATCACAACAGAAGAACGTGCGCCGGAAGTGTCGGGGTCCAAGATCGCAGGAGGGTTGAAGCCACATGCACGGGTTGCACCAGGACGACGCGGAGACGAGATCTGGACATTAATTTCTTAGTACTAGCGCCGGCGCATGGCGCCCTGACCCGGCCCACGTCGACGCACCACGACTGAGCCAGTCGTTTGCACAGCCAGCCAGCCAGCCAGCCAGTCAGCCAGTCAGGCCCGTCCAGGCACCCACCGGTCAGCATGATGAAGAGCACCACACCAAGAGCGTAGATATCGCAGGCTGGCTACAGGTGGGAGATAGGGAAAGGTAAAGAGAGAGAGAGAAGGTGGAAGGGGGATTTACGGGGACGGCGACCACATTCAGTGGAGATCGGAAAACAGTAGACGATTGTGGATGCAAACAAAACTCCGCGTCCAATGAGAGGACGAAGGTGGATGTGCCGGGGGAACTCGCCACTCACCGTGTGTGGCTCGTCATGCCAGAGCTCTGTACGGGAACCGAGTATACGGAAGAGCAGCGGGGTGAAGGGTATGACAAAAAAGTGCACCAGACGGCGGTAAGGATTTTAAAGTTGTACAGCAGCGCATAGAAGGGTTGGCAGAGCAGAAACGCCGAGGGACGCAAGCAGGCGCCCTAGGTGGAGAATTGGGTAGATGGTCATGACGGCGAGGAAGTAGTGGTTTGGCCGGCGATCCGGTGTTCGCGCCCCTTGGAAACGCTCACCCTAGCTCCTGGCCTTGTGGGTTCGGGGAAACGCTTCCTTCACCCTACCTGGAGATATGAAGCCCGGTGTACCGATGCAACCCCGAATAGGCTGCGCGCGTGAAGTTAGGGAGAGGGGGGGACATGAGGGAAGTAGGGAACGAAGGGGCCGAAGGGGAGGGCCGAAGGGGAAGGGGAGGGGAGGAGGAACGGGCAGGAGGGGAGGGGAGGAGGAACGGGCAGGAGGGGAGGAGAGGAGGGGAGGAGGAGAGAAACGGGCAGGAAAAAATGGGAGACGCGGAACGGAGGCAGACATGGAGCTCCAAGGTGGGAAGACCTGGCCACGGTTCGATCCGGCCCCTGGCGCCGCGTGCACCATCTACACACGTAGTTAAAAAGCCCCTGAAGGCGATGGCAATGGAGGGGAGGCCAGCACAATGCAATACAGGATGGGGACATGACCAGCTAAGGTACCTTCAATGCGGCGAAGATACAGCCCCCTGGGTTGGCAGTTTCACGTCTTGCTGTCTACCGCCATAGGCAGCTGCCCTTTGCTGAGGGGCCTGCCGTTCTAGACATGCCCTACTGGACAGGGGCCTCTATGGGTAGCTACTCTTCACCTTCTGCGGGTCGTACAGGGAGGCCATACCCAGATCGATGACCTTGATTCGCAGCGGTTTCCCCTCCGCATCGCATTCTTCCACCGGGCTCACGAACATGACGTTCTCGGGCTGTGAAGGCAGGGAGATGGACTCAAAATACTTATTATTGCTATATAACGTGGCGGCGAAGGAGCTGCGAAATCGGCAGCGCCATGGATTAAAACAAGCCGCGCCTGTGCACGCACGTTAAAATGTGCATGTATGTGCATACGGATCTGGACCATATCGGACAAGAATAGGTGAACCGATATTGGTATTGCCAAAACGTGTCTTCCACGCCGACTGTGTATGAGCTGGTTCCTCACTGGTCCTAGATATTGTCCCGGGTGTACGGCGAGGAAGGGGAGTTGCCATTACCAAGACCCACACGTTTACGCATCTCATCACACGGCGCCCCCCAACCCCACCTTGATGTCTCTGTGTATGAGGTTCAGATTGTGAAGGTAAGAAATCGCCGACACGATCTGAGTGGGAGGGCAGAGAAGGGGTGCGAGCCGAAGGGACGGGGAGGCAGTCGCAGGCATTGGCGGGCGAGTGAGAGGGCAGAGAAGGCAACCGCACATGAAAAGGAACGACACCCCATCATACTCATCCCGTGACAAGCGGCTTAAGACAGCCGTTTTTACACGAGGTCTGGCTGGAGAGATAACAAGCATAGCGCAACATCATCCTGCACAGAGGCGGCTGAGCGGCGGCTGAGCCTTCCAGACCTCCAATCAGCGCCCGTATATAAACACACCTGCGCAAACAGCTTCGCCGCATCTGCTTCTGTGTACTTTTTGGCCTTGTGGATATGATCCATAATCTGTTTAGGGGCCGAGGCAAAGTGAAGGGAGATGAACAGCCCACGGGCGCCCGCGGACGTTTATGAGTGTTCCGCGACATTATCAATGGGGAGTTTATCAACGTCCGAAATGACGGGCAAACATTTCTGGATTCCTCTCCCAAAATGTCTCGCTCACGTTGATGACACGGGCCCAGGAGGCGAAATACGCAGACGATCTGTATCCCGTCGCACGACCCGGTTGCCATCAGGGCGCCCGCAGACCGTGGGCCCCGCCGTACCTCGCCACCCGCCATGTATTCCAGCACCAGCACCAGCCTATGGGGGGAAGCACCCGGGGGAGAGGGAGGGAGAGGGGAGAAGAGGATATAAATTCAACCGTGAAGCCATAAACCAAAAACATGAATGCAGCGAGCAGCGATGTGGTGCACGGGGATCCTCTGTGAGCCCAATACGGGTCCTGCTAGCTCCACTTCGGTTTCCAGCTCATCCACGGCACAGTATGTTATAACTTCCTCTCACGATTGTTTACGAGCCTCATGTCTCATTCCGTCCTGATCGCGTCCCGTCCGGCTCACCAGCCGAAGACAGCGCCCTTCATTCCCCATATATCAGGTACCAGCATTCGTATTCCATGCTTTGCAGCTAGGCAACCGAGTGCTGGTCGAGGCTGTCATCGTCGTCTTTCTATTGCTGGGCCGCCCTCCTGCTGCTCCTTCCCTCTCCTCCTCTGTCATCCGCAGCGACCGGGTCTGTTATCTTCCCATCTCGACTGCCGAATCCCGACCAACAAGCTCTAGTCCCGTAGTGATTAGTGAGCCTCCTGTCGCATTCCACACTCGCGTCTTCCATTGTATGACTTCCCCCTTATCATCGCAGATGGGCTTTTCCTCTTTTTTCGACACGCTCTGTTTCCTTCTGAGATTCGGACCACGCGCACCATTCGTCCGTGGCGTCCGTCTCCAGGCACCTCAGGAGGAAGGGGCAGTCCAGAGAGCGGAGGAATTTGGACTCCGCCACCAGGTTGGCCACCTCCAGGGCCTCCAAATCCGGATTGGTAAGATCCACCGCCTTAAGCGCAACACGCTCCCGACTGCCCACACGCTCAGCCAGCCAGATCTCAGAGAAGCCGCCCTGCAAGTGGGATCACGAATACAGGGCAGCCACGAAAGAGGGAATACGAGCGTGAAGGCAAAAGCCCCAAGTGCCAAACCAGCACAGGAATATAAAAAGAGAGGACAACACCCAGCAGCAGACAGCACAGACAGAAGCGACGGACAGACAAACTAAACCTAGGATGGAAAGCGACAATGACGGCGGCAGCACTTGTGAAGATAAGATAGGGCAATATGGTGGCCACGGCGGCGGGTGGATGGGCTCAATGAAACGTGGGTCAGCCGCAGTGAAAGGACGTCACGATGATCATCACAGTTCATCACGGTTACCATCTCGAAGCCGCCTCCTCGTATTCCCCGGATCATGGTCTGAATCCATACATAGCATTGCTCAGAGACAGCTTGATAACTTGAACCTAGCTTGGAACTGGCTTGACATGCTTATCGCTGCGGCCTCCACTGAACGGTGGTCATCTGTATCGCCCTGACCTCCCGCGGGGCGTCTCGCAATTCACCCGCACCAAGGCCTCAGGTGCAGCCGACCCAGCCAACAACCGAATCCATTGCTTGCATCGCCTTCATATCCAACCCCACGGAGGGCGCGCCTCAACGCTGCAATGTTTTCCTTGTGCTCACTTAGCGGACACACATCTGAGCATATGAGCCAGGTGTGAACACTCACTTTTCCGATCTGCTTTATGATTTCGTACTTGGAGACTAGCGGCAACTCCCGCCAGCTGCTCCGGGGCCTACGGTTAGAAACAATTTAAGAATGGGGGCATCAGCAAAGCAGGCGACAAAAGGAATTCGAAAATATGGGGAAATCTCGGAAGCGCGTGTGTCGGCGCCGAGAGCAGAATGATATAGGATGCATAGCAAGGCGTAACATGAGCAATATAACACCCAAGGCACTGCAATTAAGAAAACCAGACACAGCAGTGTCAGCGGGGATCAGTTCGAGGATGGACCATAAGAAGGAGGAGGAGGTAGAGGAGAGAGGAAGGAAAGGGGAGCAGGTAAAGGGGGAGGAGGCCCAGGAGGGTAGCACCCTTCCATGCTGTGTGACGGAAGAGGGGGAGTAAGACTCCTGAGCTTCACGACCAGTCATGTGCGAGAGAGCGGGAGCGCGGCGTGCATTGATACGTACGTTCGATCCGGCCTGAGTGGGCATCTGTGAGACGGGTGTGCGCAGGTGTATGTACGCGCTCAGGTATGCAGCTGGGTCATGGCTAAACACGCCCCGGGGTCATAACCCCATATGCATCCAAGGTCTATTGATGGATGTGGTCGTGACACAAAGGCCGCCCAGTGATGAACGTCTTCACCTCTCTGGCGGCGAAGGTGCCGCGCGATGCCCATCAAGTGTCCTGTTGGCCACAGCGGCGTAACTCTCCGGCAGGCAGGCTCCGAAACACATCGCCAGCCACGCCGCTGTGGGCCTGCCGCCCAGGGATGTCATAACATCCAACAATTGTTGGTGGTAGGACACAATTTGCCAGTTATAGGATTTCTGTACTGGCGCAGCCAGCTCGCTTCGGTAATTTTGTTACGCTGCGCCGTCGAAGGATCCAATTATTGACCATACGTTTCCCGCAACTTAAAGCGTGATACGTTTTAATTTTGTTTTTGGCAGGTTACCTAGGTACTTGAGAGAAGCCGTTTGCAAATTATGATATTCGGGAACCCTTTATGTACCCAGTCCAATTAATTATGCTTACAAGTTTCAACGTTACGAACTGAAAGTTATTTATGCATAAAGTTTGTGCTGAAAACAAAGATGCAATGTACGATGCTTACAACATTGAGGCGGTTTGACTGTCTTAAAATACACGTGTATAATAGCAAGTGGCATTTCGCATACGGTTTTGGCAAGCTGCAGTATAAGATGCATTGCGCAATGAGAATATTCTTGACTGCAGTACCCATGCTAGTTATTTTCCATGGCCTCCTCTGCACGGGTTAAGATGCCCAGGTCGTTGGCCAGTTACCCCTGCCGACCTGGGCCTTGAGGGCTTTTTGGATTTCCTAACCTCCAGAGGCATTGATGTCGACTCGGTTATGCATATTCACCTTGAAGGATGGAGCCTTTCTTGGTTGAGCCCACGCCTTCCTGTGTAGGCAGACCCATTCGATGGGTGTGTCGCGGCATGGTACTAGTTACACTCCGATGGCAGTAGGGTGGCAGTGTACACACGTGTCTTCTAACGTCTTCTAACTTCCCTTCTTCTTTCCGGCGTGGTGCTTGGGCGGTAAAGGTGAACGGCTTAATGGTCGTTGAGGGAGCAGCTTTGGTGCCGTATTTGCAATAACCCTAATTCTATGGAAGTTGAGTATCACGTGCCTACGGAATGCCTGATTATGTCGAAGCCCGCGCCATTCTTGTAAACTTATGGTTGATTCAGGGCACTAGAATGTTTCCATTTTTTGCCGGTGGAAAACCAGCTAGAACTTGCCCGCATCCGATAAAGACGCTTGTCGAATTAGTGGACTTTGCTTTTCGTACCGGGCCTTACGAGTCCAGAGTAACTTGTAATCACTCAATATCAATATCAATTGCTTTTCAGATTCCCCTTGATCTGATGTACGTTTCTTTCGCTGCTTTATTCCGGTGAAAATTTTTCTGTATCGATCTGTAATGATCTTCTGTAACGATCATCAGTTTGCTGTAACAACCTCGCCGTTGAATCGATACACCTTTTCATATGTACATGTTTTTCTTTTTTTTCGCTCGACCTTGCAGCCCCTTGAGGCTCCTGGCTCGTCCGGGCCTTGATAGATAAAACCATACCTACTCATTTCTCCCCTTTGCATTAAAGAGTTTAATGCTCCTATCGGTTTTAGGGCAAAAGTTGAACAAAATTTGAAAGCAGATAAAAGAAATTACTATAACTTTCTAACTTAACTACCTGTTGTGATAAAAAATATTGCGGTGAGAAAGGAGCTGCTTGCTGATACAATTTATCTACCAGGTTTTGCGAAATAATTTCTGGATATGCCGGAGCTCAGAGAACGAGTTTGTAATCAATCAACCATCCAGCTAACCAGCAAGGCAATAAATTAATCAAGTAATCATTATTATATATTATGTCATGAAAAATAATGAACTTCTCTTACCTTGTGGCATGATCTTTTGCCTTGAAAACAAGTGAGAACGGTTAATAATTTCTTGTCCTCAGCAGTTACAATCAGCATAACACTAGAAAGGCCCCGGCAGCAATGCCACCGGCGGCTAACCTGATACCGCCTAAGAACCGCCCCGCTGCTAAACAAACCTATCGACTGATTGACCCATGCCCCATCAAACCGCCCTGCTGCTTAGCCTGGACCCCTGTTTGACTCCGCCACAACGCCCAACCAAACCCCATATTTAAGTTGGATTAGTGGCCGGCCGTGACACTTAGGCTCGTAACCACCGGGCCGATCCAGGCCTGGTGGACGAACTAACGTGAAAATGTGCCCTACCGGGTGGGAAGGGTGGGCACACAAGGTAAACCTAAGGTCACAACACGGCGAATAGCCGGGAATGTTGTGACCTGCGACTAATCTCAAACTCTCAGTACGGCAAGTACGAGCAAGATGCATTTAGTTACTTGCTTCGTCCAAGAACCAGCCTTCTCGCCTCGAGAAGCCAGCGCTTTTACCATACATATTGATATACTTTTTGATATTTAAAGATTTTTAGGTCAGTTATATCCCAACTCGGTGTTAAGGCTTGCAATATTATATTTGGTTAAAGCAAACACTTTCAATTAATTAAGGTTCAGGTGGAGCGAGGAAGACCTTTTTGGTTTTGAAACCAGTTAATGTGTGAGATGAGAGTACGTGAGCGTATTGATCTTGGACATAGAGCGAGACCATAAGGGGACCTACCTAGCCGATGGACTTCAGCGCGAAAATAAATAAAGTCATTGCAAGAATGTCAGCTGCCTATCCTTCGTGAGCGTAAAAGACCCTTTACTTGACGAACTTATATATCACACCTATGGTGAAATCGCCAAAAGAGTTTCCTCGAAAGCAGTCGCACTGCACGACCTCAGGAAGTCGCGTGTATGTGTCTACGCCTTCGGACAAGAAGCCCAAGGTGGTACATGTAACATCCGCTTATAGTTATCTAGTGTCTATCGTCATCTGCTGTCGAAGGTGAACTAACACCCTCGCGAAGTGGACAAGTGTGTGATATAGAGAGAACCTTTAGTGACGTAAGTGCATGTACTGCGTACGGTTTTCACTAGCATGTCGTGACAACCAATCAATCAATCAAATTTAGGCCCGTACGACTTGGCTCAACAGCGAGCCTGCCTGACCGAACCCTAAAGACCCTAACCCTAAAATCATGCTGCAGCGTTCCGGTAACATCACAGTACCAGTCGCCACGGTTGCAATCGCGCGCAGCACTGCATGATCCAAAACGGAATCAATCAATGGTTTGGTATGGGTTTTGCGGTTTCATACAGCCCGCAGTACCGTTTTCGTCATTTCATCTGATTTCGTAACCAACGCGAAATGGCTCGTTGCCAACTGAAAATACCTTGTAAAGTCGTCTGTCTCTCATGGACATGCACATTCATTATATCAGCAGTGGTTTGCTTGGGGATGGTAACACGTGTACATTTGCACTTATTCAGCACGGGTTGTATGTCGGTGGAATACACAAGCAGAATGTTTTGGGAGCTTAACAGAGGAACACCGACAAATCCTGTAAAAAAAAAGGTCTCTGTTAATCCCACAGCGGGCTGGCTGCAGTGGGATACCTGCTCCAGGGATACTGCAGGATGCCATGCAAGCACTGGAGGGAGCACTAACCAGCTGCGACGAGCGAGCTGTGCCGAACTAAGAGCAATCAAGGTTGGTTGGTCTCACGCAGGGCGTTGTAAACTCTATATATCCACCGACGTCGCGACTGAAGCGAACCGAAGAATTCGCCCCTAACCCAATTTTCATCACGGTGTATGTTGGTCTGGAAAGCCTTTCGGGTTTAAGCATTTACTTCAACACCCTGAAGGTGCCTGGGTCATGTGGCTCGCAGTCGCACTACCTAATACGTAATGAGACGGCATGCCACCAGGCAGGCAGGCGGTTCCTTCTTCTGCAGCAATCAGCTGAAATAGGGTTTCAGGGGATTTAAGGTTGGGTTTTGTCTACAGCGCTGTTACGAGCGAGGTCCTCATCCGTGTCCTTCATGAGCGGCACTGTTTGTCTGCCATCCACATATAAGCGCCACAAAAACGGTGCAAGTCAGGGTTGTGCCATGTCGGTGAAGGAGATCTAGGGGAGGTAATGAAGCGAATAAGATATTCTGGTTCGTTTGAAAAAGCTGGTATCCTGGTTCCCCGCCTATCACCAACAGTGAGGCTTGCGGTGTTTTCATTTGAGTGACAAAGATTGGACAGGCTTATGTTATCTGCCGGGGTGCAGGCATGACTTGTGTGCTTGTGTTTGTGTTTGTTAGGGGTGTTACACTGTGGGCGACTCGCCCTATAAAGACGAGCACCGGGGGGCCTTGTGTTTGTGTCTTTTTGTATGTATGTGTGATGGCCAGGTAAGCACTATCCTACCAAATGATTAGTTGTCATACGGGCCTAAGGGCTAAGGGCCTCCGCTTGTCACTTGCTGAGGTCTTCGAGGGAGCCAGGATGCCGCTGAACTCTTTTGCCAATTGCCCAAACAGCGCCCGTTTCACTGGCCAGGAGCTTTCAGGCGCTGAGGATGTGTTTCTCGGGTACTGCGCTCGCAATGGGCGTGTTTGCAGGTGCATACGGGGAGATGTATTCCCAGTGGTACGTGAAAAACAGACATACACACACATACAGTTGAATACAGGATATGGGGATTTGCTCGAAAGTTCTCCACATGCACATTAAGGAGCAGCCATCATAATGCCTCTTTCCCTAGAGAAAAAGAGCGCCTACGCGAAGAAAAGGAAAGGAAAAAAGAGTTGAAATCTAAGAGCCGCGCCAAATCGTGCCGCTTGGTTCCGAAACCAAAGATTCCGGCGTCAGATCATGGGACCATGCACACAAGGGCGTGGACGGGAGGCCCTTAGCTACCGCCAGCGCCCCGCCCGAAGAGTACCAGGGCCGGGGCAAAACATAAGCCCCCTCCTCATAAAATCACAAATTTCCCGCCAGAATCCGGCAGCCTAGTACGACCTTACATTCAACCGAATTCATATCAGTAAGGCGGTGCCTGATCACAAATCAATTGCATCGTCATTTACATACCACCGCTCTAATTGCGGCGAGCTCACTGGAGCGCACCTATAACAACACCCGTCTGCCGTTCTCCAGAACTCCGAGTCCCAGAGCAACATAACCGGACCAGCGCAGTGAAGTCACAGTCGTGATATGGATATCATATGCTCGATATCGACGTTCCCGATGGTGGCGGGTCACCGACAGCATCCTGCTTTCACATTATCCTCCACAGCACATGCATCTGAACATCCAGGCACCGTACATTCGTACTTAGCATCGTACACTACGTATTTCGCACAATCACCAAACAACATGTGCAGTGCAAAATGGTGGCATCCTCGGTTGGAGGCATGGAGCCCCTTTCGGGAACTGGAGCAACCTGGGGCACACTCTGCATTATGTGTTGTGTACGGCATACACTTGCTAGATTATTCCCAATGCGCCTCAGCCGTACCGTCTCTGTACACGGCGCAACGGGAGCTACAACTTATGGTGCTCACGATAAGCAAGTCCTGCCGAATGAAATTAAGAAGTCCAGCTTCCGGCCGGGATAAGGCCCTTGGATCCTGGATCCTGGATTCACTGGACGTCACTATGAACAGAATCGAAGGAGGTAGAGGATGCCGTGCTGTTGGGACAGGGCCAGGCAAGGGTGCGTGTTGTCATTCGATGGCATTCGGAGGGATCATAACTTGATCACACGAGCTGGAAGCTGCTATTGGCCCCCTTTTGTCGCGTACGTACGTATGGTACGGAATTAACGCCTGTTATTTTATGCCGAATACGTAGGGCGTCGTACTGTGTTCCCCATCACGCATCCCCGGAACAACTTAACGCCATGAATGTTTCTTTGCTGGACAATAATACACACTCCACCCGCACGTTAGTTGCTACCTTTGGTGCTCGAAAATGCATCGAAGAAGTAGTTTGCCAATCTGGTTTGTAAGACGCCCCTTAGAAGGTTATACCTCAGCCCCCACAGGAAACGGCCCCCCGGGCCCCGCTCCCCGGGGGAATATCGGATTACTTGGGGCAGGGTCACATTGCAAAGGTCTTCTACAAGTCTCGATCATACTAAGCAACAACACACGCATTACTGCATGCAGCGGCTCGGAATATAGGATCAGCGCTTACATGCTCACTGGGCCGTTTACTGCACGCGCGGGGAGCGGCCGCGAGGCGGCGGCGAGGCCTTGGCCGGTGGCGGTGAAGGCGGCGGTGGCGGCGAGGGCTTAGGCGACGGTGGCGGAGACTTAGCGTTCTTAGGCGGCTTCGGTGGAGGGCTCGCGGGGGGTGATGGCGGTGGTGGCGACGGCGGCGGCGGCGATGGCGGCGGTGACTTTGAACCAGATGGCTGAGGTGGCAACAAAACATCTGCACCCGAAACAGCACACGTACGGGCACGGCGCAATTCCTCGTTTGCACTTAGCACTTAATAGCTTTCAACTGGCACCTTTCGTAATCCAACCAGTTTCGCGGTCTTCAACCTCGCCATCTGATGCGTGGTGAGGTACCAATAATCCAGCTAGGCGAGTAGATTATTGCAAAGTTGACAGTCCAGATTAAGAAGAGCTCCGGTCAGTGCAGGATGTGGTATTCAGTGCAGGACATTATGCGTCGTTGCAAGTGCAACAGCAGACGCGACAGCGACAATGAGCGGCAACACGATGTAATGTGTGGCCCGGTCTGTCTGCCTGTCTGCCTGCCTGCCAGCCTGCATCCCTTCCCAAACCAAAAGCACAACACTCTATCAGGACCACTTACCAATCGTTAAAATAAACGTCTGGCCGGACACCGCGCTGCAGGGCTGCATGACCAGCAGTGTCTCGCTCGGTGAGGTGACGTTCAGGCCCACGCAGTTTTGCGTTGAGAACTTTGGTTGAAGGGACCACCTGGGGAAGGAAAGGAGGGGCAAAGGAGGTAGAAGCCATTCCAAGCGGCCTTTAGGGAGCGGGCATTTCACATGGTGGATGATTGTACGATAGGTGAAGACGCCTGGGAACATCAAGGAGTGACTTTGGCAACCTAACGCAGCTGCCAAAGCCGTGTCGCCATCCAGGGGAATCCAGTGCTGGTCCGCGCAGGAACTGGGGATGCCAGAGGCAGCCTAAAAGCCCAGCACCAAATCGGCACCGACATGGCGTTAGCCTTCCCGCTTTAAAATCGCACACTTCTAATTCGAGCAGTTATGCTTGCTTGCGCTATATCTCTGTGGATCAAGCACTACTCTAATCTCAAGTAGCCTTGTACCTTACCCAACCACCTTCCCCTCTTCCAAACGCATGCAAAGCTTAAGCGTGCCATGGAGAGGGCAGGGAGGGATCGGCGGTGGGGCCGGCGCCAGACAAGCCGGGTAAACACCAACATGAGGAAGACCCCAGGGGGCAAGTAAGACAGTATAAACCCCAGCTTGCTGGACAGCCCGACCCAGGCTAGACGAGCAAAGCCTGGGACTGCGACCCTCCCCGCGACCGTCATCTCACCGATTCCACCGTGTGCCAAAACCCGCACGAGGAAGCCCACACGTGCATTCGGTCCTTAAAGCCCTAGAGACACATACTTTACTTTTCACGCCCAGGTCTCATAAGGTTCACGTCACGCCGTAACGGTGTCCTATTCTCGTGGCTCAGTTGGAGAAGAAAGACGTCATCGGTGTGCCGTTTGTGCACTCACCCAGAACCCTGCACAGTCGGCTTGAACTGCTGGGACTCGTCCAAGAAGGAACAGTCCCACAGCCGAACAGCGCCGTTATACGTCTGGTACCCGGCATTGGCGTAGTCACTGGAAGGGGGGGCCCCGTCATACAGAGACCAAGCCGTCCAGCAGCGCTTGGTGTTGACTGCACTGTAGATACGAATCACGCCATCGCCTGCATATACAATGCCCAAAGAGGCGCACGTGATATAAAACGTAAGAAAAGATCAGTACAAAACCGTCGGAGCACGGCTGTATTTGTCGGTGATGTTGTTTGCCACTATACAACGGACCGAATCCTGTCCTTGGATTTCCCGCCAGGGCCGAAAGCACCCAGTACCGCCTTCTATGATTCACAGGAAATGCGCACTCAAGCACCCGATGGCGCAGATAAGGCCGAATGAAAGCTTCGTCGGCCTGTTTTGAGCACCCCTCTATCTGCTACATGGGGCGAAGGGGCTGAGGAGGCCACAAAGCCGATAAACCCGTAGCAGACATTTGAGAAGAGCCCTGCCCCTGCCCCCGCCGTGAGACCTGTGGATTTTGCCGTGCCATGTGCTTACCCCGTGTGCTCCCTGTCCCTTAAATAGTTCCTCAGTTCTCACCGACATTCATCACAAAGAACTTCTGTGTTTGCGAGGTTGCGCTGCAGCTGGCCTGCACAAGCTTGGCGCCGTTGATAGCTTGGCCGCCAGCTATATCGATGCATCGGTTGGTGCCGAGAGCCGTGCGGATGGGTTGGGCTGCGTGGGGGAGGACAACGTGAAAAGGTTACCAATTAATGGTTGGAGCGTGGGAGTTGAGTGTTCGCTCTTGAGGACTGAGCCGCGGGAAAGAAGAGTTCGTTGAGTCAATGTGGCTCATGGTGGGAAACATGGGGAAAGCAAGGGCTGCCGAGCCCAAATGTAAAGTTGAACGCAACTCCAGTCGCCTGGTGACGGGTGAATGCAGCTACGAGGGTTTGGGGGAGTTCGATGACTGAGCCAGCTCAAGGACGTGAGCGCCGCCGCAAGCGTTAAGGACACACACGGTCATTGTCCCGCTTCCAGCTGCTTGGGCCATCAATGTTTGAACCAGAAAACCAGCATACGTCTGTGAACTTCAAAAGCCCAGCCGTCCGAAACGTTGGGGTGGGGTATTTGGGGCCTTGGCGTAATAACACCACTCTTAAAACCCTCTCTGGCCTGGAGCCTACCGTAGCACGTAAGACTACTGGATGCTCGCAGAGTTGCTGCACAAACGTAACCTACCCGCCGAAAATGGTGGAGGAGGGGGGGGAGGGGAAATTGGCGGCGGGCGTGGTGAACGGGGAGCCCGGTTGGGGGACACCTGCTGCAGGCGACGGAAGGAAGACCCTGCATGCAGGAAAGATGCGGAAAGATAGAAGTTACAAGAGCAGGGGTTGGTGATAAGCATATCGCGATAAACTTTTTATCGGTAACTTTTGAGAAAAGGATAAGAGTAAGACGCATATATCTTGTTGTGCGGCTTTTTAACTTGCGGTTGGACAGATGAGCAAGCGTCGCCAACGACATACTACGGTCTGTTGCGGTTCCAAAACCCATAATCTCAGATGAATCTGACATTTTATTACCATTCGTAAGTTCTTACTTGCCCATCTCCAAGTAAGCTAAAGCCCTGGGACGCCAATCCATGGATCGACACAACTAACACCAACTCATCCAGTGCACGCTCTCTAAGTGAATGAAAGCATCAATGTTTCTCACCATATTCCTGCAGAGCAGCGCTATTGAGAATACTTGCCACTAGTAGTAGGGCCGTGGCGGCTAAGATGTGATGGCTGTGCATTTTTCCTCACAGCCTGGATTACCAGTGTTGGCGTATCCTCTTAACATGGATAGAAAAACTATTTATCATCATGTAAGTAACCCTGGATCTGGGAAGCTCCAAGGTACCTGAAAGTACGAGTTTGATCACACATTCTGACGTTTTCCGTTAGATAAGCTATCCGTTCTCTTCGAGCACTGACAGATAAAATTTGTTAACTAAATAACAAAATAATAGAGCTTTATGCTATTAAGTTTTGATCACCTTACAAAGTTGATCTCACCGTCTTAGTAGTGATGCCAAGCGTTCGTGTCATGGTGATACTAACGGTCAAAATAAGAGCTACTAATAAAAAATAGTTTCTTAGTAATTTTATGTAGCGAACAAATCCAAAATGTAAGCCCATGAGAAATCTCACCCATCACCGCTCGCTCATAGGATTCCAAGATCCCAAGCTCGTAATTGATATAAAATCATCATATAATTTAGAGAGTCTTTATATCTCAAGCCTTCTGATGAGGAAGATATTTCTGGTGGGCGATTTAATGAGAAGAGTGAGATGCATGTGAGGGATGAGTGAGGTGAGCTAGCAAGGGTGAGTGCGGTGCGTGAAGTGAGAAAATGACGAATCGCAATACTGCCTTATTTAAAATCTCGAATGCTTAAATTATTTAATTATTAGTAGGACTATTAGCTTCTCTACGGCCGTCAAGATGCTGGCACACAGCAGCTGGCGTGCAGCCAGTCACGGTCCACATGTCCAGCTGCCATTGAAGTACATAATCTTCCACGAATCACTTACGAACATCAACTCAACCACAAATTTGAACGTAAAACTGCATATTGGTCCACCGGAGCGGTGCTCTATCTTCGCGCAAGGCAGGTGCCTGTACTTTACCATCAGGTATCCATCATCCGTATCATCGCATCCTGACGATGGAAAGCTCTGTGGTGCACCGCATGTGGCCGGACTTAGAGTTTCAAGTCCTGCCGCGTAACCTGCAAATTGTAAGGCCCCAGCAGGTCGCCGCTTCGTCCAGTCTGTCAGGGCCTGTCTCGCACAGCAGGGCACAGCCCAACTTAGGCCGAAAGCACTCCCTGGCACTCTGCCCTTTCCAGCCCTTTTCTGCCGTGTTTCGCTATCTAATAAGACAGCCGTTAAGGCTACAGGATATAAATAAGGAGTATGAGATGGCATGGTTACTGATGGACGCCGTATTCCAATAAATAACCAACCAACTTCGCATACCAGACAGCATGTGCGGTGAGTGCCTCAGGAGTGCCTCCACTGATACCCATCAGGTATCCATACCCTGGTGTCATTGCATCTAAACAAACGGCGGCAAAAACATGCGAGTGCTGGATCAGGCTGGATAATCTATAGTAGTTATTTAACACATGTAAGCCACTATCGAAAGGAAAAAATGCCAGAATAGATACCATGACGTGACCTGGGCATGGCACGAGATTAACGCGCCAGGAAAGGCGCCGGAAAGTCAGGAGAGCGCAAATCGCCCGTAACAAGCTAGCTGTAAGGGTGGCTTGCACGCTGCAGTTCGCTGCGGACGACTGCAGCACGGGAGGCTGTGGGGCTTTGGTACAATAGTGTGAGAAGAGCAGCAGTTTTCGGAGACTGCTGTCCAGCTCTATCTATCTTTCCTTTGCCCATAACGCACGCGCACATCTCGCCGTGCGGGACAAGTCAATGCAGCGGCAGCTATATAGCGCCGTGCAGTCTCTCACTGGAGTAACGAACATGTGTCAAGTGCGTTAATGCGTAGTCAGAATCCCTTTCGACGCGGCGGCCGATTTCGGAGCTTGCGACTGCCCCATCTAAGATGAGCACAGTCGCATTTAAAAGCAGATACTTACATTTATCGAAGCCAGAGATTTTATTTCATCATCGTAACCGGCTTCCTCTATTGTTAGTTGTTGCCGTGTGGACGTTGTCCAAACGGTTTGCCGTTAAATTACGAGCCCATCGTTTCAAGCTTCAGCGCCTACAGCGATCCTTTCAGACGATCTTACGTAAAGTTTACTGCAGGGTATTTACAATAGCGATGCAGTTTTTACAAAATGTTATCTCCTGGTGCTTTCGACGCTACGTTTGATGATCTTGTTGGCCTTGTCAAGGCCAGCCGTAGGCATAATCTTTTAGGGAAAAGTGGTACTTGGGAGGAATTTTTAAAGAAGCAAGGACAGGTAGGCTCTATGTGGCCGCCGCATCTGTTCATGTAGCCGTCGTCCGAACAGATGTCACCATAGGTAGCTCACTTGTATTATGATCGAATGTAGATTTTAAATCTTACAAAACCACTTTAACTGGATACAATCCTTTTTGACATGGTCAAACCCCGTCATCCTGTCGCGCCTTCTCCCCTTGTACCTAGCGTGGCGGCTTGGACCCGAAAAAACATTCGAGAGACGTAAGTGGAATTTTGTGTAACATATTTGTTTTGGGGGAGCTCTTTCTGCACTTTGAGCCCCGTGGCTGTGGGAGTTACAACGCGCAGCTCCAAGACGGATCCAAATTTAACACTTTCCACGCCTTACCGTTCGTTCCGCCTTCGTCCCCTGGGCATTCACCTTCCCATCCCTTTTTCATCTCCCCAACTCTTAACAGATACTTGAGGCGTACGTCAAGGATCTTCTAGATGTAGGGCTTGAAGGCGCCGCCGCCTCTTCTGCAGCGGTTCCCGCTCGGGTAGCCAGCTCTACCCAGGACTTCGTAGAGCGCTACCTGAAATGGTCTAAGAAAGTCCGCAAAGTGAGGAAGCTGGATATGTGACCGGAGTTAGAGGTAGTACGCACATTACCAACCTACCCAAGACGGATATCCGTTCCTTGTCAGTGCCGTGATCTGGGTTTACTCCGCATGACGTATCCCCAAGTGGGTTACACGACTATGTGGGGTCTGCACCTTCGTAGAACTCACCCCTGGGGTGCAGATAACCGCCACGTCTTCGCGCTGAGCATACCCTTCGTCTCCACATCACAGGATGCTGCCAAGGGCCGTGGGGTGCTGCCCCCAGCACCACCTGGGGAGCCAGCCTGCAGCGATGGCGCCGACTCGCAACAGGACCCGCAGCAACAGCCAGAAGCGGACCCTTCCACCCAACAAGTTTCCGTATGGTCGTTAATACATCGTACACGTGCACATCCGAAGTACGGGACGCATTACGGTAACCTACCGTCGTACAGTGCTGGATGGACCAGGGTCAAGCGGTAAGGGCCCCTTACCTGTGTCGCCTATCCCATAAGCATACCCATGCGCTGAAAACCAGTGCTGCGTATTGCGGTTGCCCAACGAACCCGGTTTCCTTCTTCCATCTGATGCGGCCATTATTCTTCACCCTCCCTCCGGCGTCTTGGCACTCTCACTCGCATTCCCGCCCCGGACTGCAGATCGCATCTTTCCGCTGCTGTGCGGCCGCGACTCCTTGCTTTGGACTGCGAGATGTGCGCCACAGAGGAGGACGAGTCCGCGCTGCTTGGGGTGTGTGTGGTTGACGAGTTTGGGGAGGTGCTGTACCGAGAGATCGTGCGGCCCGAGGGGCGGATTAAGGATCTGCGGACGGCGCTGACGGGTAGGTAGGGCACTTGCATCTTAGGCCCCCAATGAGCTTCTCCCTCAATTCAGCGATGGAGAAGATACCAGAGTCCCTCCCGGCGGGCAGGGCAGGGCTTGGACAACCCAACGGGTCGATCACTGGGGGGTGTTTACGCCGCATTGTGATCCGCGGTGTTACGGCGGGCTTTCGTAGTGGGGCTGATGGGGCATGGAGATTGGGGACCCGCAGTGACTGGTGGGAGATTAAGTGGGTGGGGGTGGAAGTCATGGTCGCTTGGCAGTAGGGGACTGCCTGGACAGCCCTGGTCACGCTTTTTTCTTTTTGCTGCCGGTCGAGTGTGCGATGTTCCCTGCCGTCACGTGTTTCCACGCCCCGTTGGGGTTAAGCAGAGAGGAAGAGAGAGAGAGAGAGAGAGAGAGAGAGAGCTCTGAACGGCGTGAGCGCTGTGGTGGGGCTGCCACCAGATCGCAGACGTTACCTGGTATCCCCCGGACCACAAGAGAGCGCGCCCGTGAGGGTTCTTGTGACCGAGTCAGCTGGTGCTCCTGTTACCTCTTCCCCACACACCCCACACACCCCAAATCCCCCATCCGGCCGGGGGCCCCCCATTCACACACATCCGCACAAACACACGCACGCAAAACTCCCATTATTTACTCTCTAACGAGTTTGCTCAATGATTTCTTCGCACTCGCACTCATTCCCGAAGGCGTTACGAGCGCTGCCTTGGTGAACATCAAGGTGACGGCCAAGGACGCGCAGCGGGCGGTTTGCAAGCTGTTGGAGGGCGACGGCAGCAACGGCCGACCCGTGGTTCTCGTGGGCCACGCGCTCCATCACGACCTCACGGCGCTTCGGCTGGACCATCAGCCCGTCATCGACACCTCATTGATTTTCTCCTACAGGTGGGACTTGTGGCGAATGCCTATTAACGTCTACTGGTAAAATTCAAAGAGACTGGAATCTCACAAACGGTTTGGTCTTGCTTTCTGCAAGATTCCGCTCACCAGGATGGGATGTTGGGGTGGATAGGCGCCATGTGGTACCATGGCTGGGCGTGCTAGGCGGCCTGGGTGCTGGAGTTCGGTTTGAGAATCGCTTGGAAAAGCTGGTGCATGTGAAGAAGCATATGGAGTATCTAGAGAGAGGTTATCACTTTGTGAGGCGATAGAGCGAATGCTATGTACCAGGGCCCGGACCTGTGCGTATGTGTGTGTGTACACGCGTGTGTGTGTGTGTGAAAATCCCCGCTTATTGCTAGTTGGTCTTATGAACCAAGCCGCACCTGCGTGGGTTTGAGGTGAGATGGGGTCGGGGGAAGGAGGTTCACTGCAGGTTTCGGACGGCACCAACGAGGTGGTGCGCATTGGTGACTGCGCGGAGGCCCAACAGTTTGGCAATTGCTGTGTCGCCCCGGTTGCTGGTGCTGAAATCAGCATAACTACCCTCACTACCACAACCGCCAACACCAACACAGCAGCAAGCAGCAGTTTCTGTAGATCTCGTCCCTTTCCTACATTTGATGCTCTCTGCATGCCCATTCTCCCATCACGCTGTACCGCGCAGGAATCTTCCCAGTTGCATCCCAGGTCTTAAGGACCTGGCTCGTGCGGTGCTGGGGGCGGAGATGCGGAAAAGGGCGGGCGGAACTCACGATTCCATGGAGGATGCAGCCGTGGCCATGCGGGTGAGGGGCGCAGATGCCTCAGCGCGCTCTCGGCTATCGCGCACTCGACTTCCACCCCTGTCGTACATCCCACGCTGATAGAGTACTTCACACGGTAGCAGGGAAGCACAGGGTTTAGCCATTCTCCATTGTACGGACGTATGGCCACGTGAATAACGATTTGCAGGAGGTTGGGTTGCTGAATTACTGGACTTCAAGCATGCCCCTATTGGTGAAAATGGATCACAGATCCGCTTCTGGCGCCCGGGACTCCTGTCCTGTTATGTAGTATCCTATTCTATGCTGCTGTCAGAACTGGAAGTCTCGATGCCAGGTGTTCTCATTCTCCTTGTTTGAGTTCTGCGTTCCTTAGCCGCCCTTTCCCGCTCTCTCCGCTTCTGGTGTCCACGCAGCTGGTAATCCGCGAGCTGCAAATGGCGGTCCCATCGCTCCCTTTAGAGCCCCCTCAGGTCAAGGTGCCGGCGACAGAGCTGGTCAAGCTCATGGCGCATGCGCTGCCTGAGGGGATGGGGCCGGTTGAGGCCGAGCAGGCACTGCGAGCCGCATTGGCGGCTGCGGGAGCGCCAACTTTCGAGCGCTTGGAGGTCGTCCCCGATAACGCAAAGCAGGTGTGCTCGCGTTTCCGAGTACTGCATGTACGCATAGATGGATGCAGTAAGCGAACAGCATAAAGTCTCACGATGACAAGATGATAAGAGGCCAGGATATTCACGCATAAAATCCCCCACAAGGACCTCATTATTTTCCCCCTGCCACCCCCCCCCCACCACCACCCCAGTGATGTTCCCTCTCGGTGTCTTCCGTTCCAGCCCGTAGTTACATTGTATTGTCAATAATGTCACATTCTTTCTGCGTTGAGCAAATAGGATATATGCTTTCCAAGGGATGGGAGCCTTGGAGAGCGGCATGGGAGTCTCCAAAGCACTATTTGAGGGTAGCTTTAGAGGGGTTTCAGGTATAGGTTAGAAAGATGAGTTCACTTGACCATCATTATGTATCAAGTTAGGCACGGTCAGGTATTGCAAATTAAACCAATGGAAGTACTTCAGATGACGGTAACCGAATCGGATTATCGTGCACGGCTTGCCGCTGCTGCATATGAACCTGCCGCCGTTTGAGATAGGTGGGTTCGATCACCGTCCGGGGCTTAGATAGGTCCGTTCGATCACCGTCTGGGTTGCCAGGGCCCCCATCCATCATTATATGGACGACGTTACTTTCCTTCTGCCGCAGCTATCATTACCACCATTACCACCAACACCACAACCATTACCGTTACCACCAACACGGTGCCCATGACCCCATGACCTGTGTTTTGGATGTTGGCGTAGGTGCTGCTTGTGTTTGCGAAGCCCTCCGTGGCCAACGAAAGCTTCAAGAAGCTTCCCGGAAAGCCGCAGAAGGATTCGCTTGGGCGCTACTTCAAGGAAGTGAGTGATGGTGGGGGCGCGCACACTGGATCGGAAGGGGAGTTTTGCGAGTATGTGCGGATGCGCGGGTGTGCAGTGTGTGAGGGTAGATCACCGTGGGCCAGCAGCGCCCAAGTAGAGGCGCCTTGGTCCCATGGGTGATGATCGTCCGCACGGGGCCCATACCGATAGGCCAGAACACACGAGGGCAAACCGTTTTGTGCATTTGTAGCCACCTACTCGATATTTGCTTGGAAATGCGCGGGTGCGGGTGCGGGTGGCGGGTGCGGGTTGGCTTCTTAGAGTTTGCGGATTGGGGCGTCGTAATGCAGCTGAGCGGATACCGAGCGGCTGGGGATGCGGCAACACCGCCTGTTGCTTCCTTGGCTACCACTTGCGTCATCTCCCATTACCACAATAACCCTGCGGGATCCGCGTAATCTGCAATGTGCTCTTCTGTCCGTTTTCTTATTCGTCGTCTGCGGTGTTCTTCTTGCCCTGGGCCTCCTCCTCTGGCCACCCACCGCACCCTTGTTCCCCTCTCAAGGGAAAATAACGCACATCGGGACCCGGTGTTTCGTATAGCTGTTGCTTCAACTTCAGTGCTTTCATTTCCTCGCCTTTCCTCCTCTTCCCCGCACTGGTAGGTTGCATTGGGTTCCGGTAAGAGACCGAGCTGCAAGGTCCGTAAGATGGCCTGTCACAACGGCATGGCCTTCGGTTCTGTCGATGCCAACACCAAGCCTGCGCCTAAGCGGCCAGCCAAACGGACACGAAGTACTGAACAAAGCATTGGCCATGAAGTTGGTGCGGGCGGGGAAGCAAGTACAGGGGCGGCACAGCAAGGGTTCGGACGCAAGGCGAAGCGGCAAAAGCGAGGTCACGGCGGTGACGAGGACCCAGTGAAGGCCGCTGGAGGGCGGCGGCGCGTGGATGGCGCCGCCGCCGCTAGCCAGCCGGGTACAACAGCGGCGGCTGCAACGGCTACGGCACCAGTGACTGCAGCGATGGGTGCAGCTGAGACTGCATCAGTCGTTGCAACTGATGGATTAGGTCACCAACATTTGCAGCAGGGGACGAAGACGAAGAAGCAAATGAGAGGAGATGGCGAGAATGCCCAGGCGGTGCAACATGCACCGGTACCGGCAGCGACTTCCTCGGCGGCGGCGCCAACAGCCAATGGGACCGCCAATGCGGCGGGTAGCAATCACGTCCCTCCGACAGCCGCTGAAAAGGGGGGAAGGGGCAAGGGTGGTGGTGAGGGCAAAGAGCGGAAGCGCAAGCGGGACAAGGAGGCGGAGGGCCAGGAAAGTGATGGTGGGGTTGCCGAGGGTAAGGAGGGTACTACGAAGAAGGCCCGAAAGGACCCCAGATGAGTAGCTCGGGGATTTCATGTACCTTGAGATCCACGACGACTAGTCGACCGGATCAGTCCCAGCGGCAGTGGCTTTCTGCGAATGCCGCCCTGCGCCGTGGATGCATCAGCGCAGATCAGCGCGAACTGGCTCGTGCTTCTTCACGGTATATCGTATGGAAGCTCCAGCCTGCCTTTTGGCTCTATAGCCGTACCGTTTTGCCAAGCGTCTTATACACCAGTGGTCCATTCAAGCTATGATTCACTTATTCATCTAATGTTATATCATCTGTACGTACCTTGCCAGGTGATATATGTATATATACATATATATATATATACATTCAGGTATGCCCTGCGCTATAAGCTCCCTATGCGAAGACGCGGAATCTTAATGAAAAGAGGAAATTCTCTGTTCAACTTCTTTAACCAGCATGTGCGAAATGAAGGATTGATTCGACCGCTAACTGCCTAATCAAGCTACAGTATCAAATGACACATACAGGCATAAAGCCAAGACCCCTGCGCACGCCTGACCATGAGCATTTCTGTCCGGACCGACTCTTGCAGATACCCGGAATACTGAGCACGTTACCTATTATGAAGGTGGGGCGAAAATCGTATGGCAAAACCCCAGCCCACACCCATACAGGCGTATACATACGGCAAGGTACGGCGTTACCTCGTCACTTAACATTCTGAGGATCATTGTCGAAGACCACTGGACGAAATCCTGGTTCCATCGCGACACAACAGATTGTTTAATGCTATATCCTCCACCGCCACATGCATCCTATCAAGGGGTGCAAGACAGAGTACAGCACCAAGCCTCCGATAACTCGCCTGAAGGGACGCTGAGGACAAGCTAAGGAGACAGCGGGGCCCGAATGAGCGGCTCCGTCGCCTCCTTCGGCAGTGGCGACACATTGATGAATTGCTCTCCGTCCCGAAACACGCGCGTCACTATGTTGGCTCCACTCCTAAGCATGCAATCACGTCGATTTGGATACGCATACGCACTCACTAGTCCCCCGAGGTAGGGGTTGACCACTGCTCCGAGGGTGCAACTGTAAGTCGGGGATTTCCCCGGGCCATCGTTTCACGCTTGGGTTCACTTTATTTCAAGGTGCATCCCTTTATAAAGTAAACAGCGGCACTACTTGCCTAGGGTTCCAGTTCCGGATAAGAGCTGGCATCGAAGCCGTGGGAAGAACGGGCATTCGCTGGGTATACGTGGACCGCGCTTTAGGCGCCTTATGGCGGCATTCGGAATAAATTGAACACACTCGCACCAGCTAAATTCTGCGTAAAGTCAGAGATCTCTTCGACGATCAGAAATCTCTCACTCTTTTAATCCTCATCAGATCCTCTCATGTCATGCTCTGGTTCAATCTATTTCCAAACGCCTCCCCAGATCCGTCATCGCGACCAGTCTTATTCATCCGTCATATTCACCTTCAATGCGGCGCTGCTGGTATTTATGTAAGGCAGCACTGCAACCGCAGCTGTTGCGAGCCGAGAAAGGCTCATCACCCGCAATGACGGCAACAGCAGCAGTGGCAGCTTGTCACCCTCCTGGATCCCGCCTGTGCCCTGCTTTCTGTGACCGGATCCACTGCTCCCCTCCCCATCTCTTTCCGGGGCCCAAACCAGCTCCCACTACCTGCACAGCACCTAAACCAGCGGCTGTTATGCACGCAGCTAGCTCCTATCGATCTAGCAGTCCTTGTAAATTGCAATCGACCAGCCGTTGAGGGTGAAGGAAACGAAAGTGCCCACGAGGCAATGCTCCAGACTGCTCCGCGTTGAGATTACCGGTGCGTCATCCTCGCGGCCATGACGGACAACTTCGCAATGCCATGAGGGCTGAAACCAACGGTTGAAAGCCAGCTCCAGATCTTCGGCGAAGCCCTCATGCCCGGCATCGATTAGCGCCTGAGTGCAAATCAGCGCTAAACCCTGCATGGTCTCTGGCATATCCGTCTCGCGGATGATAGCCGAATCAACGATTGTTGTGACGCGATGGCGGATATCCCCCGGGCTGTTGACCGCCGGGCCGTGGCCGACCGTAGTCCTCGTCGCGGATGCGGCCGGCAGCGGGGTCCTGGAGCTCAACGGCGGCAGTTTCACGACAGGTCGCGGTGGCGACAGCGGCCACAGTGCCATCGACGACTCTGTCTCCGACGCCCGATGTTCTCTTGATGATGACCCTTGTGGCGCCGCCGCCGTAAGTCCGCACACATCGCTCTGCGACATCAGCCGTTCAAAGAGGGGTCGTCGATCGTGGAGTGTACGGTGGCATAACGGACCGACACCATCCCCGCCGCCATCATTGGCACCGGGAGGGAGGTACAGCCTGCCAGAACCTGCTCGCGTCCTAAGATTAAGGCTCTTAAAGGCGGTGTGTACCACCTTCCGGGAAGAACAGCATTCATCAACTGGAAACGGTTATTGTGGTGAAGCGGTTGCGTGTCTTGCATTTCGCTGATTACTAACTTCTGATACGAAAGTACGGAAGCATATCACGAGTTGTGACCAAATAAGAGGAGGGGAAGGGATTGCGCGTACATCGCCGGAGTATATAATCCCTAGCCAAGCCCACTTGACTATGCGCGCAACAACACGAACGCAACGTTTGGGCGGGCTTCATCACCTGCTGGCGCGGCAGCATGAATAGACGACGCAAGAACGCCAACGACGACCTGCGCTGATAGATCCACTCCGTGACCTGCTAGGCAACGGAGAAGCGGCGAAAACCTGGACCGCATAAATTACGTAAACCTTACAGTGGTAAGTGGCTCGCATATAGTAGGTTTGCGGGACGGTAATCGGGGGTGACAAAACCTGTGTACAGCCGATGGCGATCGCTTCGGTGCGCGTTAGGAGAAGCGCATGCATGGGATGTGTTTGCAAAGGGCCTTAATGAACAGCAGAAATCCACATTTGGTAGTTCATTCAACAGGTGACACAATGACACTGTCGGGCGCCCGTTACGACGCACGTACGAACTATGCACCGCCCTCGGAGTTGTTGGTAGGTTGATTTGTTGGTTGACCCAAATTTTGCGATGCTTATTGTAGAAGATGCGGTCTGTGCTATGCGCCCCAGCTCCCAAAAGAGTCAAAGCAAGAAGTTCTTAATGCCATGTACAAATCTATATTGATCGCTAGTTCAAAAGGACAGCTTGCCTAAAAGCCAGGCGGGCCAGTGAATGGGCGAGCAGGAGGAGCTAACATGCAAGCACGGGCGAGCACGTACCGCTGTTGTGGCGGCGGCTGCCAGCGTTCCAGCCAGTGCTCCCGCGGCCGCTGCGGTTAACAGCAGCGCCCGTCGGGTCGGAGATCTCGGTTGGGGTCGTTGGTTTTGATGCTGTCCCCTGTATAAAGCGAGCTTTTTCTTTTTCTCCATGTGCGGCGGCTGCCGCTGCTCCTGTCGCTGTCGTTCCTTTCCCAACTGCAGCGGAAGGTAGGGATGGTGGTTGGCTCCCATGTCCTGATGCCATGCGGCGTCCTTTTGATCCTGCACGCTTATGGTGTGTTTTCAGAGACAAAGAGATTTCATGATGCAGAATGGAGCCATGTTATCTGCATGTGGTCTGCATGTGCGCGACGGCCAACAGAGCTTAAAATTGCGCATGCGCGCGCCAAAAAATATACATTAAACAGTTATCATATTGTATATCGTCAGTAGCATAGCGAACTGCAGAAGCACGCATGCTGCTGTCCAGGTGTGCAGTCGTTTTGTGTAAGGCATTTTTGCGGGTGGTCCGACCTGCTGCAAAATGCCGTCGTCCGGGCCCCGGACAGAGACACGCGTGCGGCATTTGTTTCCTGTTACTGAAATCCAAGAAGCCTTTGATTTGTGCATTCTTTCGTTCATGCCGAAGGCGGAAGTCCCCTGCGTGGCGGAGAAGTTCCTATATGTAAATCGGCTTGCGGGCCTCAGGTTCGCGACTCCCGTGCGCAACAGGTCATGTCAGGTTTATGTATGGTATGTTATTATTACTTATGGAAGTTATATCTGAAAATCTATTTCATTGCAACACCATTACTTGCACATGTTGCTTGTACGGCATGGTGAAATCGAAGGCATGGCTAAGTTGCTCTCCGCGTAGTGTTGAGTTCATTAAACCCTGTACGTATCATCTGGGATCATGTTACTTAGCAGCCTTGCGATTGATTTAGAGCTTTTCATCTTTGCCTCTGATCCCTTAACACAATCATCCGTCATTTTATCCGTTGGGCGACTATTGCCGTCAGCAAGTCACACCCTACCTGCCTGTGGAGCAGAGAGACGGGGGGAATCTGTACTAAAGCCATAGCTCACTCTAGCTCTCCAACAACGCAATGCGGCAATCTCCATCCAATCGGTCATAAACGTAAACTATTCAATGTGGTCATGTCCTCCATCATGTCTGTCTTATGGCTAGCAACTCAGAGGGTCGGGACGGGACGATAACTATCTAAGATTTCCTAATTCTTACCCTTTTGGCAACCTGGTCACAGATATGAGAGGTTATGGGCAGACCACAATAGTCCCCAGGCAGTGCTAGGTCTGGCTAGGTTGGGGCTACGGAAGCTAAGGAGAGGATGACGGGGTTGCTGTGCGGGCTTGAAGCTTACAAATACCTATAAAAGGCATGCGATGGGGCTTTGCACCGGAAAGGCGCTTCCCCGCGGCGTCGACGCAAGCCTACGCCCGTACGTGCCCACAAAACATATCCCAGAGCTAAAAATGCTCGTCATGAACTACAGTTACCTAGCAGCTGTATATATGTAAGGTTTAATATTAAAGAATTTTATATCTGAAACTCCGTAGCTGAAGGTGAAAACCTGCGGAACCGGCAGGTGAGCTGTGCTCCGTGGGTCCGCCACTAAGATCACACACACCCGTGCCTGTGAAGTTATTTCTGCATACTTGGAAACATAAAAATTCAGATAAACAAAACGGTATGAAGTTTACAAATTTTGAAAGTGCCTCCCGACCCAAGGGCTGGAAATGCCACCCATCGCACATCAAGGTCAAATCTAATTTAAAACACAAGGATAAATTGATTATATTCAAATTATTACTCCAGTTCGCCTTGGGATGCACGACAGCATGCGCACGTTGACTTAATGACGAATGGAGAAACTTGAAGAAATATAAGTGACTCAGGGATATAATTTATTCGCTGCATAAAAATAATTATGTTCATATAGTGCCTTTAGAATAGGTTATAGTTGCGTTTTTGGCTCGAAGGGCTGACGACTTGTTCTTTCCAATAATATCATGATCAAGTTTATATATGAAGCCCATCTTAACAAAACTTCGTGTTAGAATGTGTACACGATGTTGGTTGCGGAAGACTGAAATGGTCCGGAAGATACCCGGCTTGCTCTTACCTGGCGTGCGGGCCCATATGGATTAATTCAAGTAGCAGTGGTTTGGGACCACTGCTAAAGAGGGAAACAAAATGGAGGATGATACTGTGTTGGATGGCATCGACGACTCACTCCGTCATTTTAAGGCCCTATCCGAGGTAGGTAATGAATTTAGTGAGGTGTCATATGGTTGACAATCAACTACTATTGTGTACTCTCAGTACACGTCGTGCATGTGCCCGGAGTCCGCCAACCCTAGACGGCTCGCACAAAAAATGCAGGCATTGGACGAAAGACTGAGGAAGCGGGAGCAGCAACCAAAATGGGAACCAGCTCTGGCGCGTAAACTGGCTAGCGGACCGCCACCCAGGGGCGCCTCCGCAGGGACAGCAGGGCCAGTGTCACCGGGTGATGACGGCAGCGTGCAGGAGGATGGGGCAGCTGCGTCTGGATCCGCTGCTGCTGTGCTACTCGCTGCACGCGCGTTGCCCGTGCCGTCGGACACAACGCCGCCACGGACCCAGTCCCAGTTACAGCCGCAGGACACTACTCGAGTGCGCTTCAGGTCAATAAACGGCAGCCCCCAATCTACGCCCCCATGCCGCCACAACGCCGCGGCCCTGCCTGCGCGCCCAGCCGTGATGGCGGCCTCGCAGTCCCCCTCGCAGCCGGTCCGACCACCCCCACCCGTTCAGGTCACCATCCCTGTCCCTGCACCCGCGGCAGATTACTCCTCCCTCCTGCGCAGCACCCTGGAAAGCCCACGTGTGAGCGGTGCAGGTACCGCAGCTGCCAGCCCTACAGAATCGCCCAGCAGGATACCATCTCGCCATGGCATGATCGCCAGCAGCACGTCCGCCCCCACGGTCGCCGCAGCGCTAGCAGCTGCAGCAGCGGCCGCAGCGGCTCCGGCAACGGTTGCTGCTGCTGTCGCCAGCCCACGTTCAATAGGGACTATCACAACGTACACCATCAGCCGGCAGCAGGCTGTTGCAGCGGCGGCAGCGGCGAGGCGCGCTGCCACTGCAGCGGGCGGTGGCAACAAAGGCCGCAACGCCATCCTTCCTGGACAGGTGCAATATCGTGATCTGATCGCAGCGGCACAGGCCGCCAGTCACGACGGTGGAGCCCGCGCACGAGCCTTCCACGCGGATATGGAAGAGATTGACGCGGAGATCGATGCGTATGTTGGTGATTACAAGTTTGAGCAATACGCCCCTGACGCGGCTCTGGCGGTGCAGACAGCCTGGCGTGCACGGAAAGTGCGCGTCTTTTTCAACCGCTATTGTGCGGTGCGATGGAAGCACTTGCAACGTCAGTTAGCACTGGTGTTTGGGCCGCTGAAACAGCTGGTGTTGGCTGTGCTCCACGGGCGGCGGCGTATGCTGCGGCGCACGTTTGAGGAATGGCGAGACTGGGTATGGCTGGGCAACGAACTGTTTTTCAAGGTAAGACTGGCCGGATGGGTGTCGTTTTGGACGGATAGGGCAGGGGCCCGCGCATGGTATGCAGAAGTAAACCTGGGCTGCCCGCATGAGCTGCCCGCATAAGCGAGACCGATCATTAAGAGAACGGAAGCATAGAACTGGGCAAGGCGGGAGAGTGAAAGGCGCGATTACGCACTGCTGGGATGCCAATATGGAACTGATCGCTCCCATTGACAGTTCAAAGGGTCATGCAAGGACGGTTGGGTCAGGATCAAGAGTCGTGAGGGAAGGGGTATAGGGACGTCTCGAATCCAGGCGAGGATGGGGATAACCAAAGGCATATTTGCTTTCTAGATGCCGAGATCGCATGCTGAATGGAATTATGCAGTGCCTGGGCAGGGGACCGGACGTAGATGATCCATGGGGAGTGGGAGTGGCCACCTGGGGCAAGTCAACTGCAGACCCAAGGTATTTGCGCAAGATTATAAGCATCACCCCACGTTATTGCACCGTTGGCCCTTTCACAGCTCATGACAAAACTTCGTGCTTCCATCGGCAGCGTGAAAGAGTATGCCACTCCGCAGCAGCTGTGGCAGCTATGTACCCCACCCGGCGGCGACCCGTGGACTGCCCGGCTTACGTTAGGGGCACTGGTGGCCAACGTGCTCATCCGCCAGATGCCACACCGCACGTTGGCACTGTACCTTGGTGCATGGCGCCGCGCAGTGGCCTTGCAGGTTGCTAAGCGGCAGAAGGCGGGTGAAGTACTGCGCCGCATGGAGCACAAGCGCTTCTGGGAGTACGTGCGGTTCCTGTTCCGGTGAGTGACGGACACTGTGGGCTAAGGGGCACTGTGGTAGCAGCCTTGTGTAATGAGCAGTGCTGGACTTGTCCAAGACTGATTGCTTGGCATATCTATACCAAATCACGGGGCTACTAAGGATGCGTTAGAGCCCTGCCGCCCACTGCATTACGCGCCGGACTGGAGGCTTACGGTGTCCGAGCTTCGGTTAGCACTACCGCAATCCCGGCTGACCATAACGTACCCGCTTGCGTTTTCCACCCGCATCTCCGCCTCCATAGCTTTTGGTTCCGCTGGTCGGTCATCCGGGTGAGCGAGCGGCTGAAGATCCCGCCGCCCATCTTCCGGCCTCGCATTCCGGAGTGGGACGAGTGGCTGTTCAGACACACGCGGTCGCGGGAGCTACACTCACGAATGGTGCAGCTGCATAAGGTGTGTATGTGGATGAGTCGCCTCAAGGGAGAGCGCGGTAATGGGGTGTGAGCCCAGGCATGCTCCCGGCTTCCGGGTGTGACGAATTGCACGTGTTGCACGTGTTTTCGATAACGGATATCGCCGACTACTCTTCCTAACCCCTGGTTTTGTTGCAGGGCTTTCGTGTGCGGCATTTCTTCGACTTTTGGCTGTTCTTCACGCGGCGTAATAAGCGAATGCGGGAGGCATGGTACAGCACTGCGGCGCACCACATTGAGGCCATCTTGCGCAACGCCGTCAACGCGTTTAAGGCCAATCTGGCGGAAGGCCGACGCCTACGCCGCGTGAAGCGCGCCGTGTTCGAGGGCATTCTGCACCTCACGCGCCGCAACAAAACTGTGCGACGGATCGCCAAAGAGGTGGGCTAGGACTTGGGACCTTGGGAGGGCGCAGTGGTCGGTATCGGAAGTGGGAATGAGGGGTCCTATCCATGGGCGAGTTCGATGAATTCGTTTTCTCGCTCCTATTCTTTTCCCCTTGCCCTGTGGATGCTGCACAGGTACATGAAATCAGCCTCATGTCACAACGGCGGCTGGTGTTCAGGCGACTGCGCGAGTGGGCGCGCGCCAATCGGATGCTGTGCACTGCGGCAAGCATTCAGATTATGGCGCGCCGGCCGCTGTGTGTCATTCCCATCTATGCTATGCTGGACGACACTGTGCATATGAGGTTCATGGGCTGCTGGAACGCCTGGAGGAACTACACGCTGGGAAGGTGTGCGTGTCGATCACGAGCGCGGGAAGGTCACAAGTGCGCATGATGCAGATTAAAGTGTGCAAGAACGGAACATATCTGCATAAACAGTAAGAAAGTTGGAAGGCTGACCATGTACTATTTTTCAACCCACGCTCCCTGCAGACTGCGCATGCGGTGCCTGCTAGGGTTGCACCTATCCCGCGCCAACACGGCCCACATGGAGATTGCGTTCAAGGCCCTCCGCAAGTGGGCGGAGCTGCAGCGTGCGGAACGGGCGCGCGAGGTGTTGAAGCAGATGCGGTCGCCCACGGCCCCCCAGCCTCTGCCGCCGGCATCGGCCACGGAACCGCCGGTGAACCCGGCGACCCTGGCGTCGGAGGCGACATTCGACATGGCTACGCAACCGGGCGGCGGTGCCGCTGCGACGGGGATTCCTGACTCTCAGATGCAGGGGTCAGATATGCCGCCGCCACCGCAGCCGCAGCCGCAGCTGCACTTTCTGTCGCGTGTGGAGGCGCCTTCATTGCGTCTCTCCAATGCCGGCAGCGTCGCAACCGTTAGCATAGCCGCAACAGTCACCACTGCCGCCTCGGGTGCAACTCCGCTGGAAGGCACGGGGTCGGGCTCAGGTGATAATGAGGATGAACGCGCCGACTTCGAGCTCTTTGTGTCACTGGCGGACTATCCTCTGCCGCCGGGTGGAACCTGGCGTTCCCCACTGGACAAAGCAGAGATTTTGAGGCGGGCGCCGGCATTCGCGACGGATCCGGCTATGGCGGCAGCAGCAGCCGTGGCAGCAGCAACCTCCGGGATGCCGAGCACGCCGATAAATGCCAGCATCAGTGGAGCTGCGGCAGCCATAGTGTCTCCGGCGGAGATGTACGCATCCGCCGCCGGAGGCCCACCTGCAGGCACGGGGCCTGGCAACTTGGTAACGGGCACCAACTTTCAGTTGACAGGCTCAACGGGAGCTGCAGCCGGACCAGCCTCTGCCGGTGCTTCTGCGCAGGTGCAAGTGCAAGTCACGAATTCGCAATATGTCAACCTGCAGTCAAGTGGGCAGTACAACACGCAGTTCCTGCAGTACAATCTGATGGCGTTCGTGTCCAAGATCCAGGAGTTGCTGCAGCAGCTGCTGGTAGGCGGCCTTGGATTCGGACTTGGTGATCTGGGCCTAGGTAGATTGTAGGCTACTGCACACCTCTTGAGTATTCGCGCAGGGTTAGCAGATGAGCTGACCAAACCGAACGCATTTAAGGCCGCGGATCACCCCTCAAGGGATGGCATTGGCTCTCAAGGCAGATAGTTGCATGGGGTCACGCCATAGGTGGGCAAACCCCAACATACATCTCTCTTCCGTTATCGCATGAGCCGGCCTTCGGCAGAACTAAACCAGACTCCACGTTGCTTACATGCACTCACTCCCAGTTGTCACGTCCTCGCCTGCTGGTTCTCCTCAGGATTTGGAGGGGCCCTTCAGCGCACAGGAACGCGGAAAGCGCATGGTGCTTTCGGTGAACCTGCAGAGGCCCCTCACAAGCACGCAGCGCACCTGGGTGGAGATGGATAATCCAGTTTCCAATGTAGGTACTCCTATCTGCCTATCTGCCTATCTATCTATCTATCTATCTATTTATCTATCTATCTACCTATCTATCTATCTATCTATCTATCTATCTATCTATCTATCTATCTATCTATCTATCTATCTATCTATCTATCTATCTATCTATCTATCTATCTATCTATCTACGAGCTGTAACTGGGAAGTGGGCGGGCCCATGTATGAGACATCGCGAGGGTGGCCTTGTGGGTCTGGGGGCCCGCATAACAGCATGTGTAAATGCGGCCGATAGCATTTATGCACGTACCAAAGTCGCACAGGTACTGCTGGCAAGGAATTCCTCGTTGCCATTGTACATGTGCAAGGAAGGGATCCCAGAATCAACGAGCACGCCGGTATCACTTCGGCGGCCGGTGACAGCCCATATCCCTGTTTTCCATGGTCCTCTGCATTCACTCGAATCCTGGATTGCAGGAACACGGCATCACATTCAAGCCGAAATTCACTGTTATCAGTATCTGCTTCCAATCAGAGATCTTGAGCGGCGCGGCTGCGTTTCCGCCTCTCTTTCCCCCTTCCGACCCCTAAAACCGCGCACGCCACTCCGCCTGCTTTCCGCTCCCCAGATTTTCCTATCTCAAGGGCGTCCAGATCCAGGATTATGGCAGAGGCTGGTCGGGATGATGGTATGCGGCGTGCCCCACCCCGACGACCCGGGGGCGCATATGGTGGACCAGAGCCGCCTGCCGCTGTCTAATCGGGCTGCCGCCATCCGCCAAGCAGCACTGCTGGCAAGGATCAACCTACCCGATTATGCTTTGGCAACGGCGACGGCGCAGAGTGAGAATGCCAGCGGGGACGCAGCCGGCGGCCCAGCAGTCAGTGGTGGCGGCGCAAGCACCGGCGGCGGAGGTAGCACCATTGGCGGAGGCAGCACAGGTGGCAGAGGCAGCACAGGCGGCGGAGGCAGCACAGGCGGCGGAGGCAGCACAGGCGGATTAGGCAGCACTAGCGGTGGCATCAGCGGCGGAGGCGGAGGCAGCAGCGGCGGTGAAGGCAACAGCGGCGGAGGCAGTAGCGGCGGGGCCGCGACGGCCGGAGGCCGTCGTTCTGGTATTCTGCTCGAGGAGCAGGAACAGGACACAATGCTGCTTCATCGACTGTGCGAGGCGGAGGACTTCCTGGATACCTGCTTACATGTGCTGTTGGGACTAGGGGGTATGGAAACACCGCTACTACGACGTGCCATCGGGTCCATCATGCCGCGTGGTACGTTGTTAGGCGATGCACTAGCAGAACTGCTGCAGCCGGCACTGCAGGCAGACCTCTGCGCCATGGCCGCCAACCTGCGCCATCGGACCCAGCGTGACCGCATCATAACGCTCGGCGTGGATTTAGCGGACAAGGCGCGCACCTACGCGTCTCATCGCCCAGAATTCACGCTGACGAAGCGCGACCGCCGCGGCGCTGCAGTACAGAACCTGCAGGGTGCTGCAGCAGCGCGTGCTGCTGCCGCGGCGGCGGCACTTGCGGCACGGCTGACGGGAGTCGGAGCGGGTAACAGCCCACTTCCCGTCACAGCAAACGTCTCGGTGGAGCAGGGCGTTATGCCTTTGACATCAGCGATGGCAGCTATGGCGGCGGCGCTGGTGGGGCCGCCGCCGCCGGGGCCCGGCAACAGTGGCGCTGGTGCGGGCAAGGCGACGGGCCCCGATGATGAAGAGGACATGGATGTTATCCGCGCACGGCGCCGGGCCGCGGCGATAGCACAGGCTGAGGCGACGGCTGCGGCAGTGGCGGCTGCGGCCAAGGCTGCCGTTGCTGCCGCCGCGGCCGCTGCTGCCGCGGGCGGCGGTGGTGGTGGTGGTGGTGGTGGCGGCACTGTTAATACCGTCAATCCCACGCCGCCATCGACAGCGGACGCGCAGCCGACACCTTCGCCCGGCGGCACTCCATCACGGAAATGGCGACCGATGAAGGCGGCCGGACTCAGTAAGAGCGCTGTGATTCGAATGGAGATGCTGACGGGAAGATCGTCTGTCACTTCCTTGGCTCCCTCGCAGTCGCCGCCCATTACTCCTGGCAGCGGCACTGCTGCCGCTGCCACCGGCGGACCGGCGGCGCCGTCACGCACGGGCTCAATTCCCCACCGTACCAGCGGTTTGCGCGCTGAGCGCTCGCCTGGTGCCAGCCCGGGGCGAGGAATGCGCGGCATCGGCTTCTCTCTGGCCAATGGAGGCCAGAGCCATGGCCACAACGTTGGTGTTGGCGCTGCCGCCGGGGCAACAGTCCCCCTCAGTCCCACCGAACCCCCCTCTCCAATGCGTTCCCGCACGGGTGTCCCCGGTCGCCGTGGATCGCTCCGCAACCAGGCGTCCAACGTCTGGGGCCGTGGCAGCCCAGGCCCTATGTCCACACGCGCGCTACTTGCGGAGAGCAGCGCCTTCTCCTTCGCCGTTCGCGGTTCCGAGCCGCCGATTTCCCCTGGCGGGACGCCGGTGGTGGGGCCGGTGCAGAAGCAGGGGGCAGGCCTGCAGCATGGCCAAGGACAGCAGCGCGGGGCCGGCGGCGCCACGCTCAATGATGCATCTGATCCCGACGGTGCCCCACACTCGCCGCGGGCGGACACGGCGGCCTGCAAGGCAATAGCCAGCGGTGACAAGCACGCTATGGTGAACAATTTTTTGCACATGACCCCGCCTGGTTTCCTATCCGCGGGCAAAGTCCTCAATCCTGCGGTAAGTTGTGAGCGCCATGTCGTGGGCTCGTGGACGGAAGGGGGCTCCTGTCCGCGAAGATCCCAATGAGCATGTTAGGGCGCATGAGAACGACATGGATAACGACATGGATAGCGAGATATCATGTGAGTCACGAGGCCTGTAGCCTTTTTCATTGTTTTTAACATTTGTCATGTGCTGGGCCACGCTGCTTCTGAACTAGCTCGCGTCCCCTCCCGTCCCGGCCCCTCCCGTCTTGTCCCTGATGTTGTCGTTGATGGATCCATGACTGTCCCCCGAATCCTCTATTTCCCTCTCCTGCAGAACTTCCCCTGGCCGCGTGATGTGCCCAGCCAAGAGACGGTGCAGATCAAGGCCGATTTCATCCTGCGCGCCACGCTGCCGAACCTGAACGCGATGCCACAGCTCCCCGATATCGTGTTCGGTCCTATGGGCGACGCGCCAGGCACCCAGGAACTGGTAAGAGTGCATGCCTGGCTTCTTGCAGCTCATGCATTGGTTGCCTGTTTGTGGGCTAGATGAAACATCTACATGATCGAAACAAGGCTATTCCCGATACGATGGGCAGAACGCACCCAAGGCTGGGCAAGGGTCTGCCGGGTTCCGGACTGGTGACCCGGAAGGGTTGTGGTTATCGGCTGGCGGCGGGTGGCTGCGAATCAAAGGCGCAATTAGAGCCAGGATAATGGAACTGAAACGTGCAAGCCAGGCGTTCGGGCAACATTTGAGTTTGTGGGCACGACAGGTCTGATTAAATGTTATTAGATCTGTAAACGCCATGGCGCGTGTATGCCTCCTGCCCTGTGGAACGCGTAGGAACCATCGCCGGAGCCCTCCCTCCTGTCTCACGCCTCCATCAACTCCTCCCGTGCCATCGCTCTCGCCGAGGCCGCCGCGGCTGCCGCCGCCGCTGCTTCCATCGGAGGCGACAGCAGTGGCGGAGGTGCCGGTGCCGGCTCAACCGTCTCCGCCAACGCGTCGGAACTCCTGGGTGATATCCCTATAACCGCCTTCGGCGGCGCTGGTGGCGCCGCGGCTGCCGCCGCTGCAGCAGCGGTAGTTGCGGGCGGCGCATCCGGTAACATGGTCTGGAGCATGAGCGGTGCCGCTATCGGGGAGCTGGGTAATGATACGTCTGCGGCCAGTGTTGGCCTCGGGAACATCGCAGCGGGTTGGAGCCGCAGCGCGATGAGCGCTCACGGGGGAAACCCCTCGGGCCGGCGGGTGGGCACCGCACAGCGGAGTACTCTATCCTCCATGGGCCTGCCCAGCGCCGGCGTGTCCTATCCAGGGGAGCACAAGCCGCAACCGCGGCGCAACCCCTCCGTGCTAAGCTCGGTACGGGGAATGTATGGGGCCAGCGGCTCTGTTGCACTGGACAAGGAGACAATGGCGGCGGCAGCGGCAGCGCGCCGCGAGCGTCGTACTCACTTGATGGTGTGTCAGATGTTGGGGCAGGATGTACTGCAGGACGGGCTCGTACATTCCGGCCCGGTCTCCCTGGACCCTCATCAGTCCCTGCCGGGCCTGGCAGAAGGGGCGGATGGCGAGGAGGGTGACGATGGGGAGGTGAACGACGCCAATGGAGTGGAAGCGAAGGTTGCTGCTGCCTCGGCCAGGGGCTTGTCGTTACGGGACAGTATGCCTGCGCAGTTGATGCGTATGACCTTCGAAACAGCAGCATCCCATAAGGAACCGACCGAACCCAAGGGCATCGCAACAGCGTTTCGAGACTTCAGTTTAAAACGTAAGAGCACGGAAGGCGATATTGGTAGCGATGTTGACAGCGTCACCGCGGGCACGCCGCAAGTAGGCACTCCCGGGGCCGTCAGCGGTCACAGCGGCGACGAATCGGCATCCGAACCGCCCACGCCTAACCGTGCTAGTTCTGGCAACGGTGGCGGAGGCGGAGCCGCTGCAACGCCCGCCGGAGGCGGCAGCCGGCTGCAGGCAGGAAGCAGGCCACAGTTCCGTGTCACAACACGCCAGCTCAATATTTTCATGGGCGCACACCTGCGCCGCGGCTCGTCCAGCGGTGCCAAGTCCGCGGCCTGGCAGCGGTACAGAGACAAACAGCGTAAGGGCCTGACGTTGACAGCGGACGGTATCCTCGTCACGCCTTTTGGAGTGCAGGTGGTACGGGAGGTGGAGGGGGAAGGCGACGAGTCGGATGCAGCGTCCAACCGTCGCGGCGGCACTGCCGGCACCAGCAACGTAGATGATCCCGCTTCGACAGCCGCCGCCGGCGACGGTGGTGGTACTCCCAATCCCCTCGCCGACGGCCTGCGCCGTGTTAGAACGGTCGTAGTGCGCGAGTTCGCCAGCGCGGTGCCGTTTGAGGAACAGTACGATTTCAAAAAGTCCGTGTGGATGCCGCCAGATCAGCGGCAGTTCATGCTGGACGACTATAATCTGGCCGCCGAGATCGCGTCAGGGAGGATTGGTGAGCTGGCGCCACCTTACTTGAACCAGTTGATGGCGCCGCCGCCAGAGAGTCCGTTCCTGCAGGAGTTCGAGGCTGAGCTAACTCGCACCCGTGTTGGCGTACAGCGACGGGTACAGCAGTCGCATCCCGATCGACAACACGCCTGGTCACGGTTGTCCCGCGGCGCAAGCGTCATGTCCCGTGGCAGTGCTACCGGGAGCACTAGCGTCAGCGGCGCCGCTGCAGCAGCCGCTGGCGGTGGCGGCCGCGACTCCAGCGACTCCAGCACTACGACGCGGCGCCGTCGGCTACGGCGGCCCATATCGCGCTACAGCCGGCGGCGTTTCCCAATCGCTGATAGTGCGTTTCTAAGCAGCGACGAGGAGGCGCGTAGCACCAGCGCCATCACCAGCCGTGGCGGCAATGAGCCGCACAAACCATATGTGGATGATCTCTTTGACGAAGACTACTTTGGCGGCATCAACATCTCCCAGGCGGCGGCGGTGGCCGCAGCGGCTGCCACCGCTGCTGCCACCCACGAGGACCAGACAATTCTGCAGCTCGTTCGTATGGGTGCTCCGGGATTCCAAATGCGGCGTCCACCACTGTACGTACCCTCCGCTGCAGCGGCGGCAGCAGCTGCCGCTTCGGCGACAAAGGATGGCTTGTCACCGTGGTCTTCAAATACTGCCGACGGCACCGCTGCCCTTGCCGCTGCCGCATCCACCGCTTCCAGGCCTGTGGCCCTTCTGCGCCACCTCAGCAGTGGCGCTGGCTCTGTCAGGAGCGCCGCATCTGTCGGCGCCCGCGCGTTGAGTCGTGGTGCATCGGCGCGTGCCGCGGCAGCTGCAGCTGCGGAAGCGTCCAACTCTCCAGCTGCCATGCTACAGCGAACACTGGCCCTTGAGGCGGCCGTTGGCGGCAGTGTGTATGACATGGAGGTGGCCCGATTGCCGAACCTGACGGAAGCAGCGGAGCTTTTGGGGAGCATGTTTTCAAGCAATGGTCCTTCTCGGCCGACCTCTGCCAAGGTTGTACGGCCACGCAGCCGCGTCCGCAAGCGAGGTAACCTGCGCACCGGCCAGCAACTGCTGGAAGACCCGCTGCTGCATCCGCCGCCAGTTGCGCCGTCGCGAGCACCGCAACCACCATCAGCCGTCGCAGTAATGGATGGAAAGGTGCTATCCGGGGCCAGCGCCGTCGCTGCCGGTGGCTCCGCCCGACCATCACGGTTTGCAAATGGAACTGACGATGATGATGCGCAATCGGAGCCTTCCGTCTCGCCGTCGGAGGCAGGATCTACATCGTCCCTTCGCGTCGAGATGACGCTGGCGGCCTTCGGAACTCGCTCGCCGCGGCGTGGCGAGGGTGGGGAGGGTGCGGCGAATGCAGCAACCGAGCGGCAGAAGCAGGAGGAGGAGCAGCATGCCGCGCTAATGAGGGTGAGGGACCTGAGGCGGTCGATGGGGGTATCTGAGGTGGTATGCTTTACGTTTCTTCGTGGTTTGTCTGCGTTCACCAATGTCAGGATTAAGGAGGTGGGAATTTTCAGGTCAGGTCAGGCCAGCCAGGACATGGCAATGTGACCGCCCTGGTCTATATCCGTTCAATGTGGCATCCGTCCCCACCTCGTAACAAACGAATTAAAGAAAAATGGCATGTTGGTGTCATGTATTCGAGTCCCGGGATGAGTGTGTTCGAACATCTCTCATCGCTTTGGGCGTGTCATAGATAATTCTCTTCACGGAGGTCTTTAAACCTTACCGGTGACTAACGAGAGCAGGATTAAGTGGTATCGTACCGACTGTGCATATTACAGGACGACGGGGTACGGCGCCAGTTGGCAGCTCTGCGGGCGATGTGGACATCGGACCCATACTCCGCCCGGCCGGGTGTGGACCCCGTGGGTCTACCACCGCCGCCGCCGAATCTGGGCGCCGCCGCCGCGTCCGCGGCGGCGGCCGTCGCCGTGGCGGCCGCCACAGCTGCGGCCGCGGATAGCAGTTCCGATACCGCTGCTGCGGCCGCTCGCGCCGCTGCGCCAGTCCGCATAGGCGCAGGACTCGCACGAGCGCTAGCAGAAGCGCGCGTTGAGCAATGGGCGTTGTACGATAGGTCAGTAGAACACATGGCTAAGGAATTTGCGCGCGCCATGCAACAGCTCGGCGATAACGGCAGCGGCACCGGTGAGGCTGGCGAGGACGCTGATTTCATGACCAGCATGTACGGCATATACGGCGCCGGCGGATCCAGATCCCTACGCGGTGGCATCTTCGACCCCACTCGCCCCGCCTCCGGCAGTAGCGCGGGTCCCGGACCCGGGTCCGCGGCATCACGGCGCCGCCAGTATGACGCTACCTTCCGCCGGCGGCGTGGCCGTCGCAGCTCGTTGGGCACCGATGATGCGGCGACGGTGCTATCCTCGGCGTCGGGCCGGTCAACACCTTTGACTGGCCACGCCGCTCGTGGCTTATTGGACACGTTGGAGGAGACCCTCGCGACTGCCCTCGATCCCACTTCACTGACAGGTACGAAGCGCCATAGGCATTCCGCACGGAGAGACTGCCCTGCCATACAGCTCGGCGGTACGGTTGCGTTACCTTTGATGCTGTTCCATGCAGCATGGGCAAATTCCCGTTCCTCGTTATCCGCCATTCCTCCCTGTCTTGCTCCCCTCTCCCCCTCTGCCCCAGGGCTCAACCTACAACAATATGACGAACAGCTATCGGAGCTTATGCAACGCCTAATGGTGGCACCTGCAGCCTCGAAGTACATGTTTTGGAAAAAGGTGCAGACCGTGCAGCAGCTGAGGCAACGGTGAGAGCACACCCGAGTAGACATGCCCACGTCACACGCCTAAATCGCATCATATGTGTATCGCCGGGATCGTTGTTTTCTCCCGGGTGCGGGGCACCCCCTTCGCAATGTCAACCTCTGGTTTTGCCGGGTTCAGTGCACGCCCCTAGCAATGCGCCTTTTCGGTGACAAACGCACCGTTCCCCCCGTGCGAACTGCATCCTCATCCCCGCGTAACGCTGCATTACTGTTTACCGGATCGGATATAATCTCCATGTCGTATTCTCATCACTATCAGATGGTTCGATTCCGTTCTGCCGTGTGGCGCGCGATCGACTGGAATTCGGGCATTAAGGGCAAGCTAAGGGTGTTGTTTTATTTTCCGAACCTTATCGTCCCATTACTGGTGTTATCTGGGTTGCCACTGCAGCATGATGGAGGACCGCGCCATGGCGGAGCAGCTGCGCAACATCAGCTGGGCGGGCTCCTTCAATGCCCACAGGATGGCACCCAGGGGTACCGACGCTAACACTGGCCGCTCCGGCCCGTTCGCGGCAGAGGCGCTCGCGTACTCCGATGCACGCCACCGAAACCAGCTTCAGGAAGAACGCCGCATCGCGGCCGTAAGAAAGCTGCGGCTGGCGCAAGCCCGCGCGACACGCCAACAACGGGCGAGTGCTGCTGCTGAGGCAGCGGCCGCCGGTGGCAGCAGCGGAGGTGCTACCGCTGCTGGCGCCGTCCCACCCTCACAATCGCAGGCTGCAATGGGGCCGGAGCTGTCCCTCGCACCGCCAGCTGGCGGCGCAATTTCGGAGGATCCAACGCCGCAACTAGGTCGAAAAGCAGCCGGTGATCTCATCGGCCGACGGGCGGCGTGGGTGCCGCTGATATCGCCGCCACCGCTTAACCAGTGGGATCAACTAATGGAGCCGCAACCGGTTCTGGAGCGGATTGTGGCACCGGCACGGCTCCTGCCCAAACAGGTCCCTGCAGGGGCTACCGCATCAGGTCGCGATATCGTGCCACGGCGCACCTGGCGGAGGCGTCGTCGTCAAAAGACCACCACCACAAGCAACGCTGCCACGAACACCGCACGGCCGCGATCTGCCCCGCGACCCGGGTTTCGGAGCACTCTGATGTCGGCGCACCCTGACGACCTGAACCGTGTGTTGGATCACACAGACGACGGGGTGCCCCTGAATGGGGTTGCTGTGGTTGCAGGGTTGACGGAAGGCAGGCCGCTGTGGTGCGCCGCTGCAGCGGTTGGAGGGCAGCTGTGCACTCGTAGCGATCCCGGCAAGAGCGGGCCCAAACGTCGTTTCGTGAGCTATTTCCGCCGACACCACGACGACGATGACGAATATGAAGAAGACGAAGGGGAGGGAGAAGGCGATGGGGACGGAGGTGGGCAGGAGGGCAAGGGCTGGGAGGGCAAAGAGGAGGACGACGAGGAGGAAGAGGCAGATGAGGAAGAGGAGGAGGAGGTTTACGCGTTGACCGACGGCAGTTACTACTACCGGGATCCTGGAACGGAGGCACCGGAGCCGGATGGAGACGCAGATGGGGTCAGTGGGTGGGCGGGGTCTGAGCCGCACCGGCCACTCTCCCAGCCGACGACGAAGGAGGAGCAGAGGAGTGCCGCTGCTGATCAGCGCTCCAACGGAGCCACGGTAACTTCGGCTCGGCGGCGGGTGGCGATGCCCATGTACATGCTTCCCACCGCCTCCGCTGCCGCGCGGACGGCAGGCGTGCCGGCTGCACGCGGTAGTGGTGGTGGCTGGGACCCGCCTCAGGGATACGCACAGATGCGCCCGGGGGACCCGGCCGCGGGATCCGAAACACAGCCGCTGCTAAGCCAAACAGCAGGTGCGCAAGTGCCAGCCGATGGCGGCGTCATCGGCCCCGACGGCACTGTAGACGACTCAGCTGGTGGCGTTGTTGAGACCGCCGAGGGTGACGGGCATGACGGCTTCGGCGGCGCGGAGACCGACGCTGTGCGACCGGAGCTGGAAGATGGTGATGGCCACGGTGACGGTGATGGCGGCAAATCCCATCGGCGCGCAAAGCGGCCTCGTCTTACGGCTGCCAAGTTGCAGCTGGCGTTGGCTCGCCGTGCGGAGCTGCGAGCGCAATTGGAGGCTCGGGGGGAGCTGCTCGAACTGGATGAGATGGACCTGGACGAGTTGGAGGAGGAGGCGGACCTGGTAGACCGCCTGGTGGAAGCCAGTATACGGGTGTACGGCGCGGCACTGGCACGGCGCACCGCACAAATCGACGGCACCGTCGCCCCCGCTGCCGGTGCGCTGGCAGTGCCTGGCGAGGGGGTTCTGCTGGCGGGCCGCGGTCGCGCACTGGGTTGGGTGCCGCAGGGCCCCCTGGCGCTGCAGCGTGGCGATGGGAGGAAACTGCTCCCGAGTGATCCCTGGCACAACCCCGTGGCGGGCTACGGTGCGGCTGAGATGGCGGCACGCCACATTCATGTGGCATCGCCAGGGTCCCCACTTTCCCTGGCGGGAGTTCCCGCCGGTGGCGGCGCCGCTGCCGCTAGCCACCTAACAGCTACGGTCCGTGCAGCCAAGCCGCCATCGTCACTGCCGCTAACGGCGGGTGGACAGGATGATTCCGACCACCGACACCTGCCGCATCCCTCTGGCCAGCAGCGACCCATGGGCCCGCCACCTGCGCCGCTGGCACCCATCGCCATCCCGAAGCCTTTCCCTGCAGCCTATACGCAGCCCGGCAACCTGCGTTTCCCAAGCCCGGTACCAACAAGCACCAGCGGCGGCGGGGCTGCTGGCGGCGCTGCTTCCAACCCGTTGCGCAGCTCGGCGCCAGCAGGTCTAGGAAGCCCCTTGCCGTCGGGTGCTCTACGACCAATACGAACTCCCGTTACCGGCCCCGCAGGCTTGCTGCCGTTGGCAAGCTCTCCCAGCACCGGCAGTGGCGCCGGGAGCTCGCGGCTGGCCAGTGCAGCCACCGGCGACGTTGCTGGTCTGCCCGCCGTACTGCAGGGCGGCGCCATGGCGTTGCCGCCGCGTGGGGAACATCACTTTCTGCCGCCTGTGGCATTACCCTCGCACCAGTCCGGCAGCAGCAGTACTGTTATGCCATGGACACCACGGTCGGCGCGGGGCCCTTCCTCCACCTCGGTTGGCGGGGCGGCATTTCGGCCGTATCTGGATCCTATTCCCGATGCGCCACGTCCCCACTCCGCAGGATTACCCTTAACCGGTGGCGCTGGTGCCGCCGTGGCCGCAGGGCAGCCCCTACTTCCATCTCCCAAGGCCGGTTCCGCGGGTAGCCTCACAGCGGCAGTCGCCGCCGTCGCTGCGAAGCAAGCTGCGCTGAACCCGTCCGGCAGCGCACCAGGAGTTGTGCCGCCCCTGGACTGGGTGCGTGCACGCAGCCCGGCCACGGGTTTGGTGGGCCTAATCAGCATTGGCGAAACGCCAAGCATTGTTGCAGCTGCAGCGGCGGCAGGGCCCGTGACGGCTATTGCAGGAGCCCCCGCACCTGTGGGGGTTTCGTCGCCGCTTGGTCGGAATTCGTCGCCGAGCCGGAGCTTCAGCCCTACACGCGGAGGTGGGCCTGAGCAGCTGGCCGCAGCGAAGGCCCCCCTGCCTCGCAATCCATCCGCCGGCAGAGGGATCGCATCTTCAGAGCCCAGATAAGCAGGATGGTGCAAGGGTGCTGCTGCGGGGAGGTGGTGGACGACTGCTGTTGTCTGGGTTTCTGTGGGGTTGTGGCTTACGGGTAATAAGCGTTCCCTGGGCAAATCCTAGCAGACGCCACAGCTGCTGCGCAATGTCCGCCCGGTATAACGGAAGCGGGAACTCAGCGGGGCATACTGAAGTTCCCGGCTGTCGGGTGCAGATCATTTCCTTGCACGGGCGGTACGGCGTGATTAAAGGGAGTTCTAAAAGCATTGGGATTGGCTGCTGGGCGGGCGGGCGAGTCGAATTGTACTGCGCAACGAAATGCAACTCTATGCATGTCCGCAAGGCATAAGAGGCGGCTTTTGGGCACCACACGGGGGCACAAGCCAAATGACAGCGAGCGTTGGGAGTCCTACGCATTGCGTTAAGGGCTGCGGACCCTCCTCGGAAGCAACATACGCTACCTGACGCTGCATTAAGCAGAGTGTGCTTGATACCGTGTAAGGATAGTGGTGGTTTGGGAGTGTCGTAACGGGGATGCGGGGTCAATACCGTTCGTTACAGGCGGGCATGTCATGCATGAGACACACCTCGCGTTCAGTTCTGTGCGGTGTACATAATGATCGGCCAGTCAGACTATCGCTGCAAGAGGCGACTCGATGACTCGGGTTGACGGCACACGCCGAGACTGCTGTCTGTATGAGCTGCCGGGACGCCCAGGAGGACACCGTCTCCGCCCTGTCCTCAACGTTCCGGATCCTGTGAATATGCGTCCCTTTTCACCCGCACGCGGCCGGGACTCCAGGCTTGCGCAAGCGTATGGGAATTCGCCCGTGGAGTCGCAGCCTAATCGTTGCAATTGCATGGGCAGGCTATAAGCCACGTAAGCAGTCGCCAGTGTGAGAAAGTTATAAACTAATCTTGAAACGACGTAATACCGTACATACATATGTGGCCCAGAGGCTTCGATTCAACTATGAACGAGAATGTGCGTTGTACATATGTGTGTCTCTGTAATTTGCATGCGTGTAGGTTATATCCCTCACATACCCCAGCACCACAGCATCGGGTCGGGGACGAGGAGCACGCAACGCACGTAACTATTGCAACAGGCGTGATGCTGCCTTTTCAGCAATGAGAAGCACGAACATTCGATGGATGCAACAGCTAAATGGGGCATTGTGAGCAACGATTGCCGGAGTGTCTGAAAACGCCTCAGACCGCTTCGAAACGCAAATGAAAGCACCCAGCCACGCAAGCTGAACCATTGAGTTCTGGTCGCCCTTCCGAATCTCAACTTCATCTCCGGCCATACTTCCCAGCTGAAGGGCTGCAGCTGAAGGGTTCCAAGCGATGGGTCGATATACCACGACCTTGATGTTGAGCAGGTATTGTTAGTGCTGCAGTTTCGACTGCCCCCATATCAATTTCTATCCCCAGTGCGCATTCGATGCTCCGCCTTGCCGTACCCAACGACTTTAACTTTTCCCGATGCTTCAAAGGTCCTTCTCCGAAACCTGCGTGCGTAAGAACCGGGTGATTTGAAAGGCGAAAGGCGGAAAACGGAGCAAGGCAGTGGCGGCGGTGTGCAGAGCCCAAGACCCAAGCCCAGGCACAATGTCCTCGGGGAAACATGACCGCCGTGAGCAAGAAGCAACAACAAGAAAACAAAATGGGGTTGCCAACCGGCGGTACGCGTGTTAGCACGTGACTTTATAAGTCGCTGGGGACGCGGGGAGCTAATGTCATGAGCTCTCCACAGGTTACTGACATCCCGGGGTGAGAGGCTGGTTATGCCACGCAAGTCAGAACTGCGTGTAAGCCAGGAAACCCTGACCAGCACCGACATCGCGTTTGCATCAACATCAACTATTCGCAAAACCGTCAGCCCTGCACATCAACCACCACTTCTCGCCACCCATTACCCGTACCGTGATGCCATCAGCTATAACGGGTAACGGGTTGTCTCGGGGCGTGATAGGAGGGACGGATTCGTCCCAGCCGTGTGCCTATGCGACTTCCTCCAGGGTAGGTATCAGGGTCCTACACCCGGTCGTGACTCTCACCTTGAAGTCATTGTCCTTCATGGCTTTGAAGCAGCGCTTGGCGATCAGCACGTAGTGTGTGGGGATAAGCGGGTTGAGGCCTTTAAAGTCGGCCTGCGGAGGTGGCGGAGGTGGCGGAGGTGGCGGAGGTGGCGGAGGTGGCGGCACACGCATCGCCTACAGCAATGGTGGAAGCTTCAAAAAGCGGCATCCATGACAACTTTCGACAGTGACATGTGCACACAGCTGGCGACCCGGAATACGGTAGCAACTGTTCGACGACCGACCTGCTACCGCCAACCTTGCAGCACTCTTGCAAGAGGTGCTAGCCCCAGGCATGACAATGTAGCGGATGTGCCTGCTTTCCAGATGCTTGAAGCCATCGTTGCATACCGCTTCTATGAGCGGCAGCTCGGTATCGGACAACGAAAAGGGCCAGTTTGAATGGAAGGGCGTGACCCGAGTGCCGCTAAGAGCAGCTCTGCACCAATCCTCGGAGTAGCAGTCAGCGCAGCTGCGGTTCGCATTCATGACTCCACGAATTGTTGGCGCCAGGCTTGTCGTCTCGTGACCCTGGTGCGAATCCTTCCCGCACCGCCACCATATAGCCCCCAACAGCAACCCCTTTCCCCAGATCGCAGGTATGCGGCACCTCCTACCTGATAAGCCATGAAGATGAAGAGCGGGATGATGAGAACCAGCCACAGAATCTGGATGCAAAGAGCAGAGGGAAGGGGTTCGTTAGCTGTTGGTGTTGTTAGAGAGCAACAGCAATGGCGGCGTTCCAGTGGGCAAATAGCAGTTTGCGTCAAGTGACAGGATGTCATAGTTGGGGCATACAGAGCGCAACCACTTTGAATCGCGAAAATGCAGATACGGGGTCGTGTGCCTTCCCAAGGTTGCGGATCCTCCTATGTGTGCGTCTAGGTGCCTCAGCTGCGCGTTGCATGCGCAGGGGCCCAATCATCGGATTGGAATGTGCATTTGAATTTTGGCGGATGTAAACCTGCCACCCGTAGCTGTATGCGACTTGGTGGCCGCACAGGTTCTCGGCACACCGAACCACGGTTCCATGGTGCTGGCGAGAGGCTCATACTATGCGGCTCTCATACCTGAATTAAAGGGTAAAACTAAATCCTATGTGTTTTATCTGTAGAAAGTGCTTACCGTAGGAAGCGGCAGAAGCATTAGAAGTGCTGGGTGCGCAACTCCCTCGTCCTGCATGTGCGGCCGGTTGTCCGTCAGACGATGTGGTTTATGTGGCTCAAACATCATTTGACACCATAATGACTCACATGTATTTTATGCATCAATGCGTAGAAGACGGCTGATAGGCTCACCCTGCGAAAAGTCCAAGCCCATCGGTTTAGGGCTCAAGTCATGCATTACCGTTGGAAGGTAGCATTTACGCATTTCCCCTTACACTAAGAATAGAGCCGCAAATGTTTGGGGAGTCAAGACAAACTTCTTTCGCCTGTCCAGGATACCTTCTCGAGCCATATCGTCCCTGTGCAATGAATTGCAACTAGCATATATATTTCCTTCAAATAGGATTAATCAATTACAATTCCAACAGACAAAAATACATAACTTTTGCAAAATGTAGAGGTGTCGCGATGGAAGGTACCTCGCTCCGAAGCCGGCATATAGTACGCCTCAATTTACAGGTACACACACTATCATTTCCGTATTAACAAATGAAAAATTCACTCCTAATAAAAGATAAAAATATTGTTTTCCTTATGAAGCTCATGCCGCCATTTGCGCATGCGCCGGAAAGGTCACCTATTTCCTATTCAGTTGTTGACAACTAGATGAAGGTGCCAAATGGCAGGCGGCCTGGACGGGTTGGCGGGCGTCAGGTACCGCGTGGTTAGCCGACAACCAGCTCGGAGCCGGAAATTCATGTGGACGGACTTCTCCTTTGCAGGTCAACGGCACAGGGTTATCTCGGCGGGGCAGGGGCCGTTCCGGCAAGCCGGTGCTGAAAGACAAAGGGTAAGGCGGCGGATAATGGGGGGATGATGGTAGGGGTTTGCCCGTTTCGTGCCACAGGCCCAGGTCTCTTAATTCGCAAATCCACGGGGTTGTGTGAACAGTATTCATATTCATATTCATATTCATCCGACAAATGTACGTCGATTCATACGGCTATTGCTTGCAAGCCCATCGAAGTAAAAATCCTAACCATGCAAACACGTAGACAACCCACATTCACGTACATAATACACAGCTCATGTGAATCAGAAACCCCATAAACGAACAATGCGGACAGCTCTTAAAGCTTTTGGGGGCTTTGTGTAGCGATCTAGGGACTGGTCTGGATGTCAGGAAGGAGTATGCACTGCTGTAAAACACACGCCGCAACACCATCGCCCCCCTTCCTCTCCAGTTCCAGCGATGCAGCGTTCTTCACCCCGGTCGGGACCTTGCGGAAACTTTTCAGTTTTTAGGAATGCACCCGGAAAAATGTTGGGGCTGCTCCATCGGGGGATCCCCGGAAAACGTTTGGTTTTAGACAGGCTACGGAGAGCCCCCCCGGAACAAACAGCTACCATCTTGAAGAACTCTGCAGCGATGCCCGTGCTTTTCGCAATGTAGGCCCGAGGCACAACGGAAATGGCTCCACCACTGCCTTCGGACGCTGCATAAGGTGTGTTGGGACCGAGGTACATCGCTTATAAGCCGTATTGCACGAACCCACACGTGCACACGCACCCACGCGCACTCTCTCGTTCACATTTCTCACGTCGCTGCGTTCCCAACTCCCCCGCTCACATGCAAAGCACAGGCGCTGAAGAACGCACGCATATTCGAGCAGCGTAAGCTGAAGCGACGCCTGGTGCTCCTGCAGCAGCATGGGAAGGATACGATACCGGTTCCGGAGCGGGATCAGCAAGGTACGGTGAATCCGGAGTCCTGCGGACTGGCCTCCCCTATAGCGGTCCCTTTTCACAGGGCCCTTATGGTGTATATCCTGGAAGGGTTGGGATTATACACAGCTATCTGACATGGTGAAATGATGGGCAGAAGGCGGCGGCCTGGCTCTCCAGACCCCCGGTCACCGACGTTCCGGCGCGCGAGGTGCTCCCCTATTTAAGATGCCGGCCGTCCTTCCCGTCATATGTGCTTCCGATTGACCAGTCACAGAGAAACCCCCGACTTCGCAAAACTTCATCCTTATCATAACTTAGCATCATATCATCATCATCATCATCATCATCAAGATGTGTGAGAGCGCCACCCATGTTGTCCACTCATGTTGCATACTGCCACCGTCATCACGTGGCAGGGGCGGGAGCAGAAACAACGCCAGATGCGAATATGCTTGGAGTTACCAGCGCCGAGATGATGAATCGCGCGGCGTCCCCCGCCCTGGCACTCCGCTGCGCTGTCCACGACGGCGAGAAGCTGCAAGCGCAGTTAGAAATTTCCAAAACTCTGGACTTGAACGACCTGGCTGTGCAGGTGCGAGGTGCCGCGTCTTTGACGCCCTCCGTCTGTCGTATCGACAGGGGGGCTGCCGGTATTTTGGCCCCCCGGTGTCCGCATCTTGCGACTTGCATGAATGATCACGGATTGTGCACGCCTTCAGCTCCTCGTTGCCTGGCCCCTCCGAAACAGCGGGCCTGCTGTCCAGACATAGGCCGTAGCGCTCCCGGTGTACCTTTTTGGTTACTCCCATCCCCCGGGGCAGATACACGCCCATTAACGCGCGTGCCCGTGCCGGTGCGCGGCATAACCGTCGCAGCTCAGTTTATAAATATACACATGCCTTATTTGCCACACGCATAACTTTGAGACCTCTCCGCGTGTGGACCCCATCTCCAAAGTTGGCGCGCAAGTCCGGATTTCCGGATAACCTGGTTGAAGCTGCGGCGCATAGGGTGCCCCCTGCGGCACGGGTTTCTCATCTGAAGGAGCCGCAGCAACGGCCGCAGCAGCCCGGTCCCGGAAGGGACCCTTGTGAACCCGGCCAGTGCCACCGGAATGGCAACGGTAGTGGTAGTGACGGGGGCAGTGGCAATGGGGGCTCCGACCCGCTTGTGACGGTGCTGGCGAGCCGATTGCTGCGGGCGTCTTGCGTACGGAAGGCTGTGGAGGATGCCCGACGGGACTTCGAGGCCAAGTTCGGCACGGGTGAGTCCTTGCATTTCACAATATGCGATGAGGGTGATAAGGGTGGTTCACTTGGACCGGGGCCGCGAATGAAACCACGATTATGCGGTCGTGCGGCGGTACTGATACAGCCCAAGGGAGAGGGACTGGCTGGTGCGTGTTGCGCTGCCTTGCCATTCCTAGGTTGCCGGTACAGGGGTGTAATAGCACGTGGTAGGGCGCGCCGTGATATTGAGGTGGCGGCGACGCCATTTTTGCTCGGTGTACATATACAAGCCCTGACCGACCGCTTTGTCGCAATCTAATCGCCTCTCTTCTTTCTTAACCTCGCAACAGCCCCAGTTTCGGAGCCGGGATCAGAGCAGCAGGGCAGCGAGGACGCTGTAGGTGACGAAGGCGAGGATAACGACGAGGATGCAGGAACTTGGCGGGGCGATGAGGAGTTAGGAAATAGCGAGGATACGGAAATGCCGGACGCGGATCAGCGGGAGCGGGAGGAGGAGGGGGAGGACGGGGGGATGGCGTTGCGGCCACACAAGCGACAGCGGGGGCTTATAGGGGCCGCCAGTGGCGGCATGGGTTCTCCTGCTGCCATGCGGATAGACAGCCGGCCTGAGGACCTTCAGGAGGAGGAAGAGGAGGAGGAGGTCCGAAAGCCCCCGGACGGTGATGGAGCTGGCGGATACGAGAGTGAGGACAGTGGTGTCATCGAAGAAGCGGACGTTGATGACTTCCTCGCGGATGGCGCTGGCGGTGATCCTCCCGTTGGCGGTGACGGAAGCCCGGGCAGCGAGGATGATGACCGGTACAGCAATGACGGCGGTGAGAGTGGAGACGGTAGCGGTAGTGATGGAGGCGGATCAATTAGCTTTGACAGCGAAGACTTTGATTTACCAGCCAGGCAGAAATCCGGGGACGCTGCATCCAAGGGCCCCACAGCGGCGAAGTGGAGCGGAGGTCATGGTGGCGACGGCGACGGCGGTGGCAGTAGCGGTGGCGGCTCCAGCGGCCGCGCCGCCACCGCCAAAGCCACCTCAGGGGTGAAACTGCCGCTAGACGCTGCCACCTTGAAAGCCACGAAAGCTCGGCCATCAAGCGCGGTGGCCCCGTCTTCTCGCGCTCCTAAAGCGGACGGTGGAACGGCGAAGGCGAGCTCTCCTCCGGCAGAAAGCAAACGACGTGCGGGGCCAAGGAGCAGCCAGGCAAGGGCGGCGGCCGCTCCCGAGATCCGGAAGGGGAAGAAGTTGAAGAGAGACGGCGGCCGCCAGGGCGATCCTCTCCTAGATCGCAAAGGCAAGAACCGACTAGGCCAGAACGCGCGAAGGCGGCTCTACGAGAAATTGTATGGTGCGGAAGCACGACACGTGCAGCAGCACCAGCAGCAGGAACGGCGATCAGCAAAGGTAAGGTCGAGTGGAAGATACTAGTCAGATTTCAGTGAAACGTTCTTATGGTCGTCCTTTTGCCCACCTTCGGTACGAGTCGGGTGGAGGAAGCAAGGTGAACGGTGGGAGACCGTCGCTTCGTGGCCCGCAGTGCGTGTATTGGGGGGGGGCCCGACTGTTCTCGGCTCTCGGATGATGACCACAATGCAGGGGAGTGGTGCAGTGAAGGCACGCGACCATGTCTGGGACGAACGTCTGCGTACCGTGTTTTCGGCATGGGAGGTTGTTTGCTGCCGGGTCCTGGTTGCAACCTCAGCTCATGACTGGGGGTACAATCTCAGCCATGCTCCCCCATTCCAGCTGCTTCTGCGAATGGCTGCACCGGATTTCCCAATTTCGCAACAGGCGGAGCGCGGTCAGAGGCATGGCATGCAAGACCGGACAGCTACTGACAGGGGCACAAGCCGCAGCGGCGGGGGCGGAAAACAGGCCATCACTGCCTCGGCCGCGACGTCTGGTGAGCATCAGCAGCTTCATCCCTCGTGGGTCGCCAAACAGCGCCAGAAGCAACTGCTAATGCAGCAAGCGGCGACGGCTGCACCCAAAAAGATTAAGTTCAATGACGATGATGAAGGCAATGGTGGCGGTGATGTACACCACGGAATGGGGACTGCCTCCACGCGACCTAAAGGGGCGGAAAAGGGGTCCTCCCCGGACGCGGGCAACCGGAACCCTGGGGTCTCGAGTTGTGGGGTGCGGCGGGGTGGCGAAGGCATGCGGAACGGCCATGCAAGAGGTCGGGGTAGGGATGAGCAACCTGCACAGCGCGGTCGTGGCGCCGGTGGTGGTGCTGGCGGCAGGGGCCCTGGCGGGAAGGGCGATGGTGGTGGTGGTGGTGGTAGTGGTGGTGGTGGTGGTGACACAAGGTCTCTACATCCCTCGTGGGAGGCTCGCCAGAGGCAAAAGGAACAGCTGCTGGTGGCGGCACCGGCGGGCAAAAAAATAGTGTTTGAGGATTAAGCTGGCTCTGGCTCACATATTACAACTCTTACTACAACCTTAACCCTGATATCAAAAACACAAACTCCTTCATGCCAAAGTGAAGTCACTATCCGGAGATGTGGTGGTCATCCTCCTGCCTCCCATTGTAACCAGTGGATTGTGGATGCGACATTGATGAGGTCGCTCGTCTAACCATAGTTGGTCCAGGAGGAGACGTTCAGCGAATTCGGGATTTTGCTGTCACAAGTTTGAAACATTGTCGCCCAAATGTCGAGGTACGGAAGTAAGATATGACTGTGATATCAGACTGTGATATCAGACTGTGAAGGGTGCGTTGCTAAGGCTGTTGGGGCTTACCTCGTTGGTACGTGTTGGTAATGCACACCACGGAAACGTCCATCGCAGCATCGTCATTCTGTTCGTACAATAGAGCACTGAAAGTACGAGAGAAAATTCTATTGGAGACAAACTTAGCAGAGGGCTAACTTAGGAAGCAGGTTACACATTGTAGTGATGAATGAACCCGCGGCCACGCAAGGAGATGCACACCCAAGCAAGAGGACAGAGAGCCTACACCAGCACGTATTACTTGCAGCGCTTTCAATGGGTACAGCAACTGGCTGTACGCACCAAAGAGAAACCGCTGTCCTAATGTAGATAGGTGTATATTCCGAATGTGAGGATCCTCGCGACCGGTTGTTATCGACTTTTTCGAGTGCCTTCCGTACATCCGACGTCGCTCTGGGAATGGGCTGCACGTTCGCCCCGTCAAGGTTGCGAAATGACAAAAAGGGCCCGACCCCGCCGTCGCAGCGCCAGGACTGCTCTTTGACCGAGACCCTAATCCCACCGCTACTTGCGGGCGAGTGCCGGCGAACCGAGCAATTGCCAACCTTACCGCACGGGTCCTCAAACAAAGGGGGATGGCACCAACCCGGTATCAGATTGCCGACGAGCAGGAAACCACTCCTCCGCCGCCACTCCTCTGCCCGCCGGTTCCATTATCAGCTCATATCAACGATGTGAACCATATGTCGAACGATTGCCAAAACAGCATTGGGGGGCATCTCACTATCACACACAGCTCGAGCACCTTCTTCAGATGCCAACTGCAGGACCGGGCATCTCGCGCACACTTGATGTTTCTTCGTGATGCTTGTGAACAGTACTATAATCGAACAGTGATCCAATCAACGGCGACGGGGTGCTTGGGAGAGGGGTTGCAACCCCATCAAGTGCACCGTGGGGGCGCAGGCCCCACGACGTGGCCCCCCGTCGCACCACTACCCGGGGCATTTGGTGCCGCCCGCTGTCTACCCGGAGGGGAGGGGCCAACCCCGCGACAGAGCCATACATGCACCACCACCGCCACCACCAGTGCCACTTATGCGACTAACCATGTCGTCATTTAATCACCACTAGCAATGGTGAGACGGCAATCCAAAGATGTGTATGCCCGGTTGACCATTTACCCGCACACACAATGCACGCGGCCGGGACAACCACTGCGCGGTCACGCTTCTGCACCCGAGTCCCCAAAACCACCGGGACACACTGCTGCTGGGGCACCAGCACCGGATGTAAGCTCCAGCACCACCAAGTTGGACACGACGAGGGGGAATGAACGTGACCGCCCAACATCTCCCCCCTCCCGGGGACCCGCACCTATTTCTGCTTCCCGCATCCAAGCCCCGACGGGTTGTCCTGACGCGCCGAAGCACAACACACTGCTGCACCTTCGTTTCTCCGTCGCCGAGAAGTTAGAGCTCCCTCTGAAAGGTAGGAGCCCATGACGATTAGACACAAGGACCTACCTTCCCTAACCTGCATCAATCCCAAGTCATAAGCCTGAGCATCAAAAGAATCCGACATATGCAGTTTTGTGAACACCACACACCACACACAACGAGTGATGGCACTGCGCAGCGGCTCGACATGGGCTAATCCGCGCCCCAGACCACCAGAGCACCGCCTTCCCCGTAACAACTAACAACTAATCAGGTATTCCAGGAAAGCGGATTCCCACCCGCCCAGCAGGCTCCAGCAAACACCAACGGAATAACCTTCACGCACACACACAAACACCTGCTGGAACTGAAAGCTGTAAGCTGCGTCTAATTACTGAGCGACAACATGTGCTATAGACCTGACATTACCAAACACGTATCTTCTCGGGATCCTTCTTCTTTAAAACGAGCCGCCAGGGGTTATACCGCCGCCAGCTTTGACCACGGCCCCTTAACCTGCGCATCTTCAACCCTCTCCTTTTTTCCTGCTTTTTCAAGATGGGGGGAGAGGAGAGGGGGCGCCTCACTTGAACAGCATCGGCTGGGATGTGTCCCGGCCATGATATGATAAGGAAACACAAAAGAAGGCGCCCCTAACTGCCGCTGACTCTTCTCCTCATATGCAGTATGCAGTTAGCCGTACGACCTGCATCGCTGCCTAACGACCCAATGACCTAACCAGCTGGGGATGTGAGCTACCTACTGCCATTCGCCGACGCACAACGTAAGGCTAGACCTGCCACATTAGCGCCCGTTGCCGAGGCCTCATTGTAGAGAAGCCCCAGTGCATATACCGCCAGCACGAGCCATGCGTCGGGGGGAGGTGTGCCTTCATCAATAGGGCCCCGGTCATCAGCGCAGACTGCATGTGTCGCCATGACGCACCATCACGATCTCCTCTCCCCCAACCAGCACCTGTGACCCCAAGAAGAGGAAAAAACACATCACACAAGGCTCACCAGTTCACCCCTCCAGCCTAGGAGTCTGTCTTCGAAGAGCCGCCGCCGAAGCAGCAGTACAATGCCACAGCATAACCGCTAGGCTCGTTACCGCACCTCGCTGCCGTACATTCTGCGTTCATTCTCAGATCTAAGCAAAAAGCAGCATTAAGATAACTCCATAGCGCCTTCCCATTCCGTCTACGAGGTATGGGCCTTCATGCGCCTTAACAACGCATCGAGCCGCAGCTAAAAACGTGGCATTTGACACTCCAGGAAGGGTGAGTGCTGGAAGCAACAACATCACACCACACGAACGCCAAACACGGGACACCAGATTGCGGCAAGCCATGAGAGAGAAACTTCTCAACTACTGATAACACACCGTACCGATTCACACCTACAGTGAGAAAATGGTCGCTTTATCGCAGCGTGCCCGCCAACAGCGTGTAAAAATGCGGCACTGAGATCTTACTATCCGTACTTCTTCCTACCACTACTTACCTCTACTCTTTCGCATGCAGTCTCCTCTTCCTATCCTACAAGACTTGCGGCGCTTCATCTACCAGCATCTGCCCTGACCTCTGACCTCTGGCTCAAGGCACATCCTATGCCGTATCACCAATCACAACCTGACCCCTTCCTAACATGGGCCTTATGGGCCTGTACACCCCCAACCTCGTCACCAGGCTGCGTGCGACCAGCACTGGATCAAATACTCAACGTACGGACTCCGCCGTCCAACCGCCAACAAATGAGAAATCAGCGAAGAGCCGCAATATCGCAACCGCAACGGTCCTTCCTACGTGGTGGACATTTCTGGATATGATGCCATCAGGAGACACTCCGTTTTATTCATCATTCGGCGGAAAGGACAACTAACGGAATATATCTAAGTGCATTTTGGTACATACAGGCCAGAATGTGCCGTATGGTACCACACCGTACCGTACTATTCTTTAGCAACAAAGGTCAAGCTCCGTCCACGAGAGGCGACAGAGGGCGCTGAAAGCCAACTTGGCAAAAAAACGGCCGCCCTGCGTGGCGAGAATCCCTCACACCGGCGGACCTCCGCAATCCACTCCCTCTTCCACCGGAGGCGCCAGAAGGAAACCTGGACAGAGAGTGTGTGTGTATGTGTGTATATATATGGAGGCACAGCAGGAGGGCGGGACACGCCAGCTTCAGGAACCCGTCGCCAAAGACCGCTCAACAAGCTCGCAAAATATAATCTTTCAGTCATAACACGCACACTTACACACAACCCGATCGCGGGTATCGCGGCGCGGGTAACCGGTGAACACAGCCTGTGGCCCGGGGGTGGTGGCGCTTTTCCAAAACGAGGATGCTTGGTGCCAACGTTGTAACATAGGCCATGCAGAAAACGAAGCTCACTTTCAGGCTGACAGCGTATGGACGAGAGGGAGGAGGCAGGGGAGGAACGCATATCCCCCCTCCCCCTCCGCTGGAGTCCCCGCACCACTGGCCTCCACACTCGTTTGCTCGACACGCATTCCTCAGCGGCAAAATTTCCGAAACTTTGAATGACGCATTGGACATGAATTGAGTACCATCGCAGGCGCATATCTTGCCTGAGCCCCCACGCGCCCAAGCTGTAGGTTGAGGTATTGAAGGGAGCTTATCCGATATCTTTTCCGACCCTAGTCAGCCCAAGCCCGACAATATTCCCCGGCCAACAGAGCCATAGCCAAGGAGAGAAGAGGAACAGAACAGAGGCCCGCACTCCCATCATCGCGAAGGGCACAACAACAGCAGCAGCAGCCCACATTGGCATCCGTCTCCACCTACGCCTCTACATGTCCCATATCGCCTCCTTGCAGCAGCCGCAATACACACAAGCATTTGTCCAACGTTTCGACGAAGGTTCGTCTCCTCCATCGCCAGCTGATCAACACCATTCACCATATTGACATCTATCTCTTTACATAACCAGCCATTCCTCGTAACCAGGCTTGCGAACTAAGCGCCGCCAGGTGTTGTAGGTGCCCCTGCGGCAGGCCGCGGGGGTCTCCCTCATCCTCCTGGCTGATGGCTGCGGGAATGGGCCGCGCGGCGAGGCTGATGCCGTAAAGCCGCGGGGCGCACATGCAGCGGTTTTCCAGTGCCGCGCTTCAATGTGAAGATGCGAACCAACCGGAGAGTCAACATGGCCCCCGCCTACGGGGAGGAGGGACACGTATCTATAGCAACGCCGTTGATGGCAAAGGCGCAATTCACTCCTGGCCCCCTGGGCAGAGCAGCGGACTGCACGACCCTACCCCGTTGGATGGCAAATCGTGCGGCTATGCGCGTGACATGTGTAAGGGAGTGGGGATGCCCTGGATACCCCCCTTTTGCTGCAGTGGTAAGCACAGCAGTAGCAGTGGCAACATAGACACCGCACAATAGCAACATCAGCACCCATACAGCAGCTGCTGCCGCTGCTGCCACACATAGTAAAGCTCATGCAACGTGAGGATGCCAATGTTGAAATACCCGCTTGCTAACAGACTGCCCCATGATGCAACACTGCGCCGTCAGCCCTAACTATTCCTCCTTCGCGACCGACCTCGCCATGAAGTCATTGCGAGTAAGGCCCCAAACCGAGATTAACTACTCGTCTTGTACACGACCCATGGGTAACAAAATTCCTTGCTATGCCCGCCCACTTGTGCCAAGATGCAGGACCCCAAAACCACCATTCCGAATCGGCACGGAAGGCACCATCCGCCAGACGTCCCAGCCGCCCGGGATTGCTGCTCGCTTAGCAGCTGCTGGGGTAATTCGACGGCGCGACCATCACGATCCCCTTGCGCAATCGGAAACCCAACCCAAACCAAACCATCATCATCATCATCATCACCCCCGATCATTGCCGCAAAAGTAGTCGGAACAAAATTCCTAGAAAAATTCCGCACAGTTCAGCACAGTTCAGTGCAGTGTTGGAAGCGCTTACGAGCCGTATCATATATGTTACCCAGCCATCCCAACGGCGCCTTTAGGCCCTCCCGAACTGCATCATACAGACCATATCATCATACGCGACCCAAGGTCATGAAACCCCCCTTATAACATCTCCCCATTCTTCCTGCACCACCCCGATTTCTCAACCAACGTCATCAGCCCAGGCCTTTCCACCTGTCCCTCTCTCGCACACCAAGTACATGTACTATTATGAGTACTTCTCCCCCCCCGGCAGTTCGGCCGTGACTGCCGGATACGAGGGGAGCGGTGTGTATAGCGCTACCCCCACATGGAGGGCAAAATCAAACGCCAATGTCATCCGCCATACGACAGCCTACGCATGCACACAGAGAAATAGACAGACAGACAGACGTATGTCGCGATCGCCGCCACCTCACCACCCGAGCCAGGAGCACTTGAGGTACGATCGTGGAGGACTTAGGGACGCGCAAAAGGGCGCGACAATGAGGCCGGGGCACAGTCCCATCTACCACCTCCCTCCGAAATAGAAGAGAGAGCTGTGAGGGCTGGTGAACTCCGCCTCCCCATTCACCGCCGCGGCAGTAGGACTGACGGAGCCCCTCGATGCAGCGGCAATAGCAACAGCAGTAGCAGCAACAAGCGCTTCACTCACCCCTGCCGCGATGAGCAATACAGTGGCACACCCGTACACACAACATACACATTTGCGACCAATACACTACGGCAATTCAAGTACAGCGGGAGATTCGCAGCAGCAGACTATCGACCAAAATTTGCCATTCAAACAACCTGCGCAATCTTCCACGCTGCCGTGATAATCCCGGGGGCGTCCAGGGAAGTCCTGCCTGGAACAGTCTTGGGTTGCAAGTTCGCTAAGCTAAGATGTCAACATTCCGCCCAGCGCTCAAATGTCACCAACCAGTCGTAAAACAACTGAACCCCTGAAACTATCACTCAACCATGCGGACCGATCAACCTGCCTAAAGACCTAACAACACTATCATGATCCGCTACATCAACGACCAAGCCAACGCCCTTTGCGTAAGCTTCGTGGGTAAGGGGTTCTTATATGCATAGCTTGCTTACTATTCCCACCGACCCAATCGATCTCGGCCTCAGCCGTCATCTTACGATGGGCTCGCATGCACCTTACGCACCCCCACCCTCGGAGCGCGGCCCCAAGTGGCCATCGAGGCACATGACAGCGCGCCAGATTGGGTGTGGGGCATGACATTCTTGAGTGTGGGAGAAGAGATGGAGGCGTTAGGCTGCCGGCCGCGGTCCCTTGAGAAGGGCAAGTCCAACGCGGCCCGCAGGTCCCGCCCCTTGTTTCCAAGTTCTACATCGCATGTGGTCTTGCCACACGTCAGGCCCTACGGCTCCCTGCGCCATGCAATGTAAGCGTTCAGCAAGCGGCACAAGGCCAGGCCTGGAGGTCTCCGTCTGCTCTGGTTCAAACACCCGGGGACTACAGGGCCCATGGCGGGATCGGAAATCACGACCAAGTTTTCTACTGCTGCGCTATTAAGCGCTCTCTTGCGGCTGTAGCTGCTGCTGCTGCTCCGGCAGCTGGGACGCTGATCGCTGTAAAGGCAGTAGCTGTTGGTGCGACATTGACTGCGGCAGTTGCTGTAGCTGTTGGTGCGACATTGACTGCTGTAGAAGCTGCAACGACGTCCACTGTGGCAATGGCTGTGGCTGTTCTTTTCGTCGCTGCTGCTGCTGCTGCTGCTGCTGTGACACGGACACCATCCCTTGCATCATCTGCAAATGCTGGTGCTCCTCCGTCTGTGACATTGTTCCCTGCACGTAATGGCACGGCGTGCACCTTTGCATCGGCACTGGCATTTGCGCCGCCGCCGGTGGATGTCCCGACGCAGGGGAATATGGAGACAAGGGGTTGAAGAATCCGCCAAACGGGAGCAGTGTTCCCGGTGGGAGGTAATAACAACCGGGGCTCATAAAGTATACGTCCGGCACTAGCGCATGTGGCTGCGGCTGCTGTGTTTGCAACGCCAGCAGCGGTTGGAGCGGTTGCAATTGTGATGGTTCCGTCCCAGACTGCTGACGCTGCGGCGGCGGCCCTGACGGGGGTGCCGACGTCGCTGGAGGTGCTAGAGTTGACAAGAGCGGGAAAGACTGAGACATCACTACAGAGTGCGGGGGATGCTGTTGCACGTGTCCGTGTTCACTTTGCAGAATTGACGCCCCTTCGTGCGAACCACCCAATTGCATTAGCACCTGTTGACACCGCTGTAGCTGTGGCGCTGTCGGCGTTGCCGTCACCGTATGGGACGACTGCGCTGGTAGTACGTGCGGCATATGCGCCGGAGACAGCGGCGACGATGCCGTAAAGGAAGGCATCGCTGGCGGTGCCATGGTGGACCCAGCGCCGAAACCGTACGGCATATGCACCGAAGCACCGGATGCCTGCCCTGGCGGCAGCTGATCAGCCCAGTGTCCCGGAGATGCCGGTTGTGTAGGCATCGTATGCGTTAACGACATCGGTGGCGCTGAAATCGACATTCCTTGAGCTGGTGTCCAGGGCGACGCCGGCTGCAACCCGGCGGCGGGCAGCGACAGCGCCAGCGGTGCCGCGGTCTTGAATGGCGCCATCGGGTGCATTGCCACGGCGCCGTGTGGGAGCGGCGGATTGATGCATGACTCGCGTTTTGTGAGCACCTCAGAATCCGCCAGCCCACCGCCACCAGAGGGGGCAACCCCAACAGCGGCCGCGGTGATGGCGGCGGCGGAGGCCGCCGCTGCTGCCATAGTCCCGGCGTGGGAGGACGTGGCGCCGCCGGTACCACCAACGCGAACGCCGCTCTCACCGTTCTCCACGTACACATCAGAAAGCGGTGAGCCGACAGACGTGATGCTGCTGTTGGCCCTGATGGCGTTGATGCCTCCCGCGGCTCCCACTCCGCCAAGGAACCCGTACGGAGACATCGCGTTTACTGACATCGCCTCTGCCTCCCTCACGGCCGCTTCCGCCTGCCCTTGTATTTGCCCCACGCCGACAGCGGCGTTACCAGGTCCGGACGCGGCGCCTCCGCCAGCCGCCGCCGCCGCCGCCGCCAAGTTCCCGCTTCCCCTACCCTCCGGCTCCGGCAGAGTTGGAAGATTCTCTCCGGGCTGGTTTAGCGGAGTGTCCGGCATATTATCCGAAGGCGAGTCCTCAAAGAGACAAGAAGGTTCTAAGACACAACCCGGGAACGACCGGTGTGGGAATCGGGCAGTCCAGGGAAGGGACGGATTGGCCGCCGGTAGCGCCGCCATCGCTGCTGCGGGTGAGTTCCTTGCCGCCGCCGCGGCCTTGGTAGGGGACGGCGGCGTCGCGAGACGGTTAGCCCGTTTGGTGCCGTGCCGCATGTCATAGTCGAAGAGTGCGCCGCCGCTGGCGACGTGGCGGAGGCACATGGTTTCCGAGTAGTCTAATGGCGTGTCCAGCAGAAGGTCCTCATCGTCACCGCAGGTGCGGCTAAGGAATACCGAGGGGGTGCCGTCCACAGCTGCCATGCCCGGTGTCGGCACCGGCGTCGAGGTGCCGGGGCTAGCATCTGTGCGGGTGCCGACTCCCAGAGCGGCAGCGGAGGTGCCGACGCCGACGCCGCCACTAACAGCACCGACGATGTTAGGGACGCCGGCGGTATCGAGGGCATTGGTGTGTGTGTGGGCCTCTCGATGTGGACAAAGCCGAGGCCGCACCTTTCCGCCCAAGGACATGCCGTACGAAGATCGGCGAGATTGCTGCGGGGTTTGCGAGATGTATGGGTGCAGGAGTCGTCAGCTCGATGTGGCAAGACGCCGGGTAGGTGAAACGCTAGTTACTCAGGAACAGAATATAAGGAATATAAAGAACACAGGAAACAAGGTTTTCGTTAATTATGGATTAGGGGTCGGTGGAGAAGGTGGAGAAGCAGGACACTTGGAAGGAGAGGTCCAGACAGCCAGGCCAGGCTGGATGATCTGCGCCAAAAGGGTATCAACAGCCAACAGCAGATGATATCAACTTTATTGTGTAAACCATGGTGGACCTGATGACCTGACCCGTCAAAACATGTTCGTTTCACTGACGCATCTCAAAATCTCACACATCTGGATAAACCGACCGCTCGTGTCATCACCATTTTGCCGGCTGCAATTTATCGGGACAGCGAAAGGCCATTCCCCCCGCCCCAATATCTGTATGTGAGATAGGCTCTTGCACACCTGAACCTGAACCTGAACCTTTGCGGGTTATTCTAGAATCGACACCTGCAGCAAAGAAGGATGCTGAACCTTCCTTTTAAAGACCGATGGCAGTTCCTACAGGCTTCTCTCCTCCCTCCTCCTCCACTTCCACTCAAATCAGCTATCTCTCCCTGTCCTGTTTCCGTCACCCACCTGAGCAGTAGCCCAATGGTTTCCCCGCCTCCCAGCAATCGCCAACATTCCCACCTGGCCGTCTGCAAACACCTGCATATCGTTGGTGCTGCCGTCGTAGGCACGATTTGCCCAGCCGGCCCCACCACTGCCAGCAGCTGTAGTCGCCGTGGCAGCAGTAGCAGCAGTAACAGGGTCGTGTTGGCCGGTAAGCAACAACGTACCGCCGCTGGAAGTAGCACATGTACCTGCACCTGCAGCCACAGCAGGGTAGGACAATGCCTCCGCAGCAACCACCGCCGTGGTGCCTGCACCCAGCCCTGCGGGCCCAACCCTTGACTTATGACCATTCTGGCCTTGTGTGCTGGTGCCGGGACTGTCCAACGGAAACGGAGCAGAGCGGAGTGGGAAGTCTCCTACGGGGCCATCAACGCCCTCCATCCCGACCGCCGCTTTCATCGCCGCTGCCGCGGCGCCATTAGTGGCACCAGTAGAGACCCCGGCCCCGTCGGTGGCTTCAGCAACATCGGCCGCTATCGCCCACAGTATGTTGTCCGGTAAGCTACCACTATCGCTGCACATACGTGGGAGAGAGCGGAGTGGGGCGGGGCCCGGAGGTTGGGTAGTGGCAATAGCCGGGACCCCCTTCAGAGAGCAGCTCCTTCGTGTGCGTACACTTGAAGACCAGGATTAAATTGGTCAAGCCAAACGCGGATGAATTTCACTGTAATTGACAGCTGGACAGCAACACACATTTGAAACGTGGCTGGAGTGTTCCCCTTTTCCTCCCTTCGGCCCCTCCTGCCCGCGCCGCCTTCACAAATGACACCCACCAGCTGCTCTCCGTGCGCGGTAATGTCTCCGACTTCACGACGGTAAGGGCCTGCGATCTTCCAGCGGCCCCTCCAGCGCCGCCCCCAGCAGCAGCAGCAGTATCCGCCTTTACCTCCGTCTCAAAAGACTGGGCGTCGGGGCAGCGCCCAGGCGCCGCCTCCCCCCCATTGACGCCATCCCCGGGCCCAACACTACCAACCGCAGCTGCCGCAGCCTCCTCCTCCTCCTCCTCCTCCTCCGCAGCCTCCGCTGCCGCTTCGCGCTGCTCTGCCTCCACCAAGCTGCGCAACCGCTCGTTCCCCACCTGCGCCGCGGCGCGTTTGGATCGTCGTCGCCCAGCGCCTGGGCCCACCACCGCCGCGCGCTCCGGCACAGTCTCCCCACTGGTTGCCGCTGTGCCACCATACGCCGCTGCGGCAGCCAATACCTCTTGATTCTCGCGTGTGCCGTTAACGGATGAAAATCGCTTCTGTGCGCTAGACGGCCCGAGAGCCCCAAGGACAACCGGCTCCGATTTCATTACCGAATGTCCAAATCCCGCCACCGCAACAGCGGCGGCAGCGCTGAAGGGACGGGGGCCGCCAGCGCCACTGCCGCCAGCACCTGCAGCCATTTCCGAATGCGGGTACCTGGCGGCCGCAGCAGCTGTAGACCTCCGGGGCCGTGGGGCTCCCCGGCGCGGGCACGGTCCTGTGAGTTCTGGATAGCGCGTCTCCTGTTCTGCATCATCGCCACCACTGATCTCGTCACTGTCCACTGAAGACGACTCCTGTTCTCTGCTCGTCCGTAACAGGAGAGTGCCACCAGGAGCGGCGGTGGGCTAAGTATCACAGTTGGATAAGCATTCCACAAGTGGTGGCTTTCCCGGACGCCACGGAACGACTGGACCTAGGGACCCGGGTTGCGCTTCCCCAAAAGCAAAAGCATTACCACATGGCCATCACGTCATCTACATGACGGACGGGCCGGTGTACCACCCAGACGAGGCGTGCGAAATAATGCGAAATATGAGGATATATTGTCCAGAAGAAGAACCTTAAGTCCAGAAAGAGGGAGAGGGCTAAGGCTGCTGGTTTCTGGCGTACCATGGCCGTGTCTGGTAAACCAATACGGGTAAAATGCAATTCTAGTGAAAAATTAAATGTCCTCCTTGCAGCCCTAAGGACTCAGAGCTGCGATATCATAACGTATTTGTGTTTTTTGGTTGACGGTATTGCGGATTACAGCTTGTGTTTTACTACCCGCGCGATTATTTGTTGATTAAATATTTCCCCTCAATTGTTGATAATGATCAACATATTAATTGTGCACTTAAATATCAAATAAATCATAAAATGAAATGTGCAGCCCGCGAGCCTTCATAAACATCCTAAACCTGAGTTTCCACACACACACATATATATGGTCATAGCTGACGTTGCGATACAATGTAGCCAAATTCTTCGGTCCTACCTGCAACTCCGCTTCCGCTTGGGGCCACCTCCCCCGCTCCCTGCCGAAGCACCTCCGGCGCCCCTCCTGCGGGGCGTGAACTCAAGTTGAAGAGTATCGAGGTACTCCTTCAGCGGTCCCGCCGGGTTCTCGGGCGTGACCTTCTTCCGCAGAGTGGCATTCCAGTGATTCTGTCAGGCACAAGAGAAGTACATGGAGCGGACAAGGGGACAGATGGCGAAGGGAGGCATGGAAATTCAGTATGTATTCAGGCAGAGCAATCAGCGGCTCAGGGTGACATTCTTGACCGCGCCCGAAAACAGGCGGGAATTCAAGGCGGAGTCGCACTACATTAAACGTTATGCCGGACAATCCAAGGCATTAGACGGAGGGCCAAAGCTCCTAACCCTGTCTGTATCCATTTCAAGCGATAATTGCGGCCTTCGGAAGAATAGCGGAGTAGCGGCGGCAGCCCTTAGCGGGGCGGCGCCGCAGGTAAGTCTAAATGTAATCCTGTGCAATGGCGTGGACGCAAGCGCACAAATATGGCAATCCTAAACTTAAAATCCATCCCGAATACCAAGCTTAACGTCACACGTTGTTTACTTTCCATGGGATAGTAGAAATTACCAAAAATAATGCTCTTTGGATATTGTGACTTCCTTCCGACCTTATTTTAAAAAACCCATCTCCTATCTTCTTCCCCCAAGCACACAAAACGATTGCGTCCCGTGGGGGAAGCTAGGCTAGGCAAGAGACCGCGAACAGACAGACAGGCAGACAGACAGCCAAGAAACCGTCCTTGCGGATGCAACCAGCACGGCAAATGCAAAATACCGTGCCACGTACAGAAGAGTAGAAGCCCCGGGATACGCAAAATTTCACACCATTGGCTTCAAACCGAGAACGACGCGAAAGGGCTGCTGAGTGGCTGTTTAGCCCTCTTTCGCAGAAACCAACCCACCATCACCGAGAAAGTCTAAGCCAACTGGTGTCTTGGTGCAACCCAGAACATATGCCGTTTGGCGAGGGAGGCTGATAACGTGGACCGCAGGTAAGATGACGCAAAAAGTCACCCCTTCTGCACGTACTCACCTTCACTGCATTCTCGCTACGCCCCTCAATGCACCTCGCGATATCGCTCCAGCGATTCCCAGACCGTTTATGTGCTTCCACCACCAAAGCCTCCTCTTCTGGCGTCCATGGACCCTTGCGAAGCCCTGGGCAAAGATGATGATTCCACCTTTCACGACACTGTTTACCAATACGTCCTGTGGACTCCGTCTTGTTCAAAAGCTCGTTAAGCTCACGGGCAATTGGACTCCACTGTCCTTCGCCATGTTTTTCGACGAGGCTGCATGCAGAAACATTTTTAAAAAAACAATCAGATCCTTGGGAGCTACAAGCAGGCTAGGAGCGTGCACGAAAATATGAGCTACCTTGTGGGGCTTGCGTCGAACGCCTATATCAAGTAATCTCAGAATATAATAACTACGGATTATTCGTCCGCAGGGTCCGGACCTAAACGTAGTCCGTAGGTGCCATACTCAACAGAAAATCTTGACATCCGGAAAGCAAAGCCCAGATAAACAACCGCATTGCCTCACCTTGCCAGCAAGGCATCTTCTTCAGGGCTCCATCCACCTAATTAACAGGGATTAGCGTGGATTGGCGATGGTAGGGGTCCCCCGTGAGAAAAAACTAAAGAGTCAAGCAGCCTAAGATGGGGAGCCCGCACGGTTACAGCCTAGAATGAAGGGTAGTAGTCAAACCGGACTGACCTTTGAGTTTCGCAGTCGGGTGGCGCGGCGTGCCACCGCCGCGCCTGGACATCTTGGCTACGCGCCCCTGGCGCCCAGCTCACGCCATCTTCCAGGAGAAAGACTTCCAATTCATTACGATGAGGACCTCCTCCCAAAATGCACCCTCTGGACACACGGACTCGAGCGGAGTCCTGCCGTCTTAGGCCTCACGCGCCTGCAACACCCTTAACTCTTTAACTTCCTGCAAAACGCCTTGGCACTGAGGATATGAGCCATTAAAGAGCAGAATTACTTACGATGTGAGTTAGCAGCGGGCAGGAAATATGTCGGGGAGTTGGAGCCTTGACCTTGGAGGGATACAAGCCCAACTGGATGGCTAGCACACATGCGCTGAACTGTGAAATGGCCAATATTAACAGAATAAGACAGGAATTAAATAGAAAAACGGTCTCAAATAACTGAACGTGCTGGCGATTCACCACGGCCGTACGGAATGTAAGACCTAGAGAGGACAGTTCCGTTCCCACATAATTGTACTGAAGAAAATTTATTTTTCTAAGCATAAACCTTACTCATGCTGGGGGTTCCCGGATCCTGTCAGCCCAGCTCGGCTTTGCCGAATTTGCTGAGGCAGGGTATCCAAGCATTTTTGGTGAATAAATAGGTTAACTTTTATTTTGACGTGTTTGGGGCCGTGGATGGACCCAAGGGTCGAGGATTCAGTCGATAACACATATCGAGGCGAACAAACGCATTCTGCTGACATGGGGAGCTAATTGGTTTATGTCAAAACATGATGTCTGCCACCCCATTATGGAATCGGTTAACCAACCGATGCTGTCTTCGTGTCGTGCGACATAGGCTGGGCGCCGTGGCTGCGCACCTCAGCTTTCAAAATGGCAATTATCACCATTCCCTCGAACATGAAAAGAAAATTGATACTTTAAATTGTTTACGCTCTCCGTTCCCAGCATGTGCTTGCATTAGTTTGGCAGCACAGCCGTACTTGACGGTCACGTGCCCATCATCTTATGGTTATACGCAGGCCCCAATCGTGGACACTTACGGGCACTATGTGCTACGCTCCTGACTATCACACATGGCTCTATCGTCCCAACCCATGAAGCGGTTTGTATCATGCAGTGGAGCTAGCCACAAAACGGAACAGCACTATAAGATTGTCTTTATTCACGCCCCTGTCAATTACAGCCCAGAGCAGTTTAGGCTGGCCGGTTCATCAACATCCACGACGTCAACTAATAAGGGCCAAAGTAATGGATCCGGCCTCTTTGAAATTCCTTCGACCAGTATCAGTCAAATCAATGAGGCCCCAATCCCCGCGGCCATCAACTTTCCTATACATCCTTAAACAGGCAGGACCATGTTCACCGCCACACAGGCCTTGACGGCAGCTGCGTAGCCAACCTACCTGCACCCCTATTATTAACTCTTCGACAGCTAAGGGTCACAGGGGCAAATGGCAGCGCTTACCGCTCCACACCACAACAATCTGTGCCATGATTCCGTTCCTCCTCACGTGACATGTTGGGCATCTCTTGCTGTACTTGTAGCCAGCTTGTCACTTTTCGGTTGGAACCCCGCGGTTTGCGGTTTGTCGGTTGGTTGCAGGTCACGGCCACGGTTTGTTTGAATTGCGCATTTCATGATAAGCTTTCATTATAGGCTTGGCCCATGACCTCTACTCTGTCGACCTATATGAGGCCTCCAGCATGCACGGGTGAATACCGGCCGTAGGATATGCTCAAATAAGGGTTTGTGATCTTTGGCATGGCGCGTTGCAGAAAGCTGCGTGGATTATGTAACGTACGACAACCTCAGGATATTAGGTATTGTCAATACCTCGGAATACCAAGCGGGTCGGTTATTTGTTGCAGTTGGATTCGGCCGATATTAGATCATTTTTCCTGCAGATTTTGATATGTGTTATGTTGCGCATCAGGGCGTCTTGGTCGAAGTCTTTTGAGTACGGGACGTTTCATTAGGAGTTCGTGGCCCACCTTCAGTCATCGTAAAACAATCGCAATATAGACTTATAATGCATTTTATATTGGACGTTGGTAACCTCAAGGTTGCTAGCCCGTCAACTGCCAACTGCGGTCGCAACTCATGCATGCAGGGCCCAGCGGAAAACGGCGGAAACATGGTATGGGCTTTAAGTTTCGGCACCAATCGGCGCCATTGGCGCTTTTCACCCTGCGCAGGCACATTTGCGATTACATTACAAAATAAGTTTTCATTATTGTACTCAAAAGGGATGGATTGCTTGCATTTCTGTGTACGGACGCTGGCCGGGTTGCGAGGGATTACGGTATGTGATGTGTGCCAATGGTGTTTAAGGTTGCAGTTCCAAACCCTGGAAATTGCTGCGCACGCAGACCGACTAAGAATGTTTCATGTTTGAATCTAACTGTATTAGGGCACGCAAGGAAAGGCTGTCGGTCATCCTGACTGATCCTGTCATGCAAGTTTGCACGGGCGTGCCGATTCCCTTTGCAGACAGGGTTGGCTCCGATGAGCCGAGAGTTATGGTTTCATTGTGAAGATGTATATCATGATTTCCATGCATCGGGTTTCCACGTGATTGCTCATGCAACTGGGGGCACTGCATCATAAATAAATAGCCAATCCAGTCACCTTCATTGCGCGTCAATTGAGATGCGCAACTGCAGAGTGCAATGACTGTATTATAAGGACAACAGCTAGACATCCGCTCGCCCGATGTACAGATTGATACTGTCGAGGCCATGCGTTATATAAAGGGCAGCAGCCTGCCTCCAGTCATACTGTTCATCGCGCATCCGCCGCTGGCGACCATGTTGTGTGAGAGCGTGTGTTCACCGGGCCATATTTTGTAGTAAATACGACGAAAATACCATACCATCAAGAGCAACGAAATTTCAATCTCTATTCTTCAGTTGCAATGGAGTGCAGTAGTTACTATAACATAATATTTAGAATACTTTCATTATTGTAATTTTTCTTTCAGCACATAGCGACCTTGTGCCGGCCCTTGCCGGCTTCTGCACTTGACAGTGCAAGTTACCTTCGACAAGCAATAGAATATCGCGCCCAATGAAGGAAAGCACTGGAGCTGAGCCTGGTGCGTACCCATATCGGGTGCCGGTGCTTCTGCCGTTCTGCCTGCGTATTGACGCGTCCAAAGGTTGACATTGTCACTGCATTTCTTCATTCTTGATGTGTAGAGGCAATGAATATGAGTGCAATCAGCAGTGCCCCCCTACAGCTTGCCCAAGTTACGAAGTCGGAACCCTGCGGCAAGGACGAGAATGCGTTGAAAGGGACGTGCACGACCCTGAATGGAAGTCTTAGGGAGGCTGAGCCTGCCATTGACGACGAAAATGAGCAGGGAACGAGGAAGAGCAGGCCAACTCCAAGGAGGCCGATGCGTTGTCAGGTACCACTAACCTTAGCGATTACCTTCGGTAATTTAGAGCACGGAATACAACATTGTATTTCGTTATTATTCTGATTTCGTCCCATACTTGTGAGATGCGAGGTTACGTCGACTCCCGGCTGCAAGATCGGGAACAACACAAGGCTTGCATTAATCCCTACGAAGTCGCTGCTCATGCAGGTGGATGGATGTGGAGTTGATTTGGCGCAAGCTCGGAAATATTTTCAGAGATATCGAGTTTGTGAGCGGCATCTTAAGTCTCCGTCGTTACAGATGGACGGTCGCAATGTCCGCTTCTGCGACCAATGCTCAAAGTTCCACGACATATCCATGTTCGAGGGAAGTCGCAGGTGCGGGCTGTAATCCGCTTCGTTGACGAGCGGCAGTACTGGGACGATTGTCACTGCATCTTAATAGCACACCCTTTCTAAACGTGTTCAGGCGGCTATGTTCCTTGTTTTGAAATTCCATGCATACCTTGTCGCCGAGACAGACGGGACCGGTGTGTTTGGGGATTCCTGGGACGATTTTGAAGGGATTTGACACAGAATTAGAAACTGTTCATACTATCACGTTAACACAATCTGAATTGCTTGTAGTTCTTGTATTCATTGGTATTTTTAGGTTTTAGGTGACAAGATGGCCTGGGAGTTCCCTTGCCGTTGCTGGTATCCATACAGCTTCGGATTTTCGTCACTTTTTGTGTTTCTACTGCTGCGTGCAGGACCTGCAATGAAAAGCTCGAGCGCACCAGGCAGGCACGTAGCGACAAGCGGCGGCAGCAGACAGGACAGGCCGAACGCAAGGATTTGCGCGCCAACGCTGGGCGGCAGTCGCCGGTGGACGATGTTTCGTGCCTGAAGAGGCAGCACGATGAGGGCCCCGGTTACAGCGAGAAGTACACGCAGGTGCGTAGGCGGCCTAAGTCACAGCCAAGGCTACCGGCATTTGTTGTCGACTCGCCAGGCCGCGAAGCCCGCATCGCATAATCCTACGCGTGTGCAGTGATGCAAACTCTGTCGTACAATCAATTGCCAGCCCCGATAAGTACTTAAAAGGAAGCGATTGCGGAGTTATGACACCGCCAATGTGTGCTTGTAGCCCCTTGCCGTGTGTAAAGGCGTTAATGTCGGCACTGGTCCCTTCTTAACTAAGTTGGAACCACGGCCTTGAGGTCTACTCGCACACCAACGTCCCACGGCCCTTGATGCCATTCCCCATGCAGGAGGGCAGCGGTTATGTGCTGCGGAAACGCAATTGGTGGCCGTCATTGCCAGCAACATCGGTGGCTTTGGCGGCGGCTCCGAAATCCAGTCCAGTCCCGGTTCCGATGCTGTCATCCGCTCCTAACCAGCCGGATGCGCAGGTATTGTGTATAGGCGGGTGGCTGCTACCATCCCCAGGGTCGTTGACGGGGTCGGCTTCCTGGCGGGCGAGCTGAGCCAAGGACATATAGGGGGGTTGGTCATTGTCAGGAGAGGTGAGGTCTGGGCCGACCTTCCATTGCTGGTTGGAAGCGCTGAGCGCAAAAAGGAAGCACGAGCCGGGCAACCCGTAAAGCACATCACAAGATGATGCGTTCACATCAGTCCGACAACGTTTTGTTGCCTTCCCTAATCCCGGCTACGCCCCGGGGTGTGCGCTGCACTGCTCTGTGCTGTGCACTGGTTACCAGGACGTTCTGGCGCTCCACTGGGCCACGCGTGCTGCTGTCGGGACCGGCGGTGGCGCGATGGGAGGCGTGCATGTGCAGCTGTCAGGGCATGGACATGGGCATGCAAACCACGGCACCGGCAAACATGAGGGGGGTAGTGGCTGCGGTGGCGCGAGCAGCCGTTCCTCTTTGGATGATGGCTATCCGCATCTGCAGCTGTTGCGCATGGATTCCGTTTCCAGCCGTCCCGGTGGCATGGACAGCCAAGGGCACTCCATGGCTACTCGTAATGGTGGCGCTGGCAGCTCCGCCGTCGCCGCCCTGGGAAGCCGCGACCCAGGGGATCATTCGCACGTGTACATGATGAGCGGTGAGGCCCTTTGCAAGCAACGCGCCACGGCACCGGGTGCGCGGGCGGGCGTGGCGACGGGGTCCCAGGCAGCGGTCCTCCTGCAGGAGCTATATGGCATTGAAAGCGGTGATGTGAGATTCGCGGTTGGGCGTGGTGTGCACAGCGGCAGCGACGGAGGACTGGTGGCGGCCAGGGGCATAGGCCATGTCCCTTGGGATGTTCGCAGCGACGTGGAAGCACGACTACCTGACTCCGGTGGGCGGTTGGCCTTGCATAAGTCGGAAGCGTCGTACATAGACACTCCGCCTCTGCGAGGCCGCATCGAGAATGACGTCCTGCTGTACGGAAATGGCAGCGGCGCCGGAGCGGATGCAGGCGCACTTCTTTTCCCAGCCGCCGCAGCTTCCACCGAGCAGCGGCTTGTCGCACAGCTGCAGGCGCCGGTGGCAGAGGGCAGTCGGGCAGAGGGCAGAGTGGTTGCGCTGCACAGTGAACATCGCGCGCCGCATGGGGCCGGCACTGATTTTACAGCCATGGAGACACGGTGTCAAAAGGACGACCTATATAGCCGTGGACGTATCGCTCCCGCCCCTGTCATCGCGTCCGCCGATGGTGAGGATGATGTTGACGAGGCCATCCCGGCGGCGCTGCGCGTTGTGATTGCCTCTCTGATGGCCCGCCGTGGCACTGCACGGCCGCAACCCGACGCCATCGCTGCCGCGGTCGCCCGGCTAGCAAACTATCGGGAAAGGGGGGAAGCGATGGCGGCGGCGGAGCTTGTCCTATCTGCCCTGGTTGCAGGCCGAGATTCCGCTGGGCCGACACTGCGCGGCAACAGCTACGATACAACCGTTGTAGGCTGTCGCGGAGGCGTTCGCGCGCCTTCCCATGTTGCCGCCGCTGGGCCCGCAATACCGGTGCTTGACCTGGCAGCGGATGCTCATGTCCCCGCCCCAGCGCTGGTTGTGCCACAAGTGGCATCTGCCGGTCGCAAGCTCAATATCGACAACTGCCCCCCCGGATCCGGCGCAGATCCTTCCGCGCTGCAGATCCAGCGCCTGCACCAGCAGCTTATCCTGCAGCTCACACAGGAGACAGAATCTGAGTATAACACTCCCCGCTTGGCGGCCCACCTATCCGACCGCCGGCAACCGCTACAGCAGCAGCATGTTAAGTTTTCGCAGGCATCCCCAGACCGGAGGCAACAAGTGCAGCTAGTGCTGGGAATGGCGGCAAACCGCGGCTCCGTCGCCGCTGCAGCATCGGAAGTAACGACGGCGGCGGCAGCACCACCGACACCTCCCCAAGTCCACCGGCCCCAACTCGACGGCGCCGCTGTACAGCGTGAGTTTCAGAGGCCTGCAGCGAATGCCAACGGCCGTTATCACCGGAGCACGTACGATACATATGTCGACTTGGCGGCGCAGCAGATGTCCTCGATGGATGGTAAGGTCGGTGCCGTAGGTGATGGTCGTGATGTTAGGGAGTTCTTACACCTGCGGCACCTGCTGGACCAGTTGGGAGTACAGGTGGTCCTGCAGTGAGCTCATCCCAACCCTGACCGCAGTCAATCAAACGCCACGAACACGGACACGTTCTGCCACATGTTGTCGGCATCGTTTCCTGTCTTGGCCGCGTCTCCCGGCGTGAAGGCCCACAGCATGGCCATAGGAGCATTCTAAAGTGCTGGTGGCGCTTCTTGCCCTCCAAAGATTCTGGGCGTGTGACGATTAGGGGGGTTTATTCCTGACGAGGGAATAAGTACTGATGGCGGCAGCGGAGACGGTGGCCTGCTTGTGGCTACTCCATGCAAGTGACGACGTGTGGAAGGTATGGCGGGAGCTGCATTTTTAGTCGGAGAGGCGGTGCAAGAACTGGCATGATGGTACCAAGCTCATTTGCGTAATGGACTCTTCCGTCTTTTCCGATGACGCTCTCATGGCTGTGTTCCCAAACGACGTTTAGTCGGACAGAACTAAAATTCGGAATTTTTGGCGTGGAACGATTTCCACACGACTTCATCGGGACATCATGACAGCGCCCCACGACAGGGTTGAACTCAATGCCATACAGCCGTCCGCGCAATCGCACTTGGCGCAATCTCGATTACTTCGCCGATCGCCGATCCGCGTCGATATCTGGAGTAGTAGGAGGAGTGCTTTGTGCGGCGGGTTGATGCTCCTCCGCAGTCTTGTACGTCCTGGTCCTCTGGGGCTGGGCGAGGTGGGGGGCGGGGCGGAAACTGCCGGCAACTTACGTGAGCGTGTGCTTCTTAGGATTTACCGCATCCAACAAGCATAATGTAGCGCTGTGCCTTGCTCTCCTAGGATCCTTCTGGAGAGGCAAATGCTTTTTAAATGACGCTCATCTGCCCTGTTGTAGTACTGTCTTGCTGTTTACTACTCCCCACGTGTATCTGTTCGCATTTGCGTTGTACTCTTCCTTCAAAGACGAGATCCGATGCGACATATGTTATTCGTGCGCGGAGATCCGCTACACCTATTGTCGGGCAATAGGGGCCCTTGCGAAGCGCTCGGCCGGTGGTACACGAGCCGGCCGACGGGGACGGGTACTATCATTGATTAATGCTATTGTGTCCTATCTGCGGTCCCGTGCTCACGGAGTGGTCCGGGGGTGGGGACCGGTTTATATCTGTCTGTATGATGGCTCTATCCAATAAAGATCCAATAAAGCATATTTTTAAAGACATAATGGAGCAGGGTTACACCGAGATGGAAGGCCGCCGTCTTCTGAGGTGCATGCGGTTGCTATTGCTACGGTTGGGTTGTTTTTGGCGTTCTCGCTCCGTGCGCCAGGCGCTCAGTGGCCAAATATTGCTCTCGCTCGGCGGTTACTGGCTGTGGTGGCAATGAGAGCAAATGCGGGCCCGAGAAGGAGAAGATGAGGTGCGGACGGAGGGTGCTGGCAATAATGTGGCCGAAATGGGAAACCCTAATATGGCGCTGAGTGATCCATCTTTTCGGCATCCTGTTGAGACAGTGGCGCATGGAAATTTTCATCACATTTTGCGAGAGTGCGGAAATAGGTTATGTGTGCTTTTAAATGTACACCTACCTGCGGCTACACACGTTACACAGTGCGTCCATAGGTTTGTGGGCGGGGACCCCAACGGGAAACACGCGCTGGGAGTATGGGTTGGGATCCGGGTCCCTGTGCTTATTTACTGACCTGGTTATGTATGGGAATGTCGTATGTGATATGCACGCAGGCAGTTGCGTGGTCTGGGGTGGGTGGGGCGATTCTCGGAGACGTGTAGAGGGAGTGGCATGCGGGGGGGGAGGAAATGGATTTGGGTGTGCATGCGAGTGAGTTTGTGCGAGCGGAAAGGGTCGGTCGAGTGCAACGCCAGGCCTGGTCAAAGGACTGGCTGTATGTGCTGACCACCTTGACCGGCAGCCCGGCAAGATGCTGGCATTTGCAATTCCGCAATTCCGCAGGGATTGCCTGTGAATGCAGCGATGTGCCAAATAGGTGGAATGGGCTATACGTAGTAAGTGGGGAGAAATGGGCTGGCTGGCAGTGTATTTATTGTCCATGTCATCCATTCACTGGAGATGCGCGGGTGGCTTAGTAAGATGTCTGATTTAGAGAGCAGTATGTGGGTTATATGAGTGGAAGGTTAAGTGACGAGGCAGCATGACATAACATGCAGGAGGCAGGGGTTTTGCTGGACATTTCCCTGGTGGGGGATGGGGCCGGAGCAGTGCATGGCCATCAACGCACGATCCCGCTTGACACAGTCGAGCCCGCTCTTCCTTCTGGGTCCTTCCGACTGGCTCGCGTTCCTATAGTGAATGTGTATCCTGTGTAGGCGGCGGCACGCACAAGTATGTAATATTGCTACTTTCGATGAGGGTAGGTTTAGTACAATGACTGAGACCACATGTTCATAAATTAGGACGGACTTTCGTCCATTAATTACCATACCAGTCACGACTACGTGAGGTGTACGGCGCCCGGCCTGTTCTCTCTGGACCGAAGCTGCTGCGGAATCGCGTGGTCTTTAATCGCTGTCGTCACCAAATCATCCGTGTTCGGGATTTACGAGCGGGTTGTGGTTTATTCCGTGGGTGGCGCCGCCGCAGCACATGCGGCGCGAGTTGAAACCCTCTGTTGACGCTGCAATTCTGCATCGCACATGTCCAATTCTGCGCGCGATATAGTCATGCTGTATAATTTTCCTGCTTTACAACTACGTCACGTTGGTTAAAAGTCAAAGGTTTCATGTTGGGGGGAGTGGATGAGGCAGTATCTTGTCAACCAAGTTTAGGACGTTCAGGATGCGCGTTGATGAGGCTGCGTGGACCGCGCTCAAAACATCATAATTGTCTGCGCTGGGGAAGGAATTGGTACATTATGTTGGCCATAGATTCGGAAGCTTCGCGAAATTCGATAGCTCCCCGATACCGAAGTCGGATGCATGAATTTTTGCATTGTGATCAAAGATCATGTTTCTTTTGCGGCTGATCTCTGTCACAGCTTCCAAATTTCAGAAGAGTTTGAGTTGGTTTTGAGGTTGCTTCGTTATGTAAATGTAATTGAAAAAGATTTACTTGGCGCCATATTGTCATATTAGAACACTATAAATGTTTTCTTGGATTTTAATGCTTTTTGTATGCAGCCCCGAGGTGAGGTAGGGCACCACGTAGGCGAGTAACCCCAGCACGGGCCGTACGCCCAACTAACCCGGGCTTCCTAACGCAAGCCTGCAAGTACACAGATGGACATTGTCATGGACTATCACGTACTATCGCAGTTCTTGCAAAGTCCTCCTAGCTTTCAAATCGGCACCGAAGCTGTGAAAGGCTTATTATTGCGTGTGGCGCCCATAAGTTTCGTCCCCATAATTGTACGACATAAAAACTCTCAAGTACACGGCTTGGAGCTCGCGAGTTATGATCAGGCGTCCGCGATTCAGAGCATTAATAACGCAACTAGCGCGACTTGAAATTCAGGTTTACGGCGGCTCTTTATCGATATGCAGATCAAGACTTGCCCACGGAAAACAAGCCCTTCTTCGCTCTGTACATCGCGCAAAGTTGCTGTCGCGGCATATCCATCGATTTCATTACTGTCCAAATTACAGAATATGAAAATAAAGAAAGCTGGTTATTTGGGAGAGCCTGTTATCAGCCAAGACAACCCATCGATGAAAACATGCTGTCTCGCTAACCAACAGGAGAGTTGTTTTCCTTTGGTCAAACCTGAGGCCGATAGACGTGCTTACGAGTTCTTGACTGTTGGCGGAGACGCCGAGTCCCGCGGTGTGCGTTTTCTGTTGGCGTCGGACCCGGAGGCTGTCTTCGCGGCTGCGTGTCTCAATATACAGGCCGGCTACTTTGATGACCCGCCCGATGTGCCGGGCTTCGCACACTGGCTCGAGCACGCGGTGCACCTGGTGGGTCGGGTAACTTCAGGTTTGATTACTCCTCACCCAGCCGCTGGCAGTGGCGGTTGCCAGGTGGTGGTTGCCAGGTGGTGGTTGCCAGGTGGCGCGCAATAGTCGGGTGGCGGCTGGCGGGCGACTTGGACTCATTTGTCCTACGCAACATTAACACTATCTATGCTGGTTAGGAGCGCAACTCAACTGCCGATTTCCTTGTGGGTTTATCCTGAGTTTCAAAAGAGAAGCGGTCGGGTAAACCCAGCCAACCAACTGGTAAACTCTAAATCCCCGGCTCCCCCCGCCGCCAACGGATAACGGTTAATGCCGAGGGATCACGTTTCGTAAAAGGCGGACCTCGAAGTCCCTCTTTTGAGACGGCGCCAGTTGCCGCACGCGCAGGAAGACCCAGCTTGGGGCCCTCCTCTCCCCTCCTCTCCCCTCCTCTCCCCTCCTCTCCCCTCCTCGTACCCGCAACGCGCTCAGGAAGCCGCATTGGCGCCCTCTTTCGTCCCCCTTTCTCCCTCTTTTCCCCCTCCCCCCCAATGCATGCATGTAAAGCCCGCTCCCGCTTTCTTAACATTTCCCGCCACCCGGAGCGCCCCTCCAGTTTAATCTATGCTTCATCAAAACGCTGCTGGACGACTGCGTTCATTCACACACATAGCACCTCTCAGGCCCCCTAGGCTCCCCGGGTGCGGAAGGCGCCTGCAAATTTTATGCCAACATCAACCTATTCAAACCCTCGGCACAGGGCAGCAGCCGGTACCCAGATGACAAGGACTACAAGTACTTCCTGTCTCAGCACGGGGGCACCTCCAACGCCTCTACGGGTGAGGCGCAGCGGAATGGCCATCTCCAATGACAAGGGCAGACGAGGTCCGCACCACGCCACGTTATGTCACGGTGTTTCATATCTCTCACCTCCCCTCCCCTTTATTCCCGCCCGTCCTCTGTGTCTTCTTCTTTCCCCCTTCCTGCGCCACCATCGCCACCACTACTATCACCTGCATGCCCTAAGCTAGTAGTTGTCGGCGAAGACAGCGGACTATAAAACCATGCAGGTGTATTGCCCGCCGTCACAGTCTTCGCTTGTCACTGCCGTTCCCTTTCTTACCCCGAGCTGCGCGGGGGAACGCCTCCCCGTCCATACTCCTCCGTCCTCCCCTCCTGCGCGCCGCAGGTATGGTCCACACGTCGTACCACTTCACGGTGTCCGCGCCGCACCTGCGCGGGGCTATGGACCGCCTGGCGCGATTCTTCATTGATCCGCTGCTGCATCGGGACAGCATACTCAAGGAGGTGGGGCAGCCTGGAGCCAGCTGGCGGTTGAACAGTTTGCGAGGGAGGTGGTTGATGCGGTGCAGGAGGGACTGTGACCGCGGCGGCGGCGGCGGCGGAGGAGATGGTGGTCAGAGTGGCGGGGGGGGTGCCGGGTATCGGGGGGATTGTCGCTTCCGGAGATCTCGACATCAGGGGACTTGCGACACCGTACCGCATCTCCGTACTGATCAGCTGTACGGTTTAGTTATCAGTTGGGTTACGCGCCCCGACAGTGAAAACCTGAAGGGCGATGAGAGGGGGGAAGAGCGGGAGAACGGGAGGAGCGGGGAGGGGGGGAGACACGTAAAGGGGGGGGGCCGGGGAAGGCCCCGGGAAGAAGGGGAGTCCAGGGGGGGTGGCAGGCCCTGCGGTACTTAACGATGCATATCCGTGGGGTAGGAGGTCGGGCGTGTAAAGCTGCCACTGGCCGCCAGTCTGTGAGGTTATCCGCCACCCCACACCCCTTCCCCCCTTTCCTTCCCTCCTCCACCCCGGCTTCCCCCTGGCGTCGCACCCAATGCTGTGATGCTGTCATCAGGCGGAGAACGTGCACGCAGAGTTCAGCCGGAATTGCAACTCCGACGCACGCAAGCTGCTGCAGCTGCGTCGTACTGCCGCGGGCGGTCTGCTGGGGAAGTTCAGCACAGGCAGCGCTGCCACTCTGCTCGAGCGGCCCGCAGCGGCGGGGCTGGACGTGCCGGCCGCGCTGGCGGCGTTCTGGCGAGAGCGCTACTTGGCGGGGGCGTTGTGCGGATGCGTGGTGGGGCCGCAGCCTCTTTCGGAACTGCGGACAATAGTGATGGAGGCGTTCGCCGGGGTGCGACTGCGCGACGATTACAGTGCGGACCCACGGGTCAGTGGGGGTGTTGCAGAACCACGGGTCAGTGGGGCTCGACCCGATCATGAGCAGGGCCCGGAGTCGTCGTCGCCGACGCCAGCGCCGCAGCCAAGATCCCCGGGAAGTGGGAGTCCAATGGAGCGGTCGCCGCTGGCGTTGCCGGAGGCAGTGGGACCAGAGGCTGGGTCCCTTGCATCTCCGTCCATGAGTGGCAGCGGCGGTGGTGATGCCGCTGTCACTGTGCGGTACAGCTTCGAGGACATGTGTCTGCCGGGCAGGTTGGGGCAGCTGTTCCGGGTGGCATCACAGCGGGAGCTGCGGCAATTGGAGGTGGTGTGGTACCTTCCGTACGGCATGATGGACGATATCAAGTGAGGTTGGGACGGTACGGAATAACCCAAGCAAGGCTGTCGGGGGGGTTGGTTTGTTGCCAACCTTTGGGGGCGTTCGGCGAGACGGTATGTGTATGTGTATGTGTATGTGTGTGTGTATGTGTGTGTATGTGTGTGTGTGTGTATGTGTGTGAGTATGTGTGTATGTGTGTAGGATGGGGGGGTTTGCTTCACCCGTGGCCACTACCTGGCAGGAGGTAAAGCAGGTATGTTTGTGTGGGGGGGGTTTGGGGTGGGAGGTGGGGTTGGGCCGCGCTGCCCGCTGTAGCACGCGGCGAGAAGGCAATACACAGCCACCTGGTGCGGTATCGGCCAAGTCGCAGCTCGACGGGACAGAAAGCACGACACTGCGCATTGCAGCGCTTTACGTTGCGGTACACAAGTACGATTCTGACGGGCCACAGGACAGCACTGCATACGGGCATTACGGGATTCGCCCGACTGCAGTTTGCGCCCTCCCCCCTATCACCACCGCCGCCACCGCCACCACGTCATCATTACTACCGCCACCGCCGTCCTCCAAAGCGGACCTCCAAACGGAGCTCACACCGAGAGGCGTGACGTCAGCGGTTAGGTGTTTGGAGTCCCATGGTCGTACCTCGTTCGCCCATTGCACACCGCGGGCGGCCTGTGCAGGTCGTTGGGTTCGTTGACCTTCGTTGGGTTTCTGAAAGCCGTTGCCACCTTGCAGCCAAACCCTTAAAATACCGGTATGGTCTCCCTCTCCGCATCCCTCCCCCTAACCAACCAATTAACCAACCAACCAACTAACCAACCAACGTTCCATCAGGAGTAAGCCGTGGCGCTGGGCGGGTCACGTACTCGGTCACGAGGGTCGCGGCAGCCTCGCTGCCGTACTGCGCGGGGCGGGACTGGCGCAGGAGCTCACCGCGGGGTCGTTTGATGAGGTGCGCGCCTGCTCCCCTCACTGATCTGTTTCCTCACCTGGACGTGTTATGCTTCCCCTGCTTCCACCCCAAACACTCATACACACACACGCCACACCCCACACCCCACACACACACCCCACACCCCACACCCTCCCCACACGCCACACCCCACACCCCACACCCCACACCCCACACACACGCAGGTCCGTCTGGGTCGCGGCTTCATGTTCTGGGGGGTAACTCTCACCTTGTCGGAGGCGGGGCTGCAGCGAGCAGAGGACGTGCTGCGGCTGGTGCTTGCGACCGCGAGGGTGAGGGAGGGAGGGGCGTAGAAAGGGCAAGGTGTTTGGGATGCGGGGGGCGGGCGGGCAGATAGCCATGAATCTCCTCCTCCCACATGTGCCGTACAGAAACCCAACCGTCGTGTGGAGCCCACTATGTAACGCGTGTCGTACTTTATCGTGCTTCGGAGCGGCAAATGACAAGGGCGAGAATCCGTTTTCTGTTACACCCACATCACTTCAGGTTTTACACACCTGCCGCAGGTTTGGCCGTATTGACCGCTCCGAAATACTCCATTCGCCAACCGCTAACCGCTAACCGCTAATCCGCATCCGCATCCACATCCCCAATCCTGTACCCCCCCCCCCGATCGGGAAGGCCATGCGGTCCCTGGATGAGGAGCAGCGGCGGACGGTGTGGGAGGAGGTGGCGGCAGCGGCGGCTGTACGGTGGCAGTACCAGGACCGTACCGCACCGCTTGACCTGGCCAGAGATGTAGCGCAGAAGTTGCACTACTCCGACCCCCAGGTACGGCACGTTACGGCACAATGAGGTGCCGTACGGTACAATGTGGAACAGAGGAGTGTGTGGTGCGTTGCAGTACGGGGACCGTCGGGCATTTCCCCCCGGTGCATGGTGTGTGTGTGGGGGGGGGGCATGTGATGGGGGAGTGCGAGTCCGTCCGAAGTTCCGAACACTAACGATAATGACTGCCTTCTAAACCTCAATCCTCTTGGCAGGGGCTAGGCGGATGAGACGAACGGCACTTGTGTGTCGTACTCGCAAACCCTTCAACCTGATACCCTTGCCCCCGCTTGCCCCCTTTGCCTCCCCCCACTTCCGCCAAACACCGGCTCTCTGCTGCATTCTTTTTTCTCTCACCGTAATGATGCGAGGTCTGGCGTCCCTCAACCTGCCCCGGACTCACCCCCCGCCATTAGGGTATCTTTTCCCAATAGGGTTTGGGTTATTGGTTTCGGGGCATTCACACCGCACGCATTTCCCGCCTTCCCTTCCCCCCGTCATGGTCCCCCTCATTGGGCGCTCCCCTCCCCGTCCCGTCCCCCGATCATCATCAGTCCGTACTGTCGGACAACGCCCTCCTGTACGAGTACGACGCAGCCGCTCTGGAGCGATTCTTGTCGTACATCACACCGGAGAACTGCAACGTGTACCTCAGCGACAACTCCTTTGTGGGCCGTACCGATCGAGTAGAGGAGTGGTGCGCCGGGGACTGAGCAAAGAGGGCCGGGAAGGAGGGAGGGAGGGAGGGCGGAGGATCGCACCGCATGTGTGTGTATGTGTTTGGAGGGGCCAAATTATTCCGGTGTTTGGGAAAACTTTTCGTCGCTTACGACAGGTACGGCGCGCGGTACAGCCAGGAGCCGCTCAATCTTGAGATGTACGGCAGTGATGCTTGCGAAGCTGCTGCAGCTACCACCGCTGGCAACACCTCGACTACCACCGCCGCCGCCGACGGTGGCGGCGCGGACTTGGATATGGCAGGCAGTCCGTACGATCCGTACCCGCTGCTGTTATCCCGTCTGCGGCTGCCGCAACCGCCCTCGTGGGCCCTACCCGTGGATGTACGGCTAGTCTCGGAAGCTCCCGCTGTCTCCCCTGGCGTGCTTGGTGCCGGCGACGGCGATGACGTTATCACGGCGTCAGGAGATGCCCGCGGTGGAGCTGCTGGCGGCGCCGCCCCGTCGGCAAGTGTACTGGAGCCATCACCGGCGCCGGCGCCGCTTCGGCCGCCGCCAGCGCGGCATGCCGATGGGCCGGGAGCTCATGGTATTGCCCCGCCGCAGCTGCTAGAAGATAAGGATTTGGTACGACTCTGGCACCGTACGGACGTGTCCTTCGGAGTGCCCAAGGTACGGCGCTGCTGATTGATCACATCTGCGACATGGGTGCTGAGTCATCACATCATCACTAAGGCCGCTCCCTCGCCGTACGGCCGTACGGGGTTTTGAATCCCCTTTTTGCACCCACCGCCACCACGCCGGTTGGTCGTGTTGGTGCTGCCAATCATCATTTCTCCCCCCCAACCCCCCCAACCCCCCCAACCCCCCCCAACCCCCCCAACCCCCCTCATTCCCCTCCCCACGTTTGCGGGACTTGTCTTCAGCTGGATTTCCCCTGTAAACCTCAAACCGAACAGTAAGCCCCGAAACCACCACCGAAAACGGAAACGGAAACCCGCACCGGTACCGGCCCCACTAAAATGCGCAGATCCACATGTATGTCCACATCATCACACGTGCCGTGTACGACACACCCGCCTCCTGGGTTACGGCACGCCTGGCGTGCCGGTTGATGGAGGAGTTGCTACAGCCTGATGTGTACGACGCACAGTTAGTGGGCACCAGCTACAGCTTGGCTGCCTCCGAAACCGGTCTGCATCTTTCCTTTCACGGCTTCAGCGGCGTGGTGGCTAAGCTGGCAGAGGTGGTGGTGGCGGCGATGTCGAGTGTAACGCTGCAGCAAGTCCAGGCCCGGTGCGCTGGTCGCTGAATAATGCCTGCGCCTGTCGTACGCTTGTCGTACGCTTGTCGCGTCTGGCGAACTTGTAGCGGTTTAGCAAGTCGTTGCACCGGCTTGCACTATGCGTGAGCCAGGCAGGGCACGCGCAATGCGCGGTGTGATCGCGACCCGGTAGCGGCGGGTACGACAGCTTGCAAACATCCCTTCACACCCGTCAACCGCTCTTTTCCGTACTTGTGCAATATCCTGGTCCGACAGATATGCTCTCGTTCACGGCAAGCTGCTGCGGTCGCTGCGGTTATGGCGCCAAAACAACCCCGCGGCGCATGCTGAGTACGGCACCGAACACGTACTACAGCTGCCGCATTGGCATGTGGAGGAGAGCATACGCGTGCTGGAGGGGGCGACTGCGAGCACGGCGATGACACAGCTGCCGCCGCTGCCAACGCTAGCGGCGGCGGCATCTTTAGCGACTGCTGATGATGGCGGCAGCGCTGCTGCTGCAGGGGAGCTTGTGTGGCCCAACAACGGCGATCTGGCGGCGGCGGCGGCGGCGGCGGCCGGGCCGGTAGCTGTCTGGGAGTTCCTTCAGGGGCTGGGGCGTGGTATGGCACTGGAGGTTCTCGTGTACGGAAATTCCACCGAGCAACAGGCACGAGGTGGGAGGGGGAGGAGGAGGGGGGAGGTCTTTTTCATCGGGCCCTCCCACCACCTGGCCTGCCGCGTGCCGTCCGACTGCCGCTGCCACCTGCAGGAGGAGGGGGGGAAAGACAAATAGGCGAGGTCTGGCACCGCTGTGGGGTGGGGCGCATGTATACGTACCTCTCGTGATGATGTCGTGATGGCGGTTGGCGGTTAGCGGTTTGCAAGCGCCAGATGCCGGGGCGCGACAGGGCCCCCACCCCCCGGGGTCGTACCGGGGTCCGCTGCATCCTAGCTGTCTATCCCCCTCCCTTCGCCACTGCACCCGCCGCCCCGGTTCCGGTTCCGGTCCAGAGCTCTGCACGATGCTCCAGCGGCACCTGCGACCCACGGGTCTGGGACCCGACGGCTGGCCCGCCACACGTATCTTGGAGCTGGTCCTCGAGGCATCAGCGCCCCCGGCCGCATTGGACGACCCGTCAGTGCTGCAGCCGCAGAGCCCGTGCCTGGCTGGCGAGCTGAGCCGCGGGGGAACCCGGCAGCAGCAGCAGCAGCCGCAGCAGCAGGGGGGGGAGGAGGAGGAGGAGGAGGAGGAGGAGGTCGGGAATGAGCTGGTGGATGCCTCCCGCGCAACGGGCACTGCTGCGGGGGGGGGAGATGAGGAGGCGATAAAGGTTTTGCGCCCTGACGTATCATCATCGTCCGCAGCAGTAGCAGCAGTAGCAGCAGCAGCTGGAAGGGGACCCGTATTGCTCCGTTATGTGCCCACGAACCCTAACCCCACCAACACCAACAGCGCCGTGTTCTTTTTGTGTCAGGTAGGAGGGAGGAGTGGGGGATGGTGCGGTGCATGTGCCCGCACTGAAGCGCATTCCGGATCTGGATCCAGATCTCCCAGCGCGTTCGTACGTTCGTATTCCCCTCCGGACGCGTCAAGTAGAGACTCCACTGCTGCGCACGAGGGGGGGCCGGGCGGGAAAGGGGGAGGGCACCTGGCGGCGGGTTGCCCGTACTCGTCTGTGCCGCGCTCTGTCGCGCTCTGAAGCTTTCTTCCAGCCTCAGCTGCAGCCCTGAGTAGTCCACACCGACTGATTTCATGACTGTCATACACGCTGGGGAACGTTGGGCACTGAGCCAGCGTTATCTAATCTGATCACCACCACTGTCACCCCGCGCCCTCGGGCCTCTTTCCCTCCCCCTCCGCCTTCACCCCTGAAGGTGGGCGAGGACGACCCACGGGACGTTCGCCCCGCCGTATTGCTAGATCTTCTGGCCAAGGTGGCCTCAAAGCCGGCCTTCCACGAGCTGCGGACCCGCCAGAGGCTGGGCTATGCGGTCAGCCTGAGCAAACACCGGCTTGGAGGCGGCATGGGGCTGGCGGTGCGGGTGCAAAGTCCGGATCGCCAGCCGGGGCTGTTGAGGCTGCGGGTGGCGGAGTGGCTGGCGGCCTTCGGGCGGGAGTTGCGAGGTGGGGTCCGGGGTCCGGGGTCCGGGGTCCGGGGTCCGGGGTCCGGGGTCCGGGGTCCGGGGTCCGGGTCAAGGGGGCTTTCCTTTACGTATCTGCCGCACGCCGCACGAGAGTCCCCCCGCCCACCCACTGATCCCTGAAGAGCTGGCCCCGGAGCGACTGGCTTCCTTCAAGGCTGCGCTGGCTGAGAAGTACTTGGAGCCGCCCCGGTCTCTGGCGGAGGCGGCCCTGGCGACGTGGCGGCCCATCCGCTACCGCAGTTACGCGTTTCGGAGAGCGGAACAGAAGGCCGAGGCGCTGAAGGAGCTGGAACTGCAGGTAGTTATGTACGCGTGTGTGTGTGTGTGTGTGTGTCTACCGTACGAGTGAGTATCTAGGTTAGTTGGCTTAGGCTGCTGAAGGTTCTTAAAATATATGAGGACGCGTATACAGCAGGGGCTCAGCGGCGTTAGGTTTGCAGCGTCTTGGTGGTGACGGCCGTGGATGGGATGGGGCGCGCACGTGCTGTTGAAATCAAGGCGATCCTCCGCGTACCGCACCATGTCGTACTACGTCTGTACGGTTTTCCTTTGCAGCCATGTGTTACCGTTCTCAGAATTCCTGTGCACGTGCGAACAACGGTCAACACACCCGCAGGATCTGGTGCACTTCTACGAACAGCACGCCTGTCCCTCCTCGTCCACCGCCCGGGTGCTTTGTTGCGAGGTCTGGGGAGGGTTGCGGGGGACTGCAGAAGGGGATGTGGCTTCCACTGCGGGCGCAAGGGGGGGTGGGGAGGCCGCGCAGGCCGCGGAGTCAGAGGTCGTGGGTGAGGATGATGGGGGGTTGGGCGCCTGCGGGTGGCGGCGAGTGGGTTCAGAGGACGTGGCGGAGCTGCACCGGCGTCTGCCGCACTTCTGCCACTCCGAAACCCTTGGAGTACTGCGCGCGCTGCCAGTGGGCCATGGGTCTTCGTTGGTCTCTTAGGCCGCTGCCATCACCACATCGCCACATCACCACATCGCCACATCGCCACATCGCCGCCTGCCGCAGTGCCTCAGGCAAAACCAATGGTCGGGTCCGGGGTCGGCGGCTGCGAGGTAACCCGCAGCTGACGATTTCGAACTTCTTCGCCAATGAAGCCATATGTCCATATGAGGATTTCTTACGTGATAGGACCGGGCCGGGCAATGCGGGTGGTAGGGTGTTAGTGCTGACGATGTCGTTTTCGCGGACCACGAGGCCCGCCTGGTTATTTGGTGACGCCTTAGCATAGCAGCTGGAAAGTTGTTTAACCATTAGCACGGCTCGGTAGCTCCTGACGAGATGGCTATAATGGCTAATGGACGGATCCATGCCGATGTAGAGAGCGGTATTCGATCCCCCCCTGTGGTGGCTGGTGACTTCTGTGCCGGTGCTGACCCTCAGACCGACAGGGATGGCGGGACGGCGCTGATGGGTGCCTGTGGGCCACAGGGGCCAAACTGAATGAGGGGCCAGGGCCGTCCAGGGGCCGCATAATCGGGACAAGGGTTTCTGCCGGATCATGTGTGTCGCCGGGTGGGAAGGTAGGTGACCGGGGAACGGGAAAACACACAGGAGCCGGTCGCTAGGATGTGCGGCCCGGGCGGACCCGCGTGCAGGGCGCAAGGAGGGTGTGGGTGGAATGGGAGGGCGCTGTTGAAGCGTGGAAGTAGGTAGGGGGCTGACAGTGGGGTGTACGATGAGGGTCATGGAAATTTATCGAGCAGCAGAATCGTGCAATCCGAGGCATGGTTGGCAGCGGACTGTCTCCAACGTGTCCTCCAACGCAGCTCGTTCCGGTGTAGCCAGGTTCTGAGAAGCCCTGCTCCGTCAGCACAGTCCTGACCTGGACACATGGCAGTTGTGTGGCTGCCATTATTAGGACATACACTGTTCGCCAGAATACACCACCAGCAGAGGTGAGGTACGCACCTCACCTCACCTCTGGGTTGGTCGAAGTGCGTTGCTAGCATGTGCAGGCATATGCAACTCAACGGGCCTGAACAAGTAGGTCCTAAGCATCCACAAAAGCTATGTTTTTCACGTATACACGGATCCATATCTTGAAGTGTGCATCTGTTCGATATAGAGCTGAGTTGGCGAAGTATTGCCCAAAATAATATCTAACGATAAAATATGATGTTTACGAAATGACTTATAACCTGCGGTCGCATGGCCGCGAATGCCAACTTTACGGCTTTGCGCGTGACCAACTTCACACTCGTTCGGCTGTGTAGTTACTTCGGCACGGCCCGTCGATGCAGTACTTGCAGTCATTTACATATGCACCTGGCAAACACAACTTAACTACTCAGGCTCAAATCGTCCTGAGCTAGAACTCAACGTAAGCTTTGTATGAAGCTAAATTTGGCGTCTGACGCATCCGGTGGCGGTGCGATTGGCCATCTTCAGTATCGATCAAAATATATCGGATAGCATACTGCGTCTATAATTCATCCTTTAACATCGTCAAGTTCTCTCTATCTATCTATCTATGTAACGATTTGGATTACTGAGTTGTAACCGTACTGTGACGAATAGAATGTCAAATACGTAATTCTTTTCATTAATGCCCGAATTCCCACTCTTTGTTATCTGATAATTTTATTTTCCCCACAGGATGTGACAGGTGAGGGTTTCACAGGAACTTGTATCTTCTTGTGTACTTCTACTGTAAACAAAAGCCATGGAAAGCATCTTATTCAGTTTAATATTGTCGATATTTATTTCATCCCTGATCCCAATTTAATTTTATGCGAGAGGGCCCTCAGCTAAGATGTTAGTCAGAGCGGAGCTTTGGGGCCAGTACAAGCAAGTGTCCACGTCAGTTGCGTAATCTTACGACAGGAATCGGTGCTGCTCGTAATTCTTATAGTACTGCACCCGAAGGGCCAAGCGAACTTTCCTGACGCGGAATCAATATCACAGCTGTATTTCACTACGGCTTCGTGTTAGCGGGATTCCGTTCTCATAGCCTGCCCAGTAAAATCACTTAAAGTAGCACGACAGAACGTGAGTGGCTCGAGTGTCTTGACGTGACGTGGAATAGCCACCGTTAGCATGCATCAAAGTAGCCAGGGAGCGGATAAACAAGGCAGAGGAATAGGACAGATCACAGGGAAAGAATACCTCCCCCCAGCACACACACACACACGCGCGCGCATATAAAAGTGAGAGTGAGTGAGTGAGTGTGAGAGAGAGAGAGAGAGAGAGAGAGAGAGAGAGAGAGAGAGAGAGAGAGAGAGAGAGAGAGAGAGAGAGAGATGCTACTTACATACGTCGGGCCACCAACCTGAGACATGAAAGTTGCGGGTACACATCATGTGAGTATGGTTTTTATGGGCTTTGGGCCTGTACGGCGCATCACAAAGTCACATTCATTCGCCGCTTCACATTCAAAAACTCGGTGGCATATAAAAATCAACATGCGACATGTACATTGGGGGCATGCACCAAAATCTTCGCCAATGTAAATCCGTATCATCTTCGCGTGGGAAGAATGCACAAAAAATCAGCGATCACCGCAGCCCCAGGGTGGTGGTGGTGGTGCAAGTCAACCGTCGAAATTGGAGTCAATAGGTGCTCCAGGGGGGTCCCTAGAAGTAGGATGGCAATGCGCCATTCAGGCGAGGGTTGGAGTCGTCTAAGGCCCTGTGGGATATTTAAGTCCAAATGGGCGGTCGAGGAAGCCCGCCAGCAAGAATCTCGTCCTAAGTGGTGCGGATGCGCCGTACGTTCAACACTGATCCGTCCTGCACTGATCAGTCTGTCCGTCCGTCTGTCCGTCCGTCCTTGCACTGTTTTTCGCTCCAGCTTAACGCGCCCTCCAAAGCCTGGGGACTCGCTCAACACGCGCACCGGTACCTTCGAAAAGCGCTGCTGCATATTCCATAACGCCAACTACCTTTCGTGTACGGCTGTAAGCAAAGCTAGACTGCGCTGGCATCCATCATGCTTAATAAACTGTCCCTAGGCATAAATCAGAACGACCTTCGGTTGAATTGGACAAATTCGAACAAATCACTCCCATCTTCAATTAAGCAACTGACTGCATCATCATCTTCTTCTTCTCCTTAACTATCCGGGCCCCTCTCCCGTCGCCACCGGGAGAGAGGGCGGGAGAGGGCCCTTCACTATTCTTCGAAACGCACCAGTCGCGGCATCCTCTCTGGCCACCTCGCCAAGAACCGCTGCGCCATATCGCTCTTCTTCCATTCCCTCCATGCACTACTGCGCAAGTAATCCCGCACCGCCGGCAAGTCCTTCACCGCGGCCCAGGGCTCCCATCCATCGCTGCGTCCGTCTCCCTGCGGCGCCGCCCAACGGATGTGGAACATCACTGTGGGGTGTAAATGACCCGCCTGGCTCACGCAGACCCCCGTGACCACATCTCCGACCGCCTCCGACGTCCCTTCAGAATCTGCACTGGATTGCGGGGCCGACGGGCAGCTGCTTGCAGTCGGCCCCATGTCAGGCTGGGGAGACACCGCCGGTGGGTGAGCCGGTGGCAGTGCCGCCGACGGCTGGGAGCGGTCCTCGTAATCCGTCCATGGCAGGAGGCGGGAGACATGTAATACGGGATGGAGGCGACCCAGAGAGGCGGGGAGCTCGAGGCGGTAGGCGGCGGGGGATACGACCTCCCGGATGGTGAAGGGGCCCAGGAATCCGGGTCGCAACCGCGTGGTGGGCTGATCTGGGAGGCAGAGGTTTGTCGTGGAAAGACGCACTCGGTCACCCACTCTGAACCGCGGGTCGGGGCACCAGGCCTCAAGCTCCCAGTTGCTGCTACTGCTGCTGCTACTGCTGCTGCTAATGCTGCTAATGCCACTGATGACGCTTTCGCTGCTATTGCTACTGTTGCTGGTGGTGCTGGAAAAGCTGTTGGCAGTACTGCAACTGCTGTTGCTACCGTTGCTAGTAACACTGCTGCTGCTGTTGTTGCTACCGTTGCCGGTGATCGTTTTCTTGATGCTCGTCACGTTATGGGCAACGTGGTATCGGGCGCGCGCGGCCTGGAGCTCCTGGTGCACCCGCAGGGGGATTTCCCGGAATTGAAACAGTTGTACGGCAGTGGGGGAGGAGGAGGTCAGCGAGGGGGACCTTGGCAGTACGCCCCCTGCCGTCGCTGCTGTCGTCACTCTGCTGTTTGCCGACATCGTCTCTCGGGAGCCTCTCGGGCTTCCCGGTGCAGAACCAGGCAGGTTGCTCTCGCCGAACCGGGCGAGAAGAGGCGCTGCAGCGCTGCTGATGGCGGACGGGGCCTCTCCATTGTAGGCCGCCTCTGCCACCGGCAGAAAGTTGGACCAGGTGTCGGGGAGGTGGTGCGCATGACCGCGTATGAGCTGCTCCACGATCCGCCGATTAGCAGCCGCTGCCATTGGCAGAAGGCTGGTGGGGTTGCCTGCGCTGTTGCAGGTGCTGGTGCGTCCGGCAGCGTCGGCGTTGCTTTGGGGCAAGGGAGAGGCAGGGGCTTGCAGCAGCATGCACAACTTTCGCCAAAACGCGCGGGCGCAGTCGTCGGGCAGCGGTTCTGGGTCTCGGTCCCAGAGGAGAGACTTGGGTGGGCCGAAGCGGCCCTGCACGTGGTTGGTGAATAGAGCTGCAACTTCGGAGGCGGATGGGCTCTCCGGGGCCGGTATGAAGCGGACCTGCCTGCTGAGTCGGTCCGTGAAGACGACGACTGAACAAACGCGCTGGCCGTCGGGGCAGATGCAGGGAGGCAGATCACTAATGAAGGCTATTGATATGTAGCTCCATGTCGTCCCATGTGTTGGGGCCGGATGGCGTCCGTGATAAGCCACAAGCTCCGATGCCGAAGGTCTGGCGCAGAGCCTTGTCTTGCTACAGATTTCCCCGGCTTGAGCCATAATGCGTTTAGCTTGAAGTTTATGAGTATAATCTGGGACCAGATAGGAAATCGGTGAGGTCTATTCAGGGTGCGAAGTTCTAATATTTCTAGCCCTAGCTGGCCTGGCTGAGGTAGGTCTTTGAAGACGATCTTACGGCCATATATAACGAGTATCATTACAACCGGGTACATGGCTTCAACGGCAATGTGTTCGCATTTCTAAACCGATAGGTAAAGTGTGTACGTATCAGTAACTGCGGCGCTACCGGATCGCCTTTCCTAACATAGGTACCCATCATCTTATATGGGAAAAACCTACAACGGAAAATCTACAAGTGTAGTGACGAACGCATTTTCTCCCTATAAAGCTGCGGATGTGTACAGGTGGCTTCCGCGCAGGTCACAGGAATGCTCAAAGGTTAGCCCTAGGCAGGCGAATCGCCCAACTCAGCATCAGGAAGTGTCTGGGGAGGAGACTTGGGATTAAGGTGCTCGGCCAAAGTCGTCTGCGAGCTACGTTAAAGTGCGTACCGTAATGGAACCTTTATCGTACCGGGGTAAGCCTCGGAGCCTCGATACACATCGACCATTGCAAAAATCAGGCTAATGTGTGCATAAATATGATTGGCCCGAGCTGTGCGCACTATTGTGCGGAGAAATTGTTCCATAAAGTTGTCCCTGTTGCCAAGGTGGGCGCCGGTTCCTCCGACGCGATGTCGGAAGGAACGCGATACAAGTTCAAACTCTCCACACCAAAAAATCCGCGGCGCCTTGATAGCCAAAAAAATTGGCTCTGCATGGCGTCTTTCACGTGTACTTGTTGATTGACACTTTCTTCCCTGACATCGCCAAGCGTCAGGCTGTCCTATTCTTAATGGCGGCATCGAACGGTTCGCTTCATCTATCTTCGTGCTGGCAGAATTACGTAGGAGGAGATTCATGAAACAATTTTCGGTATAATCTCCAAGTCCTGGTCTTCGTGCCCGCGCGTTTCGCGGTTTTCGTCATGCGTCCATAGCATACGCACGCCAATTTGAAACCTCGTGACCCTTGCTTCCAAGAGCTTCCATGTGAGCCGTAGCATGCGAACCTAGTCGCTAACGAAGCGACGAATGAAAGGACCATTGCCCAGTGTACCAGCGGTACTCTTTTAAGGGTGCAGGACCTTCCACTCTGCTCTCAAGTGACATGTTCCTTGAACCTGGTGCCGCAGGGGCAGGTCTTATCGAGGGAGATAAGGAACCATTAGAAGTTGGGTGTCGGAACCGTTTTGTCATTTGCCTTTGAAGCGCCAAGGCGTAAGTGACCTAGGCTCCATGCATGTGCATGACTAATTGAAACGCTACCGACATTAGACAGGGTTTTAAAAACAGCTGCATATAAGAACAGTACGGTATTGTTGCAATATGGCGGCAACCCCATGATTTCATCTCCCCTCTGCCCATATGAATCGCTGTTCGGAAGTGAAGTTACTGCCCTCGTACTGATATGTGGACAAGCATTGACGCGTTTGGCGCATGCGTGTATGGTTGCTGTGCAGTGCAGTGCAGTGCAGTGCACGTCTGGCGTGCCGAAATCGGAGACAGCAGGTGCTATTACCTGTTACGCGCCAGCCCGGCAGGTCAGCCCTACCGTACGCGACAAGGTTAACACTCAACAAGGAGGGGCCAATCGGCAATGCAAGTCGACCTCTCAAAATGCCTAGACAGGACGATGCACAACGACCCGACCGCAAAACCACCTGGCAGCCTCCACAAAGCCTTGCACATAACCCTATGACAAGGCGTCTACTTATCTAGATCGCTGCTTGGCAGAAATTCGTTCGTGCAGACTCGTATACCAACAGCATCGCGATCTGCATTACCGCAGCACCCGGACCCCATGCGGCATTTGCCAAGATTACAACGTCTATATCTTGGTGGGGGTAGAGGAGAAGAGCCGGGTGTGGGAGCCCGCCGCCATGACCAGAGAAGGAACTCTTTCCGCGAAAATTACATTTACCCTAACGAACTAAAACATCATACTTCTAATGCTCTCCTGCTGTGTATTAAGGCGGTATCCACCTTGAGGCTTAGGGCACTCAGCTTAGCCAAGTGACTGCCAGCCCCTTGGCCGGCCAGGATACCATAACAGCCCCATGCTGCGTATCCGCTTCCTTCCCCGTCACCGCCACCACCAAGACTTAGCTTCCGTCTGCGTCTCGCGGGCAGCCAGACGCCGAGGTTCATTGACATCGCTAATGTATGTATATAAGGCCCACCAGCCGTGTAGCCGTGTAGCTTCAGTGTGGTCCCGACTCCTCACCAAAGGACGGCGTGTATGGCCGCGGCGTATCCACTAGCCGAAGCTGCACAGCCGCAGGCCACCCCATAACCACCCACAGGCCACAAGACGTGATTCCAAGGCTTTTATTGAGAGACGACCGAAATGGCCGTAGCGGTGAGTAGGCCGAGTCAGCTACGACGTGTGTCAAAAGTACACGCACACGCACCCGGACCCAGGCTGTCTGTGCAGCTCATGGGCATTACCGGCGGCACCAAAAACAAAACGCTCTTCCCGCGCTAACAATATCCCTCGAGCGTTCCTCTCCCGTCCTTACAGTCAGCCACGGAAGGAATTATTTAACTCAGATCGATACAAGATCACACAAAAGAACGTTCGTCTCTCCTAAATATACAACCTTCCTCTCTGATTCCCCTCATGGGAACGTGAGGAGCTAAGCGACTGAGGCGGGCAGACTCCATTGACCCAAATCCATGCCCGCGGAGGCGGAGGCGGAGGCCGGATGAGGTTTCGCGGGTCTGGGGGGGGGGTGCGGAATCAGGATGCAACTGATCGCATGTCTAGTGGACACAGGCTGTGACCGCCCGCCGTCCAGGTTGAACCCAAGGCCAGAAAGCCAGAAAGCTCATATTCTCTTGTTTTCCTCTTCACACATACTCGCCCACGAAAGGGTACATGGAACAGAGTCTTATATAGGTTCCGTGGAGGCCGCCAGCAGGTCCAACAGAAAGTCAGAAACACTGGCGATGCCTTCCAACAAGCCGGACCATACGCCAGTTGCTATAAGGAAATGCAGCATGGTGATAAATTGCCAAATGCCTTAAGCAGCCAATATTGCCTTCACGGCCTGTCCTGGTGCAAGGACACAACGATGCTGGGTGATATGGTGAGGCGAAGAAAGCGAATGAAAAGATACGCGCGCTCAACAGATATCGATTGACAGTCGACCGGCCATATTATATTGCTGTCCGACATGCCCGGCGGTTCTATAGCGACCTCGGGAATTTCCCGCCAAAACGCGAGGGCAGGCGGGCCCCTCGCGTGCCGGGTCTCGCCGCACACGGGGGCCTCCGTCGCTCAACTTCATCGTCTTCATGTGCAGCATCTCCCCACCCTAACGGGTGCCCAAGCACACCCGGGGCAACCCCACGACACACCTGTCAATGTCACCTGTGTTTCTGCACAGATCTCCCACTGCCTCCTGGCCCTGTCTGCTGTCCAACTGGTCCCATACAACGCAGCGGCAGTAGCATCACTAGCATCACTAGCATCGATAGCAATAGTAACGGTAGCAGCAGGGGCAGCAGCAAGGGCCATAGCACGAAACGCCTGCATGCCGCCCTCATCCCCGAACCCATCCCGCACCAAGCCCGGATCGAGCGAGCATTCCCAAACGGATTTGCTCCGTTGGGCCCTACATCGTCAAAAGGTCGGCACCCAGAGAAGCGCACTATTCCTCTCGTTATTACTATTCTTAATATCGCCACAATCTATATCACATTCGTCGTACCATGGCTCTGTGTCGTTCTCCATATTGCATCACCTGTTATTACGGACGCTTTGGGTTCTCCTCTTTAACCAGGGACCCAAACCTCAACGTTCTCTTAATGCCTCTCTAAACAGCAAGTTCAGGCGCCGTCCAAAGACGCCTGCATGGGACGGTTTTACTAATAAACTAGTCAAGCCATGACGAGCTTCCCACGGGTTCAGGCCTCTCACCCAACTGGCCCGCTACAACTTGGCGCCCTGGCCCTCTCCCGCACCGTTCACCTCAGCAGCCTTAGGCTCCACCCCCTTCCCTTCGACGCCATCTCCCCCCACTTGTCCTCCATTGACAGCAGTCCGCGCGGCCCCTTTTGCGGCGGTAGCCACCGCGTCCGGTTTCACCTTGCTGCCCTCCTGCCGCGCCTTTATCCCTATCGACTTCGCCACCGACAAAAAGCCGCCACCCCGTGCAGCGTCCTTCGGTGACTGATCTCCCTTCCCAACGGCGGCTGCCGCTCGCCCGCTGTTGGCTTTGGCCGCCGTCTCCCCCCCTGCGCCGCCGTTTCTAGGCGACGGCAGCGACGCCCCACCCACGGGGTCCGCCGTGGGACTGTGCAACAGCAGATCCTCGGGATGCACACCCCACAACAGCAGAGTGGCGCCTCGTGGTCCCGCCACCACCCTCAGCTCCTTCTGCGCCACTAGTTCACCCTGAAAGTAGTCCGATACCCACACCATGACGGAGGGCGCCACGTGGAACTCGTTGTTGGACGCAACGAAGGGGCCGCCCATACCAGCGGAGCCGCCTTTGCCGTCCGCGTCTGCAATGGGAGCGGGCTCCAGGGTGCCCTGTGGGTGGGGTCGGAACGGGGGGATTGGAAGGGCTTCCAGAGTGCTGATAAAAGAAAACACGTGGTGCGAAGTCGCAGCCCCCCTGCAACACACTTACATACTCCGTGCGTTCGTGCGTCCGTCCAGCCGTGGTGCTATCCCAACAATCCCAGCTGTGAATCCCAGGTCAAGCGAGTACCCAGAGACAGACAGACGAACAGACGCACCTGAATAAGCACCATGGTGCTTCGTTGCACAATACCCTGCTTGGGTCCCAGCACCATGAGGATGGAGTCCTTCAATGACGTCCGGATGATATCCAGCACCGCCCCCGTGGCCGCTGCAATCGCTTTGTACATCACCTCCACCCACGGACTGGCAGCCAGCCGGGCAAGGGTCTGCTGCTGCTGCTGCTGTTGCTGCTGTTGCTGATCCGACCGAATGGTGCCCAAGCCGACGTTGGCCAAATGGTGAGCGCTGCCGTGGCTGTGGCTGTGACTATGACTGTGGTTATGGCTGTGAAGATGGTTATAATAGTGGGTACCGGCAGTCGTACCGCCCACAGGAATGTTCCCAGCAGTGGGATCCAGAAGCTGCCGGGCAACATCCAGCTCTGTGTCGAGCAGGTGCTTGATCTGAACGTAAAAAGGGGTTGAGACGGCGGTGTCAGCTATCAGGTATCAAGTTTGAATTCCTAGGTGTCAGGTGTGAGGTTGAGACAGCGGATCCAGTACCTAGGCTAGGCACGGGGATGAAATAAGCGGACTAGGACGGGCATGTGGGGAGGGGGAGGCGGTAAGGAGCAGAAGGAGGAAGGAGGAGGGACGGAGGAGGGACAGGGCAACAAGCTTAAGTGCGGAAAGTGTCAGGCGGCGGAGCGAAGCTGTCCACAGGTACCGAAAGCATGAGAAGACGAGGGCGACAAAGCCGCAGATGGATACCGCTACCGCTCAGGAAAGATAGCCCCAGGCGCCTGCTATCGCCCTATCCCCCCTTCTGATGCCCTCTCATGCCCCCTCTCATAACGTACTCACGTACTCGCCTTTCCCATCTCCCTCCTCGGCCCTATTTTCCATGTTTTTTGTTTTGAATTATTGTATTTTTGCATTCATATCTTTTGCATCCGCCCCTCTAGCCCTAGATCCATGCACGACCATGCATGTACCTCACACCGGCGCTTTTATGAGCACTGCGCACTTACCCAGTCGATGGCCCCATCCACGATATGGTCGGAAGCTGCGGGCTGCAGCAGCAACCGGATGCGCTGCCGCCGCGCCGTGGGTCCGTCCAGACGCTCGGAGGACAGGATGGTCAGCAGCGAGGAGCGGATAAAGGCGGAGAACTGCTGCGTGACCTGCAAAGAGAGGGGGATCGGGGTAGGGCGTGGGTAGGGTTGGGGTGGAACTGGGACTGGGCTATGTGCAGCGCATTGTGCGGGAGTAGGGTCGCAAGGGCCGCGGACTAAGTAGAGAGGTCGCGTTTGTCTACTTGCAGGCTACCTACAGGCATGCGGGACAGTAATCCAATAGAATAAGGCCCATGCGAGATTCCCATTTTCCGTCCCTGGCCCGCCCCCGCCCCCGCCCCCGCCCATGCAGCCTCCACTACCGCCTCACTGCCTTCCCTACCTGCTGCCTCAGCAGGTCCAGCACGTAGACCGCCGCTGTGCGATACATCTGCAGGTCCAGGGCCTGGTACGGGGCCATCTTAAGGTCCCGACTGAAGCGCTTCAACACCTGGACGGAGGAAACGGGGAGTTCGGATGGGTGTGAGTCAGTGAGTGACATAGGGCTTGGAAGAGCTCCGGAGGAAGGCAACGCACGGCCATGTCGGTGATCCCATTCCGCATGGGCTCGGCGATCAACCTTGGTCCGATTGGCTGCAAGCCGCACAAGGTGCATACCTTGTAAGGCTTACCAGCCACTTAACAACCGCGTACTTGGCAGCTAGTAGACATAAATCGTACCTACTTCCGTAACTGCTTAACCTGTCTTAACTACCTAACTGTCTAACGTCTACTTACCTTCAGAACCAAATCTCCGACCCAACATCTTAATGCCACAACCACAGCTGTGCTTTCGTCGGTACTCTTTCTTTGAGAATACTGTGCGCAATTTTCGCTGTCCCGCTAACCGATCCCTGTCCCCTTCCATTTTTGCACGATACCCAGATATGCACATTTGCACACATCAAGCCTCGAAAATACACCCACTAACACAGGACCCCCACCTGCAGCACGGGCCATGGCACATGCATGACCAGGGGGCCCTTGCCCAGCGCGTTGCCCTCCGCATATGCTGCTGCAGAGCTCATTCCGGGCACGTGGTTCTCCAGCACGCAGCTGATCAGACCGCCCACACCGCCCGCACCCAGGTAGTAGGGCACCAGGGCGCCGTCCTGCTCCAGCATCATGCGCACCACGCCCCGGATCACGATGATGAGACCATCCGGTTCGGCGCCAGCCTGCTTGCGACCCATGTCCCAAATAGCAGCGCCCTGCAGTAAAGGGGCCCCCCAAAAGACGAATAGATGAGATCTAACCTTGTCAGGATCGGTATGAGGAGTCCGTTGGCGGGTATCGGTGGATGCCGTCGTTCGGGGCTGAAAACGCCAAAAGGACCCGGACCCGGGATCCCGCACGGACATGGGAATGGTGATGGTGATGACGTTGATGCTAACTAAAGACAAGAGGTGGCCGAGATGGTGGTCCATCCTGCGCCGCTCGGCTCTTCATCCCTCCTCCCAGGCCCCCCTTCCCTCACCTGCGGGTACACTCGGAAGGTGCTTTCCTTTCGAATCCACTCCACCACGCGGGGAGACACCCCCCGCAACACTGCAGTGCCCATCAAGATCTCCATGACGGTGGGCTGCCGCCACCGGGGTCCTCGCCGGGCTAACAGCTGCAGCCGCTTCTCCACCATCTCCACGATCTTGCGACACTCCGACTCCTCAATCATACCGCCTGGCGAGGGAATCGGAGTCGGAGTCGGAGTCGGAGTCGGAGTCGGCCGAGGGAAAAGTGACAACGTTGGAAACGGAAGATGGAGTGGGTGTGTGGGAGAAACAATGAGTGGAAACCAACAAGTTACAGCAGCTCAGCTAGAGACAGCTGGCGATCAAGAGGGCTACAGAGCACCTCCGAGTTCTGAGATGTGTGAAACGCGAAGAAGCCACGACCAGCTTTCATTAGCTCGGCGCAGTGCGTGCGAAAACCACATATCATGAATAGGGTCCAACTCATATACATTGGTGGACTCATATGTCTGGCCGGTATGCAGCCCTGCCAAGGCTTGTCCAACCAGTTGCTGAGCCCTAAATGAGCACGTACGATAAGGAGCTCAGGGCCCCCCTACCTCCCGCTGCCACTGCTCCTCCAACCGCCCCCCCACCAAACCTTGGTCATTCCTCCTCGCCACCCTCGCAAGCGCCCCCCTTACCCTCGTTCATTTCCCGCACGAACGCCTGCTGCTGCGTGAGCACGTCGATGACCGCCCTGTGGGTTTGCACGGCCCCGAACTTCTTGGGTGCTTCAATGCGGCGTTCGATGATGTAGGCCCACGTGCCGTCTGCCTCGAGCTGGACCTGTGCGGGGCGGGCGGGTGGAGCAAGGATCGGTTAGACCTCCTAGCGTTAGGACGACTCCGTATTCTGTGCAGGGGCAGGGCGGCAAAATCTTCAATCTGATAAGGAATAGAACCAGAGACCCAATAGCCGAGCGGTTTAGGATACCCACGATGTTTTGTGTGCGTGTGTGTTTTGGGAGGGGTGTTGACTCCTCTCCAACTCCTTTGTAACCCCAGTTGCCTCCAAGTCCACTCTGGGGCCTGCCTGCGGCCTCGGGGAAAAACATACCTCCTCCAGCAGCCTCTCGCCGTACGCCCCGCTGTACTGCAGCCACTCGGTCTGCAAGCTCTGTGTGAGTGAGGCCCATAACTCCACCGCCGTCTCCAGTCCCCTCAATGTGGCGGCAGAGGTATGGCTGCTGATCAGCCGCACGAAAGGAACCAACATACGGGGCACCACCGTGCGAACCTGCGGGGTGTCAGGGTAGAGGAACAGGCGGCGGGTGAAGGGGGTGTGCGTGTGGGTGAAAAGCAACGGCATCGGGCGAGGGTGGCGGAGGGCGGAGGCGATCTAAGAGGATTAATAGAAGCTAGCGGGCGGGTGCAGGAGAACGTCCCCAGGGTGTGCGTGCCACGTGCCATAGGGACATGGGCTCATGGAAACAGCACGTAACCCAGGAGAACTGGCCGGTAACACCTGGACGGTAGGGCAACCAAGATCAGGGGACATCGAGAAAGGTATTACGTACATTCCGTACTGCCTCGCTTCACTCAATGTCCCAGACTCCCACACGGAGGTAAGGGTGCCTGATGACACGACCTCCCCCGCCCGTTCCATCGGTTGTTCTTATCGTGTGGCCCCAGGATCATGTGGCCCCGGGGTCCCAGACCGCCCAGCCCCAAGCCTTGGTGGTTTCCCACTCCCTGAATGCTGACCAGCGTGACGGAGGAGGCCTTGGCAGCCGCAGTCCATTGCTTGAGCCGGAAGTACACCGCCACCTCCACTTCCATCAAGAGTCCACTGCTGATCTCCCCCTTGGCCATGGTCCACAGAGACAGGGGCTGCTCGGGGTGGTGGGCAGACTGGTCCGCGATGTAGCTCAGCACCTATTTGCGCGGTCGAGGTTGAAGGAAGGGCAGAAGGCGGAAACGCAGGGATGTGAGGGAAGGAGAATGAGGTGAATGAACGTAACCTGGCACTGCTGCCGCGGAACGCAAATAAGGGAGAGTGCGCTGTAGGTTCGCCAGAGTGCGGATGGAGAGTGCAGGCCATGGCACGAGGTGACAGCTGCGAACTCACACGCCACGGCGTGTCACAGCGGCGTACTGTACCTTGTATGCGGAGGGGCTGAGACTGCCTGCCGCGTGCTTCTGTTTGTAATATTGCTTGAGGCCGGTCAGCAGTCGCAAGCGGTACTCCACAAGCAGCGGGTCGCTCACACCCACGGAGCCCCCTCCGTCAACCTCTGCAAGGCATGGTTGCAAGGGGCGGGGACAGGGGCGGGTACGGCGGATTGGCAGAAGCGGAGGGAAACGTAGGGATTCAATACATACCATATATACGTGTGTGTCTCGATATGCACTAATTAATTAAGGCACGACGCTTTGTCCCTGGAGGTTCCAGGACCGATCCCGACAGTGAACGAGACAAGAATTCTTTTAGTGATGATGGTGCCCCCGTGTCAACGGATAGAGTCAGACCTATTTATAGTCACGTGCGAGTTCATTAGGAGTGGAGTAAAGGCCCACATCAATCCCGCAGATCCCACTGGATGCGGAGGTGGGTGCTAAACCCGTGTGGGGAAAATCACTAATTTCGGAGAAATACGCTGATGAGGGTGCCTCAAAACATAGGGAAAGGTAGGGACTGCCAGGTGGTGGCCACGGGTGTAGCAAGCCCCCCTATCCCCCCCCCCACACACATACAGATAATTATATACAGATAACCTAAGAACCGGCCTACATATGTACGAATGTAGTCAGTATGTCATATGCCTCGTTATCCAGTTTGTCATGTACCACGTTAGGCGGCGTGGCAACAGGCGGGAAGGGAAAGACGAGGACGGTGCTACGGTGTATGGCAAAAACACGGTACCAGCGATCCAACCCTCCAGGGAGGGAGAAAGGGGCTGATCCTGAACATCCGACCCAAGCAACGGTTCTTAACGGGTTCAGCTGCAATCCGGGCGCGCAAGTTAATTGCATCCAGGTAGCGTCCTTTTCCCACCACCGCTATGACCCATCTGGAGAACCTAGGAATAGGAAAGGCCGCCACCAATACATACGCTCCCGAAGACCCCTACAACCGCACCTCTCCACCTACGAAAAGACGAGTCATTTCCGAGCAGCAACCCTCACAACCGCTGCCACAACCCACCACTGTTCATTTGTATCAAGGTCCCCGATGCAGACGCACGCGCCAAAGCCGTGGCGGTATTGCTATCTGCGAAGCGGGTGCGCCGCGACAGTTCAGGGCCGCGACCCGATAGGTCACGAGTGCTGCTCCTGCCAACGCCGACGCCACCGCGCTCGCTGTTGCTGTACATCTGGCCCACGGAGCGGCGGATCAGCGACATGAGCACGTTCTTGCCGCTGACTCCGAGGCTATACTGCGCCGGCCCCTGACTCTGACTAGCGAGCATTTGTTGCGAGTCGCGGTGCTGGAGTTTCTGCACCTGCAGCGCGATGTGGTTGGAAGCGGAGGTGTGGCTCTGCCCCTGAATTGCATGGACGGGGGAGGCGGTGCCGGACTGCTGGCGGCCATCCGTGGTGATGGAGGCGCGGGGGGGTGGCAGCTCCAAGCTTGCTAGGGAAGGACGGGCGTCGATCGCAGAGGCTCCAGCCGTGCCGTCGGTGTCGTATATCCGGGCTAGGTGAGTGGAGACGGCGGCCAACCCTGAAGGTGGCGGGTGGGGCGGACCAGGACGGCGGAGGGAATGGAGTTTAAATGAACGGGAAGGGAAAGGAAGGGAACAATGCGGGACGCGGAGCCTGGGGGAAGAGGTGGCGCCTAAGAGCCCGAAAGGCCATACACGCGGCGATTGTTGTGTCCGGTATTAGCCTTGATTGAGGTCTGTATTCGGTATGGATCCCATAGTGTGGGCGCCGGGTTACAGGTAGGGCCAGCGATTTCCGTGGGGTACAGGAGGGCAGGCAATGACAGCTGAAGGCGACGGTGCTGGGCACATAAACAACGGTGTGGCAGGCCATCTCGAACGGCAAGCGGCTGTGTATGGCGCAGTATTCACCTACCCGCTTGACGGCCCAGCCGGACAGACGCACGGCCCAGCGCACCGCCGCCGCCGCCGCCCGCGCCCGCCGCCGCGCCCTGCCGCACGGACGGACGCGCCAGGCCACCACCGCCGTCAGGGGCGCAGCCAGCGCGGACTGACGACCGGCCAAGGCCACCATCGGGGGCGCCCTGGCACACGGAGCCGCGACCCAGGGACGCTGCTTCCCCCCCGCCCCCTCTTGCAGCGCTCGGACGGAAGGTGTCCGTGGCGGGAGCCCCGGAAGCGAAGTCCTCCGGCAGAGCGAACTCGAAGGGGCTGAGGCAAGGTGGCTCGGAGCCCTGCACCGGGCCGCCGCACCGGCATGGGGCGTGACGCGGAGTTTGGGGGAGTGCGCACGCGTATGTGAGTGATGCATATCAAAGGTAATTCAAGAACCATACACGAAATGAATACTGGTGAACGGCAGACCGTGAAGAGAGCCCTTCCTAGTGAATCAATCAGAATCATACCGGCAAGCAGGAAGCATTGGGCGGGCGTGCCTGCTTCTCAGCACAGCGCCCGCGAGAACAGCAGGAGACATAGACACATGTATATAGAGAGTACTTGTCTCGACCCGAGGTCCGGTTGACGGCGGCAGGCGCCTGGCAGGCGCTACTGGGGCTGCGCTGCACCAGGCGAGGAAGCCCCCAGGGCACCGGGACAGCGACGTGGCGGAGGAGGGCAGCTGGTGCGGGGAACCGCAACACCCGGGTGACGCATTTCCCGGATGTGCTCTTTCCTCGTCCTTTCCCTCCTCCATGCTCGCCATGTTGTTTGCCGGAGGTTTTAGTTGGTCGGGTTCGACGTTTTCGACAAGGATGTGAGACCCCATAAACAACCCAACTTACGTTCCTTATGCGGATATACTGCGGATTCACTGCCCTCCTCTCACATGCAAAACGAAATCCGGCCTCTCCCCCTCCCGCACCATTGAGCGCATATTGCCCTCCCCTATCGAATGGGGGACGACGCCACTCGAGCGGCCAAGCAGCTTGCCGGCTGTGGGAGCTGACGCAGAGGTGCGTGCCAGCGGTCGGTCCGCGGCCGCAAAGGCGGAGAAGGGCGCGGGCAAGGACGCCTCGGACTCAGAGGCTGTAGAAGGGCGAGTTGGGCGGCATATGAGGTTAAGAAGAAGGTATGAATGCTGTCAATGTGCAAAAAGTTGAAACAAATCCATCGAGGGTTGAGCAGTGTGTTCAACAACATTCCAACTGCCCGCGCCCGCCAAACGCCGGTTCTTTCGCACTCTCGCACTCTTCCACTCGTTCCACAGCAGAGTTCACCAGGCTGGTAGCCCGGTACAGTGTTTATGTACACATGTATGACCGAATCGACAGAATTACCCAAAGCCGGCACCACTATCAGATCCCAGCTCCACCCAAGTCTTGCATTACTTCAGTCATAAATGGAAGTCGCGCGAGTATCTGGATTCCCCGTTCCCCACCACCACTACCCCCCCCCACACACAAAAACACCATGATGGACCTGGTGGCTGTGCAAACTCCACAGGCGACATGGCAGTAGGTGCCAGTCGAACGGAGCCACGGCCCAGACCTCTCGCTCCCGCCGGCACAGCATCCGTCCGCAGCGCCTCCAGCGCACTGCCGCGGCCGCTGTCATCCCCTAGCCGCTGCACCAACCGCACAGTGGCGCTCTGGCCCAGAGTGGAGGACGGTAGCGCCGAGCCGCGACCCATGGCTCCTGTCGCAGGCGATACAGGTGGACGAGGAGAAACCAGGGTGAAGGGAGGGCAAAGGAAGGAGTTCTTGAGATCGAGGCAAAACGGGTTGTGTTGCCACAGGAACCCACAGGTGAATCGGGATCGGGATCGGGTGAACAGGGGACACGGGAAAAGCGAAAATACGAAAACTTGAAGGTATAGGGTTGAGTGAGGCTCGTTTACTTGGGGCAGGTTGTGTTGTGTTGGAGCGCCATTGAGATCAGGAAAGATGTCCATAGCTGACTTTGAGAAGGCGGTCAACAACGAAAGGTACAAACCGGGGACGTTGAAGCCGGAGGGCCATCTCACAACCCTTCAATACCACCACTCCCAACGCCCGCCCACCCCAACGCGCGAGACCCTCCACCTGTGAAGGCGACTTCGTCGCCATGTACGCCCAGTCCTCACCTCGTCCACACCCTCAAGAGCCCGACACCCCGGCATCAACAACCCCACCTGGTTTAATCACCAGCACACTCTGCAGCAAACCCCGTTCGCCCGAGGTCCTCGGCGCTGTCATCTCCGGCTCCGAAGTCGCCCCGGCCCCCACGCCTGCCGACTGCTGCTGCTGTTCCAGAGAGTTCAGCTTCGAAAGGGATGTTGAGACGTGCAGCCGGGAGATGCCGACTGGTGATGGAATGTTCCCACCGCCGACGCCGCCAACAGTACGCCGGGATCGCGAGCTGGGCCATGGCAAGACGTTCGAGGCCTTCGGGCTTGACGGCGCAGAGGCGCGCGGCGAGGCTCCGGGCAGAAAGGAGGCAGGACCCAGGGGGCCTGATCCCGGCTGCGGCTGCAGCTCTGGGTCCTCTGCTTCCGGCCCCGCTGTCATCGTATTGCCCACTGCAAGGAGAGCTGCATCAATCAGTGAGTCACCGCCCGACATGTGTGATGACATCTTCGCGGGAAGCTGCGATACAGCGGCTGCCGCGGCGGTGGCGGAGACCTCCGCCGGCGCCCCAGCTGCTGGCACTGCATCAACCACTGGTGAATCCGACGGCGCCTCGTCTCGAGGGATCTCCCTCGTGCTTGCGAGAGTCGCCAACTGCGGGTCTAACAGACTGGCGCCCTCTCCATCTGCGCCGCCATCACGGCCGTATTGCTGCTGCTCCGAAGTTCCCCGCGGCTTCCCCTGCTGCTGTGCGTCATCAGCCGGAGTCGACGGCACTGACAGCAGCACCTCTATCTGCGGACCTTCGACAATGCCGTCATTTTCACCGCTGTAAACTGTATCCGCTCTATTGTCAGACATATTCCTCTCCCGCACCTCCGGCGAACTGCCGCCCGCCGGCGAATACTGCTGCTGCAGTTGCAATGACGACATTCGACCGGCCGTTGGACCCACCACCGCACCCTCGAGAAAGCGGCTACTGTTGCGGTTGAAGCCGCCGCGACCGCCGTGCACAGACACCTCCCGGTCAACTCCAACAGCTGCCCCGGGAGGCGCAACGACCAAAGACGACAGCCGTTGAGACCCGCTGCGGCGCAAGGAATTTGTAGTGACAGCAGCGGGTGGTCGGCGTGACGCTCCGCTGGCGGCGGAATAGTTGGGTCCGCCAGTGAGGCCGCGGCCGACAGTTGCCGTGGTTCCCGAGCTGGTGGTGCCGGTGGGATCGCGGATCACCAGGGCGGTGGGTAGGCGCACGGGACCAGATGCAAAGGGCATAGAGAAAGCCCCTGGAGCGCGCGACTCGCCCCGGTTGAGATCTCGCACATTGATCTGCCAGGGCATATCGAGAAGGGTATGTTGAGAAAGTTGATGACACCAGGGAGGGCGGGACACCGCATCCTGTATCCGTAAAACCTGGAAATTTGCTGCTGGGGTGTCCCTCAGCGCGAAGCAGAGGAAAAGGCTCGCGCGTGCATTGAGCGGTGTAGCACACGGGCGTGGGGGCCAGGAATTACCTCAACCGATGATGTGGGTACTTATGTATGAACCTACAACCCAGCGGGCCCCAGCACTCCTAATTCCGACCTAGACGGCTTAGAGCATAGCGTTTGCTGATGGGGCTTTGGACACAGTCTTGGCCTGGCTGCGACGTACGCACTCACATTGGTGGCGCGCTTCAGCTCTGCTTCTTGGCGTTGCCTGCTGAGCCGCTCTTCATTTGTAATCAGCTCCATTGCATCCGGGTTGCAACGGCCGCGAAAGCAGGCCACCAGGTAATGCCACAGCCGTAAGGGTGCAGCAAGGGCTCCCAGCCAGAAGTTGCAAGACAGCCACCGAACGCGAGGTTGAATCTCTGCACGCATGCGTGCATGCACGCACGGGCCGCAGGGGAATAAGAGGAAGTTGCCGCGATATCAGTAATCAAACCAAAAAGTGATAAGATAGACGAAAACGACGAAGCCGAAGGGCAGGCTAATGGGGTGTATGAAGAGGGGCAGGAAATGGGTCGTCCTGGGGGGCAGCGAGATGGTATAGCTGCTGCCTCGGTGAGAGGCACAGACCTGGTCAAGAAGAAGCACTTGAAAACGGGCAAGACAGGGGGAAGATGATGCGGCCCCTACCCGGCAGTTCCTTATCCAGCTGCTTGTCAAAATTAGTGTGCAGCTTGAGCATGGCCCAGTCCAGGCCCTGAAGCAGCTCGTCGTCATCTTGACCCGCCGCCAGGTCCTCAATGGCCGTCATCGTGAACTTGCGGAACAGGTTCTTCACCTGCGCTCGCCACAAATACGAAGACACACAAATGCTGCCACACAGCTATCCCACGAAAACAAGATATGACCTAACCTTATCGCTCCGAGGACACTAGAACCTGCAGACGGTGTGCACACATGCCCTACGTGATACACGACAAAAGGTGCGGCGAGGCCCATGACATTGTGACGTAATTACGAGGGGGACCCGCGGCGGGGTGCAGGCGCAACGTCCAGGTTCAGCGCGGGTGCAGGCGCAACCCACTTATCCGCCACGTGCATTACATACCTCTCCGCGCATGGCCAGCTGCTCCTGCCGGATCTTGTCCAGGCCCAGTAGCGTTAACAGCGGGCCACATATTGGCGCGTTGATCAGCAGCGTCATAATGACTGGCCGAGCAGGGCCGTCGGGGAGGAAAAGAGGTGTCACCATCTGACCAAGGGTCAGCGCCGCTGGAGAAGGGCTGTAAGCCACAGCACCGGCAGCGGTATTGCGGCCTCTTTAAGTGTTTTAAGACCGTACGGAACTAAGCGGTCACGCATTCTAGATTATATCTCAGACACCCCGCACACGTCCTCATAGGAAGACTCCATAGCCAGTGAAGGAACTTGCAGTCCCACGCAGGACACAGGCGTGTGTCCTCCGTGGAGCCTGTATGAGGCTCTGTGGTACGTCCAACTCGCCCAGACTGATAGGCGATAGGCGCCATCCCTACAAGCTGCGCCAAACCGCGGCACTCACCGTATCCCGCGGTGTAGATGGCAATCTCCGCCTTGACTCGTCGGTTCACATGGTTTTCGTCGTGCGTGGACGCCAGCGTGGCAGCTGACTGCGCCAGCACCAGAGACAGACTACCGCGCAGACCGCCAACCGTCACAAAGATTACCTCTTGAATTGACAGACCCTCACTCAGCCGCACGAGTTGCAGCAACTTGAAGCTGTGGGCTTGAGGACAGGGGGACAGGGAGTGTTGACGGGGCAACACATGGCGCGCAGGAAATGAGAGGGAAGAAAAAAATACAGGAAAGTAGTTGGTTTGTGAAACCTACGCTGCGCGAAACTGGATAGGAAAAGGGAAGAGGACATCATTCATGCCCTCGTAAGATTGTTACGGAGAGCTTGCAGTGCCGCATGCTGCGGGAAGGGAAGCTATCCCGGCACCCAGGCGTCAGCAGATACAGCAACAAATGAAAGACAGTCCAAAGATGACAACTTCCTTCATATATGGTAGGTATACTAGATATGGAGGACACCGCATACGCTTTAAATTGCACCCACGAGATGCATTTCTGTCACAGTAGCACGTGACCGTTATTCAGTAGGTGACTCATGGCGTCGGCTTTGGCCCTCCTGACCTGTGCACTCAGTGCACACGCACCTGAAGAAAATAAGGATGAACCTGAGCGCGAACGATGCCAAGAAGATGAGCGGCAGCTTGTATAACAAGATCTTCACGAGCTGGATGCCGCCCGAGTCCGCATAGAGCGACTGTGCAGACCTGGGGGCACGCGGACCCGCCAGCGGCACAGATTGTCAAAATCGCTTATACGGTTTTTAATGCCCACGAGAAAAGATATCCGGCGATGTGAACCGATGATCCTTTTGTGTACTTCCGAACGATGTTCAGACGATGGCGACCAAACGCAAAGCGACGAGATCAACATGGCCCAGGCGCACACCAGCTAGACATAGGCTGCTGACATTGGCCGCCGGCCTACGCGCCAGTCTAGGGCTGAAATCGCGAAGGTCTCAACAAAGCTCCAGCTGAGGGCTCAGACCTAGGAAATCTGGGGCCGTCACAGGAATCATGGGACCAACAGCGTGAGCGATCCCATCTGGGTAATGCCTGCTTACCGGATGGTGAAGTTCACGGACGATGCCCCCACATCTGTTGGAAGTATGACACATAAACAACGGCAGGTGATGGATTGATTACGGTTCGCATGCAAATGGGATGGAACAGTAATACATGAGTGTAACGTGCGGTGCATACTCATAACTCATAACCCGTTCTGCTGTCTATTGCTTCCCATTCTTTTGCATAGCATCTCCGAAAGAAACTGTTACCGCGACAGCAAACTGTCACTGCTTTCTCCTGAGCCCGTGTGCCCCACGCTAACTCACAGAAGAAGATCAGACCGTTGATCACGAACGTCATGACTGCCCAGAATTGCGTGAAGATGCCCGATAACCGCGCCTTGGTGCTCATGCCCCACAATAGCGTGGCGCTGCCATATAGCCCATACGCGACGGCGCCAATGCATCCTGAACCCTTGCACCAGACCTGTCGACGATATGCCACGGGCCGGAGCGAGGTACGCATTACACTCCGCATGCCGCCACATGCAAATGCGCGAAAGGAGAAAGAAGCCCCAACCACCTTAAAAGTGACAGTTTATGCCCAACAGCGAGAACAAAAACTATCGTCGGAGTAGAGTACAAGTTGGAGAACAGCAGGTGGAAACCTAGGAAGGAGCAAGTCCTCCCAAGAAGGTTGCAGGTGGTCGGTGTGGGCGGGCCCCTCCACGCAAGAGGCCCATGCCGTTACATTATGTGCAAAGAATGCAAATCTCATTGCGGTGTTCCAACGAATATTCACCGGTGTGAAGAAGGATACGGTTTGAAAACATCTTGCTCCGGGCCATTCCCTGTTGCCGCAGCTCTAACAGCTGCTTACCTGTGTGATGTAAAAGCTAAGGTACGCCCCGGCAACTGACCAGGCCACCTCCGCCATGGCCTCCACATTGCGGTGTTGAAGCCAGGCAAAGACCCACCTGCTCGTAGGACGAGTGGGACAAACCGAAGCGGCAGCCATCGGCGGCGGCGGTTGGAAGGGTGGACGCATAATTAGGAAGAAGGGAAGACCGTTTGGTCACTTCTGATGTATAGACCAGACCGCTTACTTTCGCCCGCATCGGCATTCATTTGCAAGCCGTTCTTGAAAACCCCTCGCCTGCCCATTCCGCATTCCAACGTAAGGTGTTGGCATACTGACTAACAGGTTAAGACGCGCCAATGATTCTCAACGTACTTGGTGAAGATGCCCATGGCCAGGCCGATGCATATGCCTGTGAAAGCCGACCAAATGGTCTTCACCACGATACCCTGCAGGTCGTTCGCCAGGGTGGTCTTGGCATCCTCCAGCACCACCTCCTTGAAAATCTCAAACAGGGTCAGTGACGACGCATCGTTGAACAACGACTCGCCTTCCAGCAGCACGGACAGGATTTCGGGACCACCGCCTGAAACATCGATGATAAGGACATGTGGACCCAGTCACACGAACCGGGGCCAGATGACGCGCTCAGCACATATGTATACATATACTTATCATTTCTATAGCTCCAAAAAGCCCAGCACAGCCCTCACACCAGCAAAGCCCATACGCCATTGCCAACTTACGGCAACCGGACTTCAACGAGGTCTACAGCCACTGCCCAGGACACTCATCACGAGAACCACTCATACATTATTACCTATGCACTGCATGTGCGGTTGTGTGCGCCTACTCTACTCACCGCTACGCAGCACAGCGGACACAGAGGCGGCGTCCGTGGAGGCGATCATGGAGCCGAACAGCGCCACGTACCCGGCGGTCCAACCCGAGGACTTGAGGTCCAAGGCGTACAGCATGAATGGTATGAGCAGCAGCGCCGATGCAGCCACCATAAAGAACGCCATGAAGGCAATGTTGAAAGCAACCTGCGAGAAAGGGCATGGGAATTGGGGCAGTTCCGATGGAATCGGAGCGAAGAGCCCTGGAGATGCGTGCAGGAGGCAGAGGGGGCTGAAGTGGAAACACTGTGAAACGCTGGGGAACAGGAACGAGGGCGTCAAGGGTGAGGCCGGCAGGGGTGAGAGCGGCAAGGACAACGATGCTCAAAACGTACTGGGAGGCCCACACGATTTGCCAGGTCGCGGACCTGATACCACAGTCCGCCTGGGTCTAGGATGCCACATGGACAGGGCGATGAAACTGAGGTGTGTGCCTGGAGATCCGTCAGGCCCTTTTTAAAACCCTAAACCCTAAAACCCTAAAATGGAAAACAAAGTTCATCTGAGGTGTGTGGGTGTGCGAATGTGAGAGAGTGAGACCAAACAGCCTCAGGACTGGTACTTGAAACCCCGTGCACATCTAAGATTGTTTCTTCAACTGGGACCCCAATTCCGGCATCCCTCAGTACTTCTCACCTCCCCATAGAAACAGGCTTGTCGAGTTCTCGTTTACGCCATGTCCCCTTCACCCGTCTTCACAGTGCCTCTCACACCGTTGAGAAGTTTAATACTTAACGCTATGTGGCCAACGCACCTTCTTCAGCATGAAGAAATCTATCCGGACGGACAGATCTAAGAGGAAGGGCGGCAGAAAGACAAACACGAAGATGTCCGCAGGACGCATGCCCAGCCATAGCATAACTGCGTTGCTGACATTTTCCAAGTTCCAATAGTACGAAAAAGTGAAGTAGATGCCCCCGAAAAAGAGGACGATGAGTGCGTCCCATCGTGGGGAGGCCAAACACATGGCAGCGATGGCCAAGCCCGCAAAGAAGACTGCATCATAGCCACCATCAGGTACCAAGCACCAGTTCCTGTAGGCGAAGGGGTTCAGCTTAGTCCGTGGGGCTGAGGCACATACGGAAGGGTTTGGGGTATATACGCCAGGGTGCAAGTTAAGGTCGAGTAAGGACACGTCATGTGACCGGTAGCACTAAAATCACAAGCGATATTGTTTATGACACATTACAGCAACATTGACGGAATAACGTCCAAGGACTCGCGCGGTGACCATTCAGTTAGTTATCAGGACAGCAAGTGCCATCCTTTAATATCAATTACTGGATATCCTTAACGCCTCCATTCCAGGAATTATTAACTTACCATCCCTCAGGATTGTCGACGCGGTGTGCGTAGGAGACATTTTTATCCAAACAGAACTGTGAGCCAGCAGACGGTGCACCGCCAGAAAGTAGAGACCGCATCCACTGGTTGGAGCTCATCCCGATGTCCATCATTATGACGCAAACTTAAAACTCCACCACCGCCATAAAAGCTCTTACAGCTCCCGGTAAAAAGTTCATTCGTGGGAAGTGGGAAAATATTTATTTATTATTATTGGATTCATTGCTACAAGCGTAAACTATGGGGCAAAACAAGTCACCATGATTCTTGAGTGCGTGCCAGTACGTGCGTTCTACAAGAAAAAATGCTGATAAAAGCACATGTACAGCACTAAGAATATAAGATGGCAACTTCAAAGTCTAGACTCAAGCACACCGCCACGCAGTTCAGTGAATGTACGAGTGCTCTTGTACCGCCTGTGCATTGGCATATTAACTTATGGGTATGCATCGCGCTAGTTACATTCCGGTGGCAGTGAACGCTATCCCGCTTCGTTTCCGGCTTGTTGCTTGGGGTTTAGAGGTGAACCGACTTAACGTTGGTGCCGTGTTTGCAATCAGGCTAATTCTGTGGAAGATGAATATCATATGCTGATGGAATGCTTCGGTTATGTTGAAAACGTTGCGAGCAAATTTTCGTGGCTGAGAGCTCTACGATGCTTAAAAAATGTCGGCGGAAGACCAACCTTGCTTGCCCGAATTATTCATAGCATCCGTTTAAGACGCTTGTCAAATGTGGGTAGGATCTTGATAAAAACGTTTCTATCCTAGATTGTTTATATTTTTCTTTTTGATAATTTTCCGCTCAACCTTGCTGCCCCTTCAGCCTCCGGGGCTCGTCCTGCGGGCCTTATTAGCTCGAAGAAGTTTGTAATCAACTAAACAATTGGTAGGCAAATATATGGTCAATAATTACATAAAAACGCAGTCGTTGCAGCTAATTCCCATATGAATATTCCCATGCGCTTCCTCCGCAATGTCTGAATTTGCGTAAACCGGCAAGGAGGTTTTATCACTGGATCCATGACTGGTTCTTCCAATATCAAGTTCCTCCTTTCAATAAGTTCCCGAAATATTTCTGTTAAGGTTTACAAAGCTGCTTTTTAACCTCGTCAGCCTTAAGGTCATGTCCATGACATTCATTTTAGACAGCGTCTGCTTTCGGACATGACGTCAAAGAGAAGTCCGACTACCCAGGCTGAAGCCCTCAAACGTACGTAAAGCGAGGTGGCGGCGGTAGTCTTTGGCGGTTAGCACACGACATGACTCTCCAGGACCGCGCCAACGACAATCTGCCTAGCCGAATGCGCCCATCTCGAAACCCCCAACTTCTTCTCATGGCGCTTCTAGCACAATAACGTCTACACGTCCGTTTTAACGCACCGGAACACATCCTTTTCCGCGTGCCAAGTCCTCAACCTCAACCTCAAAAGACTCTTAAGCGGGCATGCGAACAGCGAACGGAAAGGATAGCCTTCATCTATGCGGCCCCTGCTCGGTGCGGCCCTTGATTATTTCCCGTTTACTACTTCAGGATAATGACAGCGTTCAAAAGCCCCGCCGCTTCCAGCGTCTGATGTTCGCCCTCGATGACTTTGTTCGGAAAGGCCGTCATCAGCTGGTATGCCGCCTACGGACATCCACGACATTGTGTGCAACATTGTGAAAGCCGATTGATATTGACAGACATTAAGAGGCAAACTTAGCTCTTAACCGTGAAACCCCGGGTGGACCACCGGTACCATACCTACCCGGTGTGTACGATCCAGTCAGATGCTAGTGGCCTGGGGAGGCCTGTTTGCAATGCTCGGCCAATAGGGTCCTCAACGTCCCGGCTTCCTCCAGAACGTATGGCCCCTGTCTTAGCCATATTCCGCATCCCCTGACCCTCCCTGCCCAGCCCTAGCTGTGTGTCCCTGCCTGCTCGCTCCAATACTCACTGTGATATCTGGCCGTGATGTGCTTACGAATCGACGAATGTCCTGCACGGTGTGGCTGTTGTTAAAGCGTGCCACCATACGCGAGCCATCCGGCAATCGAAGCTGCAAAGAGGTAGTCGGCTTGGTATCATCCACACCCGTCCACTCGCCAGCTGAGATGCTGGAAGCAGGAGCGGGTGCTGCACTCGTGGAAGCACCAGAGGTGGCCCCCAGTGTCCGGCCTGTGCCAGTAAAGTACCTGAGATTCATGACAACATTAGGTTCTAAGATTTCACATGGATAATTGCACAAACAGGACACAACAAGAAAAATGAATGTTGGTCGGACCAAATTTCGCTTGTTGTAAACGCTCCACACGGCCGCATGATCCACAAACTGACGCCTGAACTGCATTTCCCCAGCACCGAGTCCGTGAAATCAGGCTGCCCATAGCAGTCTCTCCAACTTACTGTTTAGGCCTCTCTGCTTCTGTGTATGGCTCCTCCTTCCGCATTAGGTTGACATCGACCTGCGCCAATATAACCGGCAAAACGCGGCTATCAGGAGAGAACCGCAATCAGGCAATCACGAACCCAATACGACAGCAATATCCAAGTCTTGGGCTTAGTCTTCGGCCGACCGTGCGCAAAGTCTTCGTTGATCTTGTGATTTATCATCCGCATCCCAAATCCTGCCGAAATGCAGCAGAGGCACCACCATCCTATACCATTGTGCCTGACATAAGCTTACCGGAGCGCCGTGCCTGCCCGTCTCAAGCTCCTCGGGGCACTCACCCTGCGACAATTCATACATTCATACACCCGTACCACAGATGTTATCGCTCGCAATATGATCATGTTGCATGCACAGAAGGCCTGAATCGAGAGGCGCGCTGCTATACATCACTGCATTTAGAGATTGGGACTATGTTGACCAAGGATGTGTCGTACATATATTGACACGCCTAGTGGCGAAGATGCGCCCTAGCTGATACTGCTTGGGCACAAGACGCATGATGGCCAGGCGTCCGGTGTAACCCAATCACAAGCGCTTGCCCCTGGATAGCGTCCCTTGCTAACTGAAATGCTTTGTTTCTCGATTGGTTTGCCTGACCAGTTGCATTCTCATAAGGCGAACCTACATCCCTATGTAGAGCACGGTGCACACAGGCACTGTAGGCTCCGCTAATATGCTCGCCAAAAGTCGCTTAAAGTCACTGCAGATCACCCAAGCATGCGTTTATACTCTTGTTATCGACGTCATTACTTACAACCGTTACCGCGCCACATAGTGTATGTGACATGCTGACGTACAGAGGCGCCCTGATCACACACCTTTGAAATGCTCTCAATAAATCTGGCGTTAGCGGGGTCATCAACGCGCCGCGGTGGCCCGTTATCAACCGTGAAAATGCCGTTGTTATAGAATGTGATGACGTGGCGGCGAGGCCCCTCCTGCTCGGGTGGCGGTTTGGTCTGCAAGCAGTGGGTGTACCGGCATGGAACGCGGAAATCTTTACGTGGCTTCCTCATGTCCAGCGTGTTGCGTGTGGGCAACATAAGAGCAGAACGAACCGGGGGGTTGGGTTGCAGAGCCCCGAAGGCAGGCTACATGAAACTGCCTGTGCAAAAGGTCCGTAACCTTAGAGGTTCTGTGTCCCCCAGTGTGGATGAGTCTGGTATTTTACTGCCCAATGCCCTCACCGCATGCTTACTTACTGGGAATGGTCCGCCTCCCAACGTGTGGCCCTGGCCTTGGAAAGCCTTACTGGCCTGCCCCGGCAGGTCTGCAGAGGTGCCTGCCCGGGCACCGGCTTGACGTGCCCGGTTGAACAGCGCCTCGACGCGATCATCCTCATTATCCTGCAACATATTGGGCTACCGTGTACCGAGTATTCTGGAAGGCAAAAATGCCTTCCAATGATACTTACCGAATCCTCAGGTGCGCCTCGCAGCAGCTGACCACTATCAATTTTTGGGTAAAATAGACCAATACATATTAATATAACGACCAAGGCTCGATGATACAGCTCCCCGTCCAGATCTTAAATTGAAGCGTACCTCTTCTCTCCACCAGCATAATAGTCGTTAAATTTTCCCTTATCATCTCCATCCTCTCCGTTGAAATCACTGAGGCTCTTCACATTTGCCATTTATATCACTACTAGCTTGTATACTTAGCTTCTACGTGCCGTGTAATTAGAATGTTACTTTCCTTCCGATTGATTTCTTACAATACATAAGCCGATATGCTTTGCCTGGCAGAAGGAATGAAAAATTTCACGAGGGGACATTTGCGTACGGTGACGTCCGGGTGTTGCCGTGTTGGTGGTACTTTAAACCGACTTCGAAACAATGAGATCAAAGTTGATTAATCCAGTAACCTCTGGGCGGAGTGGAACCTTGCCTAGTACCACAGTAGCGACCGCCGACAGCCATGCTGAAGACCACGCGCCTTGGCCAACAGCCTTGCCTATCGACCCTAAGCAATACAGCCGTCAGGGTTATTCGCTGCCAAGCAGCTTCTTCGCCCCCAACTCCTGTTCCTGAGAAGGCGCCTCTGGTTCAACGTCAGCAAGAGGGTGCTGACGACGGCAAGCCGTTCGTCAATTTGATTCCCAACAACGGGCGTTGGGATATCGGTATTCCCCCGGTTATGGGCGCACATCTGATGGCCAGCGGAACCATCGCGCCAATTAGTGTCTCCAAGGGTGCTGGCGTGGACCTCACCCCGCATCAGTTCCAGTACCATACTACGGAGACCGATACATCGGTGCTGCTGTATGTTAGCCCGGAGAAGGCGCAGGCGGGACTCACAAAGCTTGTCGTCGAGGCCGCCGAGGCCGCAGTGAAAGCCAAGGGCGCTTTCACGCTCGTGCTTTCAGGCGGATCGCTTCCTGGCCTGCTGGGGCCGCTCGCAAGCGCCAAAGGCATTGATTGGTCCAAGACCCACATTTTTTTTGTTGACGAACGCAACGTTCCACATAGCTCCCTCGACAGCACGTACAAGGCCGTGCAGGAAGCTCTCCTATCGAAGGTGCCCGTCCCAGCTGCACAGGTGTACGCGATTGCTGAGGGCCTGACCGTCCAGCATGCTGCGACCCAGTATGAAGGCCGCCTCATCAGCATCCCTGCGTCAGCGCTCCCACGCAGTACCGAAGGAGACTTCCCCGTCTTTGACCTTATCCTGCTGGGCGTCGGTCCCGACGGCCACGTGGCATCGCTGTTCCCTAACCGCCCGGAGACCGCCGCCACAAAGGGCTGGGTACTCCCCGTCATGAACTCCCCCAAACCTCCACCGGAGCGCATTACGATGACGATGCCCGTCATCAACGCAGCCAAGGAGGTTGCGATTGTAGCGCTTGGTGAGGGCAAGCGCGAAATTGTGCAGCGTATCCTGGAGACGCAGGCGTTACCCGGCGCTTTGCCGGCTCAGCTGGTGCGACCCAAGGGCGGTAAGCTGAAATGGTTGTTGGATGTTGCGTCGGCGGAGCTACTGGACATCGCCAGCTGGGGCGAGGCCAAGCCGTTCCCGCGTAGTGCATTTTAAGGGGAGCAGGAGAGGCCGCAGGTTGGACTGGTATTAAATTCGCACAGGAGCTGGATACCATGGAACCTCAACCGTGGAAGCCGATGTAGGGAAGGCGGCGATTTCCTGGGGCAGCAAAGGTTGATGCCGATTTCGTACGCTTGTTTTTAAGACGTGTTTTGCTGAGGGCCCCTCCACGGGGCTGGAGTTCGCTTTCCTAAGCAAAGTATTGGTCTTCTGCAGTTGTTACTGGTCACTATGCCGGTTCACACCGCAGGTTTCTGCGTAGTATCATTTAACATAACATAAGGCTCTCTTCTGGAATGCTTCGATAATGTTCGTTTCATGATGGTACCCAAGAGTGGTCAATAAATGTGCGGCAAACCATACAAGACAGGGATTGCAGTAGCAACTTGGTATGGTGTTCTTCATCACCGGAGTTATGCGCCTTAAAATCTGCGCACGTCTGTCTATGCAAGTTTCATGACTCCTTTTGTATAAGCTTCAATATAGATGAGGTGGCTGCGGACCTTGCCATTGTTCATAGCATGGCATGTAGATGGGCGTTTCAGTTCTGATCAGGGGTGTTCTCCCCTAAGTCTGGTACCGTGTCGAGTAAATATGATGCGTTCACTGCAACCAGCAGCGGCACGTCCAGCTCGCTACGCAGTAAAGTGCTGCAAATCCGTCAACTCCGATGCAAAAGTAGCATCCATGTGTCATCCCAAGTCAGCATTTATGCCGCCTCAACCTCAGCCAACGGCATAACCAGATGCGCAGTTCCCAATTGAGGAAACCGCGGCAGCATGATGCTGCATAAGCAATAGGGACGAAAAGCTCGAAGGTGCCCAGGCCCAGGCTTGCTTGTCACATGCCCTTTCACGAACAAGGTCAGCGAAACAGCAGTTGCAGCGTGCCGCAAATAGACAAGTATCTTGAGATAACGGTTGCTTATATCCTCAGCAGTTGGCTTCCCACAACAGCTCAAGGGCGGACAGAGCGCGTAATTTCGAGCTACACGAACCACAATGCGCAACCCGGTCCTGCTCCAGCAGATCATCTAACGACCCTGCGCTTGGCAGCTCCCATGATGCCCACCTACTACCGCACCGGCCCCCGACCTGCCACTCCCGGCGCCGTCTGCAGCTGGTCAGCCCAGGCGAAGAAGTTACACTGCTTGGAGCGGTCAGAAATAGACCACCGGCCACAACTGTAAAATTGCCTGCGAGAGCATGGAGGGATGGAAGCGGCGAAGTGATTCAGGAACAACATGCCAGAATGAATGAAATGGCGCGGAGAATCAGGATGTCTTGGTGTAGACGACCGAGAAGACTGTGGAGCGAACCGGGGGGAGGTGATGGTCCCACAAGGTGTCACGCGCAATTGCTTCTACGAGCCATAAGGCCCCATGTCTGCAGCCTCAGTCACCTACCCACAAGGCAGACGCGAGTTAAAGAGTCTTCAACTTCGGGATACCTACCTCGTAGCGCTACCAGCGTTCTTCACCCCGGACGGGACCCGGAAGGGGCTGCTCCGGGGATCCCCGGAAAACGTTTCCCGTGTGCAGCGCAGCTTCCCGTAGTTTTTGGTGTAACTAGGTAGAGTTCCGCGGACCCCCCCCGGAAAAGAATTTTTAGGGCTCCTGGGAACCCCGGAACAAACAGCTACCCCCGTGAAGAACCCTGAGCGCTACCCTCATGACGCTCCTTCGCGGGGTCGGGGCCAAACATTCGCTTCATCCTGACAGCGCCGAGACATGCTTGCCTGTAAACGGTGACGTGCTTGACCGTGAGGCCAACATTTCACTTGAATTACTTAAATGCCAAGGCTAAGCCACAGGCGCCGCTTGCTTGACCAACTCACATCCTAACATCCTAACCTCCGACGCCCTGAAGGATCAGCTCGGGGTCCATGGAGCTGCTTTGTTGTAGGACAAAAACATATGTGGGTCCCGGGCGGTTCGCGCATCGTCTCACAATCTCACGATCACCAAGCCATTCACAACGGGTTGACGCAAAATGTCAACGCCCCCTTAGCTTTCCGCTGTATCCGCCCTCCCTGTTCTCACCGTCCTAAGTTGGCGCCCGGCTTCTTGGTCGTTCGAAACTGGGCCGGCACGCCGCACTTGCACTTGCCCAGCCAACGCATCGCGCTGTCGTATAGCGTCACCTCCGCCGGCCCCACAGGGCCGCTGTTCAGCGTCAGCACCGTCTGCCGCAACGTCCCGCTGCTGGGGCTGCTGCCGCCGACAGCCCCAGATCCGCGCTGCGTCGCCGAGATACCAGTATCGCCGCTGGCCTCGTTGCAGCCGGTTCGCGGTGGCGAGAAGTAATCGCATGTCTTAGTTCCGCCGTCCGGAACCTCTTCCAGTCCTTCTGGCTCCGGTAATGCTGCGGTGAGGTGGCCTGGCGCCGGAGTCTGAGATGACTGGTCTGGCACTAGTGCCGTGTCCTTGAACGCATCCGTGACCCGCAGTACGCAGCCGTCACGCACCATCTTGGCCAAAAGAGCTGCGGTGTTCCGCGAGTCATCCAAGCCGCTGTGAGCGCGGCCTTGCCAGCGAAGGCCTGGAACCCAACACCGGAATGGGGAATGTAAATGAACTAAAACCACACGGATCACGGAGCAGAGAATCTTAAAGAAACATGGGTGCTGAGGAATAATCCGAGAGGAAGAAGTAGAAAGTGTGTTCGTTAGGAGTTAGGTCGGGAGGCAGCTTGTTACAGGTGTTGTAACCAATTCATTCAAGTCGCACTCGTGCCTCGCGGTCATGGTTTGTGGCGGAACACACTCGATGAGCCGGAGCGCAGCAGCAGCGCAGCAGCCGGTAGTAGCGGCGGGGACTTCGCAGGCCAGGCCAGGGTGCACAGGGAGTTGAAAACCAAGTCAAGTCTCGTTTTTGATCCAGCATCTCTGTACCTATTGTGCAGCATACAGTACATTAACCCTATACTGACACGGGCACAGAGTTTGTGTAGACAAATGAGCTTCCAACCTGCAGCCCCAAATCTGCGCAATAAACTCAACTCGCCCCAAATGTAGCTCTGCTGGTTGGTCTATCCCTTCCTGCACTGGGGGCTCACCTACTGCCTCCACGCACTTCTGCAGGCTATTAGTGCGGCGGTAGCGATTGGTGTAGACGCGCTTGAGATTGCACCAGCGGCGTAGGAAGGGAAGCCGTGCCAGCTTCCGCCACTCGCACTCGGTCTCCAAACAGATCTTGAGATGACAAGAAAGCACCAAGTGGGTGAATAGGAATATGATTGTGGGTGTGAATGTGATAGCCGGGCGGGGAGCCAGGGCAGCAGGGCCGGCGGGATACAAGCGGCCAGGGCAAAGCGCAATTGGGTGAGACACGGGGGTTGCAGCATGATGATAAAATATCTGCCAGTCGGATTATGGAAATTCGAGAAAATGCGGAAAAGCGGCTCTTGACGCTGGGAGGCAGGAGAGAGGAGACATTAGGAAGCCGACTTGGCCGTTAATGGCTGGGGGCGCCATTTCCTGCATGCGCACATAAGGGGGCTCATAATTCGACGTCATTACGGATGTCTTGACCACCACCACAACCTTTACCACCACCATTATCATCACCTTTACCAGCATTATCACCATTCAGGTTCATTAATGAAAACATACCCTGCTAACGAATCCAACTTTCCCTGACCCCGCACGACCTGACAGCTTCTCCTGTCTGCACGCTGTGCCCCTTACGCTCACGTTCTCCCCCCCAGCACCAAAACCCTTCTCTTGTCCTCATGTTGTGGTAAGACCAACCTTGAGGTCCCAGTCGGTCCACGTCACGGGCAGCAACGATCGACCCTCCTGGAGTGCCCCGAGCCCCTCCAACCACTGCTGCAGCCGAGGGAGCACAACAGATAGCTGCGGTGCGGTGTCCACCTGCAAGATGGGAAAACCGCATGTACACTCACGCACATGCGCAGCAGCCATGCAGTCACCAAGGTGAGAGGCTGAGGAGGGCCCTTGTCGAAAGGGCCCTCCTCGGCAATGGGGACACACTTGTGCGCCGACGTGAAGCCCTCGGACAGTGCATCTGAGAATTGGCAGCCACTATCCGGTACATGTATGTATTGATATATGCACATCTCACGTATACAGCGTACAACCATGCCCGGGTACAGGTGAGCACGAAGGTTTGCAAAACACGGTGTGTTTGCATGCCATATCTATGCACGTCTAGACCTTGCGGTTAGAAAGTATTTGCCACTCAGACTCCGCCCTATTCCCCTCTCATGCTGCTGGATCCGCATATCTATCGCATCCTCGTCGCATCTGTCCACCATCAACGGTTCCCGCCTTCCCTTTCAACCCACAGATGCCCCAAAGAAAGGTGCGTATTGATGGAACGTGTCTAGTTGTTGGGGCGTTCTCGTGAGGGAGAGCTCCGCCACCTCCGAACACAGGCGGAGGCGGTACTTGCCTGCTCCTGCTCGATACCCGTTAGCTCAACACAGAAAGGGTCCAGCCGGGGGTGTTCCGTGGGTCTAACGTACGACTGAAACTCGCCTAAAATTGCCAGTGTGCGCGCGTCAAGCAGCAGCGCGCTAACCTCGATGATTTCAATGGGGAAGAGGTCCCGGCGCTGCGGTGGAAAGGACAGCGTTTGGAGGACAGCAAAGCGCTGGGCTAATGGGTGTCTCTGTGGAATACATCAGGGTGCTTGGAGACCTGACCAGGCAAGCTAAAAGGAAAGAACGATCCGGAATGGCGGGTATACTATTTACGAGTTTGGTAATGATTAACATGGTGACCATGTTTCTCGAGTAGCGGCGCAAACCCTCTGCAAGCCCCTGCGAGTCGTAACGTCTGTCACTGTTTGCCACTACTGCCCTTCGCTCGGGTCACTCACGGCAGCGCAACCTCTCCAAAAACCTTCTTTCCAAATCAATCGCTTATTAATAATCGCCAACAACCTGATCCTTAACCAGAAAACAGAATTGATGTACCTTTGTGCAGGTGGCCTCAAGGTCGAGCACGAGGAAAAGATCGTGCACCTGACGGAAGGAGGGGGTAAGCCCGGATGTTGAGAGGGTCCACCCCCGCGCATGTAGCCATCGTAAAGCAAAGGAAGGAGACCACGGGAGCGAGCTAACGCGTGACGGGAGAGTGATTGGGCTGCGCGCGAAGCTCCATGGCCGAGGCCAATCCACATCCCCCGCATAACCTCCCGTCGCGACCCTGCGCGCTGAGTCTTTTCCGCATATCGGCAAATCGTTTGCAACTGCATGTTCTGCACCGACGTGACCATCGCCACCGCCGCCATTGCTTCTGTTGCCATGGCTGTGCTACACCAGCATTCACGTGCCTGCAACCGCGCAGCACAACCTCTGCCCTAACTCAACAGCAAGCAATATTGATCCCCGTTTGGCCCACCTGTCGAACAAGCGCTTTCGTTGTCCGATTCTGAAACGGCGCCATCCGCCGCGCCCTTTTTTGTTGTGGCTCATCGGGTAAGGTCCGACCCGATGTGCTGGGCGTTTCCGCAAGTGCAGCCGTTGACACCGGATTCAACCCGCCGGCATTTGCTTCATCATTGGTACTTAATTCGACTCGTATTGGAGTCTCACTCGCAAGTCGCTCTTTGCTGTGTAAACCTAGCGGTTGCAACATAGCAGCTACTGGACTAGCCATGCCTGCTTCATCAGCTGGAACGAAAGACAATCGCTTTGCTAGGGAAGAGCCTTTGAATGTAATTGTCGTTGAGGAAGCTGCCGACAACGAAAGTTGCACTTCAGAAGGTTTCGATTGGCCAACCGAACGCTTGCCTAAAGAAGTTGAAAGCTCATGACGTCGTCGACCCATTAGGATATCGAACGCATTCCGGAGTGGGGCCCCCGCAGCTTGTGACATTACTGCGAAATTGTAAGTGACTGGTATGGGTGCACGCAAGATTACACGCCTGTCTACTTCTTCGTTCCTGCATAACCACCCTCAATATTTTCCCTGTCGCTTACACGTGTTGTTTCCCAACCATGGATACATCGTACGTGACCCTTGGGACGTCGCAAAGGACATGCCTCCGTTGTAACGAGCGAAGTACACAATTGACCTCGGTTTACGTGTCACATTCAAAAATTCATCGTCCGAGGTAACAACAATAATTATAACCCTTTCTCCCGGGGTGCACGCACAGCGAAAAATTTAGGATAGGCAAATTGAAGCGTTAACAGCTTGCATAAAACGTCCTCCGCGTGACATCAGGAAGGCCGTCTGATGTATTCTAGCACTTCATGCCAAGTAAGCCCGACATAAGCCTGGACATCTCCCACGTTCAATTGACTATACGTGTCCGCATTGCATAAGACGCTGATACCACGCTGGAGGGCGTAATATTTAGCATGGTGCAAGCCCTGTGCGGCAACACTTTCTCTTACCATTCTGGGTCCTCTACTGGCAGCCAGGACTTGCACCACCTTTTGCACTGGGTGCGAACTAAGTTAACGCTGATCAGTGGCATAGCTGTGTTGTTATGTGCAGCAAGACTGTGTACATGGTGCGCGGCAAGCAGATTCAGCAAGCAGCTATCACAGGAAAACTGTGCAAAAGACAGACTTTAAATTGTGCCCCTGCAATTTGCATGTATACACACACCTGCGCACGCACTGCACTGGCCCTGCACGACTCCACACGACATTTCCTACTGGAGGGACCGATATCTGTCAGCCAGGCTGTGCACCGTAACCTGCTTCATTCTGAACCCCATCTCCAGCCTGGGTACGCAGTCACGTCAACTCCAAGACCTCTATCCTCCACAAGGACAAGTTGCATAATCCATCTCCGAGATATTACCTGGGACATCCTATGTTAACACGTCATACACTGACACTGTACAAGATGTTGACCGACCAAATACCACTCTCAGAATTGGTAGCCCGTTCCGCTCAAGATAAAGACATATCCAATGTTTAGGAATTCTAAGCTAAGACGATATTGGCCATCGACTTTATCGCAATTGGTCGGCAACCACGGCCCCGTACTCCATCAAACCCATCTACCCAAGCCCCCCCTAGCCACTCTACGACGTAACAGGCAAGCAATCCGGGCATTACTCGGTCCTGCCGCCGGAAGCCAAACCCTGCGCTCCGCCGAACCTGCTACATATGATTGCATTCCCTTCGGAACCCACCCTAGGGCCTAACGCCTCCTGCTATCCTTGGCTCCGGTCAGGTACGAAATCCTGCAATACCCGGCGGCACATTTGCGATCCACACGCTGGAAGCTTGTATCTAATGCAAGAACACCGCGATATTAGCCACCGTGCCCCACACGCAGGTGAATAAAAACAATTGAACTACCACTAGTTGTGTAGACCTGCAAGTGCATGAGGATAGCTGCAACGGACAGCCACGTCTATCTGTTGCAGGCCGCCACACGGAGCGGCAACTAAGGCGCTTGTACTGAAATGTCGTGCACGGGAAGTTATGATTGCATAATCCTTGAATTCTACTCCTATCACATCTTACGCCAGGGGCCATGTCTGTACACCCTCAGCTTTCTTCCCATTCCTAGTGTTGCCTTACCTTGCCCCACCACACTAGAACATTGCCGCCACCGCGTTTAAGAACGAAAAAACAAAACTTATACGCACGCCACCCACGACACCGTAGCAACATCACAATGGAAGACGTACACACCGTGCCGAATTGCTGCTTCAAACCCTAACACTTAAAAGTAGGCTGCGTTAGTGGCCTTCCGCAGCACTTCAATTGCCCAATTCACGTTATTGCTGGACAGCGAGTCATCGCCACAGGAAAGGACGAACTGGATGAGCTGTGTCCATTCTTTGCTGGGGGAATTCGCCAACGCAGCTCCAGCACCCTGATCAAACGGAAAAGATGGTGGAAAATGATTATTTGCTGCAACTGCTATATTGGAAAGCATGTAGAGATGCGCTAGCTAGCTTTGACACATAGCCTCGTAATACGCACCGGTAGCACGCTGCACATGTCGCCTAGGAGTGAGATGGCAGCTCTTGCGACATCCTCGTCGTAGGTGTCACCGCCAGTCTTGTCAGCTCCAATGCTAGATACAAACTGGAACACAGCAGGCAGCTCCGCCATTAGGCGGTCCCGGCTAGCGGGTCCCAGGTTAGTGCCCTTGGTGAGGTCATCCGCCAGACCTTGTACGATTCCGGAGAAGGCATCGATAATGCCTCGGCGCAGCATGTTATTGTAATCGTACGTATCGTAGTCTGGAACACAAGCACGAAGCATAGTGGAGCATAGTGCGGATGAAGTTGAGGGAGAAGAGGAGGCATTGAAGTGGGAATGAATAGGATATCGGGGCGGGATCGTGGCTTCAGAACTGGACCGACAAAATAAAATGACAGATACCGCCGAGGCCAACACACCGTGCCGGTAGCACTACAAGGAGTGAAGCCATGTAGGGAAGGCGCGTAATGGCATGCATAGTACGTGTTCGGAAAAACGCAGTGGCAGCTCTACGCCGTAGGCGCACCCCCTGAACCAATCAAGTATCCTTACTGGCAGTAACTTACCTCCGCTGCTGACCATCTGGATGCTCATAGCCATTGCTTGCCGTAAAATTGTCAGGACTGCATCCAGATACTTGGCAAAATTGCCTTCAATCGCAAATGCCATATCGCCAAGCACGGTAAGGAGCTCTGGCTTGATGTTCCGGTGCACGTTGGGCGAGCCAAGGTTTGCAAGAACGATGGAAACGAGCTCATCGCAGTACGGCCAGATTGCCGTGCCAACGGCACGGCATAGATCCCCAAGAACACCGACAGTGGAGAGGCACACCTGCCACTGCATGTGGTCCTGCAGGCCAGCGCGAACGAACGGCATGAAGCCCGGTAAATACTTTTCAAAGTCGCTGCCCACCGCCACCGTGAAGGTACCGACGGCTAACATTGCCTCCTCGTGGACGCCCGCCCCCGACTGTGTGCGAGCCATGACCTGAAGGAGCGTCTCCATGATCTGCAGAGACAGGAACGTGGTTTCGAAGTTCAAGGCAGCACGCATTCACTATCACTCCCTACGCATTTCCTATCTTAGCACCCTAGTCCTGGTGATGCACGGACATACATGCACACTACGTTGTTAACCTGTCTCATCACACCGTTTTATGGAGCTATACGGGGTACTCGCACCATCGATATTAACGAAATTTAAACGGCCATCTTGTATGACAAGTCAAATCATGAAGACAATGTGAATATTACATGAACAACCATACCTTGTCCCGAAAGGGTATGAGGGCAGCCCGAGCGTCATCACTACGGCAAAGCCGCTCCATGCACACTTGCAACATGCCGCAGAACTGGCCTTGCAGTGTCGCCATTTTCTCAGCAGCCTGGTGCGTAGTGATCTGAGTCTCCAGGTTTGCGTTGATGGCAGTGAGGACCACCTGGCGTCAGGGTGGAAAGGACCGCAAAAACAGTACTAATGAACGCTCTCGATGAGCTAATAATACATTCAATGCCCACCTAGAATATGCTTCTACATTCCATTGGTCATGTACGGGGGCCATTTGTTCTACGTTACGCCACAATGCGGTCCCAATAGAAACGTCTGGTGGGTTCGGCACATACCCGTAGAGATGGCCCCAAGGTTCACCAACTTCTCTAAAACCGACATGTACGCTACCTGCAGCAGAGTGCTGACAAACTCCAATGTGTCACGCGCCGATGAACGGACTAGATCATTAATAGCCTCAAAGGCAGCGATTTGTGCTTTCGCGCCCTCACGTGGGTCCCAATGACCCACGGTGGCATCGCCCTGGTCCCTACGGAACCTCTCGGCAGCCTCATACAGGTTCTGGACGAGGTCCTTGAGGTATGGTGACAATGGTGTCGTCTCGCCTACACGTCGGACGGGACACACGACCTCACTCAGTTACTGACAGGACAGTCCGTGCAAACCATAACCCCTTGCGATCGACACCTCGAGAAGACGTGGGAAGCTCACCAGTCATGCAGGAAAACAACACATTACGCATACTACATACCATCTGGGGATTGGAAGCCAAGGGCAAGGTAACGAAGAGCGTCGCATACATAGTAGACGACCCGCGGCTCGTCCTTGAGGGATGCTACAAGCGCAGACAGCAGCGCAGGAATACTCTCCTTAGGTACGATTGGATGCTGGTTCTCGGCCTCGTTCCCGTGTAGATGTTCAAACACTTGGCCAAGTGCCCACGCCGTTGTCTCCTAGTGAATGGGACGAATAGACAGACGGCATTCTGGAGTAAGGGACCGCAACAACTCACAGCTCACGAGCCGATCTATGCCTGGCGCTGTTGAATCCAGTGCCCTGCCTAATTGGAGGCTAATCATAGCCCGCATACCCGGATAAAAACACCATAATCACAACACAGCGTACGTCGCTTGATGGTAAAATGGCTTCACGGACTCACTCACCCGCACGACCCGGTGCTGGTCCTTCAGAGCGTTCGTCAGGAAGGGAAGTCCCGCCCTCACGAACTGATCGAGAGACGCCGGGCTTGGGCCCTCCATGATTGAACCAAATGCAAACGTTGCCGCCTCACGGTAGTGCCAGTCTGGTGACGAGATATTGCCCGTGACGAAAGGAAGCACCTACACAGCATCGACAGGTACACATTTCAAGACACGATTACATGGTATGTTGGATCAAGTGAGCTGCCTACGCGGAACGGCTGAGGCCATCTAAGGGTAATAATCCTCTCCGTGCCCATTATCTTTCCGGATTAGCAGTCCCTTGCACACACCTGAGGGACAACACGATCCTTGCAGATGCGTGCCAGTAGCTTAAGGAAAAAACCTGCTGCCATAGCGCGATTCCAGGTCCCCTCATCCTCCAGAGCCTCTTCATCCTGCTTCGTCAGGCATTCCAGCATCAGAGGTAGCAGGTACTCAGCGGCACTGGCGGTGAAATTCTTGCACTGATCGTCCTTGCCGTCATCCATCATATCTAGTTCGTACTCAGCAACAGTGCTCCAGAACTCGATAGCCTGGGTGGCCACTTCATCCTCGTCGTCTTTAATCGCCTTAGTTGAGAGGCCGTACAACTCAGTCATGTACGATTGCAGCTTGGAGTAATAGTTATCGGCGATCTGCTGCAGGCACTGAAAAGCTGCCACACGCATTGGCTGACTGCTCGCCAGAGTACACTTGCAGACGACCGTCATGAGGTAGTTTCGCTCCGTCTCCACCTCGAAGTTGTTCCTGGCCAGGTGTATGGCATTGGTGAGCGCCGTGATAGCCGCCAAGCGCACCTCATCCTGCTCCGACTCCCCCATGCCAGCAACAACGGCGGTCAAGATCATGTTCACGTTCTCTGACGACAACAGCGACTCGTCAATCTCTTCGCAGATGTAGCCGAATGTCGTCAGGGTTGCCTGGCGCGTGCCAAGCGGAGCTGGAGGCTGGGCCGCCATGTTGTTCAGCAGCGTTGGAATAAGCGTCGGCCATGCGTTCGACTGGATGTCGATGTTAGCAATTTTCGCGATAACAAGCGCGGTTGTCTTCCTCACGTCACCTTTCGGAGAGTGAAGGCACCGAAGCAACACATCGCGAATATGTTGCTTCAGAGCAGCATCAGTGCCCTGCCATTTTAGCATCAAATCCTGACGGCGCGCCGCGTCCTTTGCGTCAACTGAGTTTTTTAGCTGCAACGCTGCCGCCTGACGAATATCATCTGCTCGCTCCTCATTCCCCAACTCGTTCGTGATGCTTGCCAGGTATCCGGGGAAGTTCGACTCCTTCAAATGGTCCAGGTGCTGTTCCGCTTGTTGGCGGATGTTCGCATCATGGCTGAAGGTGGACGCCAGCGCCGCCGATAGGTCAATCACCGTCGCCATGACGAAGCCTTAGGATGTGGCGGACAAAGAATCTTTTGAAGCGCCCGCAAGGCACCAAAAGCGTCGCTGTCCGGCAGATCTCCCGCGCTGAAAAAGGCAAATCTACGCCTCAAGAGACTCAACCACGTCGTCAAAATTAAAGAAAGAAATCCTAACACCGCAGACAACCGGCCCCTTGCTGCACTTGGTGCCACTTGGCGCCGACAGGGATCTTCTAGAGCAAAGAAGCCAGTTAAGAGGAGCGGGTGTTAGCCAACAGCAGTTCCTACACCGCGTAAAACTGCTTGGGAAATGGGCCACGGAAGGAAAACAACAAGAATTTACAAATCGAAAACACCCGCTGTACGTCGTACAAGAAGCTTTTGTAAAGAGTGACCAGCTGTTAACCTCATGCCTAGATTTTGCAGAAGTTGGTGAGATTAAATTTTGAACCCTTCCATTACTATGCTTTGGCGACAGTTAACAGCTACATCGGGAGTAGCGCGCTGCTCAAGATTGTTCCAAGGCACCATTGACAGGTGCCCTATAAGGCAGACAAACTTTTGCCCGTAGCATCTGCCATATAACTCGTGCCGACATAAAGCATACTTTCTCCTGTTTTCCCTTCACAAAATAGCACCATCCTGAGGGTCTGTGGACTCGCACAGGCCTGAGCTTGAACGGGCGCGAAGAAAGCACAGCAACTGCTGCTATAGCTCAGACTCAAGGCGTGGTCAGGGATCGAAGTGCCAGCGGATGTTTGCTTCGCTCAGCCCAACCAGATTCCAAAAGATATCCAAGTCTAGTTTAGCGAGCTTGACCTGCACAGCGTTTCCAACCCGCTCTAAGTAGAAAGCTGCGGTGTGCAGTAGCCAAAGCGTGAAATCCACATTCCTATCACAGCTTGGTTCCCGAAAGCCCGCCATTCGAGCTTTCACGTTAGCTTTTGCAGAACATCAGCTGGTGTGTATAGCGAGAGGCATGAAGTAACGATGAAGCAGCATTGGCCGACGCTGGGGTAAGGAAAACGGAGCCGCACTGCGCAGAGCCATTCGTTCGCCACTCTTCGCATTATCTCCCGTGATTCGCACCATTCGGGACTCGATACAACACGGGGACCAACCATCAGGTTGGCCACTCTTTAGACCAACAGTAATGGCTTGAACACTTACCTGTTGTCGATATGCCATTTGCCTGGCAATGCAAACCCCTTGCCTGCTTGCCTATCTGCCCTGTGCGTCTGCAGCCACTATTGTGCGTGGTTCCTTCGTCATCTCCAACACGGGTTCAGGGCGACCGTAAACGTACAATGCTCTTCCAACCTGTAGGGCCATATTATAGCCATCAAGCATGCAAACCAGCGCCAGTGCACCCAGCAGGTACGGGAAACTGATGGCGTCCATTCAATTCCCTTCAGCACTATCGGATACCCCCAAGGCATCTGGCTAACCTCCTGTACAGATTGCGGGGCACGAAGCGCGTCAAAGCGAAGATGGCCATTCTTTACCAATTTTCTTCAGACCTTCGATGTCCAGCCCCAAGACGTCATCTTACTAGTCGACCAGGATCAGGAGGCCCCAAACCCCAGCCATATGACGATACCAAGATGCATGCATACACCAGCAACCGGGCAACGTCCCAAGTAGTGTCTTCGCATCTTCCCTAACAAGCATCCCCAGCGGTTACAGCAGCTCTAAAGGATGCATAGCACTGCCCTGCGAGCCGCTGCGTTACTGACTGCCTTCAATTTACAAGTCCTCTATGTTAAGTTGGCTCAAGCCTACCCGACCCATCCCATCCTATCTTTAAAGGTGCCAAGGCCTCGTAGCACTACCGCCCTTCACTCTCAGCTACGCCATTCGCCTCCGCTGGCGCCAGGTAAACCTTCAACCGTTGCATGGCTGCCTCCAGCTTAGAGTCCTCCTTGCAGTAGCAGAAACGCACCAGGTGAGTGGGGGGGCTCGCGCCCACGTAGAAGCCCGAGATTGGGATCGTGGTCACCCCGCCCTCCACGGTCAGCCGCTTGGCGAACGCCACATCATCCTCCCCCGACCGCAAGAATTTACTGTGTGAGGCATAGGCGGACCAAAGGATGTTGGCAACGTCAGAAGTGTAACAGACAGACCAGGCGTTTGCATTTGAGTTCATTAGTGATAAAGCCGAAGGATGGGGACCGGTAAGGACTTCAGGGCAGCAGAGGATCCAGCAAGATCCAGGATCCAGCAAGGTCAGCCGTCCCAATTTCCATGCATCCCCGCCGTTCGTCCATAACCCGCCAGCGAGAACAAAACTACAGCTGGCGATCCAGAATATCCAGCATTATTTACTACTTCTATAAGTTGTTACTTATACAACGCCCACAACCCCCCACGCATACGCACACGTGCCTGACATCCGCCACTAGGAAGTAGGCGCCATGTGCAGGCAGCACCCCAAAGCCCAGCACCGCCAGCTCCCTCTCCAGGTACCGTCGCTTTACCTCCAGACTCGGCCCAAGCGATCTCGAGGGCAAAACACAGCGGCACGCAGGGTGGGGGCAAGGACAAGGGAGTTAGGGCGGCAGCGTGAAGCGAGGTAGGGAATTTACAGTGGTATTAGAATTGGGGAGTATTCACAAGAGGATTGCTCTGAAAAGGAAATGCATGACGGCGATCAAAAAGGAACGGAAAGAGCATGTTGAGGAGAGGTCGGGCACGCGTACGCATAGACGCTGTCATCCCGCATGACAGCCGGGATGAGACCGTCCGTATAAGGCCAGCAGGACCCGGGTGTCAAGACGGCCTCTGTGTCCCTTGGGACCTCCCCGGCGTACCAATTGGTACGATTGCTCCTGGCAGCCACCGGGGCCAACCCGGACATCAGTACACAATATGCGTGTCATCGCGGTGGAGATGACGTCAGCAGCCTTTCCTCCTTCACACCACTCACAGGTAGAAGTCCGACTCCTGGTCCAACCCGTGCGCTACGGCTCGCTGCAAGCTTGACGGGACCGTGAACACAAGGAACTGATGCGCCTTGATGATGGGGTTCATCAACCGCGAGGGGCCCGTCATCCAGCCCACCTAAGGGCGGGACACAAGGCATACGAGGGACAAGGACATGTAGAGGGTTAATTCACCAAGCCGAAAGAAGGGACAGGCAGCACCAATTTCACCAGCTCCAAGGCCGTGTCCCTGACGCCGCGGCGCTCTTAAAATCCTCATCCGCGCCTTAATTGTGAATTCGACTCGCCGCCAGCACCCTGACCCCTATTCCTCTCCAAACCAACCATCCACACCTTCCATGCGGTGAAGGAAAACGTCTTCCCCGCGCTCCCTAGTCGTACACAGCGCTCCGCCATGCCCGGGAGCGAGCGCAGGGAGATGTGCTTAGCGCCGCCAAACACCAGGTGCTCGTACACCTGCGGAGGTTCAGGGGCGAAGGAAAGCGTCCGAGGATGGCGGCGGGCGGAAACTGTGAAGGGGGACCGGAAAGGTAGCAGAGAATCAGCTTCTTAGCTAGTGGACCAGAAATAATCGTTGTACCGGATCTCGTCCAGTTCCGGATCTAAGAGAAAAGGGTTCCTGATCGCCACCAATACAGTTATCAATATCGCATTTTCGGCATACCTCATCGCACAGCGCGATAACGTCATGCCGTATACAAAGCTCCGCAATGGCCTCGAGCTCTGTCCGGGTGAAGACCTGCAGAGGGAAAGGTAACAGCCGAGAGGCGAAGAGAGGGAGTTGGGATCGCGACGGCAACAACACCCGCGGAGAAGAATGCAACAATGACGCGGAGGTGTCGCATAATGGGCGCGCATCCGCAGCTCCCATCAACTCGTTCAAAAATGCTGTTAAAGGAGCTCCGTTTCAACTAGGATGCTGCAGTCCTAGCCTTTCATGCCATTCGCCAGCCCTGCATGGCATGTTTTCGTCTTAAATTGGATTCTTCCGTACCTTCTGAATGCCTTTTTCCCATCAAGCCATGCACAAGGGCATGCACACGTGCGCGCGCGCGCAGACACACACACCTTGCCGCTGGGATTGTGCGGGCTGTTCAGCATAATCATTTTGGTCTGAGGGCCCACCGCGGCCGCAAGCTCCTCCAATGGCACGGAAAAGTCGGGCAGCCGCAAACGTACAGGCACAATTGCGGCACCGCTGCGGCGGGCCATCGACACGTAACTGTCGTACATCGGGTCGAACATGATGACCTGCGCAGCGGCAGCGATGACGTCAAGATCACGGCGCTTTTTTTCAGTCACGGTTGAGTGGGGGTTGCGGGGCCTGCCTTAAAAACGCTCGGTACGCTCTGCACGGTAACTAGGCCCGCGTCTTTAACCAAAAAGCCGCGTCCATTCACCGGGTGCCCACACACCAGCAGCATAATCATTATCCAACATCATCAGTATCCGCCATCATTCGGGTGCCCTGATTTTCCCATTCAGTAGCCCAACTCAACCTCCTCCGGGCGGGGTGGGCCGCTCACTCCGCCCGGAGTCTGGCGGCCCACCTCGCCACACGCAGCGTTGCCACTTTGCCGCCGCTACATGTATATGCGCGTCTTGGATTACCCCTAAGGTTTTGGGCTTTCCTTTGCATATACCTGTCGAGCACTGCGCCCCATGTTGGATTGGCTGACGGTATTGGATGCGGAGAGGTATTGGCAACGGATCGCAGCGCAACTCAACTATACGCACCTCGTCTCCTGGATTGAGCAGGCCCAGGAAGCATGCCGCCAGTCCCTCCGTGGCCCCCACCGTCACAAGGGTTTCAGTCACCCAGTCCACTGGAATGCCCTGTGAAAGAGGGCGAGCAGGACCGGGAAAGAGGAGGAAGAGAGGAAGACGACTCATGCCCAGGCAGGAAATGGGCCAAGCAGATGGCAACACAGCGGTCAGCCAAGCAAAGCCTCGCACAACAGGTGGTGTATGTTTTATGTGTGTATATGTGTACGTCGCTCAGGCCCCCGGTACGATTGCCGTGTCCGCACAGTCAAACCCCAGCGCCACGGCATGCCTAGCCAATCACAGAGGTGTAACTCGGATTCAGCGGCGGGGCGACGAGAGCACTGTGTGTTGCAATGGTATAAGAAATAGAATCAAATACCCGATAATAGAAGCCGTAGACCCAAGAAGACTAAAAATGGGGTGGGGCGGGGCGCTCATGATCGGTGTCGAGCTTCAAAGGGAGGCCGCAACAGTGCGTCAACAGAAAATCCACATATATCCCACATGAGGGAACTTGAGGATGTGATGGGGCCTCACGGCATCGGCTGGACCCGTAATCCCAACCGCAGGACCCGTGCCGCTCTGCCGCAGTCCATATGCAGACGCGTGGTGCCCCCACACGTCTCAGTTCGCAATTCTGCACCATCATAAAGCCCCAAGTATAAAGTCCCAGAGGTCCGACTACACCGCCATTGGATTTCAGAGCCTGAGAATGATGTGAAGGGAATGCGGGCTGGGTGAATGCGCCCCTTTCCCCACCTGGTTTGCTTCACTGTGCCGGGCCACAGCCTGCCGGAGCTCTGGAACGCCCAGGAGGGAGGGGTATTGATTGTGGAAATCATACATTGCCTTCGATGCTATCTGCTTCATGGCTTCGGGACCCTCCGCGTCGGGAAAGCCCTGACCCAGGTTAACCGAGCTGTGCTCCATTGCTAGGGAAAGAAGAGTCCGCATGCAGTAGTAAGAGCGGGGCAGAGATTAAATTCGAGTTTTCCGATTATGTGGAACCGATTACAGCTGGGATGTATGCGAACAGGTATGGAGGTTTGCAACCGGTGTCAAGATGAGGTTCGGAAAGGAAGGGGGCGTGAAGGTTGCACGAATGTTAGGATTGGGTTTCGCCGTGAGGAGTGGGTGCAAATGCTCCCATGGACTCTTAAGTTGCGCAGATGATCATTAAGCCAAATGTCCCACGCCCACACCCATTCATAGGCATCACAGTGCTTGGTGACGATTAAAATGGACAGCAATAGTGAAAGAATTTCCCATTTTTATATGGAATCACAAAACCCACAACCAGATTCTGAAGGGCTCCACCGTGCGCAATGTGCAGGTAAGTGCAGTGGCGGCCCAAGAAACTAAATGGACCTACCAAGCTTGCTCATGACCTCAAAAATTGTTGTTGGTAGAGAGCTAAATAATTCATTCAGAGGCTTGCTACAGGAAGCAATCGCAGCAACTTCCTTATCGAATAGTTTGGCTTCAGGAGCCATTTTCACAGGCGATTGAGGGCTTAGGAATCGAATTCAACAACAAATTGGGACACTATATCACAATTGGAGCAAAAATAGTTGAACCTTTATATAACAACAGTGATCAACGGGCGACCAACGAGCAACGTCAGACATTGGTAACGTCCTGGCCTTACGGCCTGGATGCAGGAATGCTGGAATAGTGATCAATATGTAACGAAGCTTATATTGTTGGATAAGAATCGTTTCTTGTTGGTTGCTTGTTTCTTGGGTAGTCAAAGTCCGTTGCCATCGTCCGAGCGCACATGTGCTGCAGTACGGTGTTCCCATGAGATATCTGCCGTACATATCCATCCTTCTCGGATCTCAATTTCTCGATGTCGGAGCTGGGAGGCCTAATTGATTTTCAGGTGTGGTTACATCACAAGAATGGAAAATGGATTGCTCGAGCTTGATCGTCAGTACTCATCCCGGAAGATCACGGTTGGGCCCTGTCTCAAGAGATGGGAAATATTACGATGCAGTGGTGATTGCAACCTCCCACCTGTTAGAAAGAAAAGCGCCCGGCCCCCGGCCGTATTACTTCTTTCTCATTGTCCTGACTTATCACACCGTGTGTCGCTCGTTCTCAACACACCTCCGTGAGCGATACACGCTCCACGGTCTGCCATTACTGCGAGGACTCTACCTCGCCGGCACTCGGAGGACCCATCCTGGGCTTCCCAACGCTGACCAACAGCCAATGGGAAATCTATCCCGACCCGCGGGACTCGAAACCCCAACCTCAGACCAACCGCGCCCGGTCTCGATACCATGTTAGAAAGAAAAGCGCCCGGCCCCCAGCCGAATTTCTATCCTGTCATTGTCCTGGTTTATCACCGTGTGTCGCTCATTCTCAACAGCACCAGCTTCCATCCATGCGCCTTGTCACTTAATGCCTACCGTCCAGTCGCTGTATGAATCAAAACATCTGGAGTAGATCCGAAGGCTCCGGAGGGTATCAACAGGCCTCAGATGTGGTAGAGGACCTGGGTCATGGTGGAACGCTCACCAAACACTAAAACCCTAAGTCACCTTTATGACCGAGGCCTAAGGTGAGCTGTCACGACGTAGTGGTGCAAATCGTACACAATACATGCACTTACGTCACTACGTCATGACAGAGCTCCTTGATGCTGCGACAGTTCAGATGCCGCCACAGGTCAGACCTTGCTTCCAGCTATCCGGGAGTCACCCGAGAGGAAGGTCGCGGGCATTGGGCAGACCGACGTCACGAAGTAAGACCACCCGGGGGCAGAGAGGAAGACAACTAACCAAAAGGATTGAAACCTGGCCCCCGGGCTCTATGCCACTCAGTATTGTGTTAGTGTGTAAAGTGTGTTCGGTGGCCTATAAGCGAGGTATGCCTCGGCCCTGCGCGGTACAACCTGCGATAGCTTGCGGGCAATCCGTACGAAAGCTATTCCCTTTAGACAGAAGCAAGCGGGTTAGTAGATACTGGTGGATGATATACCCTCCGTGGCAGGCCCCGCCGTTGAGTGTAAGAATTTACGGGTTATGGATTTTGTGTCCCGGGGTGTCCCTGCTTGTCGTGGATGCTGGCGGCGGAAAACAGCATACGGAAGTTTTGGATCTGCTCCTGGTTTTCTAAGGGTCACCGCTAATTTATGCGAGCGACACGCGAGACATTTTGCGAGTTGCCTGCCACAACAAACCTAAAAGCTTTGTGGCTACTGTGGCTTTCCCCTTCCCCATGTAAATAACTCTTCATTAAGTCATCGTAATGGGGCTGTTTGTTCCCACAGGTGCCTGTGACGGACGGGTGCCTGTTGCAAAGAAACGCTCCCAGTAGGCAGTCGAGATAAACCTAGAAGAAAAGTCAACCGCAATGCCATAATTGCGTCGCTGTCCCCCAGCGACGAAAAAGGATGAAGAGATAAAAACCATTTATAAAATTGCGTAACTTAAGTTTATCCTAACCACCTTTCCAGCAGGGGCTCATTTCCGTGGTAGGATATTGACAAGCCCACGGACTGGAACTCCAAAATTGAACGCAGGACTCAATGTAAAGGCATCATCATCTAGTGCCAGCTGGCATGATCTTGACCACAAGCATTTCCCCAATAATGTAAGAATCAGGAACAGCATTTGTACGGCAGATATTTCGACTTAGGCAGATATTTGTCTTTGATTTTTGGCGCATGATATTATGTATACAAGGCCGCCATTCCAGATGTCATGTGTTCTTATAAGTAATACATTGCCTGCCATACAAACGATGGGCACCGTAGACGAGTTTAATTAATTGTCCTCTAGAACGTCACTTCATACCCAAAGAGCCTTGCGCTTGCGACCGCGGACGTATTCTTCTGACCTCGTGCGCCTGGCGCACACGAGGATGCCTGACACGGCGAGTAATGACGGGGATAACGCGAGCTGTGAAGTAAATAGCTTTCCGGCCCGTCTGTCCTCACCGCACCCAAAATGGAACGCGAGCGAGTTCCAGTGTTCTATATGTTATGAGCTGCTTCTCAATCCTGTTGTTGGTGAGTGGGCTGGGACGGTCCTGTGATTGACAATGGAAGCAAGGAAGGGAAGGTACCTTTGGCCGAAAGCTTCGGCGTTAAGCTTTGGTCTGGAAGGATTGAATTATTATACGAACTGACTTTCTTCCTCTTGACATATTGGGAGGCACTCTGTCAATAAGGTTGAGTTCGGATGATATGAGACGCTTGCAATGATGGCTGCATGGGGATTTCTTCAGGTTGTAATTATTTGCTTCTGCGGTTGTAGGAAGCTGCGGTCATGATTTCTGCAAGCACTGCATCGAGGAATGGAAGGTCTCGCGGCAGTTGGTGGGACAGGCCGTCCTTTGCCCTATCTGTCGCGCGGTGTTGCTTCCATCCGCGGAGCAGTCGTTCGGTGAGCTGGCACGGGCGTAGTGTGCGGCATCGGGCTCGATTGCGGCAGGGGTGGTATCCTGTGTTTTATGCCCGCATAGGCGGTTAGTACCACTGGTATGGCGCCTGCATTACACCGACGTGGCCTAGCAACACGTTCATCAATTTCCTTCCCTCGTAACACGTATGATTTTGAATATTTCGTACATCGTTCAGGTGTCTGTATCCGGCTTCGGGAAACCATCGAGAAGTTATTTCCGGAGCAAGTTGCCATGCGTCGCCATCAGGCCGTTCTTGGGACCCAGGCCCACAAGTGTGCGGGTGGGTCGCTTCCTGCGCCATCGCAGTGGCCCTAGGCTCTCATTTCGCTTGGCCGTACATTCTCACGACTGAATCGTATCTGCCTAAGTATCATTGTACTGATCCTTAACGAGGTGTTTGTATTGCGTGTTGCCTACATGGGATGCGGATGCTTGGTAATTCCTTTGCGCACCAGATTCCCCGGTGTACTGCAACGACCGGTAGTAAATCAGACAAACGGAGTTGTGACGTCACTCGTACATGACCGCGTACAGTAGATAGTTGCTCGGTTTTCGCACTCCATTGCCAACAAGCCATCGGAGCCCAGGGGCATGCGATTGTCTTTTAGCGTCGCCGTGTACGCAGTTCACATTAATAGAGAGCTCTTGTTGTATTGGTGGGCCCCGCACGTCATGCCCCATGCATGTGTATGTTTGCCTTCCTCACAAACATATGCCATTGCTATTGGCGCATCTGCATCGCACCCTTAATGCAGTATTAGGAGCCCTTCCAGTACTGACGCCATCACCTGTCCGTCTTTCGCATCCACCCCCCTGGTGACTGCGGCCCCGCAGCCTTCCCGCTTCTGCCTTCCTCCCCGAGCTCCTCCTTATCCACATCAACCTCTGGGACGTCCACCGATTCGTCCACCGCCACAACGAGCAATACCGCTACCACCAACTCCAGTGACCCCATGACCGCGACCGCCACCACAAGCTCCGGCTCGCCGGTTGGCTCGCTAGATAGCCCCTCCAGCGGCGGCGGTGCGCCTGGTCCGCCGGGGCCTGCAACGCCTTTCCCGCTGTTGGACCTGGATCTCCTCAGTCGCGCAGCGGAGCAGTACCGGGAGCTATCCTTGCTCGTTTCCGCAATTACCTCCGTACCCCCGCCACCGGCGTCTGTAGTGCAAGCCTTTACGCATGCTGCCGCATCTATGGCGGACCACGTCAGCAGCCGGCCTGGGTTCAATGGCGCACTGCCGACGGCTGCGGCGCCTTTGCAAACCCAACAGGCCGCGGAGCTGGCGCAACTGTTCCTGTCGTCCGGCGCGGCGCTGACGTCGACCGCGGCTGAGGCATTGCAGCAGCAACAGCAGCACCAACATTCACTTCAACAGCAGCAGCAGCAGTCATATGCTCAGCCTTACTCACAGATGCATCGGCAGGACTCGCCGTTCATCCTTGACCCTGCGGCGGGTGTAGCAGCAGTGGCGAGGATGTCAGGGGCAGATGCAGCTGCCTCGGCGGCCATGGCAGCTCAGCTGGCGGCCTCCGCCGCCGCCCCTAGTGGCGGCGTTAGCAGTGGCGGCGCGCCAGCGCCAGTGGCTGTGGCGGCACGCAATGCTGGCTTCCTGGAGGCGGCGCTGACGCTACTAACGTCAGCGGCGGCGACGTCAACAGCTGCCGGGCAGCTCCGGACACTGGTTTCCACGCTGCATCACCAACAACAAGCCGCCGCGGCGGAGACGGGGTCCCGGGGATCCGCACCGTCAGACGGCGTTGTGGCTCAGGGCGCTGCAGCAATGGCAGCATCGAATGCCGCTGGAGATATGCTGCGCATGACTGCCAACACTGTACAACAGCTGACGGCAGAAGCTGCCGCTGTCAGCCAGTTGCTGCGGATACACCATCAGCAGCAGCTGCAGGCACACATGCAGGCAGCTTCACAGGCGCAGGCAGCGGTGCAAGCACAGCAGGTGCTGCAGCTCCACGCGGCGCAGCAGCAGGCGCAGGTGCAGTACCTAGGTCCTTACTTGATGGCGGCGGGGCCGCTACAGGCGGCGCCGCCACTGCCGCCGCAGCCGCAGCTAACTCCGCCTCACATGCTGATCAGCTGGGCGAACGGCCTGACAGCAACGGCTGCGACGGGCCCCGTCATCGTCCTCGGTGCTTCTCCAACCCAGCAGGCTACCCAGCAGCCCCACAATGTGTACTCCGTTGCAACTGCTGCCGGCAACCAGCAGGCGTATGTGGTAACACCCCCTTACTCACAATTGCCGTACACTTCAGCACCTGTGGCCACGGCTTCATCTGCTGCCGCCGTCAGTGCCGCCGCTCCTGCTGTAGAGCTGTACGGCTGGGGTCAGGCCGTAGGCACGGGAAATCATCAGGACGCAGTAACGGGGTCCACGTGGCCGGCAGGGACCATCACCGCTGGGAGCCAGGGCCCATTGTGCTACCCACTGACAGCGGCGCATGTCCGGTTTCAGTCTACACAGCCGTATATGGCGGTCGCCACCACGGCCGTCGATGGCGGCAGCAGCAGCAGCAGCGGTGGCCTGCAGCCCATGCAGGTGTCTGTACCAGACCATCTATTGGAGTCGTCGGCCAATGCGACAGCTCCTTTGTCACCGCATAGCCGACAACAGCGCCAGCAGGCCCTAATACCGCCGCAGCAGCAGCAGCACCTTGGACAGCAACAACAGCAGCAGCAGCTGTTGCTGCTGAGGCAGCAAGCTCAGGCACAGGCTGCTACCCGCGCCGGTGCGCCGACGGGGTTGTAACACAGATGAGTCCATAAGGCAGCAAAGCAGAAGGTTGGGGATGAGCCCCAGCTGTGTGGGAGCTAAACGAGTTGTGCGTTACCCGAGTGCGAAGAATCTGAGAGGCGTCAGGAACTCCAGAGAGAAGCGGGCACTCCCAAATTGGTCGTTTGTGATAGGGGACCTGCACGTATTATAAAATAGGACGTGAGCCATGTGTCCATACGCAGCTGGCGAACTGGAGTGAGGTGTTCGAGGGCATACAGGGTGTCGTAATGTGCATAGCCACAACCACCGCAAACCCGACGATCATGGGACGTCTCGTCCATCAGTTCATCGGTTGGCGACCGGCGGCGGCAAAGCTGCTGTTACTGTTACGGCGACAGCAACTACGGCAGCGGGTTGTATAGCATGAGGTCTGCCTTCCGCTACCTCGCTAGAGGCACCTTGGGTTGACTGCTAGGTGGCGGCGGTGTGTTCGGGAAGGATCTCAACATGTTTTGTTAAGAGGGGACGCGACGAGGGACGGAAGGGAGAAGAGGACAGGAAAATATGATAACAGCAGCAGTGGCAGGAGGAACAATAGCCGTCTCCTTCTGAGAAACATTTTTGTAGCCAAGGCTGGGAGGTATTGCTGGCGACCTGCAAATTGACCAACCAACAATCGACCGTGTCGAGTTGTAGGTCCCCTGAGATGTCCGCGCCGTATACGCGCGCGTATTTAGGAAATGATGGTGGGCAAGATGATGGAGGCTGTAGAGGTCATTGCGTCAAGTTGTGCACAACAAGGAACCACGAAACATAATGCCCATTTGGTGGGCACTCGGAAGAAAATCGGTCGAGCTACGCGGGATTATGGTGGTGAGAGTACGTCTCGCCCCGGCACTGCAGCTGATAAAGCACCGCCGACCTGGACGGCAAGGGCAAAATGTGAGGGACGGCGAGTAGAGGCTCTGGAGGGCGGTGAGCGTCCCGATTCGGGATTAGGCAGCTTCGGTGGCGCTGGATGGGCACCGGGATCAGGGGCATGGACGGAGAGGTGTCAGTGGCGAGAGATGCGAAACAGAGGCAGAGAGGCGAGCTGTTGCAGGAGGGCTTCTGCACAGGCGCGAAGAAATGCCGCCCTTTGGTGGTGTCGAGTCATACACGGGAGTTCACCTAGCTACGCGATTGGGTGCGGGCTAACAGCTGCTAATAATCCTCAGCCGAGGCAGCAAGGCTCGGTACGAGTGGCTTCACCGTGCAGATCATCCAGGGCATGGCGCAGACAGCACGCCAACATAGCTGGCTGTGTGTTATGCCCTGCCGGTCTGACACACTGGCCACCCTTGGGTCATGCTCGGCGTGCTGGTGGCGCGTCGACCTACCCATGAGTTGGTGTCTGCGTCACAGCCGCTGGCAAGCATACAGGCAGGGGGTCAATGAGTGCACATTACCGCGCAGGAATGCTGCTTTCCTGATTTTATGGCTTCTTGACGCCGTCGGGTATCTTTTTGCGTTCTTTAATTATTCGCTTCGCCTTCATTTTCAGTCGCTGTGGTTGCCAGGACGGTGAGGGATGGTTGTCGGGCGGGTGGGTGGCTCTCGCCCGGATGGTTCACGCCTGCTTCCTTTGCTGATAAGGTACCGTGTCACCTCAGCCGACATGGACTCGTCACCGTCCGATCGAGCATAGAACGAGCAATGTCTCGTTCCATGATACACGCTCAACAGCTTATCTGAGAGAATTCACCGCCTTTGGCCCTAGCGAAATCGTTTTGTTCTTCCGTTAGCTGTGCGCTCCTTGCCGCCAGGGGCAAAGGTCAGTTCTGCGCCCACGCCCATTGCCGTTGTCGGCGGGGGTGTCCACTAGCGCCCATCTGGCTTCAGACATCGTCGTGGGGGCACTGCCACTGCCGGGCGCACAAGCGCAATTTTGCATATCCTGAACTGCATGCACTACTGCGGGGCCCCCCCCGCCGCGTGAGGGGGCAGTGAAATAGAGGGAACTAGGTGGCGGCTGCATTGTCTTAGGGTTGACGGACGGACGCGAGGTGGTCGATGGGGTGGGGAAGAGGCGGGGCCATGTCCAACCTTGGCCACGTTTCTCAGCAGGAGCGAGCCTGTACCTATTTTGGCGGTCGAAGACACAGCACTGCTTTCTGTGTGATGCCAGAAAGGATATGACTTTACATAGAAACTCGAACTGTATCCTTTTCTTCCATGCATCTTGCGTGTCTACATGTGTGTGGCTCTGTGTGTATCGGTGTTCTTTAATGCATGCCCTTGCACAACAGTAACTGGTCTCCGGTTCGCTAGTACGGACAGAAATGGGTTTTAAAAGAGGAGGGTGAGAGCGTGGGTGGGATCAGAGTGCGAAGGGTGGGGCCCAGGGTCCGGGATAATGAGAAATTGGCTAGTAGTCGTATGATGGCCCCCTGCAAGGGCAGCATCACAGAACTGAGGACGTGGGCAAGGAAGGGTCCTTAAGTGCATGTTATGGGCTATTCAACAGATGCTGAAGTGAGCATGTTGCACGGTCCTGGTTGAAGGCAGTGGAGGTGGCGGTATGTTGTCGCCAATGCAACCGTGCATTGCGTGCCGAGTTGCGGAGAGTTCGTAAGGCACACTTCCGGAAATGCTGCTTACTATGCTGATGTGGGGCTAAATTTACTGATGGTAGTGAAACTGACGATGACACTGCGCCAATGGGAGTTGTGTGCGTGTTTGTCGTTTATTGGGCAGCTAGATTGGCGCCAAAGTCAACGGCACTCCTGAAACGCACACACGCGACTACCGGCTCCTGTGCCTGAATACAGTGTGTCCGCTGCAGCAATAGGACAAGCTGTATGTGACAGGACGGCATTGCTTTCTGCCTACCGCAGAGGAAACGGATGCAAATACACGTCACAACGACACACAGCACTGCAAATCAACGTCGTGACGTCGGATGGGTTTCATCTGTCAACGCGCTCAATTTGATTTGATTTGATTTTCGTCCGTTTGTGGAGAGCCTGCGAAGATTCAACTGGCGCGGCGGTGTTGTGTAGGGTCAGCATCACAAGCTCGTTGTTTTGCGCACAGCCTGCATATCCACCAGATGTACGTTCCGTGCCTGCATGGAGGGCAGACAGTCTCCATGAGGTGGTGGAGGGGAGGGGAGGGGAGGGATCAAGCAGAGTGGAAAAGCATGGAGGGAGGGGAGCTGTCTCGATCATTTTGTGAAGGCAGGTCCAAGTGGTTCACTTGGAAGGGCGGAAATCGCTACCAGCTTAGTACGCTGTAATAAACGCCGCTTCGGGGACAATGCTGGTGCTGGTGCAAAAGACGCTGTCACTAATGCTGGTGTTGCTCACGAGCAAGAGAAACGAGCTTAAGTTCGTATAAGGAGTCCACGCCGGTGTGAAGCCACATGCAGCTTGGCTTCTCTAACATGTGGTAAGAGGTGGGCACTTCATGCGCCGTTGCCTGAATAGCGCCGTGAGGATGTTTGGATGGGGGCCGGTCATAATTGCTTGGTGTTTTGGCCTGGACGCTGCCACTCCCCCCTCCTCATCCGGAAAAAATATGGTTGAGTGGTGAGTCGTATGAGAGGAAACGCGGGTGTGTTCCTTCGCGGATTGAGGTGTAACTTGGAAAAGTGCATGGAGGGACACGCCGAGCCGAGCGCACCAGGCCAACCGATAGAGGGGTTTCAGGCACTTCAAAATTTTGCGTGGCGCCCAAGCAGCGCTCATTTTGTAGCCTGCTGGCTGGCGGTCGGCGAGCTGCTGAGCGGGCAATTCCACAGAAGGGCGCAGGCAGAGTCTGGTAATCGATGCATGGCATCTAAGCCGCCCCAGCAGCGAGACTGGCCTCGTGAAATCAGCGACGTGCAGGAGTATCTGCCCCAAATCCAACCTTGGGAGGGATCCCTGTTTCGTCAGCGCATGCTGCCCCGGGTCAGAAAGGGAATGCATTCGGCCTGCGTCTGGGGCCACACCTAGCGCGCACTTTTGCGGTTAGCGAAGGTTGCTTTTGTGCGCTGTATTTTATTCGCGTAGCGGTTTCCCCCGACTGCAGCATGCTCCTGTACGCGTTTGTAAGGCTCCCAGAGATTGCTCTGCGTGTTTTGGGTTGGAGAGGATAACCGAAGGTCGGTATGTCGGCTGGAAGGTCTGGAGTAAGCCTTCTTACATTGTGTGTGCATGCTGCTACTGCGACCTACCAGCTAGGCGGGTTTGTACCATGGCTCTAGTGGCTTAGCTGCCAACTGCTGCGAGAGGAGGATCAATGCATAACTGGAGAATATAATTATCCTTACTAACTAGTGCACCGGGGCAAGTGCCGGTGCATTAGCTACTTCCACCGGCACTTGCCCCGGGCCAAGTAACTAGTGCTGGGCACGTTCGCCATGGGCGTAGCGTTTTAAGTAAAATGTGCAAGGCGGTCGCAGAAGTGGTGGATTGTGCGAAATTTTGTAAAAGCTGATTTCGCAGTGACCATTATGATGATTTCAATTTCCAAGCCTCCTCTGAAAGGCGAAATGAGGAGCGGCATGCGGGAATCCGCACTCCACACATTAACATCTTATTCCAGTTTTGAGGGACAATGCAGAATGTCCAAGGCTGATGCACAAAGTGTTGGCCCTACCGTATCTGTGCCATACAGTTATGAGAATGGTCAGGACAACGGTTGCTTTAGCCCCTCATCGCCCCTCTAACATTATCCTGTCCTTGCTTGCATCTGATGCCTCCAATGGTGCGTGCACTACAAATTTAACCACTTCCGGAAATTGCCTGCGCTAAAAGGGACAGTGTTAGTCACTTCGACATTCCGGGAGATCATGTCGGGCACATCAACTAATATTACAGGTCAAATGGAGATGAATTCTTCTGATGTGCATGGTACCGTTGGAACGGAGGGCCCCCAACTGTTCGTGTCGTAGCATTTGACTATGTTCCGAGTTACTTCTGTCAAGAGATTATAGGTTAAATTGGAACTAAGGAAAGATAAACAAACACAAGAGGTTTGCTGTATGAATGGTCTCATTTTGCGCACGACTGCTCATCTTCGTCCAAATGCGTGGCGTACTTCGGGTGTAATGCACGCATTTTCGTTGTCGTGCCCGACGGCTATTGTAATATTTCATTACAGAGCACTTTTTAAGCCAGGGAAATACTGGTAGTAAAGGGAAGATCATAAGCTCATCGACGAGCGGAGCTCGCCTTCGCTCTTTTGGGCACGAAGGCCGCTCTTTGTTCTTCGTCCACGTTATCGGGATCTCTAATGCTAAAGATTTTGCGCCAATTCCGTTCGGGTTCAGCGACTGCGTGCCGGAGCCACCAGCAGCGTCTTCTTAGCACCGCAACGACTGTTGCCGGTTCCGGTCCCCCGACAACCTTTTGCCTCACCACACAATCCCCCGGCTCCCGCCGAACTACGCTCCTCCTCCGAGCCATGGCTGCAAGCACCACCGTCAGCGACATGACTACGGCCGTCTCAAAGCCTCGCGCACTTATATACGATAAGCCTGGCGAGCCGCTCGCAACTCTGGCGCTCCGGGGCCTGCCGGCCCTGCGCGAGTGCGGTCCAGGGGAAGTGCAGCTGCGCTTTTTGCAGGTAGACAGGCTGGGGAGGAGGTTTGGGACTAGGTAAAACGCCCCAGGAGGTGGTGCTGGAGATCGAGAATAAGGAGAGAAAACGGTATCAGGTGGTGCACTGCAATTTCTTACCCCACTCTTATACCGACTCGGAATGGAGGAAGATACTCCTCGACCAACCCCTCCTTCACTAACCCCCCCCCCCCACTACAGCCCCCCCCACTACCCCTCCCCCACTCCCTCTCCCGCAGTCGCCCATCAACCCTTCCGACGTCAACACGATACAGGGCAAGTATCCCATCCAGCCGCCGTTACCGGGGGCTGTACCCGGCCACGAGGGCGTGGCGGAGGTGCTGGCGGTGGGGCCCGAGGTGCGGTAAAAGCCACAGCTCCTGCGTGGGTTTGAACCACCGCTGGCGGGCTGGCCTTTCTTCCGGACTTTGTTTTTCGGAATTTGTTTCCCGCCCGGACACACGTGGGATGAAGAAGAGAACGCAAAAAGAAAAGGGGCCGCCATGGGGCCTCAGCTAACCTGTACTGACACGCAGCCTCCACCATGTCATCACATACTGCAACTCAAAACTCTTCACCCTTCACGCCTTCAGCCACACCGTGATGTGCTTGCCGTGTTGCATGGCTACATGGTTGCATCTTCTTCCCCTTCTTTTTTGGTTTTCCTCTCTCCTCTTTCCTCTTTCCTCTTTCCTCTTTCCTCTTTCCTCTTTCCTCTTTCCTCTTTCCTCTTTCCTCTTTCCTCTTTCCTCTTTCCTCTTTCCTCTTTCCTCTTTCCTCTTTCCTCTTTCCTCTTTCCTCTTTCCTCTTTCCTCTTTCCTCTTTCCTCTTTCCTCTTTCCTCTTTCCTCTTTCCTCTTTCCTCTTTCCCTGCCGAAACCAAGCCATGGACACGCTAAGCCCTGACAGAGCCTTCCGCCAGCTCTGCGGAACGGCCTGGCTTCTTCTGGTGACTAGCTGCTCGTCCGCCTCCGAACCGCTTTCGATCTCCTTTGGCGCGCCCATCAGGTGTCGGGGCTGTCCGCGGGCGACTGGGTGGTTCCCTTGACTCCGGCTCAAGGAACGTGGCGCAGCGCGGGTACCTTCTCTGCGGCCCACTGGCACAAGGTGCCGCGTGAAATAGGCCTGGAGGCCGCCTCCACCCTCATCATCAAGTGAGAAGCCAGGGGTCAGTTCGGGAGTCAGCCGAGGCTCCAGGGAGGGAAGAAGCACTGCGTGACTCGTTAAATCATTTACTGAGCGATTGTGCACTTTGGCGGCTGGCCCGCCGCCGTTGTCACATGGAGTCGTGATATGACGTGCAGGTGTCGTGACAGGCGGCGTAATCACACGGCAATCACACGGCACTTCTTAGGTTTGGTTTGCAGTATTTTGTCGTGACACAGGGGTGGAATATGCGAAAAGCGTATGTCTTTATATTATTATTTTTTTGGTAGTAATATAATAATAAAAAGTATTAATTATTGTATCCAATATATTTTTCATAGTCCACAGCTGCGCTGCATGTGTTCGGAGGATGCAGTAGAAGAAGCGGAGGCGCGCGGGTTGGGAACGAGGGGCCCTTCTGCATCCACCGGCTGCTGCCGGGTGTCAAGGCTGTGGTCCGGGTGTGCGTGAAGCTTATATGCGATCAGGTGTTGCTCGTTCCGCGCAAGCATTACGAGCCGGCTCCGCACTGTCTCTGTGCGTGTGTCTACCTGTGTTTCACACGGGTTTGGCAGGCCGTCAGCAGTGCACGGGAACCCCGTTGAGCTGTGCCCCTCCACCGCGTAGCTTCCAAACCGCTCAACTCCGAAGGGCCTTATCTTGTGGTTGGCTGTTACATTGCACTTCTGGGCTTCAGCTTCAGTGCCTCCATCTTTTCGCCTCTCCCCAACTCCCAACTTTCTCGGCGGCCAGCCCCCCCACGGCTCTCGCGATGCTGGAGAACTTTGTAGAGCTGAAGCAGGGTGACACGGTGGCCCAGAACGGGGCCAGCAGTGCAGTGGGCGAGGTGAGCAGAGCGTGAGTATGAGTATTCGCACATCCCACCGAGTCGTGGCCACATTCCTCCTCGTCGTCTAATTAGTGGCGCGCATGAGTGGATTGATGAGATTCCCGATGACCCCATCTCTGCCATTGAGCGAAACCGCAGCCAAGGGAATGGGCTTGGAGTAAACAGCGGGGAAAGAAGCCCCTGTTGGGCTTCACTCCAGTCCGACTTTGCGAAATGTTAAAAAAGGGTTTCCGTAGGTGTATGCTCGTCACCGTACTAGCTATTGCCTTACCAGGCATGTCTCATTCTCGCGCCTCCACATTGCCCTTCCCTCCTGGCCCCGTCCCCTCCCCACCCGCCCCTTCGCCGCTGGCTTCAGGCTGTCATCCAAATCGCTCGCGCTAAGGGCCTCCGTACCATTAACATTATACGGGAGAGGTACGGCGCCGCCCGTGTTGTGTGCGCTCATGGTGGTGGGCGGACTCATTAACTGAAATACCCAAACCCGTGAAATGATGAGGAGATGGGGAAGTGGTGGATGCGCAGATTAATTGCTGTGAGGAATCAGGAGTTGGAGGTGGAGTTGTGGTGGTTGTTCTTTTTCCTCGACTTCGCGAGAAGCTACCTTCCAGGGGATACCACTATGCCCGATGGCATACCATATTAGCGACCTCCACCTATGTGCGAGGCCTCCCGGGGGCCCTGCCTGGGCGCCACCCATCCACAATGACTCGGGGCGGCGGAGGAACCCCCACTCTCACCGCACGTTTTCTGGTTACCTTCAACCGCACTGCGAGTTCTGCTTCCCGTCCTCTTGGGTCGTCGCTGCAAGCACTGCCTTGGTACGAAGACCTTTGCATCTCCAGCTGTCGGTCTGTTTCTCGTCAATGCCGGTGACTGGACCTTGGCTCCCAACCCAACTCCCGACCCAAACCCAAACCCAAACCCCGACCTTTCCCTACGATTGTTTTGCTGCCTCCGTTCCAAACACATATTCGATATATAACGATATAAGGCCCAATATGGAGGCCACTGTGGCCCGGCTGCGAGATCTTGGCGCGGATCTCGTGACTACGGAGGAACAGCTCAAGGACGATCTCAGTAAGCAATTATGTCGTATATATATAATATGTACTCGCGCTTTGCATTACGTCATGCCGTGTGCGTGCCGTATAATCACCGTTATGTGCCCTTGAGTGTGCAGTGAACAAGGAGCACAGCATAGTTCACTAGGGTTTAGTGTCCGCACATTGACGTGAGGGGCGGATATCTCTTTTGAACTGATATTGTTTTTGAAGGAGGGGTGGATTGTTCTTTTGATTTGTGCGCACGGAGCTGATATATGTATGTATATCAGATCGTTTTATATGTATCCCCATGCAAGGCCATCGTCTTCTTCCTAAAGGACATGTCATCGCTGGTCCCCATAGGCCAACCCGCTGCTACCCCTGCCGCGCGGGTTCCACTGACCGTTAGATCTCTACCCTCACGCCCCCACGTTCCGGGGCCAGAGCCTTTTTTAACGAGCAAGCCCTGGTTCGGGCCCTCGCACCGTATCGTTTGTCGTTGGTTTGTTACACCCTTCGCGCCTCCCCCCGGCTGTCCGGCTGTCCGGAACGCCTCCTGGCGACTAACTGCACTGAAGAGGCCTCGGGTCTTCCGAGTCCCTTGCTGGGCCTCAATTGTGTGGGTGGCAGCGCGGCGCAGGCGGTGACCCGCATCTTGCAGTGAGTTGTTTTTTGGCGGAAGGAGGGGGAGGACCGGGCGGCAGCGGCTGCTTTCCCCCTCTACTATAAGTAGAGGAGGTATGGGTTGGGATAGGAAGGGGTCGTCGTCATCGTTACCGCCGCGGATGTGTGGGTACCGTTCGCTGCATGCGTGCTGTGGCTTCATCCTCACCCCGCCGACCACCACCTGCCGCTATCACTTCTGCCACCATTCTGCCATCTGTACTATTTACTTACCATTCCCAACCCACCCCCGTGGAATCCTCCTGCGACTTAGCTGTTGCAGTTTTCTGTTAACCTTCCTTGGTGATGTCTAACGGCTGACGGTTAACGGCTGTGATGGCTTTTCCCCGCAATCCTCCAATCTTGCAGGGATGGTGGCACGCTGGTGACGTATGGCGGTATGTCCATGCAGCCCGTAACTGCCCCAACGGCCGCCATGATCTTCAAGGACATTTCTTTCCGGGGCTTCTGGCTTACGGGCAGGTGAGAGGTAGCCTCACAAGATGTCAGCAATCGCCGATGGCGGCGCTTCACATCGGTGCTTTCAGCTCTCTGCGTTGTGCCGGAGGGTATCACAAACTCACCGCAAGGGGGTACCTGGCTGGCATCTAGCTTGCAGCCGGATCTAGATTCGATAAAACGTTATTTACTATAGGTAGCGGTATGGGGCCCCCCCATTCAAGATATTGAAATGCAAGTAAAGCAATATGTATCCCCTTCCCCCATCTACCCCGCCTGTCATCACGTCCTCTGCATGTCATGTCCTCTTCCCATGCTGTCCCTTCCTTTTTTCGCCCAAGCCCTGAAGCCCTGGCCTCCCGTTCCTGCTCCCGACGCCTCCACCGCCGATTCGCCTTACAATTTACCCTAGGTGGTCGCAGGCTCAGGGCCTCACAGGGCGGGCAGCCTCCCTGGACCGGATCGTTCAGATGTATCTCTCCGGTAGTCTGCGGCCTCCCGCAGTGAAGGCCTTCGCATTAGGCCGCTGGAAGGAGGCCTTTGCTGCGCTGGAGGCGCCTCACCGGGGCCACAAGGTCGTGTTGGCGCCGTCAACAGCGGATGGTGAAGATGTGGCGTGAGAACGCTGTGTGGTGCTGCAGTGGAATGAACGGATGCGATGCGCTTTGAATGATGGGGATGAGGATTGATGCCACACCGGAGGGCGTGTAGCAAGGCTGGTCATGGAGTTGCGGATTGAGGATTCCGATTCGTCAGCGTTTCGTCCTGCTTCGGAATGCTGCAGTTGCCAGTTGTTACTGTTTCTGGACGTTGGCGCTGTATCCTTGAGACGTCGCATGCTTTTGCAATTGTACGTATTACATAAGCGCCGATGCGTGCCACAATGTTGTCCTGCATTCGTTCGTTCGACATTGCAAGACATATCGCTTTTCCTTCAAGTTGATACACTCTTCATCCCAGAGTCTCGGCCACGACTAGTACTACAGATAGACAGACGGACAAACAGGCATCGCAGTCCGTTAGCACACAATTCGTTATGCAATGGAGAAGGAACTTTGGCACAGCTCCTCACGATGGTTTGTTAAACCCTACCCTCTTAACCTGTTTTCCTCAGCAGAACCCAGCGCAGCACAAGTCTCTACGTACAAATGCGATTAACCAACCAGACTACAACCAAAACAAAGAAAACTACTTTGCTTGCGATTCTATAGCAACGTCCATGCATGTGCGAACCCAAACACGCGCATCCCTTCGCCACCATGCATATACACACATACACAGATTCATGACCACGGTCGAGTGTACATGCGTCTTGCTGCACACCGTCCTTTGCCGCCCTTATATGCCGTCGATAACGGCCTGCTTCGGCAGCCTTGCGTATGTTGGAAAAATGAAGGCATTGCCACGGCATATCTTGCGTCTCGCGTACCTCCGTACCCTCCTCCGCTGCTCCGATGTACTCCGACCGCACTGAACGTTGAACCCCTGCCATCAACCCCTGCCAGGAAGCAGAACAACGGCGACAATCCTGCCGGCTTTGCCGACTCCAAATTTCTTACTGCTTGTCCTATCTCCAAGCTGCGGACCCCGCCGATCCCTGCTGAAAAGCCTTTTCGTGGAAGACCGCCCTTATTTGGCCTCCTCCTGCATTAATCTATGCTAGCTGTGAGTCTTGTCCGTATCCATGGCTGGCACTTTAGCCGCTTACGTCATCATCCTGATGTTGGACCATTCATCGACTGTCCTGACTACCCAGCAGCTGCAACAGGTACAGGAAAATGTTGATGATGTCCAAGTATATAGACAGCGAGGCGAAAACGTACTCGTCGGGAGACAGGGCATACTTGTGACCGCCCATCAGCAGCTGAAAACGGGCGAACAAGGGGGCGAAGTAGGCGAATGAAGCCGTTAAGCCGCGTTCATTCGGGCCGAAATTCAGGCGGCAAAACGTCTGAGCGTCTAAACGGAACCAGCTTTACGAACTGCTTCCTCCAGACCTTAATTCACGGAATTTATATTGCTGTCAGCATATGACACAACGACACACAACGGCACATCCACTCCTATCCATACTAACATGAACACTAACAAATACCCAAGGCGCGCCATCCTGGGGAGCATTCCATGTGCCCCATCGACTCCCAACTCGTCCCGCAGCCTTCCGGATTCCACGTCCCATCTCTGTTGCCCATCCCGATACTCCTTATATCCGGGACATTCTTTATATGCGCACACACCCGTACACCTAACGCGGGGGGACTCCTGATCGTTACCCCTCACGCACCTGCAGGTCGAAAATGAGGTAGAGCGAGAAGAGCACTACCCCTGCCACGCATATGCCCACGTAGAGCCACGCAGCCCGGATGAACAGGTTGAGCAGCGATGCGGCGAACACCGCCAGCAGCACTGACATGAGCAGTCCATTTGCTACGGTGAGGTCCACCTTGGACTGCGTGGCGAATAGTGCACAGCCCAGGACCACCACTGCAGGTGGTAAAATGCATGCGCGCACGGGTGATGGAGTCAGAAAGTGGAAGCAAGGAAGCGCAGTAAGTGTACAGGTAACCTTAAAAGCAGCCGGCAGGGGTGGAGACTGACAGGGCCGAGGAGGAGAGGCAGAAGAGTGGTAAGGTGCGCGGGCATTAACAAACCATACAGATTAACAGGAGAGAGCTATATGGAACTAGCGACGAGGTACGAATAAACGAGAGAGGAAGGCGGTGGGTGTGCAGTAGGGGGAGATTTGGCAGTGACAAGTACAAATTTGGATCTGGATCTAGATGCAGACGTGATGCGAGCAATGCAGTACCCTGAAAACGCATCTGCAGAGCTCCCCGCTGACCTGCGGTCAGTGAAGTGAAGAAGAACCCTGCTTTCTCGGAACGTGGGGTGAGCAGCCGCCAGGCTGCCAGCGTTATACGCAACCCAATATGTGCCTCGCGCACCTGTCGTAATTCCGATTGCGAGCAGCACGATCTTGGTGTCGTACATGGCCGAAACAGTGCCAACCAGCACGGCCTCGCATAACGTGAAGCCGGCAAGCACGAAAAGATTGAGTGGGTGGCTGCGGCGCAGGTTTTCCGAAAAGCTGAGCGCCAGGATTAGCACGAGAGACACCGCAAAGGCGGTCCAGAAGGGCCATTGGCTGGTGAAGATGTAGGTTTTAACTGGGACAGAGAAGACGAAGAGCGCCGTCACAGCGGCGGTGATAAGCAGCTGTGTGCCCAGGAGGCCTTAATGGGGATTTGGGAGAGGGAAAAGACGATTGCGGGAGGAACGGGATTAGGAAAATGGGATAAGCGCGGCACTTTATGAGTATGCGCAATTCCCAGTATGTTCAGAACCGGAACCTGTGGGAGGTGGATGCCGGCCAGCAACACCGTGCTTTCCAACAGGCGGCTGTAACGACGGAGTAGGACAGTATCGAAGCGAGTTGGTCAGATAGTAGTGGCATTCTATTGCTTGTCATCGGAAATGGCGAAATTGTTTCCAATTTGACACGGAGGGTTGGGTTCTGGGAGTTCCAGAAGTTCACCCCCAAAGCGGCCTGCACGACCCTGAAGTAGGGCAGCGGATCAAGCATAGCAAGAACCTATCAAACAGCCGAAGCATGCAAATGAACGCCTTCGAGGGTCATTCCTGCGGACCCTGTCACTTTCGAGGCAAATCGCCCTGCGCCCCGCCAGGCACAGAGATTACGACCAAAGGCGTTACGACATCCAAAAGATGCTATCAGAACTAGATCTAATGGCGTGATCGTGACAGGGCGTGCAGCATACAGTGTGATAATGGGTACTCCGATACCGACTTTCCGAAGTTTGAAGAAGATAGTCACCGAATGCCTCACCTAGGACTTTCCGCACAAAGCCATGCCGCACTTGACGTTCCGCAAACTCGAACGCATAACTGTCCTTCGGTCCACCACCCAAAAGCCCTGCCTCCTCATCGTAGTAACGGGATGCCATTATTTGAGTAGTAATGGACAAGGCCTGCCAGGCACTGACGTATATAAGAATTTTATCATAAAATACATCTAGATTTTGCAAGGTTCCGGCAAAGTGACAACCGATTTCCCAAGCGAGTACGGCGCGAGGATTGACTCAATGCAAAGGCCAATCATGGATTTCATATGGCAATCTTCCTGATAGGATAATTCATTAAGTCATGCATTTGAAAGAGTTCCTCGCCTTAATGCTCGCATTTCGGCTTTGGCCTATCTGACCTTCTTGCGCGGCAAAGTTCACAAATACCCACACGCTTTCATATGCTTAATTAACGTCCATAACCACATCCAACACACGCTTAGCCTTTCACTTCCACAGTTGCGACCCCAGCGCCTTGCAACGACAAACCCTCCTTCCCGGCGAGGCTGCTTGCCGCCTAGTGGCGTTCCCTGCGGCCTCTGCGGCGATGTGGGGTTCTGCCCCGCCCGCCCGCGGGGCCGCAGCCGGCACTTCCCGCGGTGCGGGCCAGTTTTCCTTCTACGTCAGCTGCGATATCAACTTGCAAGTCCGTGTCAAGGTTTCGGAGCTCCAGGGGCTTCTGCCGTCCACCCGCTCACACTTATCGAGCCCTGCCGGGTCCATCGGCCTTATTGCCGACCAAACTGCAGGCCTCGGCTTCGATGCCACGTGCCCTCACGCCTCCCCCAGCCCGACTGCAGCGCCCGGTGCGACAGCTGCTACTGGCGGTAGCATCGTCGAAAGCAGCGCAACCGGTTCCACAGGGGGCGGTACCGGCAACACAGCTGCTGTCAGCGTCAGCAATAGCACCAGTGCATTGTACGTCACGGCGTGGCTGACGTCATGCGGCGACACGTTGGGTTTGGAGATGGAGACAGCATACACGCTAGCGCGGTGCCCTGGTGCGGCGACCAGGGCGCCGAGCACGGCTTGCAGGACTGCAACTCCCAGTGTGAAAGGCGCCGTGGGAGGTGGGGGCCTTGAGCTGCCGCTAGCGCCGCGTGATGGCGGCGGCGGCGCGTGGACGCCAGCTTCCGAGTTACCGCCAGCAGGAGGCGCCGAGTGCGACGCCACGGCTCAATGGAATGAATGGCTGACGTTTTGTGTCAAGGTGCGAAATGGCGGCGGCTGTTACGGGTCGGCAGTAGTCTTGGGTAATTGGGGTCGGTGATAAGGCGTCGACGCTGTGCCGGAAGCTGAAGCTCCCACTTGGGTGGGGTATGTACTCGCGAGCCACTGCGCGAGCCATCCTCTCCCCCTCATCCTCACAGCAGTACCAGGTCTCGTCTATTTGCCTCCCCCCTAGCTTATTCCAGGTTATTCGTCTCCTCCATCGCCCCCGTGCCACCACAGCTCTGGGAAACCATATTTCGTCTCCCCAGCGCCCCGTTGCCTGCCTCAAACTTCTTCCCGCGGCCCGGACCCTCAGATCTCAGTAGTCGTTTTGCTCCACTCACCGCCCGCCGAGCCGAGCCGGGCTGTCCGGGCCGGGCTGAGCCGAGCCGCAGTCACATCACAATGGAACGAAGCACAACTTGAGCCCCCATAACCGCATGGGCATGTTGGCAGTGATACGAATATCTTACCTACAAGCCCTGAAGGGGCTGCCTTCTTTCCGGTGGCCCACTCACGACGACCGTGTCGATCTGCGCAACCGTGTATCCATTTATCGCCATTCCCCCCCTTTTGGGTCACCCGCTTCCATTGAGCGCATGCCTGCGCTGTCGCTATTCCCACGACCCCCCCAGTACCGCGACCTGCCGAGGGACGCTCAGCTAGTGTTAGTGGTGGTGGAGGTCACGGAAGGGCGTGGAGAGTCGCTGGTGGGGTCATCCGTGATGCCGCTGTTCAGCAAGCGGGGTCGGCTCAAAACGGGGCCGCAGCGGCTGAGGGTGTGGGAGGGGGTGCCGCCGTGCACCGCCAACCCCTCCAGCACACCGGGCAAGGTGCGACTGGGTGGCCGGGCAGTGAACTGTGTCAGTGTCAGTCAGTGGATGGGTCAATCGGGTGTCGCCAACCTCCGAGGATTAGTAGGGGTCATGAAATCAGTGAAATTGACAGCCTGGGTTCGGTTTGGACCTGCATCCTGGTTGGCATGTGGGTCTGCAAGGGCAGTAGCGAATCCGAACGCAGCCGCCACCGATATGGGCACTTCGCTAATTTTGTGTGTGTGTATATGTGCACGTGTGTGTGTGTGCGTGGACGTGTGTATGTGTACATTTCTTTCTTTCCAAAGTCCTTGCATATGGGAAGAAGTCGCGGTGGGATCAGTGGATGGCGGTGCATGGTTAGGGAGGGCCGTCAAACCACGCATATGCAACCGAACAAGACCTTCAAAGAACAAGATAATAAAAACTAGAATGGCTCCAGGGAGGTTCAAAAAGAGAAAGAAAGCAACCATTAAAAAGTACGTACGACGAACGGGGAAAGGAAACCCAGACGCTGGTGCGCACATGGAAGTCGACGGAATGTAAAAGATGTACGGCAGGATGGGAGGGGGGGAATTGCTGTCGCCATCCATGATTGAAAATTGGGGATTCCGGTGAGTTGCCAAAAGCCTCCCGCAATTGCGGTGCGTCTACATGACTAGGTCGTGTGCGGGTTGCGGTCGCGGGGCACTGCTCCGCCCTGCTTTTGCACAGGCTCCTCTGTCACGCCGCGACCGGCTCAGCCGTCTTGAGCACCTGCTGGGACGGCTGCAGCGGGGGGAGATGGCTCCAGGGGGAGACTGGCTGGACGCACTGACGCTCGGGGTGAGTTCAGGGGAGCGGTGAGTGAGCTGGTGTGTGGGGGGGGGCCCAGAGGCGAATACGCAAGACCTGGTACTCCTGTTGAGAAGCGCCAGGGAGGTGATCGGGAGTTGGTGGGGGGCGGTTTTGAGGGAAGTAGCAGTTTTATTTCTCGTTTTCTGTCCAGCAGCCCGCCAACGCGCTTGTGGCTGTACGGCTAGGTATGGGCAGCTGGGAGGGACAAAGGTATGCTGTCTAAATCTCAGGTGGGCTCAGGGGGCGCCTTCGCGGGCAGAGGGGCGGGGAAGAGCGCTTTGAGAAGGCGGCACGGTGGGGGCCCGCGTGGTGGGGGACGAACTGTTCCATACTATCACCGGGGGCCTCCCACGGACGTTGCGGCGGACAGTGTGCGTGTATGTGTTTTGTTGCGGCCGATAAAACGACCGCAAAACCTACCGTCCCTCAACTGCCTGTCCTTATCATGCAGGAAATTCGGCGGTTGTCCCAGCTCGACCGGGAGGCTTGGCTGACCCGCCCCGAGTTGCGACTCACCGTCGTTCTGCCGCTGTTTCCGTACCCCGTGCTGTCTTACCAACACGTGTCGTACATGGCGGCGGGGGCCGCCGGACCCGCCGGCGGCACTGGACTCGCCGCCACGTCGACGGCAAGCAGCAAAAAGGATGCGGCAGCGGCACTAGGTACGACAGCATTTGCAATCCATGATTTTGTTCACTGATTGATTCTGTTGCATCTGTCTGTCCCTTACACGGACAGCTGGTAATGGTTATGTCGGCTGGCGGCAGTCGGTGCTTTGCCGCTCGCATTGAGCCGGTGCCGGTGTTGGTGTGGTGGTCGGCTCCCTCCCCTCCCCTCCCAGCCGTCTTTTCGCCTGGCGGCTCCCGGCTCTGGTCCTCTTTGGCTCCAGGTGCACGTCACCCCCGACTCATATCAGACGAACATGAAACGAATGAACGAACGTGGCACGATTCCGTTGTGCCGCACCACATGTTACTGACTCACGCACTGACGCACGAACCCCCACCAGTAACTACAGCCGCTACCACTGCTAGCAAAACTTCCACCTGACAACGAACGATGAGGTCGCATCCAAACCACCAAATTTCCCCCTCTCCGGGCTTAGGCCTTGCTTGCACGCCCCGGCCACTCGCTTCCTCCCAGGCGCCCTGCCCTCGCCGGACCCCAGCGTCAGCGGAGGCGCCCCTGGAGCCGGCAGCATCATTCGGTTTATGGATCCGGAGGTGGGGACCCTGAGGTGCCGGTACCGATAGGTGTATTGTTCGAGATCGCTATTTGTCGTTTTCTGTTCGTCCTTGCCTCCTCCCTGGAGGGACCCGCGCCCGAGAGGGTGGCTTCGGGCTTTGGGGACAGCAGCACCCACAATACACAACCCACAACCCCCCTTCCCTCTCCCCCTTCCCTCCCTCTCCCCTCTCCCACCTCCCTCTCCCCCCTTCCCTCTCCCCCCCTTCCCTCTCCCCCCCTTCCCTCTCCCACCTCCCTCTCCCCCCTTCCCTCTCCCACCTCCCTCTCCCCCCCTTCCCTCTCCCACCTCCCTCTCCCACCTCCCTCTCCCACCTCCCTCTCCCACCTCCCTCTCCCACTATTCAGGTCGGGCGGGACAACCCGGCGGAGCTCAAGGCGCAGAAGTTGGCTCGCGGACTGCAACGGGGGGTGCTGGATCGGGACCTCAAACCCAACAGCGAGGAGCGGAAGAAGCTGCAGGTCGGGATCAGAGGGGGGTTGGACGAAGAAGCAGCGACGGGACAATTGAAAAATGAAAGTGGCGTGAAGAGGTGGACGAAAGGAAGGCTTGGCTGGGATTAGGTGCTGTTGAGGCGGTTGCCCATCACCACTTGCGCCCCATGTTCTATCCTCTGTCCTCTCGGTCCATCATTCTGTTGGCTCCTTGCCTCCTGGGCTCGCTGCGGACTGGGTGCGTTTGGCCCATAGGCCGTAATCCGTGTCGAGTTTGGGGTCGGCCGGGGGGCCGTCTCCCAAGAAGGGTGGGGAGGGCGGCAGTATCAGGGGGAGAGGAGAGGGGAGGGGGGAACGGACCGAGGTGCCGTGTCGGGTATGGATCGAGGTGGCTGATCAGATCACTTTCGAGGGCCCGCAGTCACACTTCTCCCTCTCCTTCGTCTCCTTTTCTTACTTACCTTGGACACCACGGCTAGGCTCTCTTCTTTCTCCAACTCACCGGCAGCAGTCGGAGACACAGACACCTCTCCTCCCTCCCTTTCCCTAACACGGCACAGACAAATGCACAAACACACTCGCGCCGCAACAACCCCTATATCACAACAGGCTATTCTGAAGTTGCCGCCGAACAAGCCCCTCCACGCCGAGGAGCGAGCCCTGCTGTGGCGCTTCCGCGCCTCACTCACCTCTGACACTCGCGCCCTCACCAAGTTCCTGCAGTGCGTGGACTGGAGCGATGCCGCGGAGGCCAAGCAGGTGGGGGAAGGGAGCATGGGGCCTGCGTCTTTAAACCATCACAGTAAAACACATCCCCCTTCTTTTCCCCGGCCGGCCTGCCGTGCCCCCACCGTTCCCCTCCTTTGTCCTTCAGGCTGCCGAGCTGATGCGGCAGTGGGCGCCCATCAGCGCGGCGGATGCTCTGGAGCTGCTGTCCCCAGACTTCCGGGCCGAGGTGGTGCGCGAACACGCGGTCCAGGCACTCCAGGTGGGGACCACCACCCGCATGGACCACCACCCACAAACACAGATTCGAGTTCCGGGGAATGGGGGGGGGAGAGGACAGGGGATGGGAGCCAGGACACGCCATACCTAGATGTGCTGCGAAGATAAAATACGATCGTTGTATGGGTTATGGTTACAAGGAGGGCGCGAGCGGACCGGGACGGTGCAAGAGAATGGGCAGGCAGGTGCTAGTGCGGATTCGAAGCAGTGTATTTCCGGCATCAGTTAAGGGGGCTGTTAAATGCTGGTGCTCCGGTTGCGGTGATATGCATCCTGAGAACGTGAAAACGCCCCCCCCTTTTTACACTTACACTTACACTTACACACACAGACACACACACAGGCCACAACCCTTCTTGCACTTGCAATAACCTCTTCATCCGGCTGTACGAAAGCCCATCCGCAACAATACCCCCAACGTCACCCCGCTGCTGCTCCCCTGCTCCAGAACCACGACCCCGACGAGCTGAGCCAGTACCTGCTTCAGCTGGTCCAGGCGTTGCGTTACGAGGCTGCGGACGGTTCCCGCCTGGCTCGGTTTCTGGTGGCCCGGGCAGCGGAGGACCCGGCGCTAGCCATACAGCTTCACTGGTGTGTGTGGAGTTGCGTATCCTACCCCTCCCCACATCCCGATCCCAACCCATCCTATCCTCACTGTGGGCCTTTCGTGATATGCGTTTTTCGTTGCAACGCACATTCACGCCCCTTCGCGCCCCCCTCCTCGTACAGGTACTTGTTTTGCGAGCTGGATGATCCAGGGTTCGGCCAGCGGGCCCGGGCGCTTCACACCTCGCTGCTGGACACCCTGGAGCGGAGGGCGGGCCACGTGGGGCTGGCGGTCAAGGACACCATTCGCCGCCAGGTGGATGTCGGGAAATGGGAGGGGGATGGAAAGGGGAGGTGCCAAGTGTTTGTGAATGCTAAGAAGCCCAGTGATGAGATGCTGTGAATGGGACATTCAAGCCTGACAAAGAAGCCTATTGGCTTTGTCGGCCAAGGCCAACTATCTATCTGCCAAGTAAAGGGAAACGGAGGAGGGTGCTACCCTTACTCCCCCTACTCCGGTGGTGATGTGCGGTGGGCACGGAGACCCCCGCCCCTTGCCCCGCCCCTTGCCCCGCCCCTTGCCCCGCCTCTTGCCCCGCCTAAGCGCGGGCTGTAGGGGGGCCCAGGATGGGTCGGCCCTCATGTCCGGGCCGCGGCATTGGGCTTCACTCTCACACGCTTTACATTGTATCACAAGGGGGAAAAAGGAGGAGGCCCTGGGGGATCTCGCAGTACTTACTCACATACACATACATACACACACGCGCGCACTGACTTCCTGCCATCCTTGACGTGATTGGTTTTTGTCCGTTTCCTGCCTGTCGTTATCTTCACGACGTGCTGACCCGTGGGTCTCCAGGTGGACCTTGTGAAGCAGCTCAAGGCGGTGATCCGGGAGCTGAAAAGCTCAAAGGTGGTGGTGGTGGTGGTGGGCGGGGAGGGGACAGGGGAGGGGAGTGTGTGAGGTGACTAAGACAACGGGAGAGGGGAAAGGGGGATTCGGAGGGGAGGGATGTTTTGATCTGGTACCTTGGAAGGCAGTCCCTGTGGGGGGTGGTGGTGGTGGTGGTGGTGGTGGTGGTGGGTGTTTGGTGGCGAAGATCGCTTGTTCGTAGAAGCTTCCAGATGGCGGCCGTGGGTCTGTGGCCCGAGGCCCCGGAGGCGCACGGCTGCCTCAGTAGGGTGGCGGCTGCACCTTCCTGCATCCTTCCGCACCTCCTCGCAGGGTGGGAATGTCAGTCGTGTGTTACGCCTAGGTTGGGTAGGCGTGAACGCCACCTCACTAAGACGTGAGGCGAGTCGACTGCAAAACAAAAGGAACGCTCGTGCGCACATCGTCATGTGTTCTCAAGGCATGAGTGTCACGATGTTCGTAATCCGTCACCCTGCTCGTACAGTAACAAGACCAACTAGAACCTCCTTGCTTCCCCGTGTGTATGTGTGTGAGTATGTGTATTTGTGTGTCTCCCCCTCCGCATCCCTCCTCTTTCTTAGATTAAGGCGGCACGCGCCACTGAGCGGCTCCGCGAGATGATCTCTGAGTCGGGCCCGTGCGGGGAGCTGACCGCTCTGCGAGTGCCCCTGCCGCTTGACCCAAACATTGTACTGGCCGGCATCGTACCGAAGGTACGGCAACGTCCATTCTGTACCGTACGCTGCTGTGCCGTGCCGCCCGACCTTATCATATGAAATTGCCTGCCATAACCTGAAAGGACTCCGGGGGCTTATGTACGGTAACAGATTCGTGTTGAAACGGCCGCTAGTGAACCATGGGGCGTTCTGTACGGTATGCAGATTTGTTGTGACCTCCACTGGTGCTGCGCAGGAATGCTCGGTATTCAAGTCGGCAATGTTACCGCTGCGGCTATCTTTCCGGATCGAGGCCGCGCCATTTAATTGGCGGGCGCCGCCGTTGGCGGCGGATGGGGCCGTAGCGGGTGGACCGACCCGTGGGTCCGCCGGGGCACACCCACACCACCAACACCGACTCCAACATGTGCATCTGACCTGGCACCACCCGCCTGGCGGAGCTCCAAGCATTTCGTCAGGCGCGGCGTCGTCTGGTGGCAGCGGCAGCGGCAGCGGCCACCACTATAGCTTCCACGGGTTGCCCGCGGACCCTCTGACGTTACTGCCATCGCGGACGGGAATTGTACCGGCGCCATCAGGCGCGGGTACTGCGGCCCCCGCTGCCACCGTGGCAACGGCCGTTGCGGCTGCCGGCGGCGGCGGCGGTTCCTCCCATCACGGTCACTCGTTTAGCCACCACGGACACGGACACCCCGGCGGGCCGGCGCCGGCGCCGCACGGCGGTCCCCCCCCAATACTGGATGGGTATCGCTGCTGGCTGATCTACAAGAAGGGCGACGACCTCCGTCAGGACCATTTCATTCTTCAAATGATCAGCCTCATGGACAGAATGCTCAAGCGCGAAAATCTGGACCTGCGGCTAACGCCGTACAAGGTACGGCATATTTCATGTCATTGACGTATTGGCGTGGATGTATTGTGGCTGATGTTTTGGTGAGTACTGGGGGAGTTTGTGACTAGCCCATGCTGGCTTCTCTGAGGATGAGGACTTCGGAGCAACTCAGCCGCGTTGCCGCCAGTGCCGCCACCTTCATCATCGACATTGCTGCGGCTTTGTCAGCCCAAACCCCATGGTGTGGGCACATGCCACGTGCCCGGGGCTGATGGCTCTGGGAGAGGGCTACCCGCCGTCTTTGAAAGCGGACATTGCTAGACCACTACTACTAGCTCCGTTTGCACCGCTGTGTCGGCCGGGGCGATGTCCCGCTCGTTTATCTCCTCCCTCCCTTGCCCCTTCTTTTCTTCCTACCCATGAGCTGGGCCCCCCCTCCCCTCCTCTCCCCTCACCACCCCTCCACTCCTCAGGTCCTGCCGACCAGCTGCGACGACGGATTGCTGGAGTTTGTACCGTCCGTACCGCTTTCTGCCGTACTGGCCGAGCACCGTACCATCCACCGCTTCCTGGCTCTTACACAGGCATGTGTCGTACTAATGACGGGCTCTACGCCTCACGTGTGCGGTCCAGCCGATTTCGGATTCCCGATGCATGTTCCGGATCCATATTCAGAATACGAATCCATGTCCAGGATCCGGGATCCACAAGGGTGGCCAGGCCAGCCCTGCTTAGCTTCTACCGCCAGGCAGGGGGGAGCATCAGAAGTCGCTGGTGCAAATACCAATATGTGCGGCTTACCTCGGTATCTTGGCGGGAGTTCATCACCCCGATGCCGTCGTGCAACCGCCGCATCATGCAGTTCATTACATCGCTCCCTGGCGCACCCTGTCTCTCGCAAATTGCGATCTGCTTGGTCCGGATCTCCCCGCCCCCGGTGGCCCCCTTCCTTCCCTCCCTGTGCCCTTCGCTGTAGGCCGACCCCACGGGTCCCTTCGGACTTCGCGCCGAGGCGGTGGAGACGTTCGTTCGGTCGTGTGCTGGCTACTGCGTGATGACGTACATCCTAGGGGTGGGGGACCGCCACCTGGATAACCTCATGCTCACAAAGTGCGTGTGGGGGTAGGGTGGGTGGGTGGGTGCATGGTTGGGTGAGCAAGTGAGTGAGTGGGGGGTCGTGTGCGTGTGTGTTGGGGCCGGGATGTTGGGGCCTGTTGGGTGAATGGACGCACGGGTGGGTAAGTGGGTGCGTGGGGTGGTGAGGAAGGTTGCGTTGGTGCGTGTTTTAGGGGCATATGTGTGGCGGGGTGCGCGTACCTGGTACATGTGGCAGGGGTGTGTTGACATTTAGGAGGGGAACAGGTGCGAATGCAGCCGCCGTGTTTAGTCTTGGGTTTCGCTGCCTGTTGCAATGCGTATTTGCTTATGCGACTTAAGAGGCGTGAGCTTCGTTGAGCATGTTCAAGTCATCCTTGAAAGATGTTTCACCGGCCTGGGGCTTGCGTGTGTGTGTGTGTATGTGTGTGTGTGTATGTGTCTCCAGCCGTAAACTCCAAGTCCCTGATGCAATCCACCCGCTGACGCAACCACCCGTTCTTTCCCACATACACCCATATCGCCTCCATTCCGCAGCGACGGGCGGCTGTTCCACATTGACTTCGGATACATCCTGGGCAACGACCCCAAACCCTTCCCGCCGCCCATGAAGCTGTGCAAGGAGATGATCGAGGCCATGGGGGGTCAGGGCAGCGAATACTATAAGCAGGTGGGGACAAGGAGGTCCAGGAGATTGAGAGGGGGGCCTGGGGGCCTGGGGCGCTGACCCGGGGACGGATGGTGTCGTCCAACGGCTTGGCGCGTCAACCATGGTGCCGTATATTTTGACCCGAACGGTTAACGAAACGATGACCTGGTCGCCATGTTAGATGCCCTGCTATGCCCCCTCCCTCCGCTCTGTTCCCGCTCTCTTCCTCCTCCCGCACCCCTCAATACCTTCCCGGCCTTGCCCCCATGCGGCCCTGCCTGGCGCCGTCGCAGTTCCGCATGTTCGCATGCGAGGCGTACAACATCCTGCGTAAGCGCGCCGACCTGATCCTGTCGCTGTTCCACCTCATGGCCGGAGCGTCCATCGAGGCGATCCGCGTAGACCCGGAGAAGGCCATTCTCAAGCTGCAGGTACAGAACAGCATGGGGGGCTGGGTTAGGGGCCCGGGGGGTATTAGTGGAGAGGGAGTATCGCCTGCTTTGCACTCTTCACACGCTGCGTCGTGCGCGGCCAGGTTGCCGGCATTCAGCATGGCGCAAGACGTGGAGGTGGAAGAAAGGATGTGTACATGGCGCCGTTCCGGCTTACAGAGCATGTGTTGGCAACCGACACTCGTAAATTAATTCAATGATGGTGTGAATTCGGGAGAAGATCTTCTTCTTCCGCCCAAAGGCGGTCTCTGTGCACAGATCTGGTGTGATATGAACCCGCTGGGGGTTAGGTGGGTACGTTCTCGGCTGCTCCAACCTGTCATGTATATATACCGTGCACCTTGCGCCGCGCGAATGTACGGGAAGGGAGAGACCTTCGTTTCGAAGCATTGCCCCATCCTCGTCGCCGCCTGCTCGTCACCAACCTCATTCTGCCCAGGACAATTCATAAGATGATGATGTCGGTGTCGATGTGGGTACAGGAGGGGGGACGCTTTGGAGCGCTCAGGCACAGCCTGTTGGTCAGCGCGACGCATTTAGATCATACCCCTTGTTACGATCACTACACAGCCCGTCCATGATGATATCATCTTCGAGCCCATTGAACCTGCTTTGTTTCCCCACCCCCCACCCCCTCAGGACAAGTTTCGTTTGGACTTTGACGATGAGGCGGCAGTGGAATGGATGCAGGGCCTTATCAACGAATCCGCCACTGCGTTGCTGCCGCAGCTCGTGGAGACAACCCACCGCTGGGCGCAGTACTGGCGATGAGTGGAAGCGCGTGAGCCTGGGGAATGGAGCCAACGGATACAACCATCGCAGGAACAACCCGCGGTTGGAGGTCGTTGCGGGCGATGTGAGATAGGCTTTTAGGGAGGGGAGAGGGGCAAGGGCCGCGCCTTGTCGATCTGGGTCGCCATCTGGGTCGGCGTCCGGGTCGCTGTCTGGGTCGCCGTCTAGATCGTTCCGGTTGATCTGGTCGCTGTGAAAATCGCAGGACGATGGAGCAAAGAAGGGCTTATCTTCGAGGGATACGAGTAAGAGGCATTCCGAGCAGATTTTGAAACAGGAGGCGCGTTGCGAGTGGGGGTGAAAGGGCGGATGCATTGAGTTTGGTCGTACGATGTGGCGCGGTTTTGAAGCTGTCAGGTGTCTGCGTCTGGTAGATGATGAGATGGCAGTGGAGCCTGCATGTAATTATTGATGTACGGAAATGGGTTGGGGCGTACAGCGCTGGTGCGGATGGGAGTGTTTCGGGCGGCTGGTTCGGCGCTGCTCGGTTGTGGCTGCTGTGCACAACATTAGGTTCGATTGGATACCTGTGCCGACAGGATAAGCTGCTAGGAGTGCCGTCTAGACGGTTGGCGAGGCGCTGTGAGGATACTTGAGGTTCTGTGAGCTTACGAGTGTTGAATGCATGTACGATTGGGTTTTTAAGGGTTAGGGGTAATTAGGGCAGACCTAGCGCGTGGGATGATGGCGTTCCGTGGGCTGCCAGAAATACCTTGCGCCGCTGGTCATGGTTCTTGTCTGTATTGGTCACCTCTGAAGGGTTACCAGCGTGTGACGGAAGAACCACTGAAGAACTGGGCATGACGTCGTTAGAATCGTGTTTCTGGGCCGTGTACGTCACCGTCTATGACAAGCGCTCACATTTTTAAATACATTATGATAAATGCCGAATGAAGGTACTTCGCGGCACTGTACAATTGAGAAGGGATCCTTTGTCTTGGTGATTAATTGTTCCAAAGCTTTTCTGCAAATCCGTTTTTCAGTCAGTCCGCGACAGCCGAAGGAAACAGCCAGCAGGAATCCTGAGCTAGCATGTGACACTAAATTCGTATTACTCAGTTAAAAAGTTTTTAACGCAACAATTAGCTAGGTATTATGGCCAAGACACAGGTATGCCACGATGACATCCCGGTTCTGGACATCGCTCCAGACCAGGCCAAGCGCGAGGCACGCCAATGGCTCATCGCATATCGACATCTTCGAACACGGATACAGATTGTCACGTCAGGTGCGGTGGTCAATGCCGACAATTTCAGTTGAACGGCACGACCATTCATTCGTTACTGCATCGCAGAGCTTGGATCAGGCCCTGCATGTGAAGCGCTCAAAGGAAAGGACACGGCTGCTGCTTCACTTGCCACATCGGCAAGCGCATTGCAGCGCCTTGAAGCCGAAGTTTGGGGCCAAGTTACTGCCGCCCGCCAAAGCGTCCGACGGATAACGGACTTGGTAGGTGCTCTAAGCACCCTAAGTAACGCACTCAGATACGTCTCATCATCAAACCACCGCCCTTTTCCCACTTTCCTTTTTCTCACTTCCATACAATCAGCACCCAGCATAATTTCTCCAATTTTCTCTCTTGCCTAATCCACTTCTCTCCTACCCAATCGTCCCGTGATGGGCCCTAATGCCCCAGCTCGCCCATGCACGACCCGGCCATTCCGCACCCGTCGAGGAGCTGGCGACGGCCATCGATGCCGCGGACCGCACCCTGGTGGCAACACGTGAGCAGCAGGTGGCAGCCCTGGAGCAGCTCTATCATCAGGAGGCCCAGTTGGAGGCGGACATTGAAGCCATCGGCTCGCAATTGGACGCAGACCTGGCAGCGGATGTGAAACGCGCCGCCACATTGGCAAGCGAGCGGGACGCATCGGTTGCAGGACCCGCATCAAACCGCACTGCTAGCGCTGGACCCAGGTGCGCAATCGCACTGGCTCGGGAATTGGCACGTGGGGGGAGGTTGGCGATGATGAATTATGTTAAATCCTCAGGAGACCGAATTGGATGTGCAACGGGTTTGGGTTCCCCCTAATGGCTCCTGACTCCAATAAATTTTCGGTTCGTTGTGATGACGAGGCAACTCCACCGTTGGTGCGGAGCAACCGGCCAAGTCACCCGAAACTCTGCAACTTGAGTGACTTACTGATGTCAGTTGTAAGAGGTATTCATTGTGAGCTGTTTACCTAGGTCGTGTTTGGGTTCACGTAACCGTGCTTTGCGTGGAGGCAATGCAGCTCCGAGACCCACCCGCGGGTGAAACACCAGCTGACGGCACGTCGTATCCATCCATTGTACCTCAAAATGTTCGATCCGATTTCCTGCAGAATGGAGCCCCGTGATTTCGGTTTTTATGCGTTGGTGTATCAGGCCCGCCGTCCGGTGGGAAGATGCCAAGCGAATGAAAACACATGAAAGAGAACACCTTATCAACACACGTTAGCATCAGCGATGCATGGCGAGTGGCTTTGGCGCTGGCACGTGATGTGCCTCGACGATCACATCATAACGCTGGCGTCGCGGCACGGGGCGTGCACAATTAAAAGCGGGGGCAGATCTGGAAGGAAAATGAAACTGGAAGTGGATGTGAATCAGAACGAGGAACGAATTTACATCTCCGCTTCCCCGCCCTTTTGCTGCGCAGGCGCCCCACATCACGAGGGCAACAGCGCCGAGCATCTACCGGCGGCGGCGGCGGCGGCGGCGGGTTCGGGTCCGGCGGGGCCCTGGCTCCCGAGGTGGAGGAGTACGACGAGTTCATGGCGGAGCACGGACCCACAGGTACGCACGATATATACGCTTACGATATGTTCCCCCGCTGGGAGCTGGGGATTTATGGTTAACTATTTTTTTTTGTGTGTGTATATGTGTATGTGTGTGTCTATCTTTCTGTCTGTACATATGCATGTATTGAAGGCCCCGGTAATTCACCGCCATAGAAACATCGTATCGGCACTTGCCGGCGCCGAAATGTACTCGCAGGTGGTTTCGGAGCATCTGCCTGGCGACATGCGCCCCACACCATGGATTCACATTGCGCATCCACGAATGGTCCACCTCTGACCCACACCGTAGATCCACTCGACGAGCTGCCTGGCCTCCATCCCCGGGACCCCACCATCGTATGATTCCCACAGGCGGCTGGGACCCCGAGGACCACCAAGAGTTCCTGGCCATACTGCGCTCCTGTGATGGCGACTACAGTCACGCAGTGTCTATTGTGCAGGAGCGAACAATTGGCTACAGCCGCCGTGAAGTGATGGACCACGCCCGCTGGCACATGGAGATGGTGGAGCTGGAGGCGCGCAAACGGGTGGCGGTGGAGAGGTGGCGCAGGGAAAAACAGCAACAGCGGGCGGCTCTGGCGGCGCAGCAGGCGGTGCTGCACAGCGATACAGCAGAGCTGGTGAGGAGGTTGTACACGGGAGTGGAGTTTAGCAGTCCGCACGCAAAGCGCGAGTTTGTGTTGAGCGGGGAGAGGTGAGGACATACGAGTGTAGAAGAGTGCAGAAAGGCAAAGTTGGGAGAAGCAACGGGAGAGCTTTTCCGTCCAGCTTAGAGACTGGGAAGTGGGTTAAGTGGAAGATGAATATGTGGATGGGGTCCGGGTGCGGGTAGGGGTGCGGGTGCGGGAATGCCGCAAAAAAATAAAAAGACAGATACGTTCTAGCTCCGTACGCGTGAACCAATGTAGCAATGAAGCAACCGCTGATCTTTTCCAACCGTTGCCACGTTTAAAGTGGTGGCAGAATCCGTGCGATGCTCCAAACAGTCTCATGCCATGTTCCATCCCACTCCCGTCCTCCCTACCCCAGGCTCAGCGCGAGCGGCAGCGGGACCAACGCAGCCGGGAGGAGGAGAGCCTGTTGGCGGGGGCGAAGAAAGCCATGGCGGCGCGTTGGCGGGCCGAGCGCGAGGAGCGACAGCGTGCAGAGGCGGAGACGGCGCGGCGGGCTGCTGAGGCAGCGGCAGCTGCTCGGCGGGCCGAACTGGAACAGCGTCAGGCGTTCAACAAGTTGCGGCTGCAGATGTGCAAGGAGGCCAAGGTGTGTTTTTAACGAGTGGGCCGGGCATCCTGCAAATATGACCCGGCGCTGTACATGAGTTGACCCAGGTGTACGGAAGAGCATCTCAGGTTCACAACTCCTCGTTTATTAATTGCTCGGAACGCATACTGCGGCATACCAGCGGCGCTTTGAGGTTCGTGCCACCGCGTCAGCTTAGGTCCTCGTGCTCTGCGCACGAAAGTCCACGCTCCTTCTACGGCCCTTGTGCATTATACGTTGTCCACAAGTGGTGTGTGCGGAGAGGGGCTGGGAGGGCTGAGAGCGCAGGGCCGTACCACCCACGTTATGTTTGCCACCTCCACTATGCAGGAGCGACAGCGCCGCGAGGAGCAAGGCCGGGCGGCCACGGAGGTTGCTGTGAAGGCCGCTCTTTCGGCACCCACCCCGCAGCAGCTTCAGCGTGTGGCGGAACGCAGCGCGGCCACCTTTCAGCGCCGGCAGTCGCTGTTGGCGAAACACGAGGCGCTGCGCGGCCGACGGGAGCAAGTGCAGCAGCAATTACTAGAAAAGGTAAGGTTGAGGCGCTGCTTCATGTGGGCATGATGTCGGAAGCAGTGACAAAGGAGATTTTGCGAAGTCGGAAAGCGCGTGCCTGGAGTGAGTATGTCTCATTTTAGGGACGGACGGAACACGAAGCAGGAGTCCTCCTCACTGCTGGCCGGCTGAATGCCGCGGCATCAGGGGCCATGTGGTTCCGATGGATGGTTGCAGCGGTGGTCGTCGCTGCCGTGGTGATTACCACGAAGGAATCCAGGGCTTCGCCCGAAGCTGTGCAATGCCAGCGAGCCGGTGCAACCTCTCGGATGCTGCCGGGTGCCCCCTTTCCAAACATACAGCCCTCGGGCATCAGCCAGCCGGTCTGCCCAGCTCCATTATGCCGGTCGCTTTTCAGACATTCAAGGTTTGCTTCGTATTCAGGATTGGAAATGTAATGATCTTGATAGCCACACTCATGTGCGTGCGCCCAGATACGATGTGGATGCGTCGGCCCGGGGCTCTGCACGCTTCCGGTCTTATTCCTAACTTCCAATCATGTCCTTAATTCGCTTCAGCAGGTGCAGGTAGACGTCCCCACTGACCCCGCGCGGCTGCTCAAGGGTACTGCAGCGCACATGCAACGGGTGCAAGCACTGCAGGCAGAAGAGCGCAAGGCCCGAGACAGCGGCTTTATCCTGCATGTCAGCAGCAGGGTGACACCCACCTGGCGCTTGGGGCTCCAGGGCGGGTGACGCGGGTGGGCTCAGGGCCGCCTGAGGAGATCTTAGGCGTCCCACGGGTGGTTGTACCTGGGGTGATTTAGGCGGATGTGAACCGCCAACGAATGGGCTGCAGCGCTGCAGTAGGGAGGATATGCCTATCCGGTAACTTGCCACGGCACCGAACGCATACCGTGTGCGGTATACCGTGTACGGTGATGGCAGGCATGTCAAGAGGTTTTTAAAGAAACGAGCGCGATGCGATTTTCGATCATGTGATGCTGGTATAGCACCTGAAGAGGACGCGGATTGGATTTCAGTAGTTCAGGGGTAAGAGCGATCATTTGCTTCTCAGCGTTTGTTTCGTTCGGTCGTGGCGTGACTTGAGGAAAGAGTGGCCACTGCAGTAGGGTCCTCAGGAAAAGCTAGTGTATGGTAGACCAGGCCAGACCAGCCTTCACGTGAAAGCGTGATGTTGACGTCTTTGCGCGACTAAAGATGCCAAAGATGCGACGCTGGAGTTCCCAACAACCCCTGAAGACGCCAACGTGTAGAGGGCGGCGTCTTCTAAAACCCTAAAACCCTAAGCGCATGTCTTCAAGGGTGTCACATGGGTAAGGGGGCTTTCTTTACATGGCTAACGAACGCGGCCTCTCAACCCACATAATATCGCAACCTGGATTACCTGTGCTAGCCAGGTTGGGCGCCTCCGCCACAGGATAACATGCAGCTCTGCCGCACTTCAGGATTCTCGAGGTATCTTGGATCAAACGAGCCCTCTGTCTTACGCACCCACGGTTGCTCAGGCTGGCCCCCGTGCCGCCCCCGGCCTCAGCAGCAACTGTAGAACCGGTTGTCCAATACATGTTCCACCCAACCGCTAGCTTTGTGCAGCCACGCACCTTGCACCAACCACACCGGCCGCACCCCACACAGTAGGTAGGTGCCATTTTGCAGTACCACGCCCAAACTCGGGTGCGGTGAGAAGAGCCGGCCAACGCCAGGTTGCTGTGCACCTGTTCGTGTCCCCCTACCCGACCACCTAATTCGCTGCATCACTTGCCGACTAGTCTGCCCCGTCAGGACAAGAAACACATGTATGACTGTGAGAAAGCTCATGATAAGCACCAGCAGGCTCATAGGTGTTAGAACCGCATACGCCCAGATGTAGCCGTAAGGACTGGGTCGGCCGCACGCGGTCAGGGTGTAGTGGAAGCTCAGAAGCACTACGGTCGTCTGCACCAGCGTATAACGTGCAAATAGATGGTGGTTGCGCGCCCCCACGCATACTCCCAGCCACATGCAATGGTGGTCAAAACCCTCCACACAGCGGTTGCAGTAACGGCAATGCGTCGTGGTGGGGAGTCGCCGTAGACAGCCGCATTGTGGGCATAACAACTGGGACGTGCTGTCCGCGGTCGAGCTTGCCGTCCAGAGCGTCGCGGATTCACAGTCGGTAGCGGCGGCGTTAAATTGAGGCATGTGGGGAGAAATGGCAGTCGTGGATGAGGCTGCTGGAGGCTTGCCTATGGAACCCGGAGGCCTTGCCCAGCCCGGGTCGCTGAACCGCACAGCGTAGTGCGCAAATATGTTGAGGCTTAGCACGATCGAGAAAAGCCAGACATTCCAAGCAACGGCCTGACCGATGCGCAAATCCGATGGTAGCACAAACACAGCTACCACGCCGGCAATGTGGAAGAACCACCAAGCACAGTGCGCAAGCGCGTGTCTCCAGCCCACGGACTCCATAAGCTCTACAAACTTTCTTGAATGATTTGCTTATCGTCGAAATAAATATTTAAAATGAAGGTAATGTTATTAAATTTGATAATTTCAGGGACACTGTGCCTTGCCATGGACCTTGGCTTACAGAAAAGGTTAATGATGAGTACTGGGATGCATAAACCTTAGCGCGATTTTATCGTGGCCATGCGAGTGTCAACCATTATGACCAGCAGTTAGTGCTTTACTAAGTGCTGTACAAATGTACATCACCTACATCAGCCCTGAGCTCCTGGGTCCTGACATGTAAAGCCACCTGTCCCTGTCCGGGCTCATGCAAACGGGTTGGTAAGGTTTTAACGGTGGTTAGGTGTAGATTTGGTAGCAAGGTGCGTGGGCTGCCGTAACGTGACCAACTGTCACATTATTGTGGACTGGCAACCTTGTTTTACCTCATCATGTCGTATATGCTCCTGCAGATTGAGGCCCAGCTCTCCTCATTTCACCATCTTCGTTTATCAAATCATGATTACATATAAATTCCCTTGCTTTCTGACGGAAGTTACTCCTCCAAGGTGTCTTCCCAGTTTTCTCTGGGCGGGCCCCCCTTCAGTAGGTTGTCTTAATGTCGATAGTTGATTCTAACCCCTACAGTATGCGGGAAGTTATTTATGGACTATATCAGCTGATTTAATATTCCTGCATCGGTGTGGCCGTCGCTTTAAGCGGATATAACAGAGATACGAGACTGATCCGAGGGTGGCCTTCCGATAGCTGAGGTGTTTCTGGTCACAAGCTGGCCATAGCTAGGCCACTACGAGTTTAGTGGTGAATGAAGGTTGTTATGGTCATGGTGGTGAGTCTCGGTCATCGTGGTGGATGTAAAAATAAAGGACCAAGCCTAGATAAAACATCAGCCCCTGAACGAAGGGGCTGGTTTAAATTCGCACCCTACCAACCCACCCTGGCCTCCACAATGTGCGTATAGAACCCTGGCTCTCTGGCAGACTCGGTGTGCATCTTGTATTTGCCCCCAACACCGTCCTAAGGAACCGGCAACTAACACCATCACGAAACCATTCACCAACCACAAAATGTATAGTTTCCACATTACTGGGAGGCATAGATGTACGGCAGACATGTACGGCACAAGTCTGCGCATCAGATGTAAGGTGCACATTTACGCCGAATCAGTTAGGTTTTACACATGAGCGTTCTTATCTATACTTTCAATGCAACTGGCCTCCATTGAGCACATTGCCTATTTTGGATCAAGTACCGCCCATGGCGCACTAAGCCCGTCACTGTCCGGAAGACCGCACCCCAACTGTGGGGCGTCAGAATACAGAATGTGCTCACATGACAGGTGGCAGGATCGCTCCGCTCACACAGCCATGTTTCAAGAAGAAATTTAATAATAATGCTATCCTGCATGGGTAAGTTGTCACCAGTACGACGCATCTTGTTGGGACGCAACAAGGAGCAGGCGCATAGGAGGGTCGGTAGATTTTTTACACGAGATCAATTATCAACAGCCAATCTCATCCCATCCATTGATGGAGGCAGACCAGTTGTGATACCGCAAGCGGGCTTGTATACACGGTCAGAGACCCCTCTTCATTGGGCAATTCTTGTCTGACGTGTTCCTGAGGAGATATGGACAACACAATCGACAAGATGCACAGCAGGAGGATGTACATTCACAGGGGCCGGCAGCTGTCAACTTGCCACCACGAGCAGATTAGCTTCAGTGGAGACAATGGGTGAACATGGCGCGCTTTCTTGGGCGACTTCCCGTTGAATCCAGTTCAGCAGCCTGAAGATGCAAACAATCCTGAGGGCTGATGCCTCTTGTATGTAGGGTAGCATGTATGATGTCTACAAGAGCGCGGCCCTCCTCCACGCAAAGCACCTGGACGACCGTTCATGAGATCTCTTCCAGCCCTCCCTGGAGGTGCCCAAGTCAAGAATGCGCACCCAGGCAGGGGTTCTACTGCACGCAGGGGCCTTGCGATTGATTCCCAATACTAGAAACCCTAGGCACCTTCACCATTCAGGGCAGTTTCAGGGCTCTCAAAGTATGCCAGAACAGCAAGAGCAGGAGATGGACTCAAGAGGACATGGCAGCCATTTCACCCAATGTTATATTTTCAAGTGACAACTCGGGTTCTTGGAAGCTATGACAGCAGATAGCGGAAGTGCTGAGTGAGGAGCTGAATGAGGTGGGCCACATCATGACATAACATACAAGGAAAGCAGGGAAATGTTCGAAGGTATGACAGGGTTGTCCGGAACGTCTATACATGCTGTAAAAAACGGTACTCACAACAAAAAGACGTCTCCAATGCTTGCCACATAACTCTTAATGGCCCTTTCTGTGCATGCATACATGTACTAGCAACTCTTATCATCAGCTCCAAACCTCGTTGTGTATGGGTGTGATCTCCGTGCAGCAGAGGACATGGAGCCAAAGACCCCAAAGTGACTTCATCGAGACGCAAACATCACATCTGCATGAAACTGCTTGTGCATATTACAAGTATGCATCGCCCAGAGGGCAGCCTGCAACACGCAACCCACATGATCCATGCCCGTATTGAAAAAAATTCCGTACTTGTCCTTAATGATGCTAATACATAAGGTTGCGGGTGGACCAATAGACGGTGAATGAATCGTGCCGTCATCATATTTTCTGAGATGCCTATCAGGGGAGGAGGGGCAGAAGGCCTCCTGTGGCCCCCACACCTACGTGGCCGAGTTGGAAGAACCATCATGTCCCAGGGCACTCGAGTTGCAGCACCACATCTGTTCTACATAGGGCGTGATCCCAACTAGAGCAACCTGTGTCCCAAACACCTGGCAATAAACGCCGGAATTTGCGTAATTATAATTGTGCTTCTAGGTCCCAACGCAGAACGACGTTCAGCACTGCAGCCCAAAGTGCCTGCATATTCCCAGGAGCATCCCTGTTGCCATACACATGTTCATACATTTCAAAATAATCCACAGCTAGTGACAGCATTGAATTTAGGATTGATAAAATTTCTCCAAACGCCAAGAAGACACGTTACCAGATCAAATTGGCCTTAGCTATTGCTTGCAACTGCAGGCCCCGGCATGTAAAGCCCAGCAAAAGCACCACTGCCCTGACACTTGCTATGAACCATTCCTAGCGCACCACAATCGCTAGGATTGTAATCATACGGCAGCTGCCCAGCGGCAACAAGACTCGCAATCAGAAACACACTGGAAGCCCGAACCAATGCAGTCCAGGCACCGATCATTACAGCACATCCAGGAGCGGCCTCCCAAACACAACTGATCTCGCACTGCCGATGAATCAACGTCACAACCACAACTGCCATCATAACCGCAAGCACCGTCCCAGACATTACTGCCGCAGCTCCCAATTGCAGTCACGACCTGCCCTGCACCACTATTATTAATTGCGACAACCCCAAGTGTCTGGAAGCTGCCCCTGTCGCTGCAGGGCTCCTTAAACACGCAGCCCCTGCGTGGAGAATACACCCCCCTACGACGCCCGGGCATGCGCCAATCTTCACGCCACTGGAAGCTGAAAACCCAGCGCTTGTCGTCCTTCACCTTCGGAGGTTTTTGTTAAGCTCTGACCCCACCCTGCGTGCGGACGCACTAAGCAACTGAGCAGCTGATCAGCGCAGCAGCAGCTGCTTTCCGGATCAGCCAAAAGCAGATCAGACGGGTGCTGACAATGAATCCTCGTCTGCTGTGCTGTGCTCTGCACCTGTGCCTTCGACGTGTGGCTCAGGCTAGCTTGGCCGAGCTCGACTACCGTACGCTGACGGATGAGGACGCGGAGGAGGAGCTTTTCTGCAGTGGGGCTAGAATGCGTGCAAGTAATGAGTGCTCGGGGTCGTGCAGAGCCCGGCGCCACAACTCCGACCACAGCAGCGCCATGTCCACCCTGCCACCCTACAGAAGAACAGGGCAGGAAATGCGTGATGACCCAAGAGATTAAGGGCGGAGAACACGGAAGGAGAATTGCGGCAATTGACGCCCGATGCGCCCAGAATCTGGACGCGGCGCGAACGGCCCCAAAAAAGGGAGCGAGAGGAGGTATCGGAAGAAGCTTGAGCAGAAGGCAAAGGTGCGTGTGTGTATGTGTGTGTGTCTCTTCGAGCATCTCTGTTCCTCTTGTGGCCTCCCGCACCAAAGGAGAGGCCTCCTGCTACCATGCGGACCGCTTCCCCTCTCTTCACCTTCATGATGTACTGGTTCTCGTTGACGCGGCGCAGGAGGTAGGGAATCACCTTCTCAACGCTACCATACGGGCAATACTTGAACACCCTGTACGCAATGCCGGTAAGTAATGCGGTGGACGCGTGAGCAGAGCTGCACGTCGTCAATAAAATGGGAAAACCCGCACCTTGCGGGACGTAGTGGTGGGTCTGGTTCAACCAAAAACAAACAAACAAACATTTAAGAGATTACCAGCTGAACCGTTTGCAGCTCACTGAGCCGTACACACACATCAATATTTTTCATCATGTTGCTTCGAAGCTGAAATCTACAAACCGAACACGGCAATGTCCCGATCCCCGCCCAGCATCTGCTCACTTATATCCATGGTGCCCCAGAGTGAAGCTCAAGTTGTCCGCCATGCCCATCAGCTGCCCGAAGTACACGGGGGCCTCATCGGGCTCCAGCCCCAGTCGCGCCATAGCCGCCACCGCCGTCTCCACACTGGACTGGTTGTGCGAGCCCACCATCACCTCCGCCCGCCCGTCCTTGACGGCTCCCAGCATCATATCCAGGCACGCGTCAAAGCACGCGTGCGTCTCCTCGATGTGGTCCCACACGGGCGAGGGAACGCCGGCCTTCATTGCACGGCGGCGTTCCGATCGCAGGTAGGCGCCGCGGACCTAGTCCGAGCAGAGAATACGCAATACACGGAAATGAGCACGTTCAAGTCGCGACAGAAGTACAGGCAGACAGCGGCGAAGCGGAGCCTGCCGGACATATGGAATAGACAAGCCACGTTACCGCATGCAGCAGTGAGGGCTCAAACGCCGCCAAGCTGACGGTAGGAGTCCAGTGGGACAGAGGGGCCCGCTGCCTGGAAAGCAGTCCGGGGCTCAGGGTAAGCCAGCGGAAGATGGCCACACCCCGGCTAAAGGTGATGAGCTCGCGCACAACCACAACCGATACACGGCGGTATATGTTCATAATAGAGAAGGCGCACAAATGTTAGAAGCGCGCCAACTTAATGAACTCTCGTTTCAGTCTTGCCCCCGCTGCCTCCTTCGTCGCCCCCCAGGGAATCATCCCAGTCCACACTGCCGACAGACGGCCGCGCCAACCTGAAGAACGCAAAGAGCTTACCCACCAGCTTCACACCCAGTGTATATCGCTCCTTCTTGGCCCGCTCCAGGTCGGCCGCCAGGCGCTGTTGCGCGTCCCGTAGATAGGCCTGATATGTAACAAACACAACCGCCTCCCCCGGGCCGCTGCTTCCGTCGCTCGCCGTGTTGTGGCAGCGCATCAGCTCATGCGCAATGTGTTCGATAGCGGGCCGGAGACTGCTCTGCTCGGCATCGATCATCAGCTTCACGCCCTGGCCAGGAAAGTGAAGGGGGCCAGTGGGGGGCAGTGCCGTGCAAGGTATGCCCGCATGTATTCCAGCGATAACGCTTATTACGGTGTTTCAAATCCTTGTGGAGGGAGGCGCAGAATGGGAAAATGTGGGGGAAACTGACAGATGGAATCGTGAGCAGCTGGCGCACAACGCCATACGCCCATAAGCGTCACTCACGGGTCCCACGACACAGGGACGCTGCGTACCTTGGCACAGCCCCACCTATGACGAAGGGAGCATTTCTCTCAGCTGGAAAAACTTCATCAGTCATTTCACACACGTCCGGGGCCGCAACACAACGCGGTGAGCAGTGGGGAAAGGTGAACGGCTTTTGCGAAGATGGCTTGTGAAAATAAATGCCCAGGCGGCCAGAAATGCGCTTATATATGTATATATGTGCCAGCTCTGTCTCCGGGACTAATCCTTGTTGTTGTCATGGCCCTCATCCAGGCTTCACGCAGGCCCCCTGCCCCGCTAAAAGTAACCCCGGCGTGCCCACCTTGCTGACTGCCCTGTCCACTAGCCTCTCCAACCGGCCTAGCAGCGCCTTTAATTCCTCTTTCTCGCCACTGGACAGGTGCCAGGGCCGGCCCGCGCCTAGGGATGGGAAAGAGGTCCGAAGATCCAAGCAGTTGGGTGATTAGGTATAAAACATCCTCTAATTCTTGTTAGCAGCATATCGGCATCAGTCAGAAGCATATAGGCCCGCCCAAGTTTCAACCAAAGAAGGAAGGATATCTTTACAGGGTCTGTAGAAACAAGACCGCACGAGTGCGAATGCAAATGGGTGTGCAGGTCCGGGCCGCAACTGTGGGGTCTCTCAACCATTCACTCGTCGCCATTCCTTTCAACGCATGAGGCATACTTTTCCTCACCATTTGCCCCGGCCTGCTTTTCCAGGCTTGCTGCCAGGCTCGGCATGTTCTCTAGGTCCAGGCGCTGCGTCCAGCTAATGTAGTCGATGCGACCTTCGCCCTTGGCATCCAGCCACCTCCACAGCTCCTTGCGCTTGTCGGCGGAGACGGCGCTGCCTGCGGGAGGAGTGTAGGGCGGCACAAGGTGAGTTTGCAAGGACGGCTGGTGAGTTTGAGGTGCGGCCACATCATTACTTGCAAATACATATGCGATGTGCATGGACGAAAAGGAAATTGGCTTGTTTTCAAACAAAGAAGAGTACCTATGTATGCGTACTCTGAAACCGGTACATTTGGCGAGGCGGGAATCCATCCCGCTCACGTGCACGACTTGTCTGGGTTTGCAGTTCCTCACCCTTTACCCGATAAGCCGCTAGTCCTCACCCTGCTCGGCTGCCAGCTTCTTAAAGCATTCATCGAACTCCGCTTGGGTAACGTATCCGTCCCCATTCAGGTCGTACGTCTTGAACAACACACGCACGCTTTCCACCGCTGCCCCCAGGTGCTCTAGCAGCCCCCGATCACCCAGCGCAGTGAGCTTAATTGCAGCGAAGCCTTGACCCGGAAGCGTGGCGGCCGTATCGATGGCGGCTAGGAAGGCTGTCGTGTGGCGCTCGCATAGGTCCTGTTGGCCCTGCGGAATAAATAACTCGGGACAGGCAGGTGTCAAAAAGAGAAAGTGATGGAGGCGGACACAGAAGCCCGCGGCGGGTGATGAGGGTGGCATTGGAGACACCGATACTCCAAGCCCTGCTATGACAGCAAAGTGGTTCTCAGGTTATATCCTCAGGAAGCAGAAACAGGGAGCGGGGCCAAGCCCTGTGAGCCATCACTCGTACCACGGCAAAAGGACGGATGGACAGAGTGCAGGTGGAAGATGCCATGGGCCCTCCCATCCCTGCTAGCGAGCGGCCCTCCCAGCCATATGCCAGTTATTTTCTACCCCAGGCGCCACTCACCGTGTAGTTATACGAGGGCGCCGCCGCCGGTAGTTGATTGATTGCCTCGCCTCCAAGTGGCTCCCGCGCCGTGATCACCGCGTATCGGCCCTTCCCGCTCGTGCCTCCAGTGCTGGTCCCAGCGTCAGTCCCCGTGACAGCTGCCCCTGATGCCAGCTCCGCTTGCACCTGCTGCTGCGGCTTGGAGGGCTTGCGCAGGTTTCCTTCCTCCGCATAATCCATTATGGCTCCAATGCCGTGAGCCCGCAGCGCGTTCATGCTCGCCCACACATCGGCAGCCTCCTTGCCAGCGCAAAAGTGCTTGTAGAAGGATTCATGCACAGCGCTCATGGCGACCTTTTCACCCAGCAGGCGACGGGCGGAGTCCAATAGCGCCTCAGAATGAGTCACAAAGGACGGTGTCGCGCAGAGGCGCAGCACCAGCAGCGCCCGCAGCAAGTCACTGGTGCTGCGACCTTCGAAGATGGCCGCATGGTCCTGGGAGGGGGGAAGAGGAAAGAAACGATTGCACGTAATGGACGGTTTGGTGGGGCATAGGGACAGCTTTGGGGTAGGCCTGAGCGACACGTTGAAGCAAGACTGCGGAAGGGCGGGAAGTATGATATCGTAACGTGGTGCTTTGTGTAAGCTGGGAACTGGAGGTGCATAGGAAGGTGTGACCTGCTTTCCCATGATGTGGTTGCGAACTGCTGGAAGTGCACGGTTGTACGGCCAAAGGCTGTCCTTGACTACCAGACCTTCGCTATTCGTCCCTGGCGCATTCAAGTTCCAGGAGAAGTACTAACCAGTAAGTCCAACATCCATTTGTGTAATCCACATGTAATCATAAGTTACACCGCGCAGCTGGTACTGCCTTAACATGCAATATTCATGGGACGTATATGAGCAGCTGTGAGAAAAGAAATGGAGGAACTGCGCTTGTCTTTTTGTGCAGATGCAACCGCTCCGACATGAAAATAATGATGGCCTGCACCCACCGTAAACGTCAAATTGGCTTCCTGCTTAGCCTTGTCGGGTTGAAAGCCATAATTCCGAAAGACATGCAACGGGGCTGCTACCCGCCGTGCTCCAGCTGGTAAAGCCCCTGACAGGAGCCGCATGGTCGACTGCTGCATATTGACGCAAGTCGTGCAGATACCACCCTTATACTGGGCCCTTCCAACTCGCATGGGTCTTACGCTAATCCTGGCAACACCCTAACGAGGCCCACCGGTTGAGTTAATCACAAAGTTTGACCTAACGCAGCAAGGCCGTGGCCTGATGTAACTGAATGTATATTGTCGGAATCTAATTAATTATTAAGCAGCTTGGTGAATGCTTTCAGTTTCAACGTCCAACTGCGTGGTGATAATGGTGCTTCAGTGTAACTACTCAGGACATGGAATCTTTCTTAGAGACTTGTCAAGTTTAGCACGCGTGTAGTTGGGACACGTTAAATCGGTCTTTGATTTATGTGTACTTAATTCCGATGCAGTACACGCATGAACGAATTGTACTTGTAGTATCCCAATACAGCCTTCTATTCCTTTCGATGGATCAACGTGGATTATCGTCTTCTCTTACTACGATAGGTGCAGCTGAGAACGAAAAGTTAGCGCATATACCCTATAATCCGATGCCAAGCCCTGCTCCATCATGGAAAGCTTACGATTTCAGTCACCCCCACCTTATCTCTTGAACCGCCTTCTCCACTTAACTCACACAGAAAAGCACACAAATCAAAACGCATGGACGGAGCCTGGACGGACACCAGATGCCGCAAGCCCGGTGCTTTATGCTATAAATGCTGCCGCTGGCGCGAGGAACGCGAGGAGGGACGACGAAATAAGAGAATGGAGGGGCGTGTGCCATGCCACCTCAGCCACCTCCTTGACCGTGTCCACATCACAGTTAGCGTGTGAGATCCAGGAGCACGTAGCGGATGTGGGACTGGATCATGGGTCCGCGCGGACAGCGCGCGTTCCCTTTCGACTGCAACGGCGTGTTGCAGCACCGAGCCCCCACGCACGCGCCTATGATGCATGGAGTTACGTTACGACAACCGAGCGTGCGGGCGCGAACGGGGCCCTTGCATACTGCCGGTTAAAGTGGCTCAAACAAACACTAAAATGGCGCGTGTTGCCGTACGGTCAACCCATGCAGCTAATCCAAGGCGTCCTGGATTGATACTTTGAACGAAATGGACCCCGCGACTCGCCTGCCTCCTAAGCGATTCCTTCTTACACATACACACACATCAACCCCATCGTTCCTTGTCATCCCATATGAACACATGATTTTGCCAAAGTACTACCCACCACACATGGGTTCCAAAATTTGCAGCACTCCAGTTACTGCCCTAGCATCGGTGAAGGTGTTTCCCCTCTAGCCACCCAACTCCCCGCACAAGGTTGCCGCATGTCGCAATGCCTTCATGTCACAGCCAGCGAACGTGGCTGCCGAGTCGGGAGTAAACGTCCGCTACAGTACACAGAGCAAGCCGCCGCATGACAATGCAACAGGAGTATCCTCTCACACGTTCCCCGGGGTCAAGCCATTCACGCGCGATCCTCTTCCATTTGGTCCCGTGACCGGACACGTCCACCCCAGGCACTCCGTAGCCCTGGATATGGCTTCGGCCGGCAGCGGCACGGGACATGCCTGGCCACAATGTGTACGGCATTAAGGTGGATTTCCCAAATCATAGTCAATCAGTCATGTCGATTCCCCCATCAATGGTCCCACTCAGATCATGCACGAGCGATTTAGATAAGCATTCAATGCCAGTGTGCTGAGACACATTTTCGAAGCACACACGCACGCATACGCATACGCATCAGCTGGGTAGCCGCATGCGAGCGCCATGATTCAACCTACAGGTGGTGCGGGTTGGCCCACCGCGCCACATCCGATGGGCCTTACGTACTATACACATCCAGCGTGGCCCTTTTTTTCCACCTGTAACCGGCGCGCCACACTGACAATCACCAGCGCTGAAGGTCACATTACTTATTCTGCAGGCCGTACACCGTACGCAATCTCGCATGCCGTTCCAGAATTTCGGGGCCTAAACAAACCTAGCAACCCACAGCCCAGCCGCGTTCATAGCCCAGCATGCTTAAAAAGGCGTACTTGGACCTGAAGCAACGCGTACGAACACATTTACATACACACATTCACATACACATATACACATCTTGTTTTGGGCGCTCAAAGCACGTGAGCCACATGCGGGAATTGCCATGTGGTGTTTTGTTTCACAACACCACATGGCAATTCCCGCATGGATTTTAAACCCGCATGTTTCGCAAAACCCAAAGTCAGGGACAGTGCACACCCGCACATCTTCACGTGTATGTACGCAAACCTGCCACTCACTGCAGCAATCACTCATTGATGCGGTCCATGGTCGAGATTGCGCCAGCTAGCCACCCAGCCAACTGGCACCTGCTGTCATGTCGTACTCGGTACGATGATGCCCTTGGCCTTCGAATTCCGCAAACCCGTATGATAATGCACACCCCTGCCTTCCAAGCGCGCCCGGAGACTCAAGCCCTCTGCGATATCACAAGCAGCCTGCCTTAGGCGCTTCGTGCGTTTCCCCACCTGCTCCCCCACACTCCCCAACCGCTTCCACAGCCCCGGCCCTCCCTGCTGTGGCAGACGCGATCCAAAGAATACTACTTCAGATTACCTGTGTCACAGGAGGAGGCCACAGCCTGCCCGGTGCCGTGAGATTGCAACGATTCCCAGTAAGCACCGCCCGCCAACCAGACGTAACTGCTGCGTAAGATGCGGCTGCTGCGGATCCCCCATGTGGCGGTGTCGGTCGGCTGCGGACTGGGAAGTACCGACCCACCCAGACCACCCAGACACATCGCCAACACTCACACACATATACGCACACACTGCGGGCTCCCATAATCCTGCCACCAAAGCTGGCGTTAGATCATCCTAGAAAGCGCAAGTACATGCAAGTTATGAAGCGGACACGGTTAACCAACCAGTATCACGCTTCCTGCCAACTGCAGCTGTAGCAGCTGCTGCTGCAGCTTTAAAGGCGGCGGTAGCAGCAGTAGCAGCTACTGCGGGGAAGATCGGCGCCTGCATGCGAGAAATGCGAATGAAATGTGCAGGCGCCTGAAGGGTTCCCGCAAGGCCTGGACTGGATTCAAAAGAGGCCCTCAAGGGTATCCCGCTAGATACATGCCGCTGGACAGCCGGGCCCGTAACATCGGGTACAGTCACCAATGATCGGAACCAAGGCCGACCCGCTCCAGCCGCCCAACCACTCAGGCCTGGCAGGCAGGCAGATAGGCACGTGGACAACAGTGGGGCCGCTCCAAGAATCCGTTCACAGCGGGAAGTCCCCGCGGCCCCACTCTGCGGTCGTGCGGTGCAACAACATGTTGTTATGGTTTAGGAGCAACCCGATGACACCCGCCCCCAGTTTGCATTTCCACAACTCAGCGGACGTGAAGCCGCGACGCTTGTTGGCGGGCTGCGTCATGTCCAGAAGCTGCTCGGGGGACGGGGGACGGGGGACGGGGGCATCAGCATCAGGATAAACAAGGGGTGACAGGGCACAGGAGTTGAAGGGAATTGAGGGAGCATGGAGGACTGCGTTTTGCGCTTTGTGTTTTTTTTTTGCGGTGGTCCATTTGTGGTAAATAGTGAGATCCTAACGAATGTTGCAATACAGATTGGATCCGGGCAATGTGGCAAGTAATGGCCTGCAAGGTCCGGGATGAGAAAAAGAACGGCAAGAAGCAGGTAAATCCTTTGGCCCCCTACCTGGTGCCACAGGTCCTCGAATCCCACCACGAAGGTACTTTCATCCTTCTCGACGGAATCGTAAAACCACTTGGCGTCCTCGGCGCTCACCGCCCCGTCCCCATCCAGATCCAGGACCATGAACCAGAAGCGCTGGGAGTCTCGGGTGGCACGGTCATCGGACAGCGACACAAACCTGCGGGCGTGTGGAGAGAAAGGAGGCGACAGAGGGTAGCAGAGCGGGGGATGGGGCCCGGCGGAGGGAGATTCAAGTCGTAGGACACAGGCCCGCAGGGAGCAACAGAACCCAGAGGCCCCTTCCCAGCCAAGTGGGAAGGCCCTTCACCCGCATGAGAAGGCGGGATCTTATGTTAAATGAGGTGACCATGGGACGTGGGCCGACAAGGATGAACCTTGAGCTACTTTACAGCCCGCCCTCCTCATCCTCATCCTCACGGCTACCGTTGCTTTGCCCTGTCCTTCCCCTACCCGTTGGGCACTGTTCTTTGGCTTAGGGGCCGCCCTTCCCTTTTATCTTCTTCCGCCTGCCGGAGAGTTAAGTTGGAGGTTAAACGGGGTCCTCCCCTGGAGCAGTTACGTTGCTTGGCTCTACGTCTAGGTATTCGCCTCCAGTGGGAAACGTTGTTTGTTGTCGCCTCAAGATTGGATTTGAATTACTAACTGCTGGATTACATCATATGGGGACGCTATACCCAGACCCACTTGACAAAGTCGTCCATGTTGAGGTAGCCTTTGAAGCCCGACGCGAAGCGCCAGTGCTTGAACGCGTACTCCAAAACGGTGGCGGAGTAGCAGCCGAACATGTCGAACGAGCCCACCTGCGAAGAATATTGGAGGAGAGGAACAACAACAGTTGTGGGGCAGAGGGACTGCGTTCACGGCGCCGGGGAGGAAACGACCAAAGCATTTTTACGGGCATAAAAAGGAGAGGGAGCACGAGTCAGAGGATGTGTTCCCAAGATACGCAGTACCGAGTTCTCATCACAACGCGAGTCCACTGCGTACGAGGTGTGTGCAGGGTAGGCAAAGGCGTGCGTCCAACTATTCCTACTGCAGCGACTGCAGCGTAGTTAGTAGTAGACGCATGGCTACATGCCGCTGTTATCGGAGAAAAGCTAACCCGACGACCTGTGCCCGCCTTTTGCCAGCGCGTTCGGTACCGCACATTCGCCACGGCCATTAAAGACGTAAGGAAAGGTACTAGGATGCCGCTTCTGGCAGGGTGATGAATACGGGCCATCACCAATGTATGTGATTCTGCAGCCAATCAACGAACCGCAGCAGCAGGCCTAGCCGCTGCAAGGTCCCATCTCGATTCCGATCCTCTCCTAGCCCCTTAGCGCAACCCATTAAACCGATCCAGCCGGACCCCACCTGATCCACACGGATATGGCCGTCCAGGTCCTGATCAAGCACCATGAAGGCGTACCTGAACGGGGCGATGTCAGGGGCATGCCTTCATCATTCATTCCCACCTCCACTTACATCTTTCCGCGGGGGCGGAGGGATGGAGGTAGAGGAATGCGAGGCTGGTGGCCCAGTGACGCCAGGATATGCGCAGCGTCATGTCGCTGCTTCATCGTGCTCTGCCAACCAGGGTTTCTCACACCTCACACCTCACACCTCTCACATCAGAATCGCTTCACCTAAAAGGATTACTGAGAGCAACTTTACTTAAAAATTCCATTCAAATGTTTGGCAAAGCTCCCCGCTTGAGTACACGCACCTTGCTGCGTATTCCCGTTTGGCCGCCTCCACCTCCTTGAGCTGCCCTTCCAGCTCCGAGTGCTCATTCGCCAGGAACGCATACGCCGAGTCCTTCTGTTGCAACTGCTGCCTCAAGGATGCAATAATCTTCTTCTGCCGCGCCAACAGTGCCACACCCGCGCCCGACAGCCCCGCCGCGGCAGCCACCGGCGATGCCGGCGGCGGCCCCGAGCCCGCCAGGTAAATGTCGCTGCCGCTAGCTACAGCGGCTGCGGCCACCGCCGCCGCCGCGTTGGAGCCGGCGGCGGCACCGCACGTCATGGCTAGCACACCTTGGTGTGTGAACCGTTGGCCGTCTGCCATGCCCGAGGGCCCGCCGGCGCCGGTTTGCGCCAATTCCGGCTCCGAGTGACATACTACCAGCAACGATGCCGAATCAGACGGCAGCGACCCATCGTACGTCTGCGATGGCGCATTTGCGGCGTAGCCACTCTGCGAGGCGCTACGCTGCTGCAGGTAGTCCGCATGAGGTGCCGTATGCGGCCGCAACGATGTCGCGTCAACAGCCGCGATGCTGTTGGGCGACCCCGGCCAGACATGTGGATGCGGTGGCAAGATATCGTCCGCAACGACGCCCTTGAAGCTCCCACTTCCGCCGCCGCCGTGCTGCAACAGCTGCAACGGTGAAAGCGGAGGCGGCTGGTTGTCCGACGCGCCCGCCACCCCAGTGCTATCGCGACTGCTACTGCTGCTACTGCCAGGGCTACCGGACGGCAGGTTGTCCCAGGACAGCGGCGTCCGAGGCGACTGCGGCCCGCCTTCCGCCAGTGCCTTGTACGGCGCGCCCCGCGATGGCGTCGTCGTTCCCCCCTCCGCCTCCGCATCCACCGTGTTGCCTCGCCGCGACGTTGCCGCCGCCGCCCGTATAGCGGCATTCGCCGTCGCCAGTTGTCCCTGCAGCTGTTGCTGTGCTTCCGCCAGCTGTTGATTCCGTTGCGTTAGCTCAGTCGCTGAGCGCTGCTGTGCCGCCAGCTGGCCCTCCAGCGCCGCCACCCGCTGCTGCAACGCCGACATGGCAGTTACATGAGCCTCATGCTGCTGTGCAGCTCGCTGCTGTGCTTCGTTAGCAGCTTCCGCCAGCTGCTGCTCCAACGCCCTGCCGAGGAAGGAAAATACGTGAAACGTGTGTGTGTCGTTATGTGATGGGTTATTTTCCGACGACAGAAAAATGGCTAGATGGGGCCCCCTGTGCCTTAAGCAATCCAAGGAACCTGGATAAGGCGGACAGGAAAGCCACCAACAAGCGCATCACTGTGCTCGCAGGCACCCAGGCTGTGTGTTACCTTACCACCCCGTTCTGCCCCGGCATTAGTATGTTTCACGCATGCAAGCTGCACCGCGGGTCCAGTGAGTAGCTCCAGGCAGCCACTTACCTACTTGGCCTCCTTCCCTCCCGTCCCTCCACCTAAGGTCCCTGCATGGCCCCAACACGCAAAATGCACTCCCCAGGCTACCCGGTGTGCACACGGACACGGAGCGATATCCAGATATAGTCTGCTGCGAGTTACTTCCGTGTACAGTATACATATTGTTCGTATATACATCAAGCCTCGAAGCATCACTTCCCGATTTAGCAATTACTTCTACATTATACCCTTCCCATTCCTCAAGAATGTTGGTTGCTTCTACTCTTGCTTCTGGTAATATTAGCCATAGGCAAAGGCATTTGTGTCAACAAGATCTGTGCCTCGTGCCAAGCCAGGCCAGAGCCCACACATCCGTTTTCCCACTCTTACAAAACCCCGATACCCCTCCTCTCAACTTGTTGTTCCGCTGAAGTATCGCCAATTTTTCTCGTAACGATAACGTAGGTGCGCCCGCTGCGTGGCCGCCGGCTGCGGAAAGGAAGGAAATGGGGAATTGGGGAAACGTGAAGTACTGGATGGGGGCTCCAGAGCGGAACGAGGGATGCGACGTGGCGGCCTCCAAGAGACTCAGAATCATGCGGGTAGACACGTGACCGGTCCTACGGACTAGCGCCCAAGATTTCAACGCCCTGCACAAGAGCCAGCCTATTTATCCGACTCCCTTCACAAGCCAAACGCCCCGGTATTGCGCACTTCTAAAGCGCAGGTCAGTGGCGCGTTTGTACCTCCTGCCTGAATGTGCATTGACATATTGGCCATGCCCATGGCCATTTGCATGCAGGCACAACAGCTTCATGTGCAGAGGCCCCGCATGTGCAGAAGCCCGCCCCCAGCCCTATCTCCGCCTCCGTAGGGTGAGGCCTCAGTAGCGCAGCTCTAGTTCTACTCACCATCTTCTGACAGGCGGTTTCGTAGAACCTTGCTGCCCGAGCCCGAGGCTGTCGTGCTGGTGGTGGATCCGCCGCCGTTGGAGGCGTTGGTCTCGGAGCTCTTTGGCCGGAGCGCCTTGCTTGGGGAACCCGCCACCACTGCTCCGTCCAAGGAGGCATGTACGGACTGACCGCCGAAGGCTGCAAGGATAGTGCTGGAGGGGCTGGTGTTGGGGCGGATAGAAACGGAGGACGAGGTGGAGGTAGAGCTAAGCTGGCGTCCAAGCGCACTGCCAATGGAGTTGGAATGGAGGGTCTGGCCGTTGGGGCTGTTGGGCAGGTTTTCGCTGCCACTGCGGCGACGACTGGGATCGGGGAGACTGGAGGAGGTAGATGGCAGGCTGACGCTGAGGTCGCTGTCCGAGCCGGAGTTAGCGTGGTTGAATCGCCGCGCGCGAAATGCCATCGGCGACTTCGCAGCACCCGGTGAGCTGGATGCGGCCGGCGGACTGGGATCAGTGCTAGGGGGTCGCGGCGTCACAGCGTGCATGCTGTTGCGCAGCATTGAGTTGAGACCCCAACCGCCACTTCCTTCTGTGCTCAAAGCGCCGTCGGCCGGTGTTGGGGCCGACTGCCGCAGCGGCGAGTTCTTCCCAGAGCTGAGAGGTCTGTTCATAAGTGCGTTGTATGGGGAGCGCGACATCCGCCAAGCGCTTGCTGGCCTCCACCTCGCTTAGCGGAGCAGGAAGCGCTCCTTGAGTGCGCGGCCCGCTGTAGATATTATAAGCGGAGACCATCAGATTAAGAAACCATTGAATGAGTTCCAGGATAGTGCACTTCGCAGAGAGAACGTTTCAAACGTCCCATGAGCATTTCAGTGAGTGAGCGCAACCCAAAACTTATAAGGCTAAGATGTAATAAGAAAATTTTAGTTTTGCCTCTAAATACCACTTAAGGTCAATTGCGAGCCACGAAGCCCCTTCGAGTAAGGTCCTGTGGTTCAAGGTTTGGTAAACAACTGTCCGATGATATGGGATATTATACCAATATATAAATATCGTTAAGGAGCAGAAACCTGCAAAGAATGCGCACTCGGGGTGTGTCATCACGTCGTGCCGTACCATGGACCATCTTCTGGCGGTACGTACGATATAACTTCACGTTCTTTCATTTGTCCTCAAATCATATATGCAAACCTGAACTTCAACATCGGACATACCTTCCGGAAGGTGTTAGAGATGAACTAAATCAGCGTCTATGGCTGCTAGGCGCATAGCTCGCCTCCTTGGACCTTTTTTCGACTGTCAAGTGCCATCAACAGGAACCAAAGGAAATACAACCTCAGGCGCAGCGCTCGCAGCCTGGTCGGGCGCTCTCGCTTTCGGACAGCGCAGGGCGTGGCTTAGCCAGGCGGCTCTGCAGCATGCCCCGGCACATCATACATATACTCTCACGATTACAACGGGTAACTTGAGGGGCGCCGGTTCTTTGGCTCCTGCCTGGCTGCAACTGGTGGGCACCCACGGGAAGTCAGAAAGGATTATCGTGGGCGAAACCGAGGAGGACCGACTCGCCCGCGGAAGCGTTAGGACTGTGTCAGTCACTGCTCAAGAGGACCTCGGCCAGGTTCGCTTTGTCAACGTGCAGCGCCTGGGGAGCAGTATTAGCGATGCAGGGACCGGGTGGTGAGTTTTACCTTTAGACATGGCGTTCGGAACCATAACCACGCAAGCACAAGTCATTTGAAACATATTCGAATGTTTAAGCTCCGTAGATCACGTGGGAACATTTCCCGCCCGACGGCCAAGGAGCCCTAGAAGCCTAGCTAGTAGAGAAGCCCTAGCTTCTCGTGCACTTCTCGACTCTGGTGAGCATTCAAACGCGCTCTCCCGCTCTATACACTACAACTGGGCACCTTAGCCCCACTGTTGTAACGGGGCTGGGCTCGTGTGCGCCCATTTTGTCCGCGCGGCGGCTTACCACTGCTCGCCTTCACATTCAAGCAAGTCACGACAAGCGGCGAGTGCGTCTAGATCCTGCCCAACCGCGTGTTCCGCCGCCGTCCAATAGCGTGGGGCAAATCGCGCACATTGGCATTCGGATGTATAGGCAGATGCACGGAAGGGTGTATTCCGCAATGTTTCCATGTGCGCCAGGCGCGACAGTGTGGAATGAACAGTTCCAGGGGCTGAGCCGATGCCAGGGTGTGTGTGTGTAGAGACAAGCACAGACCATGCGTTAACTGGTCGGCAAATGATCTGCGGGCTGAGGTTTTGAACCACGAGCGTATGTGGGCACCCGCTAGGACAAATTGGGGGCACACGACCCCAGCCTCGTTACAACGTTCGGGCTACATCCAGACTGGAATGCGGCGTTACTCACCGCGGGATTACTGGCAGAGGCGTGGTTGCAACTACGACCGGGGAGAAGGCACATGGCTGAGGGAAACGATGTCACGTGATGGGGAGTGGGGCAGTCGTTGCGGTCTCGGGCCCCAGTCTGCGGTTTCGGGGGCAGGGGTGCGGCAGGATAAGTAGATGAAGCAGCCGTACAGCCACATGGTGTCCTTATATGAAGTGCGGAAATCCGGTTGGGTCACCCTTCACGAAATTGCGGCAATACGTTACCAGGGGTAAGCGGAGGGTGAGCTACCTATACGTAGGGTGGTGGTTAGTCGGATCGTAATAAGGTGCGGACGGACTCGGACACATATAGTCATCCGGAGAGTATACCGCGATTGCGGAGCTGATCCACAATTACGCATCCAGTCATTCGTATTAGAAATCCCTCCACGGCCCTACCAGCCCCAGCTGCATCCGTTTCTCTTGCCCGTTTGTCTGTCCCTCCCCGCGGGTGGCGGCCGCAATGGTCATCTGCTCCCCCACGATTACTTCAGCACGCGCCAGATTTCAGAGGAGGCGCCCAACATGTTTAGCGTGTTCATCATCCCGTGTATCTCCGTTCCACAGGTTCTTGGAGCATGTAGTTGTACGAACTCCTGAACGGCAGCGGCTTTACTTCCCCTGCCATGCCTGGTTTGGCGAGGCGGACTGCGGGGGCCGACGGGGGCCTCTGGAGCGCAACCTGCTGCCGGTCGCGCCGGAGGACGATTTGACTGCGAAGCCTGTGCAGCTGAGTGCGTCCGGTGTTGCTGTGCCGCACCCTGACAAAGTGAAGCATGACGGTGCGAAAGGAGTCAACCGTAAGGGATTTGGCCATGGCGGCGAGGACGCGTACTTTTACTGCTCGGGCGGCAATACGGCCATGTTCGGGCTTGGGGTCGCGGATGGGGTGTTCATGTGGCGGGAGCTTGGTATCGACTCTGGTGACTTCTCCCGCGCGCTGATGCGGCTGGCACGTGATAGCGTGCTGGCGGGCAGCGTAGACGTGGTGCGCGTCATGCAAGATGCCGCGTCGGGCGCACTGGCGGCGGGCGTGCAGGGCTCCAGTACGGCCTGTGTCGTGCTCGTTAACCAGGAAACAGGGCAGCTCTTCGCCGCCAATCTGGGGGACAGCGGCTGCCTGCTGCTGCGCCCCGCAGCCAATGACCCACACGCGCACGCGCAGGTGCGCTCACCATGTGGGACGCATGCCACAGGGGCAGCTGCCGCAGCTACTGTACCACACTACTACGTCAAGTTCCGCACCAACCAGCTTGAGCACGATTTTGGCCGGCCTTACCAGCTAGGTCACCACCCGGCAGCAGACGCAGTGGATAGGTGTGATGTTGCGACGCAATCTGTACGGCCGGGTGACGTACTGGTGTTAGGCACGGATGGGCTGTACGATAACCTTTCGGATGTGGAAATCGCAGACGAAGTGGCCGCGTGCCGGGCCAAGGATTTCGGTCCGATGGTCATTGCGCAGCGGTTGGCTCGAATGGCCTTCGAAGCATCGTACGATAAGCACCGTAGGACGCCGTATGCGGCGTCAGCTTCGGAGCATTTCGACATGGTGTACAGCGGAGGCAAGCCAGACGACATCACGGTTCTCTGTGCGGTGGTGGAGTAAGGCAAAAATGCGCTCTTGAATGCGCTAGGGCTGGTGGGTGCGAGTAAATGGGACATGGCCGGCTAGGCTTGCGGCACAGGTGGAGCCAGATCGGGAGGAGGAAACAGTGAGGGTAGCCGGACAGTGAACGGAATGCTGCAGTATCCGTGTGAGATGTTGGGGGCGCGACGCATGCAAAGGGACACAAGGGTGAAGAAATGTGAGGTTCGGGTTCTAAGGCAGGTTGAGAGCCGGTGTGGGGAGGGGTTCATGGGGCAGGTGCGAGAAGGGGTAGTAGGGAGGACATCACGCGGCTGGGCAGTCAAGCCGGATTGACCATGACAGTCCCGACAACTGTATGGCGCAAATAGGAACCGCTTTGCAGCGAGGGCGCGGTGCTGGGCGCCACGCACAAAGGCAAACCTAGCTTTGGGGTTTGGGACACGCGCCGTGGACCGGACATGCGTAGGATCAGGTGGGCCCTTTGATCCTGCATAGGGAGGTGTAAGGAGAAGGTCCACCTGTGCCGGTTGCTTGTGCTACCGGCTTGTGCCGGTAGGTTTTTAGCTTGGACATGCGGCTTGGTCCTGAGATCGGCTGCGGCCCAGCCGACTCGGGTCGGGCACGTTTTTCGTGGTTTTGTGTGGGCTGGCGACGACAGTGCTGCCGGCTCGAGTGCTGTGGCCCACGATCGCACGGCTTTCCCGCCATCCTCTCTGTGCGTCGCGACCTTGCCTGGGTGCACTATTTCGGGCGCCGAGCCGATGGGGTAACCTCGGTTGTTACTGATGTGCTGTATTGATATACCGTTTTTTTTCTCGTCGTGGCCCTCGCTGTTCGTCGTCGTCATCGTCGTCGCCCCTACCTGTCGGCATGCTGCAGCGGCGGGCTCACCCCGTAGAACCTAAACTTTTCGCGACCACGCGTGCTGCTTGTCTGCTTGGACAGCGGGAGCACAGCAGAGGGCAGTGTCGGGGTGTGGCTTACGAGCTTAGCCCAATGTGGGGGTGTTGAGCTTCTCCGATATTACCATGACCTTGCAGTGCATCCGCGTGGCAACTGCATGTGCCATTCCTGAGGTCTGGTTGCGTGTCGGACATGGAGATAGCGGCATTGCATGTTGGTACCCATGCATCGTTCTGGGTCCGATTGGTTAGGGGCCCCGGTATTCGGAGGGCGAGCTTATAGGCTGGACAAATGCATGCGACTGCGGGCAGGTCTGAATAGATATTCCGTGACTAAGTACCTAGGGAAGATGCTGGGACAGGTAGAGTGCGTGGATAAGCACATATCCAATGGCGTGGCGCTGGTACGGGACGGGCACCCTGGACTGGCTGGTGACTGGATCCTGGATCCATTATTCCGGATCCCGGATTAAGCCCTTGGATCTCAGGGCCCTAAACCCTGGACCCCGGAGGGTTTATAAATTTTGAGGCTGCATGGCGGGAGGATCGCACCCGTGCATGCGCCACCCATAGGGGGTGATGTGGAGAACGTGTAGCGATGTTGGAGTGCTCGGGAGGAGGAGAGGGTGCATTGAGGAGAGGAGGAGCTGGAGAACAGCAGCTGTATTTTTTATATAAAAGAGCATCAAGCGGCAACATTGTGCGCGGGCGATTACATGAGCAACGGATGGTAATAGAAAGGCCGCCAACCTGCGGCGATTGGTTCTTCTCTAAGTGGGCGACCTCTTCAACCATCGTGCGATGCTACGGAGCCGCGCAGGCGAGCCTATCCACCCGGGCCAATGCAGTGCCATACATGAAAAGCAAGGTCGGTATGGGCAAGGATCGGGTGGTTTGGTGGAGTCGTCATTGGCAGGGCCGCTGCCAAATGCTGAGTGATCGGAGCTACCGGCGTTGGTTACTCCTTGGCCCCGGCTGTGGCTCATTTGCAGGATATAGGCCCTGACCGGCAAGGGCTAGCGGAGTGTGTCGGGAAGTGCTAACTGGTGGGCCATATCCTGTTTGGTAGGCGTGTGGCCACTGGCTAGACTTCGGTCTTCAGGCAAAGGGAAGCTTCGGGGTAATTAAGGTGGCAAGCGAGGCCTGTCAACGGAGCCGTGCTTCGACACATTTTGACACAGCGGTCTAGCTATGTGGAAACCTTTATGTATGTATACCATCTGTTGCAGTTCAAAGAATGCACGACCAGCGTTTACTATGACGTGCTTTCCGCAGCAGGGGTCAGCAGGGGACCCCTGTTCCACAGCGTTACGCTCCGCCCAGGTACATAGATCGCAAACGACACATCCACAGCGATGCTTCAGGAGGCCGTGCCCAATTAACGTTCCAATCAAACCTGCTGCAGATATCGCGTCAGGACATTAAGCGCGATGCCTTACAACGAAAGACTTCCGCGTGCGGCTCTAGAAGGAAACATAGTCGTAATGCATTGCTTAAGTGCCTTCTATAAGGCCCACATCTGCATCTGTAGGAAAGTCTCCGTCTCCCAATACTTCGATACCACATGGTCGCTCGATCCGTCTGTCCCCAAAACAAATTTTCGGTCCGCAGCACCCTCTCACAGTTGGGTCATGGTTGACCTCGCCAGTCCAAAATTTACGACTACCGGACCCATTTACACCCAGGCAGTTACCTCATACTAGGTAGTCCCAACGAGCCTATCACATCCAACGCTCATTAGCACCCGTAGTATGTCACTATCCATGGAGAAACGCCAACTGGAGAGGGGGAAAAGACCTGGCAGTGAAGATACCGCCCTTTTTTCCGACATGTCTACGGTCCAGCCGCCCCAGCTGTCGCCTACATGTCCCGTAGGCCGTACCTCACAAGCTCAGGCCGCCCGTGTCTGCATGGCCGCAACCTGGCACGCCGCATGCCAATGACGTCAACGGGAAGGCAACAATGCATCAACCCTTACTACCTGACCGCCTCCCCTGCTAAGACCCCACTTCCGTCTCGCGAGAAGCTTTCGGTCGTAGCGCCCCACACCACCACGAAGCCTTAACCCATGCGTTGCACTCCTGCTACACAGTACCAACACGAAAACGCGGGAACTGAATCATTCGATCCCAAAACACCGCCCGACAGAAAATAAATTCGCATGGCTACCGCCTTATACCAAAATACATAATGTTCACGACTCTCCACCCACCGTCCGCCGAATGTACGGATGCAACCCTTGGGGCAGATATGGCGCGCTTTAGTTGCCACCAAGACCTACCTGGCAACGCTGGGCAGGCCCCCGCATTGGGGGCATTTGGGGACCACGAAGCAGCGAGGGCTAACCTTGGATCAATCAGCGGGCAGTGTTGCCTTTTTGGCGGACCCTGAGCTAACGATGGGTTCCGCCGCCAGGGCCTCGAAGGGGGAGCGCCATCGGGCCTCACACCCAGCGACCTGATTACGCGCTGGGGGAGCTTGAGGCGCGGCGTCGGTTGCCTTGCCAGCAGGTGGAGCACCCTTACTGACGCCTGTTGATAGACCAGTCTCCGAAGTCGGCTGCGTTGTGGACGAACGATACGTTGGGAGCCCCTTTGCTGGCTGCCGTCCTCCGGACGCCTTCCCAGCGCGCGCAGAGACTGCGGTAGCGGGGGCAGTGGTGTCGCCGTCAACCTCAGCCCCTGGGCTATCGCCCAGGTCAGAGCACTCGGTGATGCGGGCCAGGGAGGGAGGCGACTTCAGGGCGGCCCCGGACGGACTGGCCAAGGCGCCCTGGGAGACCGCTCGCAGCTCCTGCTGTAGAGCCAATCCCAATCCGAAGTTCAATTTTTGGGCGACGTTGGGTGCTGCATCAGCGGGCGCGTGCTGGAATGCAGCGGAGCTCCCAAAGCCACTGTTTAGCCGGGAACTGCGACCATGGCCGCTCAGGTCGCCAGAGGCACCAGTGATCGCTGCCAGTACAGCTGCTGGGCTGCCTGCGCCGCCGCCGTCGTGCAATTGACTCCAGAGCTTCCCTGAGTGAAAGCTTTCTTCCAAAGAAGCCCTCTGTGCTGCGATTTGCTCGTCCGCGTTGACCAATGCCAAGGAGGGCCGTCGCACAAACGGCCATGCTCGATGAATTGCCGCAGACGCCGTCGCTGCCGTTGCCGCTGCCGCCCCTACGGTGGCTTCAGCGGCAGCGGCGGCCGGGGACGCAGCTGCTATCGGCAACGCGACACCTAGCTGCCGAGATGACGCGCAAAGGTGTAGGGAGGTGTACGGCACGTCGCGAGATGGTTCGCCACCTCCGACATCGGCGTCGGCGCCGTGCCGCGGGCAACGCAGCAGCTGCAGGGGCGATTCAGAGCAGTCGCCAAGCCCGCCCGCGGGCACATCGCATACGGACGACGGAAACACTGCAGATGGCACGGTCCAGTCCAGAGTTGGAGGCAGCGGCTGCGCGAGGCAGTCGCCGAACAGTACCCGTGGCTGCCCGGCACGCTTTCCCTGCAAGCCGCTGGAGGGACACAAGGCCACGTCGCCCTGGCTCGCATCTGTCAAGGGCGGTAAACTAGATCCGGTAAATTTTGCTGCTGCAGCAGCAACGGCAGCGGGGTCGTCGGCACCGATTGCTACGGACCGGGTCGGCGTGTCCGCCGTGGCGGCACCGGCCGTCATCGCGGCAGTGGCAAAGGCCGTCCACGTCGGCAAGCTGTGCTGGCCGGTGGACACGGCACCCTTGGCGGCGCTGCCCCCATGGGTCGAACTCCCTGCACGTGCCGCCGCCAGCGCCGCCACCAATACTTCATGTGCGGAGGCGTCCCGTGACGCAGGGGAAGGAGCGCCGCCCCCACGTGACGCGTCGGAACGCAGCCGCTGCAGCACGGTATTGGCGGTGGCTACAACGCTGCCAGAGCTCCGCCGGGCAGCGCTCATCATGGCCGCCAGGGTCTCGCCGTACATGGCCGTGCCGCCGTGCACGGACGTGTCAAGAGTTGTGGATGAAATCTGGTGCGCTAAAGGTACCCCGGTGAGCGCTGCCAGCAGGTCCGCGTTCTCAAGTAGGTCCAGTGTCCAGCTGTTGGCGGATAGAGCGCTGCGTGTGGTACGCGACATAAAGGGTGCTGTTAGGCAGGCTATTTGAGGGGGATCTCTTGTCCCTACATTTCTCTAGTACGGCGGAGGCTTTGAGGCCTTGCACATTCTTGGGATCCAGGATCTAGGATCTGGGATCTAGGATCTAGAATCTAGGAAAGCAAACGACCAATACGACAGGGAACGGGCATAGAACAGGTCCAAAGCGGCACGCAAAGGATCGGCAAGCCACACGATTGGGTGTGTAGCTGGGCCCATGATCCTGTGCAGAAACAGCTAATGCAGGAGGACGAACTGACGGTCCGAACCACGTCCGAGCCAACAACACAAATGGATGGCCATCAATACCCACCGCATGTCTGCGCCCATCGCCACTCGGTCGAACAGCGCGTCCGTAGCTCCGCCATAGCTGCCGCCAACCACCTGCAAGCCCCCGACGTCGCCGCGACTGCCCAGACTGCCACCGCTGCTCAACAAGGGCAGCAATGAGGCCGCCAAACTTTCCGGCGCGCTATGCGCTCTACCCAGTGCTGACCCCACCGCGTCTACGGGCAGCTCTCGAATCAGGGCTAGGGGGTCCACGGCGGCGAGCTCCAGCTCCGAGTCCTTCACGAACCTTCGCGACGTACTCGTGAACTGCTGCTGTTGAGTCGGTGCAAGAGGCGGCAGCATTTTCCTTGCTGCTGCCGTTGGCGCAGCAGCCTTCTGCCGTCCAGTGATGGACCAACCCCGGCCTCGCCCGGCACCAGAGGCGCCGGCCGCCGGTTGCTGCTGCCAAGGTAACAACGGCGCGGCGGTCCCTTCGACGCCGCTGGGTCCCTCCTCCGGTTCCGCCACCGTATCAAGCACGTGACGCTGCTGGTGGTGGCTGTTGCTTCTACGGATGGGATGTTGCGAGCTGCCGCTCTTGCGATGCTCGCTGCTGACGGTCTCGGTTGCTCCCGAAGCCCCTTGACTGGCGGGGAGGACCACGGGCACAGCAAGCCATAGCGTGTGCTGACTCGTGTGGTGGCTGTGCAGCGCCATGCCTCCTCCTCCTCCTCCTCCTCCTCCTCCTCCTGATTCGCCTCCTCCTCCTCCGCTTCCGACTAGCGGCTGCCTTGAGGACACAGATGAGGCCATGGAGCAATCTAAGCTGTGCCGGGAACCATCCAGTTGCTGATGCGTGCCCTGCTGCGGGTCATGTTTGTGACGATCGGAGGAGTTTTCGTTACTTAGCGTAACGCTCTGCCGTGGGTCCCTGACCGCTTGCTGTTCCTGTTGCTGCTGTCGCAGTAGCAGCGGCTGCTGCGAGCATGCTGAATCGATGCTGCGGCGGTCGTCAGATGGTGAGACGGGGCTGCTACCGGCTGCCGCTGCATCTCGCCACGGCCGCGGTGGTGGCGCTTGCAGCAACAAGGGCGGCTGTTGCCGACGTGTTTGTTTGGCCGCCGCGCCATTATTCCCTCCTTGTGTTGGCTGATATCCTCCCGCCTGTCGCAGCTTGTTGCGCTCCACTTCCAGAGACCTCCGCGTCTTTGCCCGGACAAGCAGCTCCCTGCACAGCCAGGAGCCGGAAGTTGCAGGGGGGAATCTGGCTACTGTTGCCAAGGTATAGGGTTCAGCGCCGAGGCTGTTCATCCCTCTCAGCACTCTGCTATATTCAGAAGGAAACGGAACATATTTGGAACATATTTGCATATTTCTGTTTTACTTCTCCACACCTGTGGATCGCCTTTCGCCGCTCCGTGAGCTGTTTCGTGAAGTCCGCAAGGTCCTGACCCTCCTGGCGACCGGCCATCATCGCAAAGGATAGACCTCGAAAACGGCTGCGATGTGTATGTATGTGTGTGTACGCGAATATGCAATCCGATAAGAATAGAAAGAGGGGGGGAGCAGATTTGGAAAGAGGGGACGAAAAGGAGCGGGCGAGGTAGGGATAGTGGCGTGCGCAAATGAGCTACTAAGGCGCCACAAGGCAACGCGAATGGAAAAGCAGAAGGGCAAAGCAGAGCACGAGGTCAAGGTTTGTGAACAATCGCGAAGCGGCTCCGGGTGGAGGTGGCACACGGTTACGCGTCGTGGCCCCGAAAAACAACTCAGAAACTCAAACTTTCGATGTTTTTAAAGGCGAGTGTGATCCGGGGTTGGCTGTCCTCACCGCAGTGAAGCCAGCTGCGCCATTCGGCGTTTGATGACGTCATCAAGAGCCACCTGAACGCCTCCCGCCGGCAGCGACTGCGTCACGAAGGGGTGCCGCAGCACCTCCGCACTGGATGGACGGACCCGTGGGTCATCTGCCATCATGGCGAGCAACAGCTCCCGGGCAGCGGAAGACAGAGACAGGAAGCTGGCAATGCGATTTTGAACGGCCATTTATCCGAGAGATAGAAAAAAAGCGACGCAGAGGCGGAAAGGGAAGCGGGAAGAGGGCAGGGACAGAAACCAGGTGAGCGTGTGTACGGCGGATCAAAACGTTCCTGTCGCATGCGGCACCTGGTACGAGCGTACAAGAAAGCAAATCACACAACAATCACACACACACATGCAGACGCATACACACATACACACATGCACGCGCACGCACACACACATACACACATGCACGCGCACGCACACACACACACACACACACACACACACACACACACACACAACCAACCTAACATAAGTGACTTGGAAGCCGCCCGTAAACCCCGCGTTGAAAATTGGGGGGACAGCAGACGACTACCTCTGCTTACATATTCGGGCTATACCAATCCGGCTAGTGACCGATGTGAGGGTCCCCCGTACAAGCTCCGCTTCTTGCATCTATCCGCACTCAGATACGCCGGCTGTGTATGTTTCCTTCGGGCCATATGATTATCTGATGGCCTTGATACACTCACATGGGGTCCTTGAGGCCGGGGGCGTCTAAAATCGAGCGCTCCGCATACGAAAGGTTGCGGGAGTCCTTCAATGACCAGGGCTTGCGGCCGGTCAGCATCGCGAACAACAGCACGCCCAGCGCGTATACTGCAGAGCGCGCGATGGTAATGGTGGTAATGGTTAAGGGGGACATGGAGATGAGGAACGGAGGTAAGAGATGAGGCCAATATGAACGTACGGGACTGGTAAAATTGCTTTATGCCATGGAGGTGTGTCGTGGTGAGAAGGTAGAAGCGCATGTCACTCCAGGAAGCCGGGAGCCGGTCAACAGCCTGATGCAGCGATTGTGAAGGCAGTAAAATTACAGCACAGTTACGATAGGAATCAAAGGTAATGCTGTTGAAAAAGCTGTCGCCCTATCCGTGACGTGTGGGGTCCTATATCCAGTATACGCACGACAATGTCCTGATATGGCTATCGTTACAGCCCATGCCACTCGTTACTTCACTTTTCTCTCCCTGCGCACTTGCACCCGAGGAATCCAAATGTATATGGACCTCTATCTATACGAAATTAACGTGTAGCCGCCCCCGACAGCAACACGCGCAAGCATACCGTCCATAGAAAGCTGTTGCGCGGCCCCGGCCGTGTGCCGTCCGGTGATTTTGGTTCAGTTGATGGCGCGACATGGTCAGAGTGGAGACAAGGCGGGGAAGATCCACGCGGAACGGGTGTGTGTGTTGGGGAGGGGGGAGGACACAGCGTGGAAACATTGGCGATGTACTATTTAACCCAGGATGCTCTCTTGGCCACATAATTCGACCGCATGCGCACACAAACGCACAAACAATAACACCCTGCCCCCTGCCCGGTCCATCTCCTCCATCTCCTTCCATACCCTTCTCCCCCGCCACGCGCATCGATTGACATCATCTTTGCTTTTGCTCCTTCAGTCCTCCATGATGACGCCGTCAGTTCATTTAGGCTTCGTAATTATAGCATTCGCGCTGTCTTAAATACACAATAAGCACCAGATCCCGCACTCCCACAAGATCGTGCTCCGCACTGGCCGCGTGACGTCTCCCCGCCGCACGACCTCCCTGCAAACCACCAGCAATATCCGAGAACCGCCACCCAATTAATCACCCCGCTCTTGTCTCACCGTGTGTACGGCGCCATGGACAATCTCAGGCGCGATGAAGCCCGGGGATCCCATGCAGCCGCGAGGGGCTTCGCGCCGCGGTAGCGGCACCGCCGCCGCTGGACCACCATGTCGCCGCCGCCGTTTCTGTGCGCGCGCCGCGGCCGCCTCCTCCGGGGTTTCCGGAGGTACGAGCACTGTTGCCATACCCAGATCAATGAGCTTGATTCGCAGCGAACGGCCTTGCACCACGCACTCCTCCACTGGCCGCGCGAACATGACGTTCTCAGGCTGCGAGATTGGCACGTGGGGCGAGGTAAAAGAAAAGTTGCGCATTCAAATGTCATAGGCCGTCGAAGACCACTCGCTACTCGCTTGCCGCACAGCATAACAAGCAGCGATGCTGCGCAAAGTCTTCTTGGAGGCAGCGATGCAAAGGCAGGCACGCATGAGCGGCAGTGCAAGACGCTGGTTCAAACGCTGGGTCATGGGATACTACGGCACCGATCCAACACGATCCAAACCCTTAAATCCCAACGGATCCAAGTGCTCCATCGCCCTTGCAACCCATGTTGTAGCCCATGTTACCAGGCATTCCAAGCCCAAACAGCATTTCGATCCTCCCCTCAAGCTGCCTACGCCAGGAGTATATGCATCTTCATGTTTCCATGAGAGCACGCGCACGCCGCTTGCCTTACGGCACATGGCCACACTGCGACACTGCGACATGTGGCATTGATTGTACCTACGTGCTCGTACCCACCTTGATATCCCGATGCACGATATTCAGGTTGTGCATGTAAGCCACAGCACTGGCCACCTGGGCAGAGGGTCAGATGAATCAGGAGAATTGGCCGGAGTGAGTAGAAAGAGGGCATGCACCTGAGCTGCCATCACTTTGTTGTTAGCATGCCGGTATTTGTGCCTGCCCCTACAGACGGGAACCTATCCTGTCCATCATCACCTGACGTATCAACCTCCACTGCCGTCTGGCAGGCTGTGAGCCCTCTCCTTTGCCTCCACAATCCCCTCTATTTACACGCACAGCCAGGCAGCCGGGGCCCATGCATCCGCCCTGAGCCCGCGTCCCCCCTAAGCTCGCGTCTCCAACAGTTTCCGCCAAATACCTGCGCAAACAGTCGGGCTGCTTGCGCCTCCGAATAATGGTCGACTTGATGAAGGTGATCCAGCATCTGATGTGGGTCGGGACGGACGGCAGCACCACAACCAACACACAAGGAAATCGTCTGCCGATGGGTAAGGGAGGACCGGGCGCGAGGGGTTTTCACTGCCGCTCCGATGGTGGCTTCGGACTGGATAATGTGGGCCAACACACACGGATGTGGGAAGCGGTCTCCGCGGCCATATACCCCCCCCCAGATGGAGAGATTTTGGTGTAAGGCAAAAATGGCTGCATCATGTAGGATTACCCCCAGTGCACCCCTTAATATGCTGTGGGCCCCTCGCAAGGCTGAGTCAACTGGCTCCCCCGTACTGGCTCCCTCGTCTGCTGAATCTCCAGGTGTGCCAGGCAAAGCGCCCGCCAGAAACCACGCCGCCTGCGCTTCTCCATTGCTAACCTGACCACCGGAAAGGTACTCGAGGATCATCACCTGCCGGCCGGGCATCATGGCGATATGGGTCGGCGAGTGTGCAACTCTGGCGAGGAGTATCAGTGTTTCGAATCCCGGCAGTTGTCACACCAGGCTGGGGGGGAAACCAAGAACCCCGCACAAGTCGCGCACACGCACGCAGCAGAAAGGCGGACAGCATGGCGAAAACGTCATGCTTCTTATGACTTCGTTGATACAAATATTATTAAACGTCGTACTAGAGAACACTCTTTTCGTCGTCCCATAGACAGACAGACAGACAGACAGACAACGAAGAAAATTTCGCCCTACGCGCACCATGTGGTACTTGGTTTCGAACACGTCCCGACAGCGCAGCAGGCTTGGGTGGTCGAGTAGCCGTAAGAAACGAGCTTCTCCACGCAGGACATCAACCTGGTAAAGTTGTAGGGGTGTATGCGGCACGGAGGGCACGTCAACGACGTTACAAGGCAATCACGCATGTGCACGTACTAGACATACCAAATGAATGCGGTAACTTCGTACCTACCACATGCGGTGCGCGAGGAGAATATATAATTGGGCGGGACGGCTTGGCGACTTGGCGAGACACGGGTATGGGGCAAGTGGACACAATGCACAGCGCCATGCCATGCTCTTATCGCTTAGTCCCTATCTCTTCCGATTTTGCTTTGGCAAGTGATTTTGTACGGACTTACATCTTCAGGCAACAGCCCTGGCTTGCGAAGGTTGACCACCTTGAGGCATTGCTCGCCCCCGGTCAACCGGCTCCTGATGAGCCATATCTCGGAGAACCCGCCCTGCGAAAAAAGCCGCGGTGAAGCCGTGAGGCGCAGGCTTACCAAATGGAATAGATGTAAAAGAATATTTAGTTCTGCTTGGATGAAGCTGTCAGCTGTGTTTCAGAGTGCCGCGTTACGACAGGATCCAAACCTTTGGCCTCCGGGGCCTCGGGGCGCCGGCGGACGGAGTTGAGGTATACCACGAGGCCCCAGGGCCCAGAGATGAGATCTACTTTGCCACGACGGCAATACCCACATCAGCTATGTGTTTCTCCAGATCATATTCGCGCAGCGTTGGATGCGCGCGCCAGTCGGAGAGCCTGAGGCGGTGGGTTCCAAGAGTGATAACCCCGTACACCACAGAAAGAATGGTGAATGCACGGTAATTACCGCTTCAGGCTGCGAGAGATTCCGATTTGGTCCAATTTCTCTTCGCCAGGCAAGCAGCAGCAGACAGCGTCCACCAAGTCCCGTAGAATGGACATGCCTAAGTGGCGGCCAGCTCAGGGAACGTGATTCGATTATATATGCTTTGTTTAAGATATTTATTGTTTTACAGAATCAGAAATTCCGTCGTTTTATGATATGGGTCGCAATTTCCTCATATTCCCAGGAACAGGCCGTCAACGGTTATTGTTGACTGCGCAGATGAAGAGGGATATCCATTTACTAACTCATGGGAGAATGTGCTTAATTGGTATTGGCCATGTGTTTTGGGTGGGCAAATCGCGGTGGAAATTGCCATTCGTACAAAATATTGAATTTGGAAAGCAAAACGACCATAACATGACCATATAACAATGTTATGGAAATCGCAAAAAATGCTGCGGCATTATTGCGCGCTTTGTGCATTGTTCGTTAGCTGTCATGTTGTCTTAGTAATGCTACGAGCACGACGACTGCGGTGTATCATCATCGGCATCGCCATTCTCGGTCATGGCGCATCTTTACATGTTGATTACGATGCGAAATTACTAACACCGACTTATTGCCGTCTGTCCCGTCAAGGCTTGTTATATCCAGCGAACAAAGTCATGGCAACGTTGGCTTTGCCAGGCATCCATTAAAATTTTGCTACTCTTAGATACAAACAATTCCGCCGGCCCCGCTTGTAAGGTTTCGGCGAACGGAAGAACCAGGGGAGGAAGGGCCGCATTACCTCCATTGTCATCTAATTGTTGCTGCTGCGCTTGAACCCCGAATTATTCATTTGAAAGTTTCCTATTTCACGCCATGATGACATTGCCTACGCATCTCCTTGCCTTACATGGCGCTAGGCAATCTGTTTGGTGTCATATGTAGACATATGTACACAGCCTCAGGGCTTAGCCAGTGTGCAGTTGAACTCTTGCTGAGAGCGTGCGTCCATGTGGTGCACCGGATGTCAAGAGAGATCAAGAGTTCGTGCTGGTGGACTGGCCGTTCCCTCCGTTCCCTGTTTTGTGCTCTCGGTTTCGGCATGTCTTGCACACCGGCGAAGCCCTGAGGCTGCGTACATATGACAACAAGCATAATATCAGGCCATCGTCATCGACTTTACCTAGGTGTATCTCATCCTTCGCTGCCCACCCTAGAGCAGCATCTCTGCACCTGGGGCTAGTTGCGCCAACAACTGAAGGATTGCGCTTTATACCTCCCATAGCATTGGGTATGAACGACGTTCTTCTGCGTTGTCGTGCTCCGCTTACAACAATGGCGCAATACTGTGCGTGGTAGCGCTTGCACATACCCACCAACCCTATCAGCTGATGCACACAGTGCAGATATCGATGCCCATGGAAGGCTACAATGGTGGCTTACCTTTACCGTTGTACTCATTACTTGCCGTACGGCCATACAACCCGGCATCAACCCACATCAGTCCACCTGCGGCATTGCGTTTAACGGCCGCATAGTCGTGTAGCTCGCGGTAACCATTTACAGCATCCTGTGCAAGCTGTTGCTAACACGTACAGCACCACCACCCCGTTGCTCGCCTCCACCGCCCACGTGCTTAACAGCCCTTAAGCCCGTCCTGTCATTCCGCCTGCAAGGCAGCTACAGACGCACGCAACGAAGACAGACCAAAAGCCCCACTTCGCGCATGTTCGCTAATCAAAACATACGTTCTGCAAAACGTTTTGGGATTTCGCCAATTCTAGGCTTCACTAGCCTGCCTTCCTGCGGCCAAAGCCAACTACGTATGAGCTGCTACCCCCCGCTCCTCCCTTCTGCTTCCATCAAGGGCAGCGCCTAACCTTACTCTCAGCCTCCCAGCATGATGCTCAGCTGCGGGTGGGACTCGACTCTCCCTGGGCCGTCCTCCTGCCACCGCTGCCGGGGGACACGGAGTGTTCTGCTGATTAATTGCACGGCGGTACTCAAGAGGTCGTGAAGCGGCGTTTAGTGCGACACAGACGAGCCACTCCTGCCAGGAAAGCGGTTCCACCTTGAGATAGGCCAAGAGGATAAGAGATGGGAGGGGGCGTAATAGAGTTGGTTACATCAGGTATCGCGTTAGTTTAGCGGTTGTTTTAGTTCAGTTTGCCGCCAAGGGGTTTTCCGGTGGGAGCCGGTAAAGGCAGAACACCAGGATGACGATATCGGCCACCTCCTAGGCGACCTCCGTACCTGGGCAGAATTGGCCACAGCAATAGCGGCAGGAGTATGGGGCAGCAGTAGTTGCGGCAGCTATTGGCATATGTAGCAGTAGTGATAGCAGTAACAACAGCTATAGTTATGGGTGGTGCCAAGGGTGCCTTGAAAGAGAGCCCTTTTGCGAGTCCGAGCCATGTAGGAGTACCTAACGGTTATCCCACACGACTGTGTTCCTGGAATGGATAACGTGGCTGAGATTGGGTTCATGGTTCATGGACTGGCCCGCCAAAAAGTGTTTATCCAACATCATCCTATAATATGCAGCAGCACTTGCTTTCATCCGGATTACGCCAAAACGTATGTGATCTTTCGCCCTTTGACACGTGTCAAGGTATAATTTATTTTTTCATGCTGCTGCTGCACTTGATTATGCACCTGCTCGGGTGCGTCCATCTGCATAACCCTTCTTCTCCCCTCACTCCCGCCAACACCCCCACAAACACACATGCACCGGCGATGCCCATGGCCAGGCCCACATCGCTCGCCTTGAGTGCAGGTGTGTCATTGGTGCCATTGCCCATCACCGCCACTACCTCTCACTTTGCCCGCAAAGCCGAAACCAACCAGAACTTATCGATGGTGATGGCGATAAACTTATGCATTTGTGTTTGTGTAAGGTAAAGAACCCGTTCGGCCTTTTGTGAATGCTGCTGCTCACATCCGCCGTATTATGTGTAGCACCATCCCACTGCCCTTCCCAGCCACCAATGCCACCACGATAAGCAGCATTAAAATGGGGTCCTACAGATTGTCCCAAATCAGGCCCAGAAGCGATTAAGGTGGCACGGGGGCCAGCTGGATGGAACCAAACACCTCCACCATGAGTGTAATGCACATCGGGAAGTGCGGTTAACTACCAGGAGGGGTTGGGGGTTTAGAGGCAGGGTTGGCGGGGAAGGGGGCCGGGTTTGCACAACAGCGCGGGCAGTTGAAAATGGAACAGCAAGTCATTATGGCAGCTTCAGGGCAGCCGGTTAGGGCAGCCAGGACCGCTACAAGAGCGGTGGTACAGAGGGGCGGAATGAATGCATGGTGGAACTTCTGCTTGTGATGTTACGGCACTTATTGGGTAAGGTTTTCAATATCTTGTCATGACATGCCGATGTAAAGGATGCAGGGCTTGTTAGAAAGGAGAGCGCCCGGCCCCCGGCCATATTCCTTCTTTCTCATTTCCCTGCTGGTGTTTGTATCAGCGTGTGTCGCTCATTCTCAACAGGGCTGACCATCATTATCATCATCGACGTAATAATAACAACAGTAACTTATGAGTGCGACTAAGTAAAGTAAGAACCTTACTTCGGCGCACCACATAAACGGGGCTCTGAACTGGCGGCGCCGGCCTTATGGGTGCTCCAAGGAGCGAGAGTGAAGGTCTGGAGCTTAAAGGCATCCAATGGAACTCGCACTCAGCTGAATTCACCTATCTTCTTAGTGACGGAAACCCCATCACAGCCGGTTGCTTGTCCGTGCAGGCAGGTGGAAGGAGGTGGAACAAAGGTTTCGCGGGCGCCCGCTGTCTGGTTGTTGAGGGTACGTACCGACTGCTGCCGGGAACGTAATTAGGGCGCGCAAAGAAGTACAGAAGCAGGCAGACGAGGCTTTCAATGGGTCTGAGCTTATTTATTTTCATGTGCCGCTGTCCCTAGGGACATGCACGAAAACAAAAGGGCCCTCCAAGGATAGGACCCTCAAAATGGAAACGGGCCGCTTTTGTACTTCGGCAGCATTCATCGGCGACGTGATTGCGGGAGCTAACTTCTTAGTTCTGGAGCTAGCCTGGCGTAAGAGTCAATCCCACCTCAACACGCCGCGCATGAGAGGGTGGCAAGAATCCGCCGCTACTGCTGCCACCTGCGGAGTGGGCCCCAGGAAGTATAGTCTCCGCGGACAACTTTCCACTACTTCCACCTACCTCTGATGGACCGTTCGATGCGGCTGAGGCCGACGCCGAGGCCGGAGAAGCTGGCGCGGTGGCGGCGGAAGCGGCAAGGGCAGGGGTGCCTGCGGGCTGAATGGTCGTCAAGTTGCACTGCAGGTGTAAGCACAGCACCGCGTCACTGTAGCGGTCTCAGAGCGCGTGTATGTCCTTTTGTCATTCATTGTCGCTAGCCCGGATTGGCTGACGGAGAAGGGCGGCATCGGGGGCTCGGGCGGCTGGGATCGCCCGGCCATGTGCACCGGCGGCCGCGATAAGATTGGCCGCGAATAAGATGTGTGAAGAACGAGTGTTCTTCCCGCCTGTTCCCGTGCCGTCCCCAGGGATCCAGAGGACATCAAACACCCTCGCCCCGCCTTGGATATGGGACTGCTGGATAGGCGCAGTGCCGGTAGCTTATGTGCTTGGCAGCTCTAGCGACCGCCCTGATGCATTACCCGCGAAGCCAAACTAGCCAGCGCCTTATCCGCCAATAATCCTTCTCACTATTACGTCGTTATACCAACGCCTTAAAAACGTCTACGGATGCATTAAAACCGGAGAATGCTGCGGTGGCCCTAAGCATGCAGAAAGCTTAAAAGGGCCCTGAAGTGCAGGAAGGAAATACAGGGGAAATACTAAGCCAGAAAGGCAGAACAGAGCCAGGCAGCAAAGAAGCCAAGGATTCTGCACCACAGAGATCGTCTTTCTGATACCGTAGCAGCTTAAGACTAAGGAGTTTTGTCTTAGTTTCATACATTCGCCTCCGAGACCAGGTGAGTGAAGAATGTTAGACCCGCTGCGGGACAAAGTCACGAAGCTGAAAGATAAGTTAACAAGGTAATTAGCACGGGCATCTTCAAATGTTTCAGGTGTTGGAGAGTGAGAAAGAGAGCTAGAGTCCGAAACCTTAAGGCGGACATGCGGAAGTGCGGGGTGACCCATGGGTCACGTGGCCGATGAACTAATAGGTAAGATGAAGGATGGGAATAATGCCAAAAATTTTCATATAAATGTTTGTTATTAATTGTAATCTGGCCAATACGGGACAGACCAAGCAACCACTTGGGCGACGTTCCGGAGGAATCTATCATCACTTGCTTCGGACAAAGTGTACACGTAGGGATCTAAGTAAAATGTATGTATTATATGCGACTGTGTCGAATGTTAGATAATATGTTTTTCGCGTCAGTTGATGCCTAGGCGACTCGCAGGAACTACTTGCCAGAACAAGTTGTGTGTTGCCACGTTGTCACATGACAACGCCGGCTTGTAAAAATAATATAAAAATAATATCGATAGCTGCAAGTAGTGCAGTACACTTATAGTTGCGAATAAAGCAGCTGGAATGATTGATTGAAATGTAAACGACGGGTTTCGGAGAAACGTATCTTGCATTGAACTATGATATAAAATATATCAAAACTAGCAGTATGAAAGTTTTGAAATACATTTTTAGTAAGATACCATGGCTTCTACCTCTGGCTCGTCACGCTCAGCTCGCCCACCGCTTTACCATCCATTAAACATTTCTGGATGGACAGTGTTAATCACAGGTAATTAGTCTGCGTAGGCTTGATATGCGCCTGCACCGAGAGCAGGACTTGGGTCATCGTGCAAGCTTCCCGCCTGCATCTTACCACAGGCGCAAGTTCCGGTTTCGGCGAAGCAATGGCATGGCGATTCGCTGAGGCTGGCTGTCGCTTGGTACTGCTGGCCCGGCGCCAGGACCGATTGGAGAGCTTGCGCGACCAATTGCAGTTCACATACCACGTTCCTGTGCACATTATCCAGCTGGACGTGCGGAATATAGACGAAGTGGACCTACTACCCCATCATCTTCCAGAGGAGTTTGCCGAGGTGATATAAACAGCATTGGGTACGCAGGACGGGCGCCCCTTTCCCTGGCCTCTTAAAGGGCAGGGCTCTGCCGCACGCAACATAAATACCCATCGCGTACCGGCCAGCCTCCAGCCCTCTTTGCAACACCCAATTTTACCTGAACCCCAAACCGCATGTATCCATGTCCAGGTGGACATCCTGGTCAATAATGCGGGTCTGGCGCTGGGCACTGCAGCGGTGCAGGATAACAGCATGGATGTGAGTCTAGCCGTCCGCCGGTCAGGGAGGAAACTGCGTCAACTCGTGGACTGTTAGGGACTTACCGCGGCTGACGGTCAGGCGCGGCGGTATCTGGATTGGGGGTGTTTGGCATGGCTCCGACCTCGCAGCTCCGACCTCGCAGCATGGCTCCGACCTCCGACCTCCGACCTGACAGCACCTGATTACGATAAGCAGCCCGTTGCGGGTGTCCCAACCATGGCTGCACCCTGAAGCTGTTAATGGACGTAACACCTCCGCAGTCTTCTTGTCGCACTCAAGGGTTCCGATATTTGAGGGACAGGGTTTCACGAGTCTAGGGTGGTGCGCCTCATCTTAGCTGCATATGCCTGGGGGAACATTTCTCCGTCCGCTGCCTGTGGCTGAATAAGATTCAATTCAGCCACATAACATCTTGAGACATATACCCTCCCATCTACTGTATCTCAGGATGCCGTGACGATGATTGAGACCAACGTCACGGCGGTGATCGCAATGACAAAGGCGTTCGTTCAGGGCATGATTGAGCGTAACCGGGGACACATCGTCAACATCTCATCTATTGCAGGTCAAGAGGCTTACGGAGGTACGAGCTCGCGGCACAGTGGTTACCTCTTATCAATGACGGACTTCATTATGAGGCTTCAATACGCCCGGCTGGACCGTAACGGAGTCCCCCTGCCTGGTGCGCCGGCCCCGTCTCCCGCCCGACGCAGGGGGCAGCGTATATTGCGCAACCAAGCACGCCCTGGCCGCCTTCACCACCGCGACAAGACACGACCTTGTGGGCACCAACATCCGGGTCACTTCTATTAGTCCAGGTCAGCACCGTGTACTATCGAACAAGAGGAATGAAGGGAACTTGCTCCCGGGTATGAGGTCGTACCGGGATGAGGGGTCAAAGTAGCGTGTCAAATTCTAGCACAGCGTCGCGGGACGGATCAGTTCCCCATTTCTGCCAACCCAGCCCCCGAAAGACAAACTAGAACCGATTAGGCCTCCTGCAGCTGCAAAATCAAATAATCTCCCTCTCTTGCGGCTCATGCAGAACGAACTCCTTACTTTGCGGCGGCTTATGTAAGGCGTTTGTGGGGGGCCCCGCTAAGGATTCACAACGGTCAGCTGAGAGCCGATAGCTGGTGTGGGTTCCTTTGGTGCACCGCTTTGTCCCCCATCCGGTGTTAGGCGGGAGCCACCCCGCGCGTCTCCTGTCCTCTTGAGGGTCCCGGGCTCAGTTCTGCCTTCCGCCTGTCGCAATCGCCCCATCCCCACCAGGTGCCGCCCAGACGGAGTTCAGCCTGGTGCGCTTCAAGGGCGACCAGGAGAAGGCAGATGAGGTGTACCAGGGCTTTGACCCTCTCACCGCCGAGGATATCGCTGACAATGTGCTGTATGCATGTACACGGTGAGAACACACAGAACCCTCGCGCCCTCTCTGGAGGGATTCGCCCTCACCCTTGCCCAAGGAGTGAGAAGTAGTGAACCTCACGGTGATGATGGTGATCAATTGAGGGGGAAAAAGCGTGGCTTCTGTCTTGGCTACCATCAGTTACGTAGCTACCGCTCTTCGACTTTTCTGGTGTGACCCTATCACCGACCGGCGCCTGCCGCTATACTAAGCGACCCCTGAAATCCATTACCCATAGCCGCGCCCCGCGCCCAGCCTATTCGTCCCTGGACAATTGCCCTTCTGCCGCCTCTCTGTTTCGGTGGACACACTGCTGGCTTCGTAATCTAGACCCCTGATCCGCCGCACCCGGTACTAGCGCCCGTGTCTAATCCACCGTTAAGAGCTCCACCACCCCACCACCCCATTTCCCTCTGCAGACCCGAGCATGTCCAGATCGCGGACATCCTTGTCCTGGCCACCAACCAGGCCTCGGCGAAGGGCATTGCCCGGGTGCATCTGGAGGAAGAGCGATAGGCGGGTACCTGTGCTACCGCCGCTGTCGTCACATGCAGCTCCTAAACGTAAATAGCAATATTATTCTTTTTCTGTGGCCCAGCATGGGGCCCGCCTATGAACATAAACTGCGTTATAGGCGCGGCTTGGCTAATTGCTGAGGCCTGCTCGCAGGACGGCTGCTGAAGACTGGATCAATGGGGCAGGATTCGAATGACACGATGCACGATGGCTGGCGCAGAAAACCCCAAAGTGTACCTGTGTGATCACTGCGCGCAAGGCGCGTATCGCACTCCGCGGAGGTCAGGGGACGGGGAGGCCGGGATGTGTGCCCATTTGAAATCCCGAGACCCGACACCGGGAGCGATGCAAGTTGGAAATGCGTGGAGGCAATAGAGCGGGGTAGGGACCGGGCATCTGGAAATGGGGGCTTCGGTACTTTTCGACGACGAGGATAGATAGGGCATGGTTATGGCTGCGCGTACGTCTCCATCGATGAGGTGGTGTGCCTTGTGGATCAATGTGGGGGTTGTTTTCCAAGCGGCTCGCGCATGGCTGCGCGCATGGAACGTCTTGTGCACGCAGTTGCGCTCGAGGCGGCTGACCTGTCTGTCTGAAGCGTCTCGGAGCTCTGTTGGCATTGTAAGAGTAGCGGTAGAGAAGAAAGGAACAAGGTTACAGCAATGTGGGGGTGGGGGGCGGGCCAATGCCGGTGCGGCCTAAAACCGCCGGGGGCCCATATGCTCACACCCCGTGTCACTGGTTCGCTGGCGACATTGGATCCACAACCTGTGGCCGTGTTTTGCTGCTGTCCTCACGGCCAGCCGCAACCTCCGCATGCTTCTGTTTCTCGCGAATTCGGGCCCCGGCATGCAAGTTACCTGACAGCCTCTTCGGCCTGGTCCGCGGCAACTGGAACTGGTGGCGGAATACCTCGCTCTCTGACACCAATGCCGGTCCTAGAAGTGCTTCCAATCGACAGACCACGCGCCCATGCCCGTCTACTGCAGCTGATGTGGATCCGTTGCCGCAAGCTGTCGTTGCCTCCGTCGTCGGTGATACCACGCTACAGCATTCTCCTGTGACTCCTCCCAGCGGCACGGCAGCGGCGGGGCCCCTGCTTCTGGTTGCGGCGGAATCCAGTGGTTTCCCGCTGACACCTGCGGCCATGCATTTCGCTGCCGCAGGCTGTATGGCGGTGTGGTCTGGCACACTAATTGGGTCAGCGCTTGCGGTAGTGGTGGAAATGCTGATGACCGCGTCTGGCTGCGCCAGTGCCTCCTGCACTTGCAGCTGTGATAGTGGTGATTGTGGCCGTTGAGCTGCCGTCACTGCTGCTCGCATTAGCATCTTGTGTTCATCTCGCGTCATTGTTGGTAACAGGGTTGGTGGAGGACATTTCAATGGACCCTGTGCGCCAGGCGCCGGCTGCCCTGACTGCTGCTCGATGGAGGCATTATTAACGACCTCTCGGCCCAGCACCCACGCCCGGTGTTGTTGAGCCGATGGTTCTAAGAGTCTTTGCTCCCTCGCCGCCAGTTCGTCATAGAGCTCCTCATTTTTGACGATGAGCGAAGCTTCGGGAAATGCACGGGCCTGCGCGACGATCATTTGACACACAAGCTCCAGGGGCGCCTTGCCTGCGTGGAGGGAGGGATGGCCGAGTAACCATCAAAGACCGGAATAGCGTGTGCATAGCAGCTTAAGCTGGAAACACCGGATATCGCGGACCATTCGTTGCACGCTGACTTTTAAATACAGGCCCAATTTCCACTGTACAAGAGAACTCTCAATGACGTTCATGTCTATATGCATGACAGTAATCGTACGACGTGCAGATTTCCTAAGCTGTCATACACGGAACGGTAATGATGGGCGTGTCCTTAAAGACAACAGGCCACCCGGGATACTTCGATGCCCCTGCCATATTTCTGGTTCTGACGTAACGTGGGACACGGGGTACCTGGACGCACGCACGGCCTGTACACGAGCGCCCGCATTCATGGCAGCTAGGCATGTCGGAAATTTCCTGTGCGATGCATATTGGGCCCGCGCACGTACCGGATATGTCGATGCAGATGCGCGTGAACGTGCCACTTGGCGATAGGGCCCTAGTGGCGGCCACCTGCAGACCATCCAACTGGTGGAAGGTGAGATGCGGGTGGCGCCGTTGGGCTATACCAACCACCGGGGCTGCAGTGTCGACCCCAGTGACAAAGGAAGCGCGGTTGCTGATCATGTTGGTCGTCAGTCCTGTAGCGCAAGGTGCACGAAAGCGGAAGAAGCATAGGAGGAAGGACTGTCTTAGGACCTAAGAAAGGGGCCGGTTGAGACACCAGAGGTACCACCGTCACGGTGACGCAGCAGCAAGGCGAGGAAAAGGAGGAGGGAGGGGTTGACGAAGGAGCGAACAGAAGGGAGTAAGCGCCGCCACAAGGGGTAATCTAACCTTAATAATACTTAACACTGGATAAAATGCTTGATACAGACGACAGTAAAAACGGGCGCTCAAGCAGCATTATGAGTCTCATGGGCAGACGGGGGAGCCCAAGCAATCCAATTAGCCTACCCTCATGGCACCCGATCTCAAGGCATATGTCAGGCCGGTCGATGTTGTGCACGATCGCGTCCCTGTAGGCTGAAGTGCTCCTTGCGACCAAAATGCGTTTCTTGGTCTATAGACGGCAAGAGGAAAATTGCTCAGCTGTGGATCCGTCGTTGGTCGCTGCTCGCAGGCGCACAGCCAACAACTAACCATCTAACGGAAACGGAAAAAACTTAGCTGGATGCATCCGGCGCATTAACTTTTGACGACACCAGTACGTCGTTCCATCTTCATGATAGCGGACAAAGTAGCGGCCGAAATGAGGGCTATCAGGCTGCTGGACCATCGGTTCGATGACCGTTGCACGACCGACGCCTTTCACGTCAACAATATCACCGACAGTAAATAAAATTACATTCTGTTGGTCACATTGCGGCGCCGCCTCAATGGTCTGCGCCGTTAATGGTGCAGCTGTCATGGACTTTTAAAATGCCGCTAGAAAGCCTATCACCACCTAGCGCCCAGAAAACCTTTCCAATAATAATAATTAAAATAAGTCGGAATTGCGGCGGGTACATTCCTGCATGGAAATATGCACGTTGTACGGTTTGCCTTGTATTTACGTAAGCTGTCGTAACGGCAGACACCTAGAGATTTGCCATCCAACACGATTCCATGATACACAAGCAAGAGTCACATCGACATGATCAACTGCCTTTCGCACCTTACCTGCAGTTTGCCTTCCAACTTGATCACAAAGCTCTTCCCCGAAAGCTATAGAGACTAAGCCTGCAATTGAGCACCAGGATTGTATGGTGGCCCTGCGTGTCCCTGCTACGTCACCTAGCACCTGCCTGCCTCAGCAGGTTCCCAGGGATGGGTCAGGGGTGGCTAGATGGAGGCCGGGGTGTCCAGGTCTCTGGAACTGAACACGCTGCCGTATCGAAACCGGATCATCAGCCAAAGCTCCAACCAACTTCTCAATAAATAAACAGCCTGATGCCCACATGCTCATGCACGCACCATCTTAATAGTCTTCAGGGCCGCACCCAGACCTCCCCACCACCTCGATCTCCACCACCACAGCCCGTCCGCAGCCAGAGGAGTTACTTTGATTGTGATTGCCCCAGGACCTGCAGGTAGCCGTGTCTCAACGCAGCTCAGCACGATCATTCTGCCTCTTCTGTATAGAAGAACTGCACTTCACCTCCGTTACCCCCATATGCAATTCCTGAAAGACTGAAGAGGGATCCACAACGGCAAGCACGGTCGAAAGACACGCTCATCACCGACCCACCTCGCAGCCACCACCACCATTATTATATCACCACCATCACTAGCATTGCCGTGATATGACCACGTCGCATGGCCGCGCCAGCGACGTGAAAATGACCCACCACCCATTCCCCTCCCGTTCCTTTTGCTCCCCGGACGCTCATGGGAAGGCCCCACCCCAAACGTCCTTAATCCAGCAGTCTGGCCAGCAGGCGGTGCGACGCCAGCTCCTCCTGCGGCGCCCAGCAGGACAAGTAGTAGAACAACGAAGACATCGGTACCAGCGAGGGGCGCAGCAGGGAGCGAACCAGGCTGATGCTGCCTGTGCCTCACGCGGAATCAGCGGATGGGGTGTACCGCAGGGAGGGGTTGCCAGATGAAGGCGTGCCGGGAGGAGGGCGATCGAAATTGTTAGGAGGTAGAGAACGAGGCGCTCGGAACAGGAAGGCGAACAAGACCCTCTGCAAACTGGAAGACCGGGATGGATGGATGCTTGAACAGACACAATGCAATCCGCCGTATGTTGCTTATATTGACCCGCAACCATCACACAAGTGGGAGAACTGCAACCCGCTAAGGGTCCTAGACCGGGAACTGCCGCCGCACCTGCCGGGGGCGGGCTGTCACCGCTGTCATCATCACCACTGTCTCCATCCTCATTTGCGGGTTGGGCCACAACCGCCACCACGTGCCACAGCCGAATGCCCACAATTGAAAAGCGCCGCAGCGGCAGGCTGGGGTTGCCTAGCTGCCGTATGGAGAACCGGGTGCAGGAGGTGCCAGCCGTTACCAGGCGTTTTGCATAGGAAACAGCGGATCAGATCACCGTACTAGATGCTCGACGGGTACGCTGGCTTAGCAACGACCCATGGGTCAGGGTTCGCTTCAAGAGCAAACTATTGCTCAACTGTCTGCGTCACTCACAACCAGCCCCATCCACTATTGCCCTGCCCGTACAAAAGCGCAGCGCCACACGCACACCCAAATCCACGCACCTTCGTTTCAACGGCCAATTCAACGTCCTCCAGCTCCGGAAATGTTAGCAGAGCACCTCCATCGGGAGTGGGATCACCCACGCAGCCACCGCTCATGTCGCACAGTCGCGACACTTCCTCAGGTGGCGGCCGCACCTGTGGAAGGACCGCATAGAGATATGGTGCAACAGCAAGATACCACTTTGCGCCCAGAGGCCGATTCCGAATACGATAACCAAGAGCGCAAGTAACGGGAGGCACCCACTATGGTCTTACGATAACCGGTATTACGGGGGCCTCAGTTCGCACCTCGCTCTTTATGAGTCCTCACCTACCAAGTGACGTGTAAGTCCGGATCCGGGTTCAGAAGGCATCAGCCGGGACGCGAAAAGCCAATGGCGCCAAGTAGCTGCTGAGACACACACACACACACACACACACACACCTACCTGGCATCGCAAATAATTGACACCTACCTCTTACGCTGGCAGCAGAACCTAACTTCTTGCCACACGCACATGTTCACACGCTATTTCCTCCTCTTGGAACCTGTCGCATGCGTATACGCACTATCTTTCCCACATCGCAAAGTGCCAGACCCTTCTTCGACCAGGCCCCTGCACCTGCCATAGCGTCGCCGCAATGCTGGAGGCGTCCCAGGCGGGGTAATTAGGCTTCAGACGCAGTTCCGCGGGCGGCAGCACCAGGTGCTGCAGATGGCCTATGGGTCCGGGTGGCCCCCGCGATAGCCGCTCCGAAGCCTGTCCCAGCGTTGCTGCCGCCCCAGTGTCACAGCCCTGCTTCTCTTGCGCTTTCTTCTTAGTGCCTCCTTTACGCAAAGCCCCTAGGAAAGACTTCAGGAAGCCCTTTCCCTTGCCAGTTCGTTTCTCTTTCTTGGGTGCCGCGCCGTCAGTGGCTTCGCCGCGATTGCCGCCGCCTTCCGCGGACCCCCGCGAAGAGGCGCCACCGCCGCTGCTGTCGCCGGCTCCTAGTCCGGTCGGTTTGGGCGCTGCGCCCATGAAAGAGTCCGCGTGGGCCACATATAGCCAGCAGGGATGCAACCCATGGGACACCATTGAATCCATGGCGTCCTGGGCCAGCTTGCAGAGGTGTTTGAGTGCCTGACGTGTCAGCAGTGTGGTGACACTGCCGGGCGGTAGCCGTAAGGCCAATTGGGGCGGGGATGCGACGGCTGTCCCGGCATTTGCTGCTGCTGCTGCTTTGAGGTCCATAAGCTGTGGTCGGTACGCATGGATAAAGGCATCTCGGACACTCTGCGCGAAGGGGCAGAATAAGAACAAGGGCAAAACGGGATGAGGCGGCCCCATATGATGAGGATTAAGACACGGTGTACTGCAAATACTGGAGATAGCAATCCTGGAATATGTCCAGGGAGGGAGGGGCCATGAGATCGCAGCTAAGCAGGTGGGGACGGAGCCCGAGATTGCCAGATTCCCTGAGGAAGGGCGGTGTCCCGTCCGCACAAGAAGATAAATCGGTATGGCCTCATGCCCCGCAATTTAGAGCCCAGTGTAGCGCCAAAGCTTTGCAGCCACAACCGCCATGGCGGTCTTATACCCAGCCAGCCTGCACAGCCCCCAAGCTCCCCGGTCCTAGCCCACCGTCGTCAGGTACTCGGCGGCCCCGGCGTCCCACCCCGCGGGAACGCTCAGAGCGAGCAGCACGTCCGCATCGCGATCTTCTGCCAGGTGCCACTGCTCCGAATCCAGATGCCATTGCCGTACCGCTAGGCGGGATTGGAACTCGGAAGAAGCCAGCGGCTTGGGCCGGTCTGCAGCACCCAACAAAGTGCACGGCGACAAAGGTTGCCATGGGGTTGGAGGGATGAAAGGGATGTGAAGGGGACGAAGAGAATTACTGTGTAGGGAGCTTAATGGGGCCCCGACTCAGCCAGGAGATGCCGTAACATTGGTCGGTTCTGGGCAGCGCTCCACCCCATGACCGCGGGAACTCACTTGGTCGACGCATGCCAACGCCCAGAATGGTTGTGCTGCCGCCATCGGCAACACTGCCGCCATGGATCCAGCCGCCTTGACGGCTGCCCGTCGCGGCATCTCCTGGTTGTATTTCGCGCCTGGAGGCTTGCAGCAGCTGCAGCAGATTGTGGGGTTCCAGTGAAGCCGAAGTTTAACCATACATCCGGAAGTATATATACTTTGGGGGGTAACGGGGGGGTAACGGGCAGATATGGGCGCAGGTATAAGTTGCATGTTTAGCCGGAATTCTGTTAGTCCTGAGTGCATACGTTGTCTGAAACCGCTTTAGGTCACCTTCCTCTATCCTCTATATCTTAGACAAGTGAAATATGAGCCGGAGCGAAAGCAATAAGATTTGGACCTTAGCTTCCAGTTAAAAGACCTTTAACAGGGCTTGAAGACACGAGCAGTACAGAACCTGCGTCAATCATTTATGCAATATGCGTACAGATCACGGCATAACGCACCAGCTTGTTGATATCAAAGAGCCGTACAGCAAACGCTACGCTTTCGTCAGCGTTGTCACCGTCCGTTCGCTCATAGTTCTAGTAATGTCAATGAGTTTAGAGCACTTCCGTCGTATTAACGGTTTATCGGCTTCAAGGCGGCAAGAGCTGTCCAAACTACATTTTCAAAGTTTTAACTGACTCACTTGGTACATGTACAAGGCACCGCTGCTCGCAGAAAGCACAAGAAGACGCATGATATGCTGAGGGTATCTGCATCTCGAGAGAAAGGAGATGCGCAGTAAATCAGTACTTTTAGCAATTTATTCCGATCAGAACGATTTTCGTCTGCTCGAGCACAGGAGTGACTAGCTTTATTTTACATTGATATTGGTTATGGTTATAGACTAGATCGAAATTACCTGATGCATGTTGCGCGGCACTATGTAACGTATGTTTACATGGCAAACATAAAGGAATGCCGTTGACAGTTAGCAGCACATGTCCCAGCGCGCACAACGCACCTGATGTCAAAATGATGAAAATTGTATACGATTTGGAATAACGTCTTTTTTCCTTTGGGCAAACCAAATCGTTCTATGTTTGGCGTCTCATTTCAGAGCTCTGTCTCTGACCCGTAAGAAGTTGACCAGACGTATAAAATATTAGAAATTACAATGTCTCTTGAATTTGTCGTATGGTTGTTTGCATTTTTAATGCAAGCAGCTATGCTGGGGCGGACGATGCATGCGGTAAGTATGGTAGTTCGAGGGCTTCTGTCTTAGTTGGATATTGCATTGATCAATGCCAAGGATAGTACCCGAGGAGAACTGGCATCTTTGTGGGGGTTTGCCTCGGCCTGATTGCGATCGCCGTTGCGACCTGTGCAGCTCATATCCCTTTCGGAGTTGGAGAATGACATCATTAATCCTTATGACCTGACGCTGCGCTTGAATCGATTTGTGGTAAGGTGTGGGTCATCTTGGTCATAGGCCAGACAGTCGACGAGAGGTTTTCATGAGGTTGTTTCCCCGACCGTGTTTACATGTTTACATTTTAACTAATGTAGTATGATGGCACATTGCATGGGTGGTCCCGTTGCCCACCCAGTCAGCCACTTGGCACCGAGCACGTTTGCAGCTGCACAGGTCGTGTCTAAATCGCGGGACTGATGCCTTCGTGGCACATGCGGCAAGATTTTCTCCTACATCTGCATTTTTTCGTTCTGTCCAAGGAACCGCAGGCGTACGGCTTACAGCGCCATCCTTGTGAAACCTAAACCCCACAGGTGCTCGAGTACGCTTGCCAGGCGCTCCTGACTGCTTCGCTCCTCCTCACGGGAAAATGGCTCATCGGGTTGCTGCAGCTGGCAATGCTTGCATTTCTGCTGCATAACTGGTCCACTCGCCGACACGTGGTGGACGCCACGGATGTGTTCCGACAACTACCGGTACAGAAAAAGGTGTGACAGGGCTTGCAAACTGGGAAATCAGCCAGGTTCGATCAGGTGCTGAGACACTGGCAACAGGCAGGCCATGCTAAAAGATGGCACTTTGATTTGGTAGTAGCAATAGTCAGAACTGCTAAGGGGCGGGGCCAAAGGAAGCCGAGGTACGTGCAGTACGTACAGAGTGAAATAGCCTGGGGCACAGACTGTGTGCCTCTTGAGGCCCAAGTCCCGCATGCCGTTGGGTTCGGCGGCTATAGCTGGAGAGGATGGGGGAGTAAGGGGAAGACGACGGGAGCACCGCAGTAACGAGACCTGAAGGTTAGGATAAGGGCGGACTGGCGGCTGGAGCCCATTACGTCGCCGGTCTGGATTTGGAAGGACAGAAGACTTGATTATGAGGGTACATTTTGCAAACTGGGACGGTACAAGTTGCGCGGAAGAGAAGTCCCTAGTAGGCGACCTGCAGCTTGTTGTGCCATATGCTTATCGGCGCCTTCGGTGGCGTGAACCGGGATTGGTTAGCCTCTTAAGGCCTCGTGACAGACAGGCCGCGCCTAGTTCCAAAGCGTTATGACTTGTCCAAACGTGTATTGAGCCATACGAAGTGGCCCCGATGTGCTTCCCCGTTCCGCTTCCGATTTCACTCCCCCTCATCTCCCCTCGTGACGACCGCATGCATGTTGGAACGATGCGGTTCTTGCACCGCAGCGCCGGCTAATCATGTTCGGGAGCTTCTTGTTGTTCTTCGTCATCATAACGTATCGGTGAGTCTGGGCGCCAGGCGGGGAAGCAGGTCCGCAACCGTGAGACTGAGCAACAGCGGGTCGGGAATGGTCCCGTGGTACGTCTGTGCCATCAGCGCCGTAGAAGCCGGTAGCTCTGTGCGGAGCGGCCGCCTATGGGGCAAATGTGTTTCCTTACCGACAGCTTGGGAGCACAAGGAATGCATGAACTGAGCTAGCATCCTTTCGCTATGGGAATTTGGAGCCGGCCACATGCATTGAGGGTTTGCAAGCAGCGGCTCCCCTTGTGAGCGGGGCGCGGTACATGAAGGTGTTTGGTGTCTGTACGCTTAGGGATGAGCTTATGACAGGACTGGCTAGCAGCGCGCGCTGTTGTCCCACATTGCCGTGCCAGGCGCGCGGAAGGGTCACAGGCCGTAGAGGTCTGCATGTTTTATTTCCAGCTCCGTAACCACTTTTGGTGCACATGGCGCCTTTTGACTGCCACCGCCCAGCTGCTTTCCTGCCTGTTTCCACCTTCATCATGCAACCTTGCGCGCTGGTCCTGTGTCGTCTGCAGTCTAATCGAGTCGGTTATCCACGGACTGTTGACGGATGAGGGGCGAGCGAACGCCAAGGTGCGTGGGGTGTCCAGCAGTCTTCTGCGTTAGGGAAGGGTGCAGATGCGTAATGATAATAAAGGCATACCAGGTGTGCTGGTGCCGCAAGTGGGCGGAGCTCATTGCCGAGCTCCGAACGCCTTAAGCGGACGGAGGCACTGGTCTGATGGGGGCCTTTCAGACAGCCAAGGGGGTTATTGAGTTGTCTGCTCCGTGCAGCCTGGGTGACGAATCCGGATGGCAGGCAGGTTTAGGGTGGGAATTTCACTTTGCGTGAATCACCATGGACGCGTGCGTGCAATGGAGAGTGTAGTCTCGCCAGTCAAAACCATCCTCTACATACAATATATTGTTCCGCGTAGAGCAACTTCCACGATCCGTAACCCTTCTATATGCAGTGTGGAGGATGCAGCACACCATGTCCAACTCACGCGGCACTCACTTTGCTGACCCGTACCCCTTCCCTTGCCCACCCTGCCACCTGGTCCGTGCGGGTCCCAAATCCTTCTTCGGCATTGCACTTTGGCGATCTAGAGGCTATTTCAAGACGCGGCAGCTACTTTGCATGGGTACTGAGGCAGCGTCGCTGGGTGTGAGCGCTTCAGGGGAGTCACGCCTGACATGGATATTAGCCTGTCTGCGCGGAAATGGGGAACGGTGTAGTGGCCTGGAGTGCGAAGCTGCGGATTGGACACCAAACCAGCGCAAACCCAACAAGGTGCCGCGCACGTGGGCAGTGAAAGCCTGCTGGCTTCTCTAATGTCATTTGTAGAAGCCAGGCAGAATGGAGAGGCCATGATCGGGGCCCCTGGACATGCACTTGCGTGAACATCGGCCGGCATCCGCACCTTCCCGCCTATTGTGCGAAATTTCACATGTTCATTCTTAACGCTTATGATAGTCATCGCGCTCCCGATCGTCATCGGACTAGGGAAATCGGATGTACAGCGTGGTGAGAATGGATCCGCCGAAGGCAACGGCAGGCATTGGGGGATTATGGCTGTGGCTGCCCGCAACGGTGATGTAATCGCGTGGACGAGAAGAACAGGGATGAGAAGTTGACAAAAAATGTGAGGGTGAGAACTTGGCCCTAGGGGCCTGATGGTCCCGTTAATGGACACGACAGATGCCACTGGGGGTTTGTTTGCGGGCTGCTGTACGTGTGCGGTGTTAGCAACATGTGCGGCGATTGTTGCTTTTGATGATTTGACTGTTGCTGCACCTGCTACGTGTTGCGTCTACAAACAGTCAGTTACACCTGCTTTGGGGGGTTAGGTAGGCAGGCTTGTGGTGGCTTGTTGAGATGTAGTTAGCTGGGTAGGATAGCTGTAGTGCGGTGTTCCAGATAGCACTTTACCCGCGAACATTGTCGGTCAAGGTGAGCATGGCTTTCCGCTGTGTTTAGAACTTTTCTTATTGTGCAATAGGGCTACTCCCGACGTTTGGCCCCAAACCCTTTCCAGCTCCTCCTTAACGGTCCTGCTGACTTAGTTTTAAAAGTTGCCGAGCAGCCTAATGCAGCTATTCGAGCTATAGAATCGACTAGCATGGATTATCAATGGAACAGCGGATAGCGGCGGAGGATTGACAGGCGGACGGAGGGTACCCTAGCCTCATGCGCGATTCCTGCACGGAAAAAGACTGCCCGACTGCAGCTCAACCTTCCGTTGTAGGGTGAACTCTGGCACCCGTAAAATACCAATTCACCTACGGTATACCTCTCCCACTCCTGCTTGAACTTCCGAGCAGTAGTCAGTGGACACGTGCCATTATCAACAGTATCTTATGTCTTCACACCGAGTCTCATGCACAAAACGATCCCGGTGCCGGACTCGATGGAAGGACCAGTCGATGAAAGGGATGGTTCAAGAAAAGTGATTGAATTCGGAACATGTCCTCCGCGGACATTCATCCGGTAGCACAAGCCGGATGGCAATCATGAAGCCGCTCCTCAAACCAGCCCCGCTCCTGTCGCTGCGGGCTCCCTGCCACCTTCCACCCGCTGCCGCTCCTCCTCCTCCGCCTTGCGCACCCAATACGGCACCGGGTACGCGTCGTTGAGCCATTCAATGCCGTATGGCCACCTGCAATGACACATGAGGCAAGATACATGGGGCTTAGTACAGGCATCGGAAGCGCCATCGGTCGGCTTGGGACTTTGCATACGCAGTTCCGAGGCTGAGAGCCTGGGTCGGGGCCATTTGAGACATTGAATGATTTCCCTCCCAGCAATCCTTCTTTTCACATGACGAGTTTACAGCAGCTAATGGTTGCTCTTCTCCCCCTTCCTGCGCCCTCCTTACTCCAGTCTGTCCCCAAACTGAACTCCTTTGTCTCCCATGTCTACACCGTATGGAGTTCTGCCCTGCGTCCACTGTATACCCCACAATCCGCCCCGACCTCCCCCACGCACTTGCTGTTGTCACCGTCCGTGTAGATGGTCATCTCTAGCCGGGGCTGCTCTTCGTCCGTCAGCTTGCGGGGCGAGTACTGGTCGAAGATATCTCGCAGCTCAGGTCCCAACAGCTCCTTGCGGTCAGCCAGTGCCTGAACGGAGGGTCAAGGATGCAACACGCAATTTGGGCTAGAAAACGTGAGCATGCGTATCATTGCCTCATGTTATGCGAAATCGCATGTAGGGGAAATTGATGTGCTGGCTGTGGGGCCCCTTTTTGCCCCACCCGCCCTGCGCATACCTTGATTCCTGCCCACATGGCCTCCTTGTTCTCCTCCAAAATCGCGAGCACATCTTCTGAACAGCTCTTGATGATTCGCCGGACTTCATCGGTGTACCTATCCAGGGCAGAGCGCGGAACAGAGAGGTTGAGATTCGTATACTTGACGAAGATGATGAAGAGGCAACAGCGCGCGACGAGTCGATAGACGCCAGGGGTTGCAATGTCGGTTGAAAGGACATCTTTTCAGAATGGCAGCTTCTGCCAGCCTCCCCTGCTCCCCCGTCCTGTAACCTGATTCGTTGCTTTCCAAGAACCGCACCCTCCCGTTCAAAAACGCCATCTACCATACCGGTGCCACGTGACGTCGGAAGGTGAGGGTGCATCGAATCGGAAGTCCTCGCTGATAGTGGGCCAGTCCGCGAAGCCGTCCATTGCGTCTGTGGATACCACCTAGGGAGGAAAGAAACATGGGACATGGAACGGGGCGAGGAATGGAGGCCGACCTGGAGTGTGGATGGGAGGCGGATGATGACGCAAGAGTTAGATTATGATGAACAACTGAACGTCAATGCTTGCGCGCAAGCACCAGCATATGGTGCCAAGGTGGAGTTGAGGGGTGGATGGAGTTCACAAGAGGTAGGAGGTAGGGAAGACGCCCCGTGTGTAATTTCACGCACCCACGGAGGTCACGACTACCTCCTCTCTTCGCCTCTCCTCCACCTGATCCCCTCCCTTCCGCCCCTCTCCTCACGGACGTACCTTCCGCGCCCGCTGCTGCCCAACCAGGAAGTCCGCGGAGTATGGCTGGTTGGCCCACGTGGTGATGCCCAGATCGGAGAAGCCGTAGTAAAATACAAACTTCTTGGCCATGCGGTAGGCGCGCTTAATGTCTGGAGGACAGAGGAGATGGAATAGTTCGAGGTAGTGTCATGGAAAACGGGGATGAGGCGAGAGTACAACGGAAGGAAAAGTATGTACGCGTAGGAATTGCTGGGTGCTCGGGTGGGAAGCCGGCCCTAGAACACCGGAATGGAAAGGAACCTAGCCCGGGGCGGAAGACCCGCTCCGATCCTTAGTGTCTCTCTGCTTCTCCGTCTTGTGCTCCTCCGCACGCGCTCACCTGCCGCAGTGAAGTTGGTTTCCTCCCCCAGTGCCAGTCGGACCGCATATCCACCCGCCAGGGCCACACGGATACGGTCCAGCATCCGCCCCCGGGTCATGACGTGGTACTCCTCGTCGGTGCCTGTTGGCATGGAGCAAAGCGTTGGTTGGTTGGTTTGTTGGTGGATGACCGGTTTGGAGTCATGGGAACGGCACCGGGGATACCACTTGCAAAAAATTTGCAAAAATGTGAGGACTCAGGGACTGATCGTGCATAGGGATCCACAATACGACACAAAACTGACAACGGTACAAATAATAGACAACAGAAACACGCCGGGGGTCCCACCAGCCCACCTCTCTTCGCTGCTTCCCCTTCCCTTTATGTCTTCCTGTTCCTTCAGGCAGAGTCTGCCACTTCCCCCGGCTGTCCTCTCCCTTTCACCTCTTTGGAACATGGTCCTGCTGTACGCCCGGCCCTTGGGCTGGATGCTGACCCGCTCCACCGCCTCCACCCGCCCGTGACGCTGTCGGAGCACGCTCGCCACCAGAGCTATGCCGATCTACAAAGAGGTCGGGTGGGTCACGGAAAGGTTGAGTGGGGGAACAGCGAACAAGGACGCCACGGCCACAAAGGCCACATGACCGCTGCCCGACAAAACACTGCTGGGGCCCTCGTTAGTTCCCCCTCTCACCTCCTTGGCAGCGAAGCACAAGATGGGCAGCCGGTGGGTGGTGGGTAGTGCAGGCCTGACTTCGCCCTGCAGGTGCCAATGCAGGAAAGGTGCGGTTCGCTCGTTGGAACAAAAGCGATGAATTAACATATCGTACGCGGACGCAGCCAACAGCATGGAATCAATATTTGACGACGCGTTGTGTGTACTGGTACGCGTTGCGGTAAATGATAAGGTACCAGGAGGGATGGCAAGTGCCGTAACGCAAGAGATTATGAGGCAGCGATTAATTTCGGTTCGCCCAACAGAGATCAAAATGCTCGGGACTAGGATCTGATTATAACCGAAAGAAGGAAGACTTGGAGAGGGGCAGTGGACGGTGCAGTTCGGCTTGATGGACAGTAGGGACAAGAACTAGCATGCCACTGAAGGCCCCAAATATTCGATGATTGCTGCTGCTCTTGCGGCGACAGCACCCTTCCCCCTTCCATGCCTCCACCGCTCACCTGCGTGAACCTGTCCACACCGGCAAACATGTCCTTGGCGGTGATTACCGTCCTGCCCTTGTCGCGCACTGCCGCCAGGGCCGCCTCGTTAACGATGTTGGCTAGGTCAGCCCCCACCAGACCCGGCAGGTCGCGAGCCAGCTGCAGCAGGTCCACGTCAGGCGCCAGCTGCTTGTTGCGAAGATGCAGCTTGAGGATCTCGTAGCGTCCCTCCGTGTCGGGCTTGGGCATGCGGATCTTGCGGTCAAAGCGCCCGGGGCGCATCAGTGCGGGGTCCAGCAAATCAGCCCTGTGTTGGTCAAGTATATGGATTGAGTGAATGCATTGCCTGGGGGTTCGCAAAGTTTCGGTTGAGGTAAACCTAAAAATGCAAACGTGTTTGATTCACACAGCGAACATGGGTTATGTGTCCCTGGCTGTGGGCTGGGAGACACGCGATCACCAGGTGTGGCTTATCTTAAGGGCGGACCTGGACGGGCAGATGGGAAAGGAAGTGGGCAGAGTCCAATACTTATGCTGTGCGTGCTGCGTGTGTGTGCGCACGCGTGTGTATGTGTATGTGTGCAACTGGGTTGGGGTAGCAAAACAAGAATCAGGTCACGGTAAAGCACAGCCATCAAGATGGGAAAAGTGAGGCGATGGGTTGGCGGCGGCCGGGAACCGACATAGCTTTTAAACACTACCTAACCCCCCAGCTTCAATTTACGGGGGATGATATTGAGTTGTGAACGTGAAAGATCTAGTTGGCCAGCGTGAATACCCAAGGACGCAAGGCTGTTGGCAACAAATCAACAGCTGCAACCGGACACACACACACACACAATCCTCACCACACTACTTCCTACCCTTTACCATGATCACCACAAAGGCCTCAGAACGTGAGAGAAGTAGCAATGCGGTGTCCCTAGAGGTGGTGGTGGTAGTGGTGGCGGTGGGAACCGGGAGCTTCTCCCTCCCCCCTCTCTTACGTCATGCCATAACAGACTGATGTAGTACACAGACGCACACCTCACCTGTTGGTCGCACCCAGGAACACGACTCCCGTATCAGGAGTGAAACCATCCATCTCGGTGAGCAGCTGGTTCAGGGTCTGCTCGCGCTCCTCGTTGGTCTTGCCGGAGTCTTGAAATGACAAATAGGACGGGCGCCGAAAGATGGGACATGCGGGTGTCGGGGGAACGGGGCAGTCAGCAAGCGCGGACAATCGAGACAATGTCACAAGTCCAAAACGACCAGCAGCACCGTGCGATAGGAACCCTGAATGGGTGCTACACCATCTACATGGATGAAGGATAAGAGAAAACGGAGGTTTGAATTCCGGAAAACAGAAAGCTGCAAGGGGTCTAAGATCCCCCGTCTTCGGTGGTAAGGCCCGGGAGACGGGGAGGAGCGGCTCGGGACGAGTGAAATGCCGGGCTTCGTGGTGATGCAAAGGCCAATTCAGGGTGATGTTGACACCGGACCCGATATGAATCCAAATCAGCATCTGTCCGCAGCCAGGCGCTGGTAAGCCCGCCACCTGAAGCATGAAGGCCGTTGCCTGGCCCGGTGCAGGCGGCTGTGACCCGCAGGATCGGATAAGCAATTCAGGGGCCCTGCGTCACCCGGCGGCGCCTGCCTCCCAGTCAGAGCTCACCGGGTTAACCAACACGACGACTCCACCCAGCCACGACTGACAACGCCCCGCAGACGCCCCGCATACTACCACCCACAGGGCTGTTGGCATCTACCGGCCTTTCCCAGACTACACACCTCCAGGTGAGGAAAACACTTCGTTGTCCGCTTTTACATGACCCGCATCATGAAGACATCAACGAGTCGAATGTCCCACCCCAAATTCCCACTTGCCAAGTCCGCTGGGGTCTTCCAATCCCCCTCATTCGCAATCCCCGGGCACCTCTTTGCACTTCTTTACATGCCAGGGCATATACCACCCAGCTCCCCCTACCCAGGGGTAGCAGCTTCCCTACAGTGTTGCCAGATCTCCTGTATTCGCACGCCCGTACCCGCTAAACCCGTTTCCACAAATCCCTTCTGCAATACAAAGCTCCGCCCCGCTCTGTGCCTGACGCTCCTCCCGTGACATTTCCCCTTTCTAGCCCCCGGGCTGGAGCCTTGGCCCCACTCGCCTTCTCCCCATTCCGGGGCCCCGGTCTGACGTAGTCCCCCACCCGCGACCCTCAAGCAGCACCCAATCATCCACGTTCAGCCCGCAAGACCACCCACCGTTCTCCGCGCGTCGCAGTCCCAGCGCATCGATTTCATCCACGAAGATGACGCACGGGGCGGTAGCGCGAGCTCGCTTGAACAGGTCCCTCACACGCGCCGCGCCCAGACCCACGATCCCCTCCGTGAACTCGGTACCGCTCATCTGGTAGAAGGGCACCATCGCCTCGCCCGCCAGCGCCTTGGCCAGAAGCGTCTTGCCCGTGCCTGAGAGCAAGGGGACCAGTCAGTGAAGAAAATAAATGAAAGAACATACGGTCCGGAGAGGGTGGTTTGGAGGGGGGAAGGACGGGGAAACGCCTCTTGTCGTGCAGCTGGTACCTTCCCTCTTTACACCGCCCGGCCCGTGTACCCGCCGGAACCGAAGGCACAACAACTCAACCTACCTGGATCTCCTTCTAGCAAAATGCCTTTGGGCGGCCGGGCCCCCAGCTTGGAGAACGTCTTAGGGTCCCTCAAGAACTGCAATACGAAACACGGCGCGACAAGGGGCACTGAGGATTGAGCTGGGCTAAGTCAAAAGCCAGCAGCATCGTGCAGTGACGGTGTGGAGTTGGGTGAAATGCGGTGGAGAATTGGACGTCTGGAGTGGGAGGTAAGCCTGCTAAAGGCGCATATACATAAACATGACGATAGCCCGTGTCTTCGATGCCGTTTCTTTGAACGATTCCGAAGAATGGCATCTGACCAATATATTTTGAGGGCTACCACGTGCGACGGGTGACTATCCCATCTTACTAAACTTCTATGCTGCTATGGGTTTAAGCTCCACTATGCTATGAGTGAGAGAGAAGCCTTCCGTGGCCCCCTCTCCCCGCCAAGCCACTCACCTCCACCACTTCCACCACTTCGGACAGAATGGGCCCCAGCCCCGCAACATCTGCGAATTCAACACCCGTCAGACCCTCCTTGCGGGCCTCGGACTTCGATCGAGCAAACTCCATGGCTGCGCCCGGGTCCTCCTCCAGCGTGCGGATGTCGCTATGGTCAGGAAATAGTCAGCGATTGAGATAGCGCGAGAGGGGGAGGGGTGGGTTGCGTTGGGACGCAGGAAGTTAACAGGTGGACCTTGGTGTTGTTTAGGATTGGACGACCAGAAACAGAATCCAGAACCAAATCCAAAAGTGAATTATGAGCAAATGACAGCGTGACTCACAGGATTCTCGAGCGGCGCAGTGCGGGGATGACGATACCCAGTGTTAGGCACACCGCGAAGTACACCACGCCCAAGTTATTGTTATTGCGACTGAGCTGCAGAGTGGGCGGCTTCCATTCGGGCATCAGCCTGTCTCGCAGTCGCCTCAGCTCGTGAAGGCCGCTGTTGTCAAGACCCCACCTGGAGCGGGGTGGGCAAAAAGGGGGAGGTCGGCCTTTCAGTGCACAGTTTACAGTCGTGACCAGTAAATTGCACTAGCAAAGAAGGTCCCAAGCTGTCGTCCTCTTCAGAGTTAGGACCACAGCGGCACGAGATCCAAAAGGCCGCGGAAGCCAACCCCATACCACCTTCAACTCTTTCGGTCTCTCTCTCTTCCCATCATACGCCCTCGCCTCCTCTCCCGTTCCCCCTCCCCCCCCCCAAATAATCGTGGTAAACATCTTCCTTAACGCCTTCCCCCCACATGACGCACTGTATCGCGCGGCCGAGGCCGTCTAGGCTGGGTCGAAAGAGCCAGGCGGTTAGGCGGTCTTGTACGGGGGTGCCAGTACTGTGGTACGACACATCCAGATGTCGCAATGCGGGAGTCTCGTGCTGCGGGTGGTAATGAGGGCACCAGCGTGCAGGGAGTTAAAAGAGACATGTTTACGACCAGGAAGCGACGGCAAGGACTGGGCAAAGAATACAAGGAGCCCTAACTCGCCCCACTAAACACCCGTCTTCGTTTAGTGACATCCCCTCTCCTCCGCCCCTTCCTTCCCATGATTTCAGGCCTCCTCTGCCTCTGTGTCTCTGGCTCCACTTCTGTTCTGGATCCCCTTGTCCTGCCCTCACCGGCAGGCCCCCTGCTGCCGCCGCTGATGCCGCCAGCTCCCTGCCCGCTCTGCCCCCGTTGCTGTAGATCGCTGCCACCAGGTCGGGCGGGTAGCGGGCCTCAAAGGCCTGGTACAGCTGCGCGAACACGTGGCGGTAGCCCAGGTCCGATAGGTCGGCGGGAGGTGCCTGCCAGGAAGAACGGAAACGGGAATGGCCGTCAACAGGGTCCCATGTCGGGCGGAATTGCGTAATGGGCGAATACTTAAGAGCGCGAAGACAGGGGGATAGCGATAAGGTGGAACATTGGCGTGTGCCGGGCAGACTCTTCGCTGTAGGTTGTGGTGCCCCACCCACCGTTATCCCTCCAAGACTCATACATACACGCAATCTGATGATGCCCGCACAGACGATCCCCGCTCCTCCGTACCTGCTCCTCCAGCTGTACGAGCTCCCCTTCTTCAGGCATGTCTACCCATTGCCGTACCCCCCCTTTGGACGTCACCACAGCGCGCCAACCCGTCCAGCCCGTGACCCCGTCCTGCCTGCGAAGTTTCGAAGTGGGGTGTCCACGGGGCCCGGGGCAAGTATTTTTTACGAAGTTTCGGAGCAACTAACCGTCTTTGTTACGGGGATGTATGACGAGAAGCGCCACTCAGTTTGGTGAGAAGGGTGCCGGAGACGATAGGGCATGGCCGTGCGACATCCTCCACCCGCATTCGTGCCAGCCGTCAGGCTGTACGGCTGCCCGGGCAATAAGGTAGTCACCCACAAGGTGCCGGCAAACACCTACCCGCATGGCACTGTGCCTCCCTCCCTGCCTCCCACATTCCACGGTGGCAAAACGCTCTTGATCCCGAAATGAATATTATATCTCCTCTCCTCAACCCCTACACATTGACATATTGACACAGGTTGACTGTCTTGATCGTGCATTCGCTTTCCCGCATTCCCCGCCTGGGCCCCCTTGTCCCCGGAACAACCAACATGTGGGTTTTAGATATGGCAAATCTTACAGATAGTCACAGGTGAAAAACTGGATGCGCCAGGGCTCCACATCAGGTCGGTAGTGACTGCTCGTCCAATTGCGCTGCCGTAGTCCGTTGTACAGTTGTACGATGCTCATCTGGGGCATGGACCGCCAGTCGGGCTCCACCTGCGTTCCGGAGTTCGTTCCTGATTAAAAATCGGCCATGTCAACGAACACTCACAGGTCCGCCACTGCCACGCGGCACGGGGGTCCCCCCACACACATACACACAAACACACAGCTTTATTCCAGTACCGCTTCATGCTCACCTCCGTGCGGTAGTCCCCCAGTACAGACCGGGGGATGTAGCGATACGCGTGCGCCACTCCGTCTGGGGTCGCCTCCCGCACCGCCGCCACCACCTCCGGGTCCACATCCTCCGGGCCCTGCAGCCGCCCCAGTAACTGCCCCGCCTCCAGTCGCTGCTGATGCAGTGCCGCCCGCTGCTGCGCCGCCAACAGCTGCAAGTCCAATGGCTGGTTGGTCAGCCGCTCCACATGCTCCAGAACCAGGTCGTCCAATTGGGGACCGGCTTCGGAGGCGGCGATGCGGCCCAGGTCCTGTGAGGGAAGGCCGATACGCGAGGGCAAGCATCAATAAACATACAGACTGTCCAAACTAAATCATACGACTTCATCGCCATATCCCTCAAATAAACTCTTAAACCCTTAAAACTTCCGGCAGAGCACTCATCCCAAGGGGCTGTCAGTTCCCCCGAATTGCCATGCATCAAGTGACTCCGGCTTGCCCGCCATCATCATCTCCCCTGAGCCTCTTTCAGCACGTGGCTTTCCATGGCGTGCCGCGGCCCCTTCTTGCTGGTCGTCGTGGGTTTCTGCGACCGTTTCCGTTGCTGCCACCCCCGACCTTCCTCGTTACAACGCTCAAGCCCAGGACGCCCGGGATGCGGCCCCTCAGTGGTCTGCTCATAGCGCAATCCTGGCATTGGGCCACAAGCGCGGCCGGGACGGCTTACTAAACAACGGACCCAGATACACGGGCGCTCTGCTCGGAGGGGCACGGAGGGGCAAGTCCCGGGCCGGGCGCGGCGGCACGGGCCCCTCCTTTTGCATCTCCAGGTCCATTCGATCTGTCCGCAGTGCTGCCACTTACACCTCCGCCCAGTCAGCCCCATTGCGATTACCAGGCCCGAAGGGTTCAGACCTGCTGGGTGAACTTGGGGTGGGGCCGGGGCAGCTCCACGGGGCGACCCGCCGACATAACCTGAGGATGAAAAGGGATAAAGAAAGAGGTATTTGTGAAACCGCAGAAAGGAAACAAACTCAAGGGCAGAGGCGATGGCGACTGGTGATTTGCATGGAGGTACAACCCTAAGCTGGCATTTCAGAATAAGGGACATTTCCAAGCTAGAGCGGGAAAAATCCAGAATCAGCGAAAGATCAGTGAACGCCAATAGCCATCCGGCGGTCGCCCGGATCCGAAACCATGCCCAGCAACTGACGCTATCCGCAATCGTAAGCTCAACATACCGCCAGCCGGTATTGCGAATACAGACTTTACGTTTCACTCGTCAAGACTTACCTGCCCGCTTCCAAATCCCACCCGCTCATGTCCCACAACTTGGCTTAGACTGCTCTGCAATGGCCCCGAAGCCCCGACCGAAACAAGTTTCCAGCTCCTCCCCCCCAATACCAACGCAACAACCCGCTGGAGTTAGTTTAAGCAATTTAGATTGCCCCTGAGCCCTAATACATTCCGAACCGTGCTAGGACAAACAAGCGTTCAAACGCTCTCTGTCTTCCCCAAACTGACTGGCCATTATCCAACCAGTTGCTATCCGTCCATACGAGGCCACACGCTACCCTACCTGGAGCGCTCGCCAGTACTGATCCGGCCACTCGGGCTGTCCATGGATCGACAGGGTGGGGCGGGACAGCAACGGGTGTACTAAGGAGCAAAAAGATTGGAACTTTGGAAGCTGCTGAGAAGGTAGGCATGCGAGTAGCGGGTTTTCAAACCGTCGCCCGACATGTGGGCTGATGAAACATGTGAATGTCAGTGAGTATGTATGTGCGTTGTGCCTCTGGCATGTGTGACCTGCACGGGTGACGCAAAAGATGGCATGTAGCACACTCGTAGAGTCCCCCGTGGCCTTGTGACAGTCCTGCGGGTCTGCATCTGCTCGCGCGAGCTGAGTGGCCGCCAAGTGCAACGTTGTCAATCACATGATACGCATTCAGGACGCCATATAATGCCTTGTGGTTGAACCATATGCCGGCAAATGTGGCGGTGCCGCTTGTGCTGACCAGACTGCCGTAATGCATTGGTTTCCGTGCAACACCTACCCCGTCGATGATCGGCAGTCCCGCCCCCACGAGGTGCAGCTCCCGAGGATCTGTTATGAAACGCTCCGAAAAGACGCTGCCTGGCGCCGAGGGAGCATTCCGTGCGGCGGCGTCTATCCGGTGGAAGTTTGACAGCAACGCCGCGTCCTCGTCCAGCCTGAATGACTGCTGGGGAAGCTGCTGCTGGCTATCTGGGTGAGTTCCCGTGCTAGATGACAGGGTAGGCCCTGAATGTTCTGCAGATGCACTCGACGTTGCTGCGGCAGCAGAGAAGCGTACTCCCCATCGTGGTTGGCCGACGTTGGCGTTGCTGCTGATCCATGACCAAGAACATCGGCGCATCATTGCCGGCCACGCAGCTGCGGATTGGTGCGCAGCTGCGGATTGGGGCAACCTCAGCATTGAACGCACAGGGCACCGTGACACAGTTCGGCAGGATGCTGTATCTAAATGACCCAGATTCATGATCTGTAGAGTCTACTAGTATAATGGGTTTATGGCTTTCCTTACTGCCCTCGGCAACTAATCGCCATTGCGTGAGCTCAATGCGGCGGCGTGTGAGTTGAATAACTGTCAGCCCACACCCGCCGCATTTATGTAAATCACTAGATATAAGTCAATTATATGTCAAAAATAAACAAGCGAATAGGTTTGGATCCATAAGCTTGCGCGACAATTCGCAAGCTTTTTTCCCAGAAATGATTAGCTTTGGCACAATTAATCATAATCTTAAAGGATGGACGACAATTTTTGATTGCCATCTTTTGCCCTCAATCGGACTTGCTCCGATACTAGTACGACAGAATTTCCTTTCGGTCATGGCCCTAACTCAACGTCCAAAATTTTGTTTTGAAGTTCTAAGTGTTCTATCGCTCTCCGGTATTAAATGATTGCCAGTGGGCCCATGGTTAGTCCTTGAGTTGTTCAAATTAACTTCCGCGGAGACACACTGTCGATACAAGTTCCTTTGCCCATGGCCTCAAAGCAGTCATGATTATATACTGTTTCAAAACCTATCCACTCACCATCTTCCCAAGGCTATAGCCTCAGTTCCATTGAAAATTTGAACGCTGCTTAGGACCTAGCGTCGCCGTACAGGTACAAGCAGCGTCCCAGAAATAAACTGTTACTCAACGGCGCAAATCCGTCCAAATTTGACCTATGGTGACAATAATGGGCAAAATATGGACACCAAATGTAATAGTGCCAGTACGGCTCCTTCAGTGCTGTCCCCGTGCGATTTGGCCAGTGGCAGCCGCCTATTCTCCACTAGGTCCACAGTGACCATCCTTGAGGAGTCCCGAGGCCACCAGCTATTGTGAAACCTCTGCCTTGACAGCAGCAGCTGTACGCTTATAAACAGGGAAAACGGCAACATCCGGTTGCCTGACAGTTTCAGGACACGAAATGCTTCGATGTAATTGCCCCTCCACGGTACGACAGGAGCTGTTATTGAGCAAACTTGGCATGGAGTTATAAGGGAAGTGCGAAACCTTGCAACCTGTACGTGGTAATCGAGCGGGAATACTGTGTTGACAGTACTGAGGATTGCAGCACTGAGCAAACTCTGCGCCATCTGGCGACTAGGTACGTGAGTGACAGGGCATTGCGGTTTTCCCTTGTCCTTGCGTGTTTCCTTGGCATATGAATAGTGCGAAGCGAAAGCCGAACTTCCTTTCCTTGAAATCGCCACCCAGATTTTATCCCACCCATGGTCTTTCGCAACCTGCACTCCTCGTCACTTGCTGGGGAAGCCTCTGATGGCGGGCCAGTTCGCTGGTATTGCCATCTGGGTCGCCTGCATCATCTCCGCGCTGCGAGCTGCATTTACCGCGCCTGCGGCTTCTGACAGTCGAAAGCCGGGCAACATTGTTTACAAGTACTGAAGGATAGAACGGTACCTCCTGTCAACATTGTGACTTAAGCATGCCTCCGCAGCGAGTTGATAGAATATTGGCTTAAAATACATCATGAGGCCCCAACCCTACCTACTAGGGGCTGCTGTCGCAAAACATTAAACCAACTTGTCAGTAATTGCTACAGCCGTCCGCGCCAGGAACACATGTGGCTTATGACGCTTCGACGTTGCAGGAACACCCACCAAAAGCCGGGACACTTCCGGAGCTGCAACTGGCAAATAGCAAAATGCGTTTATCTACCAGTTTACGTTAAAGCATACAAGACGTGAAAACGTGAATTAATATCGCCTGTCGTCATATGCGAATGCTTTCTACGCGATGGGCCTTGCGGGTCGTGCAGCCGTGACTAACGTTTGAACCATGTCAAACTGCAGCTTTATCCTTTGCAGCTGGCAAAAATCCATTTCCACGGCCGCTTGTGCTATGACACACATTTTCCACTGCGCTTCTTTGAAAAGCCCTTGGGCCTGTTGGCAGTGTGCCTATACCCTTCTCGTGCAACCAGCTGCAAGACTGTAGGGCTTGTCGCCTTTTTCCACGAAATTCCGCATCAGCCATCGTGGCTCCATACACACGCATACCAGGATGGTTGCTGTTCGTTCCGGGATTCCCCGGAGCCCTAAAAATTCTTTTCTGGGAGGGTCCCCGGAACTCAATCTTGCTCCGAACTAAAACGCGGAAAGCTGCGCTTCACACTGAAAACGTTTCCCGGGGATCCCCGGAGCAGCTTCAACATTTTTTTCAGGCGTTTCCAAATAACTGAAAAGTTTCCGGGTCCCGTCCGGGGTGAAGAACGCAGATGCATACCCCGTGGAATCCCACCAATAAATGCCGCAAAACGATGCATTCGGAAATACCTTACTGGATGGATGGTTCCAAAGTAACGCCAACGTTAAGGTCAAACCTGGATATTACATGCAAGGCGGATTCAAGACCGGTACGATAAAATGTATAACGCTTATTTAATGGATATCATCATTTCGCGAGCTTGGATGCTGACCCTGGCTTAATTGAAACTTAGGTTAGGTTAGGCAATGAACCTCGCGAAACTTGACTTTTGCTTGTGAGGGCATGATGCTGTGTGTGTATCAGGGGTTAGCCAAAGTACATCGTGCCCAGTCACGAGGCCCAGCGAGGCCAATGTCCCGGGACGTGGGGCATAAAGCATTACGATGTAGTTGGTATAATTGAACGCGTTTCGGCGTTTCATTGCAATGTACAAGCGTGGAAGCATGGGTTGTGTAACTTAAATAAGGCATGCGTGGATTTGGCGTTACGTGTACCGGTAAAGAGGTGTACTGCATCCGTTGTGATAGGCATCACAAAGTTTATACTTGTATAAAACCTTTGTCCCAACCACATTCACGCACATTATCAACTATCATTGCTTTCCTGTTCTCACACAGGCTGATAACAGGCATTTTCGAGTGTCGAAGCTTGACGCCGGTTGCAGTTGAGGCTGCTGGGCAAGAAATCAAGCACCCATCATCTTCAAGTCATCGCTTACCGGCAGTCAATTTTCCTTTGCAAGTAGCTTACATCAAATTACTTAGGTTCATTTATTCGTTAAGATGGCTGAGGGTATTTGCGGGCTGTGCGCGAAGGCTGTTGAACCCGACGACTACTACAGGTCGGAAATGCCTTTTCGTGCTAAGTTCATCAACAAATCACTTTATGACTATTATGAGGTTGGATTGGACGATGTCGGCTTTGTGGGGTGGACTGAGGGTTCGTTATTGCCTATAATGTATCATCGCGAATGGAAAGGGATTTGGAATTGGTTGTATCTGGAAGTGCTAATCGTAACATACATAAGGACGCAGCGACGTAGGGCTGGTAACGTGTATGCGATGCAACGTGCTGAGGACGCGGGCAGTGCACACCGCGCGATCGGTTGCAATCGCGTTGACTGGGAACGTAAATGCTACCTTCTGGCTTGATGCTCGAATGCACCGTAACCCTTCATTTTCTTCTGCTCTCACCGTTTAACCCTTTGCCATATGACGCCCAAACGGCAGGGAGCTTATCTGCAGTCGCAAGTGTGAAGGGAATGTAGTTCACGAGCTCTGCGTGGAGCGGTACTTAAAGAGGCATGGTCATGGATGCGACCAAAAGGTTGGTGGAAGTGGTTTTGGACGCCCTGCACGTCATGTTCAGTGTACGTCATGGTTTTGAGCTCTCTGTGGTGGAAGATCAATTGTTGACGTCCTGTTTTCTGGTGATTTGTGCTGCTCTGACTGCACGTGTGCGCAGACAGGCTATGATTGCCCGCGGACACAACAAAACGGCAAACCATGCCCTGGGACAATTAAGAGGACCCATGTGCGGTTTCCCACCAATGCTAAGAAGAAGGAGCAAAATCGGCAGGCAGCCGTTGTAGTGAATTCAATCGCCAACGCCTCACGAGCTGTTGCCATTCCGGTCCAGGCCTCGAAAGCGGGGGCCCCGATGGCTAAGGAAACCCAGAAGGCGATCACCAAGTTTGCGAAGGTCACAATTGTACAGCGCGCGCTGAACCCCGGAGTCATCGTGCAACATGGTAAACCGACGGAGCAAACAGCCGTCGTCTATCATGGGGTAGAGGGAGAAGGAGCCGCCGATGCCGATGATTTCAGTAACTTCCGACTAATAGGTGAGCGGAGCTTGATCCAGATAAAGCTGCACCGTTAGCACCTAACACTTCGCCAAATAAATGGCTTGCATGAACTCCCCCCCTCCAGGAAAACGAGCCTCAAAGCGAAATGAGGATGAAAGCGAATGGGATAGCAATGCAAGACAGCCGGCGATGCAGACATACAGCAGGTGATTAAGTATGCCGAATGGGGGTCGATGAAGCAGGGTCGCTGTGCTGCGCAAGAGGTTCAGGCATACCTGTGTCGTGCGTGGGCGTTAACTACGCTACTGATGACTTTCGCCTCGCAGCGTTTTATTGTACATTTCTCAAAAGGAGTTTATCTGTATATGCAACAGTCATCTCATCCTGCTGTGCGGTTCGATGGGTTCCTACCGGACTTGCGGCCTCTTGCTGTGCAGCGACAAAAATCTCCGAATCCAAGCCTCACGCCTTCACAAACAATCAACCCAATATGGAAATACGGCGTCCGCTGTGTCGAATAACTCCGCGATGGCTCCAGAACCGGTGGTACCACAGCGCATAGTTCCCGGCTTGACCACCACCACGAAGGCGGCGGCCGGCACATCCAGTCTGCAGCAGCAGCGCGCCCTCGTTGCGGAGCTAAGGGCCAAGGAAAAAATGCCGATAGCAAACCGCGCGAGTGCAGCAACCCAAGCGGGCGAACGGACGGGCCTTGCAGGTACAGCAACGAGTAAGAGAGCTTGCTCATGGAGGAGTGCTGCAACATAGCGTTACTATGGAATTCCTGTAGGGGGCCTTTGCTGGCATGCACGCAGTTTGGGATGATGAGTCCCCTATGGTTCTTAGAACTTTGCTGCTCATCTACCACACCGACACAGTGTTCTCACTGCGTCCAGCGTGTCGCCGCGTTCATACCTTGAATCATGTTATGTCATGCTTATGCAGGATGGGGCATAGACGAGGCGAAAAAGTCGCAGGTCCAGAAGCGTAACCAGAATGCCTTCCAACTGATTGCTGATGGAGACGCCCCATTTGGCGACATGGTGGCGACATGCGACCAGGGCCTGGCCCCGTCACTGTATGCCCCTGATGCTGCCTCGATCACCGTCAGCGACACGGCGTTCTTATTTGAGGTTGGACCATCGACTCCCGCAACAGACGAGCCGGAACAGCAGCCTCTGCGCCGCAGCAGCTTCAGCGGCAGCGGTGTGGCGGCAGACACAGCCGCGCTTAACTCTCTGATCTCTGCGCAGCTGCCAACCGAGCCCCAGGACGCCGCCCCGATTGTTGACTATGACCAGCTCTTCTCTTTGGAGGACGGTGCCCTCGTCGTTTTGGACAAACAAAGCGGCTTTTTCTTGCATTTGGAGCATGTGCACGGACAGGACCCTGAAATGATTGGTTTTCAGGATGAAGCAGGCAACGTGACTTATTATGTTGTCGTCCGCGCATCGGCAAAGCTGGCGCAACAGCAGGCGTCGGCGGCGGCGACTGCAGGGCACATGGCGGCGGATAGCAGCTGCCTGGATGGAAGCGGCAACGTTATCGACCGGCCCAGTGCCACACATTGTGCTTTAGGCCCGAGCGCGCAGGAAAACAAGGCGCCACTGGCCATGGTTAATCCTGGTTTGGGTGCAACCCGTGGTGGACACGCCTTCACCGGAATGACAATAGCAGCGACGGCTGAGGCGGTTCAGGAAGGGATGGTTAAGGACGACGAAGATGAACTGAATGATCTGCTAGCCCTGTGCCTTGCATGATATTGGGGGTTAGGATTTAACAATGGATGTGCTGTACCCTTTCACAGTGAACTAGGCAATGCCCTTCCGCTAATGGGAATGAACGCCTCGGAACGCTGTTAAGGGTTGAGAGCAGAGACGGGGATATGAGGGGGCCAATGCCGCTGTGGGTTCAGAAATGCTCATTGAAATAACGTTTTCTAGCTATATGAGTTTCCCGAAGTTTATTGGTACCTAACATGTACAATCTTCTCTGATATAGAATTGTTCCACATGTAAAGCATAAAATGTTGATGTGCACCTTGTGGGGTGGCTGCTTACACGCCCATGGCAAGCCCTACCAGATACCCTACCAGAAAAGCTTTTGGGCAGTTATGAAACTTGGGCTAGTTGCTTGTGAATATTCGTGTTAAGCGACGTGCATCCGTTCGTGGCGTTTCCCTAATAGCGCAACAAGTTGTTCCCATGAGCAAGGGCGTTACGTACAGGAGCGCAGCGGGCGGACGAAACACAGAATCTTTGATCGAGCCCCCAACGAAGCAACCGTAGCCCTGCCGGTGGGTCTGCCGGAGTGGCCCACCCTATCGACGAGCCTGCCATAGCACCCCCAGCGCATGTACAGTCGTCCCGGGGGAAGCCGTGGTATTGAGATTGCACGTGTCCCTCCTTCCGCACAACACTCTCATCGCAGCCAGAAAGCAATTCTAGGCACTTTGTGCACCTTGTTTTTTGCCTCGCTGCAACCCTGGACCTCCGCCTTGCAGATCCTGAAACCCATTACTGTCGGTCGCCCAAACCCCTGAACCCTTATCACCCTAAGAACCTGTCGACTCTGGTGGAGGAAAGGCATGCATGCGGCTGACGCCGGCCGTCGCATTTCAGCCAAGCTGCATTTCATTGCCACCATTTGGGAAATCACAAATAATGTTTCTCCAGGGAGCACGGTGGTACAAGAGAGTGACGGGATCCTTTCGCAACTTGGACTTGTGTTCATACTTGGACCACATGCTAGGGGAATATTAATGATGCAAATGATGTGAATGTTTTTTTATTGAATGTTGGTCATTCGCACGGCGGCGACGTGACTGTAAGCGGTGCGAAGAATTTAATTGATCTGCACTTATCATCAACACAGTCCAAACAAGAACTCCAAACATGTCAGAGCAGTGTCAGGGAATGTCAGTAGGAGTCAGCTTGCCGCCAAGGCATGCGACGCGTATTGCCGATCAGAGCTGACAATAACATGAACAAATGCAACTAGAATATTAAGGTGGGACATTGCGTTTAACTAGGCAGGAGTCACCAGTAGTGGATATGGCGCAGTAGCAATTCACAGGTTGTGAACACATACGTAGTTTATCCTTGCGGATTTTGTTCACATTTCACAGGCTAACTGCCCCAGTATGCGAACCGAAGGTCAAAAATCTCCGAGTGTGCCGGACCTTGCCTAAATTAGGCACGCAACAGCGCTAGCGCCGGTACAGGCACGGTTCAACGGGTCGAGCGTAAACAAGCAACCGAGAGCGTAAACAACAACTGAACATTATAGTTTGACATTAGTCCTATTAATCTTAACACACAAGTATCTGCGCGTCTTGGCCTATTTTGTAACGTTCCTGCGAATGGTTTGGAGCTCCCTTGTTTCATAGCCAAGCGTGCAAATGACGAACAGCATTTACCATGTTATAAGATGCGCCTTGAGTGCGATATGGAGTGTCAAGTTCCTATTAAAGTAAAAGCAGGCAACAGTATTGCAGGCATTATTTATAACTCGCCTGGCACAGCCTAATGCTCTAAGCCAAACTAATATACTGTCATGAGTTATCGGCTGGTATCTTCTAAAAGCGTCCTCCCTCTACATCTTCCAAGCCGGCTGTCCAAACGGCTCCAGAGCCATGACCCTTGGATCTTTAGGCCTAACTCGTTTTGTACCTTATTTGCAAGTTGTATAACTCGTGCGCCGCGAAACAGCGGTATCTTCAAAGTTAGCCCCAGAATGTCGGGCTTACACTGCTCGGACGTGTCCGGAATACAGCTGTGGATCGACACAGACGCTGGAGTTGACGACGCGCTGGCAATCGCGCTTGCACTTTCACATCCGACAGTGGACGTGGTCGGAATCTCGGTCGTTAGGGGCAACGTGGTGAGTGGCGCACGTGGAAGCACATAATAACGAAAGTTACTCATAGGCTTGGGGTCTTATATTAGAGCGACATTAGCGGAATCCGGAATTTTCAAAGTGGGAGGAGGCAGGTTATGTGCAGCGCAATACAAGAACTACCAAGTCATAAAGACGCGAGGACGTGCTCGTTGCAGTAGCCCTGTTCTTTAACACATGAGCACGGCACACTTCCTGACCTTTTGATTTTCAGCACTCTCTGTACGATGGATACTCCCCCAACCCATCCTGACCCCGCGCGACTCGCAGAGCGCACCTTTTCGAAAGGTCCGCGTCCTCCCCGTTCTCTTGACTCAACCCGTTCTGCAGGACGTAGCCCAGGGGCTGACTAACGTGGGCCGCGTACTGCTTACTGCGACCGAAGCTACCCTTCAAAATCTCGACCTCGGTGCGGCTCCGGAAGCGGTTAGTGCTGGCGATTGCTGTGACGCCAGCGCCGTGGTGGGGATCCTGCAAGCTGCCCACGAACCGCCAGCCTCTGGGGCGTCCCCGTCCCCGTCCCCGGCCTTCACCCTCCAAGGTGTGGCAGTGTATGGCGGGGCGGATGCACCGCTCGCATCGCCGCCGCAGCCGCTGACGTACTATTACGGCAGGTGGAGTTCGGAGCAAATGCGGTCGCGACCGGGGGAGAGTCCTGACCGACCGTTCCTGGTGCAGAGTGCTGTTGGTATCCGGATAAATGGCGTCATTTAGTTTCACTGGTTTGTGAAACTAAATGAAAACTAAATGAATGCCACGGACAGGGACTGTGGGGCCGGTATACTGCTGGTATTGATTGTGATTGCGGCTACGATACGGAGTGATGTAAGTGGAGCACTCGCGACCAGGTGGTCTGTTGTTCGGCTGGCGTGGCATCACGTAAAGCATCCGGCCCGGGCTTCTCGCCAGTACTGTACCCGCCCTCCGTCGAGAATATAAGTTAAACATACAAATTGGCGAATTGAGGCATTTCCAGCGTATGTGCCGTCACCCCTTACTGAGTTGCTTGTGAGAAATTATCTCCGTCGTCCCGCCGCGGTCCACCAGCCCCCTGGCACCCGGCCCTGATGCCATCGCCTTCACCCTCAGAGACGGGCTCGGAGACGTACCTGGCTTGGTCCCCACGGAATTAACAGTCAGAAGAGCTCTGTTCGGCGGCGGTGAACCTGCGGTCTCCGGAAACATGTCCACTAGCCGTATTGCCTGCAACAGGAGCAGCGGAGGTGCTGAAGGCTTTCACGGTGCTGGCGACAGCGTCATGGACGGGTCAGTACAACCGACCTCCAATGCAGCTCCTACTGCCGCTGCTGCTCCGGCGGCGGCGGCGGCGGCCGCGAGTGGTGATTTTGGCACGGCGTTGTCGGCGGCGGAAGCCCTGGTAGCCGCTGCTCGAGGGAGCCCGGGCCAGCTTGTGGTCGTGGCTCTCGGTGGGCGGGTCGATTGACAGAATGCAATGATTAGCGCCTGCCATTGCTATTCGTAACGTGACGTGCCTTATAAGGGGATGGTCTGTATCCGACAACTGAGGTGCCTTCATCTTGCGTATTGAACTCGGCATGTCGCCAGGCACCTCACCGTCTGACCCCGTCCCCTTGTCTCCCGGCCCACAGGTCCACTCACCAACTTGGCCCTGGCCCTGCGCATTGAGCCGCAGCTGCCCTCCCTAATAAGAGCTCTGCTAGTGCTCGGGGGCGGGGAGGGAGAAAACGGCGGCAACGTGACACCGTACGCCGAGTTCAACTTTCACGCTGTAAGGGAACTCTTCACCCGTCCCTCGAAATTTCCCACGTGACCTCATACACATGCTGAAGGTTACATGCACACACACACACATACATGTACACCTGCTTTTGCCCCATTGCTGCAAATTTGTGTTAACTGGCTTTGCCCCATCGACCGCATGGCCAGTGAGGCATGGGGTGCGAACTCGTGAAACGCGAGCGCGGTACCCTGTCCTATCCACACAAACACACACATGCTGCATCTTCGGCCGTTGGTGGCTAAATTCTCATTATGATTGCAACCCCCCTATCACCGGCGCTACGCTTCTATTTACCCATGCCATGTTAGCCGCACGCAGCAGCCACTTGAAGCTCGCCCCTTGGCATCGCTATCCATTACCGTCCCGCTTACCATGGGCAGGATCCCGAGGCGGCGGCCGAGGTGGTTCGGGGCTTTGGCAGCGCTGTCGGTAGCTGCAGATGCAGGTACAGAAGCAACGGTGCAAGGGGTGTACAAGGCGTGGCAAGCCCGGGAGAAAATCCGCGAGTCGCTCTCGTCACCTGGCGCTGCTGCCAGCAGAACCTGCTGCGCTGGGAGGTGGTCGATGAGTTGATGTCAGTTGCTGGTGTTGAAGTTGGGTTGGCTAACCCTGCGGCCGCGGTGATGGCGGAAGGAGCGGCTGCGTCGCCCGGACCAACCCTACGGGGGAGCTTCATAAAGGGTGCGGTCCGCTCCTGATAGCTTCCGTAAGCCCGAACCTGTGGTACTGCGTTCCGCTTCACCGCGATTTGTACGGCGACAAACATAATTCGTTAGCGACGTGGCAAAGCTTTATTCCGAAATGTTTTTTATCCTTCATCAAATCCGACATGGCTCAACATGGGGCATTGAGCGACTTTCACGAATAGCAGTGACGTTACCATTGCAGCGATGCACTCGCTCGTGCATCTGTCAGCATGTCGAATCCGTCGGAAGGGTTCGGCCATACTCATTGCGTGGGGCATTTACGGCGCGTTTTGTATGCCTTGCCATTCCAACCTCACTCAACCCACTTCCCTCTCCGTTCTAATTGGACGATTGCAGGCATCCTGGCGCCCTTCCTCGCTCGCTGGCGGCGGGACTCCCCTGATGGCATGCTACTGGGTGACCCCCTGGCGGTGGCGGTGGCAACGGGCTTGCAGCCAACACGGAACCAGGTGCCGCTAATTGCCGTCCAACGTCCGCACCGGCGTCAGCAAGAGCATGTCAAGCACGCAGAATTCGAGACGGTGTCCACTCAGCCGCCTCAGGAGCTAGGGACATCGCTTAACGGCGGCCTGGATCCGAACCTCTCGGCCAGCGACCACTGGGGCGGTTTGGTACTGGATTGTTACGTGGCGCCATGTCGGGTGGAGCTCCAGGGTGGGTGCCATGTAGGAGATGGGTGCGTGAAGTGTGGACGGCGACGTCGGCACGTGCATGTCGACACTAACACAATCCCTGGCGCAGTCAGCCACCCCATACCCCCGTTATGAGGTGGTGAGTGTGTTGGCGTGTACCTTCAAGGTGGTCTGTATGTGTGTGTGTGTCCAATTCCGTTAGTTAAAAATGTCAGCGCCACAGTTATTATACCCACCTACTCAATCATAAGCAGGAGAGCGGCGTGGAGCTTGCATGTACGGTAGTTCTCAAGTTAAGCACGACACAACAACAACGTTCACGAAGGTGGGTGAATGCAGAGCGGTTTCCCGGCCGTTGTATCTGGGTCGATGCCGGCAACGGGACGCTCTTGTTGTCGGACGGGATAGGGCATCTTCGTACCATTCGGGAAGAATGGTTGCAGCCGGTTCAGTTAGATGTCGCGTGCAAGGGTGTTCAGCTTCCGGTTCAGTTAAAAAGGTATGACGGTCTGTACATGCACCTTAGAGCTCTTAACCCTTCATCGCGGTGCTTGCAGGCTGACGTGACGGAGGATGCTCACGGTGTGCTGCATGCGAATGCTGGAGGACACCTGGGCAAGGGACCTGACGACCTCAGTGGGGCCGAGGCTAGCCCCGATGCGGAGATGCGCCTGGTCACCGTGATTCGTTCCGTGCACATGCCAACAGTGGCGGAAATGTTGCGTCAAATATTTTTTCAGGCATTACGGCAGGGGTAGGACTAGAGGCATGGATTGTCGCGGCGGTAAACGGAGAGGTGGCAGCAGGACTCTTCTGTGAGTCTCCATGTAAGGTGGACGTAACGATTTTGCGTTGAGATATCTCGTGCTCACCTGCGATCTTCGTTCTTGGAGCAACACGCTCTACTAGGGTATTACTAAGATAAGGTATATATCCCGGCTCCCGGGGTGATCAGTCCCCTTGCTAGGCCCCGCAACTGGTATACCAAACCGTCCAAAAAGCCCGAAAGCCTTAGGTTCACTCAACATTGTTTGAGATGTGTGAGTTGGGAAACCGTAAAAACCTTGTGCGAAAATATTACAAAATTACTTTCTTTCCTAAATTTAAATGGATGACGCGAACTATAGTCACCAACCTCTACAACACGTGCAAAACAAACGTCGCCGAACGCAACCGCCATCAGACACATGGCGCATGCGCAGACCTGCCTGCTACCACAACTGTCAACAGCAGGTGCATTTGGCGAATGACAATAATGACAACGTCAAAACAGTATGTACATCATTACTACTATTTTAGTTTCCGGTAGCATCCACTTCTTCGCCACACGTCCATGTTGATGACCTCTAAAACTGGTGGGAGTTTTCACATGGCGGTGTACGAGTCAGCGGAAGCGTGTTCAGTTGCATCAGCCGCATGGTAGGCAAGCGTGGTGGATACTAAGTAAATCGTTTACCATGAGGCAACGTTTCACATTATCACAACCACCTCACACGCGAAGAAGCTGCATGAGGCTGTCGACATCATCGGCCATATCACCATCCGCAGCCACGGCTAGTGGGGAACGAGTGGCAAAGCCCGCGCTCACATCCGTCTTCTCCTCACATATACCCATGTTGCCAAAGCCGCGCTGCGATGCTGTAACAGACAGCACCTGTGGCGGCTGGTCAGCGAAATGCAGCGGCTTCAGGTCCGGCGACGGTGCGCGGACCAAGCACAGTGCAAGCAGGTCGCTAAGGTCGTCGGCCTGGTCACCATCCACAGTGGTATCGTTAGGTTGCACCAGTGGTGCCACGTTCGAAACATCATGGGATGCAATCTTGTCGGCGGCCTTAAAACTCGAAACAAATTCATCCCGATTTGCAGCGTGCTCCATGGCCTGTATATCACTTGGTGGCACAGCATAAGACAACGGAACATTTGCGTGCGCCGGGACGACCGGCTTTCTGGAACTTTCTGGAACTTCGCCTAAAGCAGCTGCTGCAGCCTCCTGCGCCGCTGCCTCCTGCGCAGCCGCTGCCTCCGTCGCCTCCTGCATCGCCTTCAGCATTGAGTCGCGAATGAGAACATAATATGTAATGACGCCCATCCCATCATCAAAACCCTCCACCTCTGGGTTCTGGCCGTATACGTCTTCCATGTAAATGAAATTGCCATAAACATCCATCACGGCGAAGCGCTCATCCATCGTTGGGTACAGCTGATCGTAATGCACGACAGGATCGGCCTCGTTGTCCTCAGTGGGTGTAACGGGAGTGTTCATTGTAATTTTGTTCAGTTGCATCTCCAGTTCGTGCTTTGGGAGGGACGCCGGGGAAGAGACCGAGCTGCCGTCGCTTGGAAGTGGCGGACTCGCCTCGTGACCCTTCGCCAGGTTGGAGGCGACGCTGTTGGGCACGGCTGCGATTGCTGTGCATTTAGGTGCAGCAGTAGTCGAGGGAAATGCGGGGAAATCTTCCTGGTCAAGAAAAAAGTTTTGGGGCGCAGGGCTGTCATCCTCGGAGTCGAACGCATCCCTGCGGACCACGATAAAGCAGCGTAAGTAGTTAAATCACCCGAATAATTATGTGAGACCACTGTCCAACCTGCAAAAAAACTTCTTCATTTACGAAATTTTGTGGCATTATTTATTACATGGTGATTGATCTGCTTATGGGGGCTCAGCATATCCACTGTGAATATGCTTGCCTGTTCAAAAGCGCGGACGCAAGATAACAAAACACGTTACACACAAACATATAGCAAGAGCAGCCAAGCGTTGCTCGAATGGAGCAGAAGAGGAAACTCCCCACTCGGATCCATGGATGAGCACAGCGCAGCTTATCAAGCACACGTCGAAATAACCCTAACGCCCTGTAACATGTGCACAATCGCCGCGCCATCCTTATGGGTGGCAGGGTCACTTACCGTAGATACCTATTGAATGGATGGGTATCCGAGGATTCAGAACTGTTACCATCATCACTGACATAGTTGTATGTAGGGAATTGATGAGTTCGAAAATCTGCACAGCATCCACAGGATGGGACTAACCAGTAATGACAGCCTCTTTTCCGTTTAGTTCCATTTCAGCATAATGTAAAAGCGCCCTATCTGCCGCGCGCCAGGTGACGCGACCATCCTCTCCTGAAGGTGCGCACATGTCACACAGTGCTTATCCAGTTACTTGAAAGCATCGCAAAACTATACAACTTGCACTTCAATGCTGAAGCAAGGCAGTTGTCATTGGTAAAACCACAGCACAAAGTTGACTACACATGGTGGCGTGAAGTTGCCCACTTCATGCACCAAATCCAACGAGGAAAAGGCACTCCCAGTCCGCCCGGGAGGGCTGCCTCACAGGTTTTAGCTACGGAAAGCCATATGTCCATACACACCTGCGCCATCCTTGTTAGCCTTCGTTTCAGAAGGGGCCTGGCCAGCTTGGGTATACTGCGTGTTCGGCTGAACCTTCGAACCTCGACCTGCAGCTGCCTTAGCCTCAGCCTGCAATGCGGCAATCTTTGCACGGTCCTCCTTGGATATCTTCTCCGGCACTGACCAACCGGGAATCAAATGCTGCCGCACTACACGTTCTGGCATCATCGTGTTATTATTGGCAAGAGCCAAACCTGTGCCCTTCAGGCGCGCAGCGGGGCCGCTGCCCGGAGCCACGACCTTGACAGTCGGTACGGCAGGTTTCACTACGACAAACGAAGGCACAAAAAATAGTTTGAAATCAAAGAGGGCTGAGCACACCATGGAGGCAAGGTACAGCGGCAAGGTCCTACAACGGCACTGTATTGAGCAAACCATCTGACAGAGACCGGGTACACAGCTCCCCGGAAAAAGCGTCAGGGAAAGGACAGAAAACCGTCCCTTTGCCCAGGTGAACAAGGTAAAGGTACAAGCTCATTCATAATCAACCACAGCTGGAAGTACCGGAAACCGAAGGCGCGCATAGCCTATTGGCTATCGAGACCATCTTCCGGGGGTCAATAGGCAGGGCAAGGAGCCAAAGCCGCTCACCCGGCCCTAAGTTAGAAACTGATACGCCAACGCCTCCATCGCCAGGTGGCCGCATTGCTGCCGTTGCAGCAGCAACGCACGGATTAACCTCTTTAGGTTTGGAGACCGCTGGTTTCGCCTTTGGCACATTGGCTGCAGCAGCCGCAGCCTCCACACGCTTCTGCTTCTTTTTTTGATTTATGGGTTGCCGATGATGGGTTCCAGATATGCGACCCGAGCATGGCTTCCCATTATCTAGTACAGCAGGACACTGATAGCCAATCTGCGAAACGGAAATTAACACAGGTAAGATTTCAGCCGTTACAAACAAGTCGTGCTGCACAGAACTCTGCTTAGGTCACGACGTATGCCGTCAGCAGTGGCAATCGGCACTATTGCTTAGGCAAGGCAATAATTTCTCAGGAAGCGTCGTCTGCACAATCAACGTGTGCAAAATCCCCTTACGCTGCGCAACAAACATGGCCAAGAGAACCGTCGTCGACTGACCAACCTATTCCACATACCAATTGATCTGTTGGTGTTCGCAACTTCCTTAAATATTTCGTTATGCAATCTTCATGATAAGCATGCTCCTTTGCTGGACACGCACCATAAGAGCAAGTGAGCTCTCTGAACCGGGGAGGGGAAAATCTTTAGGAAATGAAGTATCGCATTGAATGATGCAAAGATATTGCATACAGCATGCATGCAACGTTTCGTAAATGCGCCGAAGCGCCGTCTTACGCTTCTACGAAAATAGACCGACGTTACAAAGGTGGCTTAAACAGTAGCAAACAAGCAGCACAAATTTTATGAGGTCATTGAGAAGTACGGAATGCATAACATACAGGGATACTCTCGCCCGTGTTCGGTATGGTTTTTGGGTACACAACGTCCTCACCTACGATAATCGGCGTCCGTGACCTCCTCTGTGCAAATTGAACAAATTTGTTTGACGTCAGAAACCGCCATTTCTGCTTCCAAGGGTTCAGCGGCCTCAAACAGAAGCTTCTGGCGTGGTAACTCAAAAGTCGAGAAGTGCAATACAACAATGTCAGAACGTTTCCTTACTCTCTGCAATGGGACTTTAGGAGATGGGCATCAAGACCAGGATTTATAATATTCTAGCGGATGTACAGCAATCAATAGTCTGTCGTACCTATCCAACTGTCAACCCATGGTCGGTCTACGGAAACGTGTATTCGTAGCTTTATGACGATTACCTTCGAATGCAAGACCATCTGCCAAAGCCAATTTATTCATTCCCTGATTTTTCATTTTTATGTGCAAAGGACGGGAAGGCGTGCGGGAGAGCTGTCATATTTACCAAGTGCCGCACATTTGCACAATCCATATGCGCACCTCGCCTGGCATCATTAATAGGATCTGTTGCGGACCGCGCACATTGCCAATGATCAGTTTGCTGTTTCTACAAATGCATTAACCATACACGTACCAAACACCCGTGGCCGCCTTCAACTCTATAATTCACATGAGCCGGCTTATTTCAGCAATGGAGCATTTAACCCAACCCCGAAAGACTCACTCCGCCGGCAGGGATATCGCAACTACTATCTCATGGATGACGCACATAACAGGGAGGCATGCCAATGCAAAGAGCCCGAGACCAAACCCCACATTTCAGGCGTTCAGGGGAAAGCCAAGGACAAGCTGACCTAAGCTGGACAGTGCGACGACTAGGCGTTCAGATAAAAACGCGCTTGTGCGACCCTTCAGGGGCTGCGCTGGCCCACATGGAAAACAGTGCATTCCGTGAGTCCGAAGCCCACGGAGGGCGCCGCCACACGCCGGCTCTTCTCACCGCCGAGGGGACACCGGATGGAAGGCAATGTCCACGGGAACGTTAACGACCACAAGGTCCGATGCACAACACAGGAGGGGGGGATCGGCGGGGTCGGTGTTCCAGTCCCACGGCGGAATACGGAACGACATTAACCGGGTGAGCGTGCCCAAAAATCTACGGCAACATGGATGCAATGTCCGGAAGCAGAGCGCACACAACAGGTCAGTGCGTGTGTCGCACACGTTCCTCATTCACTGCCGACAGAGTTCCACGCCCGGCAGGGTGGCTAGGGCCACAACATCTCACACGAGCGGATGCACGCCGGGTGGGGTTGTGACGTGGCACCGGGGGCGACCCCGGCAGGCGGACTTAAGAGCACCGACCATCGTCCCCACAGTTTCTCCCATGGCTTTTCGCAGGGAGCGCTCAACGGAGTAGCCCCCCTGCCGCCGAACCCAGCACAAGCCCTGCCAATGATGGCCATCCCGCCAGCATTCCCATTCATCTCAAGCCTCCCGAGTATCTCCTTGTGGGCGTCCTCTCACTGCGGCAGTCACCGGCGTCGGCAGGCAGACAGGAGGTAGGCCCAAGCAGTCAGCGGAAAGGTGCATCTCCGATAACCGTCCATTGCGGCTATTCAGTCTCGCTGTGACGCAGCGTTCTTCACCCCGGACGGGACCCGGAAAGTTTTTGCATTTTAGGAAAAAGCCCGTAAAAGTGCTGGCTCTGCTCCGGGTATCCCCGGCAATCATAGGACGTGTGAAGTGCTGCTTTCTGGGGTCAGAAAAAATTGCCCCGTGAAGAAGGAAGGTTTTTCCCGGGTGTACCCGGAGAAATTTTGCGGGAAGCAAGGTCAAGTTCCGGGGACGACTGGCTCCAGAACCAGTACGATTTGACTTCCGCTTGACAGATAAAGCTTAGGAAAAGCTGAAAAAGCGTTATGATACTAATCTGTGAGCGGTTTCAGAAAACGAAATTTTCAACAGAATTTAAGGCAGCGGCACTTTTGCCTTCAAGTTAGTGCATACATCCACGCACTAAGCCTATGCCTGACAGAACTGAAAAGCATGTGTGTTGGGGATGGGTGGCTCTGTTCTGGGGACGAGGTGGAAGTGGAGTTAAGTGAAAATATCGGACGGAGAGGAGGAGAAGGAAGCAGAGGTAGAAAGCTGGTTTCCAAGCCACGGAGCTGCTCATGCTGGGTATCGGGTAGCAAAAACACGACAGCTTTTAGAAAGGCATTCCATCTTCCAATTTTATCTATTTATTTTATCTACTTTTAGAAGAAGACGTTTACGGAATAAGTATTTGCCATGCAACAAACAAACACGTGGTCTGTGCCCCGAGAAACGTTTATGTAAGTTCCGGGTAGCCCTCGAATGTTTTAGGGTTCGGGGGAAACCCGGAACAATCAGCTACACCCTTGAAGAACCCTGTCGTCCATATTGATGTCCCCATGTCGGGTGGCCAGGACCTACCACTTCGGGATCCAATTGCAGTCCAGTGGCGGCCGTCACAGCGAGACTGAATAGCCCCACCGGGAGACGCTCCACTGGGTCACCTATCTTGTTCTGCCAGCGAGGCGGCCCCCCTTATAAGAACAGCTTAGGCCTCTGCCTGATGATGATGATGATGATGATGAGGATGAGGAGGAGGAGGAGGAGGAGGAGGAGGAGGAGGAGGAGGAGGCCCCGCAACGCAAACAGGGACGGTGTGCTTCTAGGCAGCCACCGCCCGCTGCCGCAAGCAATACAGGAGGTCGCTGCTACTCCGGCCACTCCCAGTGTACTTGGGTTTATAACGTGCTTTCTCCTTTTCTTCTCTCTTTCTTTCTTTCTTTCTTCATCTCGATTTTTTTAATGCCTATCGTTCCTTTCCAGCTCGGCGGTCATGAGCATCTCATGAGTGTCGTACAACGGCACTGTTCCGAACACGCTATCGTTTGTCGTTCAATATAATGGTATCGAGTTCCGAATGGTTTGGAATCACAGGGGTATGTGTTTCGCAACCGCAAAAAGACATCACTCCATCGTATTTGCTCATAACAAGTACTATATCGAAAGGACGATCGATCCTGAAGGGGGAAACACGTCACGAGCAAGCCCGGGCTCAGGCCTCGTACCGTATCTTACCGACCACGCTATCGTTTGTCGTTTTTCTATGGAGATCTCAGGAAGCTTGCAGCACAATCGCCACACGATCCGCGTGAATAGTACTTGTATCCATGTCTAAATCTCACGTAAGCTCACTGGCACAAGCTCTGACACCGCGCATAAATTGAGCAGTATGAAACCATCTCATCATGGGCAGGAGCGAGACCGGCTGGTTATGTATGGTACGACGCATATGTATAATACGACTCATGTTCGAGCGCATTTGACCCACGTACAGTGGGGTGTCAAAATGCCCATACACATGTAGCCATTTTAGCGTATTATAGAATTTGAGTTCGAATTTTCCAAGTCATACCGTTATACATCACCCAACCGTGTGTCGTACGTCTGAAAACCGCAGGCGCAAGAAGTCAAAGATATGGATATAAGGAAAGGGCGTACGGCAAAACCAATTTTGGTTGTTAGGATTGTACTGTCATTACAGGACGTCCCAATATATGGCCCCCACGGGCTCGCTGTCATGTACAGCGCTTCGCAATGTACGGTCCACCTGCGAGCCCTAGGCTTACTGAATGAACCCTTTTTGATCCTTACGACTACATCAATACCGTGTACTTTATGGGCTGGATGAGATCGCCCACTGTCGATGTATCCAGTGTATTTGGTGTGCATTTATTCTCGTCGCTCTCCTTGTTAGAACTTCTTAACTGGCTCAGCATCTTCATCCCAGATTTCGCGTGGTTGATCATGCGGCAGATGCACTAGCTGCGTTCATCGCTATCAGCTTCGGAATATACGGGAAAGGCACGTGGTCTGACGCGCTTATATCTTGGCAGGGAAGCTGCTCTTCTCTTAATGAATTATTGAGCTTTCACCATGAAGAGATGTCAGTACATATCATTATGAATCATGGTAGCATGGTGCAGAGGCGTCGAAATGCCCTTCATGTCACCGCGACATAATAAGACGCGAATCGGTGCAAAAGTACCAGTATGCCAAATCCTAATATCCCAACCGTAAAGCATATGTAAGGACATATACAGGTCAAAGCTACTTTGAAATAAATGCATAGGAAGTGTATGGTGCGGCAAAGGAAATATACATACTACGGCTGTCACAAAAGATAGATGTCAGTAAAAATCCAAAAATTACCCTAACTGATGTCAATTATCATTACGTATTGCTTAATGAAGCTAATTCAGGACAAGGACACCGCACGGCTATGCAACACCCCAAGGTGCCTCTCTTGGCACTCAGGTCGGCATCTATTTTATGACAGGGTGACTGTTCCTTTAACAAACCCATAAAACACAAAAAAATATTTATGCAATTGTTTTGAAAATATTTTATTTGTCGAATTTTGGCAAGTTGCATCCCGCTCAGCATGATGGATTAGCTGTATGCTAATACAGACTGTCCGAGCGTTTTTTCTTTAAGTAAGTATCATGATTATATTCTTACTTAACTGATACCTGTCGGGACCTTCATTTCTATACAATGCATATCTAGAACATCCCCAGTGAGCACGGGCAGTTTGGCCCAGGACTCGTCTCCAATGCCGACCGTCAATCTTTCAGGTCGCAGAATTTAACTCGGGTTGTTTTCTTACCGGCCGAGCAGTTCGTAGAGCCAGCAGGCACCGCGAGCGTGGCATCAACAAATGCACCCCACCGGAGATCTGGCTCTTGTCACAGAAGGAAAACGCATTACACTGATAAAGAAGATGTGAGTTGTTCAGAGAATGCTGGAGTGCTGAAGCCGTCGCAATGGACGACACTGACGAGAGCCTGACACCACGGACTCCTCTTGATTATGCAGAGTAGAAGAATTGAAAAATATTGCAACAGATGGTGGTGAGGATATCGGGAAGGACGTCCAGCGGACGGTGGTCCAGCTGGAGTTGGATGTCTACAATTCTGCCACAAGCATGGTAAGGCAGCATAAAATGTTATATGCCATGTAACTGGAGAATTTGTGAGATGTGGGAGCTTACAGCGTCTTAAATCAAAGTCTATCAACGGGAGGTCTTCGGCAAGAGCATGTGGCCTAAATTTTGAAACCAAGAACACAGTGATAATTATTGTTTTCGCTCGATGGGTGTTAACGTTTGGCAAATGACGGCAAGTGACGTTCCTGACTCCAGCTTGGCATTCGACAAGCGCTCAAAGCATTAAGGATTTCTGCCTCTGATTTCATGTAAACATAAAATTTATGCCCGCAAATTTATCCTGGCGGAAGCTAACTAGGCCAAACAGATTGCTGGAAGAGCGTTCGTTTTGACCCCTTTGGAAGCCTCTCTCTACGCAGGACGTAGGCTTCCCAGGTTATTCTGTTCTCCTTCATATGTAATTTTACGGATGCCGGGGCAGGCCGCAAATGTTATTTTATGGGCAGACGTGCAGAGTCGGCTCAAGCACCTTTGCTATTTTAGGCAGTACAGCTCGTGAGCAACTGGTGTGGGACAACCTTTGTGAGACCCCCCGAAACTGGTGGCCCTATGATTATAAAGATGTGGCCTGAGCTAGCAACTACGTCATACGGCGTCAGCGTCAGCGCCCGCACGTGAAAAACATCTTCGTATGCATGTGCACATACATATGTACACATATGCACTTCATGCATATTAGTCATGCAGATAGCTGCAAGCGCGCGCTCGTCAGGCTTGGACGATCGGTTGTAGCAGCGGCAGTAGCCTCCCTCGAGGATTTTTCCAATCCATCAAAGACGCTGACGAAGGCGGCCCAGACATGAGGCCATTTATCCTGAAGCATTTGTAACGGTTATAGATAGATGGACCTGCCAACAATTCGCGGTGTGGAAACGTCAGCTTTTCATTGTCATTTCCTCCTCATTATCCTCCTTGCTAACTGCTTCCTCATTCCACGGCACGCTTTTCTCCTCGGGCTCCTTGTTGCCCTATCGACAAACATCCTCCCGTCTGCCCCTCCCCTTCGTTGTCGTCTGATTTTTTAATCGGTGCCGCGATGCCATGGTATCATAAAGCGCGGCTTTGTTCGGCTTTGTCTTCTTCTCGTCCGATCTCTCACGCGATATATCCGTGTTTACAGCCTAACCCCACACCCACACCCCACCCCAGGGTGAATACTTCAATGCGTTGGGCACGCGGACAACCAGGCTGCGAACCCAGCTGCTGCAAACCGCGGCACGCGCAGCTGGTAATACGGTTGCGGCAGTTGCAGCCGCTACAACGGAGCCGGACGCTGAGGAGGAAGTGGGGGGAGCGCATGTTGTCCCTGGTCGTGGTGAGTGGCATCGTTCCTTTCCTAGCAATCACTCCAGCGTACCCTAATACGAAGAGCTGTTGCAATATGTACCAGGGGTAGTGACAAGATGAGAGGACATTTGACTTCTGTTTTAGGACGTTACAATGCACACCCATATGGACCATTCACATGCTTGCCTGCCACTTATTCGTTCATATACTAACAGGACCTGTTGCTCAGCTGTTGTCGGACCAACCCACACGACCGCAAGTTGGCGCCCAAGCCCTCAACCAGAGCCCCTCCCAGCCTCAGCAGCAGCCGCTGCACCAGCACCTGCAGCAACCAGAGACCGCGCAGACGCTGCAGCAGCAGCAACAACAGCAGCAAGGTTTGCAGCAGCAGGAGCAGCCTCAAGGGGCAGTTGGAGGAATGGAGGGAGAGGTTGAAGAAAAAGGTAGTCACTCCACGGAAGGTTCTTGTACGGTGGCAATTGGCAGAAATGGAGGCAGTGCGGCGGCAGCCACCGCTGTCGGCGTTGTCAGCGGTGCCGCGGGTACTCCTGGACGGGGGCCGATACAGCAGATGCACATGTCCAACCCCGCAGCAGAAGTTGTGCCATACGAAACGCTGCGACTGCCTGGACAGGACCCGGCGAGCATCAATGAGGTCGCCAATGGGGCCAGGGACCCAGATGCAGCGGTGACGACGCCGGAGTCGTTTGGTCCAGCGGTAAGGGGGTCGGCATGCTGTTACAGCAGCTGGATTGTACGGCATATGTTGTCCCAGCTCAGCTTAAGGCTGAAGGGGGAACTGGAAGAACTCAGCTCTGAAATGCTGCGGTGGGGATAAACCCTAGGCCCTTAACTACCAATCAGGACATATCCGGCTTTAATGGCCAAAATCTTAGCCATAAATAAGACCAGCATGAACGAGAGGGCCGGTGGCCAACGTCTTTCACCCTAATCAGCAGCTGTGCCAGCTAGCGGGAGCAGCACGTACGTGCCAAAAGGGCAGTACCAAAAGCGCAGTCCCTTTTGGGCCTTTGAGTTGTCATGTAACATACGGCTGTACGTCATGGCTTTCCGCGCAGGGGCCGTACGGTGGAGCTATCGGCGGGCCCGGGACTGGTCTCGTTCCAGAGACAGGCGTGCATGCAGCCGGCGGCGGCATAGTGTTTTTGTACTTTAGCACTTCCCCACGTGACGAGGCACGGCGGGGAGATAGCGGGGACCGCAGCAGCAGCGGGAGCGGCAGCGTGTCGTTCAAGCCTATACCATCGGAGCTAGAGCCATCGCAGCAGCAGCAGCCGCAGCCAGGGCCAGGACCTGCTCGATTGCTGCCGTCACATGAGTTCACGGGCGACCGCGGCGAAGTCGGGGAGTTTGGCGGCAGCGGGGACGGGCGGGATGGGGAGGGTGATGCGACGCGTAAGCTTGTCCAATCTCAAGGAGCCACGACATCATCCTGGCCGCAGTCTGCTGCGATGCCGCCAGCTTTGCACGGTACGAGACATTTGGCCGTCGTCCCGTCCGCGGAAAAGTTGTCAGTCCCCGTCACGACCGAATGGGGCGGGGGTTCCGTACAACAAGGCACGACAGAGCGCCTGCCTCCGCACCATACGCCAACGGTTAACGACCATGCAACTTTGCCGCCGCAGCAGCTTCCACCGCAGCTGCCGCAACAGCAAGACGTTGGGGAGGGACAATTGCTGCGCACCTCGTCCCTGACAAAGGCTTACCTAAGATTGCGGCCGCGAGCATACCAAACTGCTTCTGCTGGTGGCGCCGGGCTGCGAGATGAAAGCGGCTATATCAATGGCCCATTTGAATGCCTGACGTCAACGGCGGGTCCCTTGGGCCCCATCCTCCGTACCGCCAGCTCCCCGGCTCGCGCTATGGACTGGCTGCAGCCGAAACAGCACCAACACCAGCAGCAAGAGTCCCTGCCCCTGACACAGTATGGCGTTCCCAATCGTCCACGTCTGGAACCCAGCTCACAGTCGGATGGAGCGGGGGCGACGGCACAGCTGCAACTCCGTCGGAGGGTCAGCGGCAGCGGGGATGGCAGAGGCGGTGACCGAGCCGACGTCGAAGATCCTACATTACCGCGGGTGCCGTACACTTTTATACGACATGCTTCAGACTCACAAGTCCTCGCCGCACGAGAGGAACAAGGATACGAGCGCTGGCACGGGCTGACGAGCCGCGAGCATCGTCTGGGGCAGCCTGTGTTGCGGTTGCAACCGCTGCGTCGGAGTTCCAGCGAGGTTTCGCCAGATGGCGGGGCCGTCAGGTCGAAGGCCAGGACACAGGTCCCAGTCGGGCGGCCTTCGGAGGCGGCGGTGACAGCTCCTGCGTACGGCAGTAGCGGCGGCGACTGTATCCTGGAGCTCGCTAGGCTGGAAGGCGTTCTGGAAGGGATGCAGGGACCCGGGTCGAAGGTCATGCCCGTGGCGGCGGTGGCGGCAACGGCCATGATGACTGCACCGTCCCCCGCGGCACCGCCACCCAGGGTGCCGCAGGCTACGGCGTCTTTTCTCGGCAACAGCGAATCGGCGATGGTGACTTCGGGTCCCGACATCCTGAATGTAGACACAGATATGGTGGATGCCTTCGGCTGCCGGGGGCCACCAGTAGCGCCAGCGGCACCGGTGCCGCCACCTCATACAGGGCCCAAGTCGCAGCTCGGGCCCCCTGGCGCGCATAGTTTCCTGGGTCCCACACCGCAGCCGATGGAACCTCCGTCCGCCAACCGCAGGCTGCCTGATGGCCCGCATCAGCAGGTGCTCCTGCAGCAACAACAGCGGCTTTGCCTGTATCCTCAACAGCAAGGACACAATTTACAGGAACAGCAACACGAAGCGCAACAGCAGCGGATGGAACAGTTAAGATTCCAGCAGCAGCAGGAGTCCAGGAAGGCTTCAACGTTGACGTCTAGGGACGACTTCCGGCAGTCGTTGCTGCCTCTGCAGCACCGCCCATCACCATCGGCGGGTCACACACTCTCCGCAGAGTATAGCCTGATCCATTCTGTGAGTGCTGCGCTACCGCCAGAAGTGAGTGGCATACGCCCAGGGGCGGTAGTTGGGCTCTGTCGGCACTCGTACCGTGGTTTGGTCTCCTTGATTAAGGTCGCGCAAACCTTCATTAAGTTTAGGAATTAAGTTATGGGAATAATATGTTAATCTTTAGTACTTGCTAAGCCCAGGTTGGGTCTTTGATGACTATAAAAGCACGAAACAAGCAGGGTTAAGCAGGGCTGAAAGCGTGGCACAGGGCCTCCGGGCCGGGGCGTGCTGGGCATGCATTGGGGCCTGGGCGCCTGGGGTTGCCATGCGTAGCAATTCTATCTAATTTGTCAGGTAAAACGGGTAATAATTTGAATGCCACAAAAGTGGCCCATAGCTTAAAGTTTAAATGGTGAAATGGGTCCTGACTTAATATCTATTCTGTGCAGTCATAAATGTAGGGCATTCGCATGTACTGTCATGCCGATGACCTCTCTTACGTAACAGGTCATCGACACGGCAGGTTACGGCTTCACGGGCAATAAACTCTGCATTCCCTGGTGTCTGGTGCAGAACAATAATAGCGAGCTTACAACGTTCGCGTCATGCATATGTTTAACTAAAAGCGTGCGTGGGCGCGCGCATGTTGATTGTGCTGCTTTCTGCAAGACGCTCCCTTCTTATGAGCATTTATTTGGGATAACTGCCTTCTTAAGTCGCAAGCGGGAACAATGCATACAGGGCGAAATCTGCGACTGCGCGATTCGGATTCAAGCAAGCTTAGGATTTGCATGCGCGGGCACCGCGCGCAAGAACTAAGTCGGCCGAGACGAAGTCAGTAAACGTGCATTATCCTCAAAGATCCTTCATTGAAATCATGAAACGCATTTAAGGTCGTCGCGTTATGCTGCACCATGGTCACCAACCTTACCTCAATTTCGTCCGTTATCAACATGTCCCCCCCCACACACCTTTTCCTCGTTATATATTCAGCTACCTGACGTTTCCTTCACGCTGCCCGCTACCCCGTGTTCCCGCAATATTTGCCCGCGTTGTGCTGCCTCGGGTAATCTTGCCCGCTGTCCCGGCAATCCCTGGCGGCGCCCCGCGCAACTGCATCACCCCTATTGAGACAGGGATCCGCACATGGCGCTGGCGACCACCCCGGTGCCTTTCCCCAGCACCAGCACCAGCACCAGCACCGGCACCGGCACCGGCACCAGGCGGAGCCCTCCGGACTCGCACCGCAACTCGCAGCGCTGGGTAACATCTGGCAGCCGCCGTCGCAGCCGCTGCCGCCGCCGCCGCAGCAGCAGCAGGAACAACTGCAACAGCAGCAGCGCTTGCACCAACCACAGCCTGGCATTGAGCCTCACCTCGAGATCCGGCCAGCGGCAGGGCAACGACAAACACAACTCACGCAGCAGCCAGTCCACGGACAGTTCCCGCCATTGCAATTGCAGCAGCTATTGCCGGCGCAGCAGCCCTCGCAGGTGCAGCACCAGCAGCACCACCAATCGTCGCAACCGCATTATTCTCAAACGCAGCAGGTCGCACCTGGGACGTTTCCTGTGCCACCACGCCGGGTGAGATACGTCACAGATCTGGATGCAGGCTGACGATGGAGGTTATGGGCTATTCCATAACATACTTGTCGGTAGTGGGGCCACACGGCTGTATCGCGGGTATTGTTGTTGAAGGATTGCTCATATGGAGCCCGTCGGGATACGCACCACTGCCGCCTGCGTACATGAGCCTGCTTCTGTCGTCGTGGGGCCCGGCGGCAGCTTGAACCGTGTATCAGCGAGGAAATCCCGCGGACACACACATACCCTCCTGGAACGTGGTGTGGCGGATAAAGCATTGAGGTCGAGAACTGAAAAACACGATATCGTACGGTGACACGAGTCATGTGTGTATTCGCCTGCGTGTGGATCCCACAGGCCAAATCTCCTCGCGCGAGCCTCGAGATCAGGTCACCTGCCATGTCGGCACTGCAGCTGAGCCTCATAGGGACGACCAATGGTGGCGGTGGCGGGACCCGTGGCAGTGACGGCGGCGGCGGCGGTCTCGGCGGCAGAGATTCCGGGGTCATTCCAGGAAACGCTGTGTTGCACTCCTCAACGTCGCAGATGCAGGGTCAGGGTCAGCGGCCGCTGCCACCTTGGAGTGCAGGGACCCTCGGCGCGGCAGTGGGCACAAGCGCTCCAGGAGGGGGCGATGCCGTATTCAACATCGACCAGCTGGTTGTACGGCAGGTTGGTTGTGATGAGGCCCATATGAGATCTTGCATTATCACGGTACGGCTTAAAAAGACGGTTGCAGACTCGACTTTCATCCCTTTCCCAGACGAGTCTGAAATGTTTCCAGCTTAATACTAGATTCATGCATGAATGTTGTGACTTACCTCCTGTTGTTTCACTCCCAAGTAGTGGTAGTGATAACTACCTGTTGATAGGAAGAGCAGAGCTTAGGTACTCGCAGCTCAGTACGGGAAGCCACCATAAAGAGCTGTGATCTCTAAGGAAGAGAAAACATGGCTATGCATTACGGGAATAACAGCAGGATCAACCAGTGAAACCGAACTCAATTGAATCTATCAGTGACAGTGTCACGGTTGCATTAGGGCATGCATGCAACCCTTAGCCTCTGTATTTGCACATAGAGGGTGTAGCCAAGGGGCTACTTACTTAGCAAGGAGCTAAGGCCGGTACCGTAATACAACACCTCCTTCCCTCTCAAAGGTATGATCCTGCACCTTCCCTGGACTGCAGCGTCGGGGCTGCAATTTGCTTAGCATTCCTCCAGCAAGGGTGATTCCGTCTGTTGTCAGATATTGGAAGGCCTGCCAAGCACAATCTGGCTGGTATGCGTCCGACCTTTTTCCGCCTGCTGTGTTCACGGAACCATAACCCATTTTCCCAACCTAGCCTACCACGTCATGCAAGTGGCGCATCACCCCCTGACTCGCTATCTTCGCAGATCAAGATCTTCAATTTTCAACTTTACGGCTCCAGATGAAAATGCGGTTTGACAGCTTACAGCTAGATGTTGGTTGGGCCACTTGCTCGAATTTCGTTATTCGTTGCCCCAACTAACTGCTTCCCGCCGCATCCCCTGCCTTGCATGCATGCAAAACTATGGTTCCAGGATACAGCGGCTGATATATTGCGCTACTTTGTTTTTGCACCCGGCAGTGACAGGATTGGTGGTTATGCATTATCTATTAGTGGCGGCCCCTCTGCTGCCTGCTCTACAGGTCCAAGAAACAACTGCCGCCGTTTTTCGCAGTCAACGCATGAGCAGCAGCAGTATCGCGGCTTTGGGCCCTTCAGGACATCCATTGCACTCGAGCTCTCCCCAGTGCCGAACCCCAGTCCTCACTCTGGCCCCAGGCTCAACCACCACCGCACCGACGCCCACAGCCAGTTATTGCGGCGGCGGCGGTGGGGGCGCCAGCTCACTCCCGCCAACTTTTGCTGCCGTCCCCACGGCCTCCTCCGCCAGCGCAGCTTCCATGAGCCACCTGAATGCCCCAGCCATCACTCTTACCATCCCAAGGGGCCAGTGCGGCGGCGGCGGAAACAGCAGCTGGAACATGACGACATCATATTCCGACCGCGCTACTGCCCCTGTTGCTGCCCCCTTCGCGGTAACGTCAACAGCCGCCGTCGCCGTGAGCACGACGGGCAATAACGCTCGCCCTGCGCGCAGCAGCTGGACCACGGGTCAGTTGCATGCCAGTGTGAGTGTGACGCCAAGTCCGACTGACTTCGGCCCGACCCTGGCGCCAACGCTGGGCCCGCTGGAGGCCCCCGCGGTGTCCACTGTGGGCCCCGACGGCTCTATTGTGGCGGGCCGCTCCCATGCCGCCGGGTTTGAGATGGTGGATGCCGGTGGCGGACGGGTTAGTGGTAGCTGCGGCGGTTGGACCTCGTGTGGAACATCAGCAGGGGGCGTGGCAAACGTTTCAGGCACCTTGCCGGTGCCTTCACTAGATGTCCCGAGCTCTTGCCCTACACAAGTACAGGAGCAGCGACTTCAAGTGCAACCGCAATCACAAACAGAGCCCCACCAGTTCTCGTTACGACCGTCAGTTTCGCAATGGCCGTTGCAAAAGCACCACCAACGGCAGCCGCAACAAACAGAGCCTTGGGTGCTGCCGCCCCGGCCGCCGCCTCCGCCGCCGCTGGGAGTGGAATCCATGGACACGGGCGGCAGCTTAGGCCCCAACACCGCAGCGTCTCTATATGACAGCAGTACCGACGCATCACCACTCTTTTCTGCGACATCAAATGTGCAGCTGGCGGGTGGTAGTACAGTGAGCAGCGGTAACCTAGGCTTCCAGGGCCTGTCATTGCAGCATCAAGGTATGCTGCAAAGCACAGCCGCGGGCGTCAGTGCCAGTAACCTAGTCGACGGCAGTGGCGGCGGTGGTGCCGCTTGCGGTGTGTCGGACGTGTTCGGTGGAAGCCCCAGGGCCGGAAGCCCCATGGGCCATCAAATCGGCATCTTGCCTTTTCAGGGAGGGCTTGCGCTGGTCTCGCCGGCGCAATCCGGTGCTGCGGGACTCCCATCAGCGCCGCTGACCCCAATATCCCTAGGTACCGATGGCGGCACCACAGCGCCAGCGGCTGCAGCGACAGTGATTCCGATGGCAGGGTGGGGTGGCAGCGACGTGTCAGCAGCGGCGGGATCCCAGCCTCAGCTCACAGGCGTCTGGCAGTCAGCCTTCATGGAGCTCCAAGGTGGTCCGAATCATGGCGCCTTGATGCCCTACGGCGTTGCCGCTATGGATGTTACAGTCGAAGGTGGCGGCGAGCGTGACGAGGGCATCGATCCCGCATCGGGGTTGGATTCTGCAGTCCTGGCGGAGGCGGGGGCGGAGGCGATACCGTCGGCACCGAGCAACGAGGGCAACCTTTTGGCGGATATATCATTTCTGCGAGGCATGGCTACTGGCAGCAGCAGCAGCGGCAGCGGGGTCGGGGGCGATCTTAGTGGGTCTGTTGTGTTCTGACGCAGCAGTTGAGGTAGGCGCTATGCTGTACAGGCCACGTCTCATCCCCACCTGGGGAATGTCTTCAGTGTTCAGCGATTATTGCCACCGTCACCGTAGTGCTAAGGCGCCTTTGCTCGGCTGCCACCAATCGCTATTTTAGTCTACAGAAGCTGCTGCCAATTAGCAGGTTCTGATTTTGGTCTTTCTCAGTTGCATCCTGGTTGGCTACGCCACAACTTATGAGGGGGCTGGGCACTGATTAGCTGTCTGGTTTCGCCAGGACCAGGTGGGCAGCATACATGCCAGGACCCATTTCATCCCATCTCGGTCAGTATGCTCGTACCATGCAGCTTCAGGCAGGTTATCGCCCCTATGGTGTTATACGCTTTCATGTATACCTACCCGCGGGGTTTCCTGGCTAACGTTACAATTCTGGTTTTTCTTTCACATCTTCTGGCTTTGTCTTGGCTCCAACACACGCGTTTGATTGCGCGTGCGCCGGCTACCGGCTTCAAAATGTATGAACGAATCATATGCATGATCTTAACCGTCGAACGGTTGAAAACAAAACTGGAACCGGCACGACATACCGGTCCGGTCGTAACGTTAATGAACAAGTGAGCTGCAGCGGGCGTATAGCCACGTAATTTATGGTGCTAATTGAATAGTATCCTTCCGGCACAATTCAGTTGAGCGTCGCAACAGAATCCGCCGAGCCAACCGACCCGAGCATGATGTCCGTGGTGTTCAGCATGACGGCGGGTCATGACTATTAGAGCTCCTTCGTAAAAGAAGCTTCTAGTGGTTGCCTATGGGCGATAGCTGGTGGATGATTCTGAGGTTTCTGTGGTGAATGAAAATAGGCGATGAGGCGGCGCGAGAGAGATTCTGAGTGGTGTGTCGAGCTGGCCTGTAATGTTATTGCGCGCGATAAAGTATGGTGTTAGTGCTGTCATTGCCACCATAAGCATTGTTTTTTGGTTAGGGTCTTGTGAAACAGTTGAATTCCACAGCCAAAATGCACATTGTCACTGTTCGTCGTCGCACCGGCTGTTTATAGCACGATTCATTGCCTTATAGATTCAACAATGGCGTTGATCAGGTCAATCAGAACCTGGGGCATGCGTGTACACCAGGATAAGACGGATGCTTATTAGTAATTGCGGTAACAGGCTTCTAGGCCGGTTTCTCTGAGGGAGCAGCGAAATAGTTATTTAAGGCAGTTGCATTAGGATAGAGGTTAGGTCTTGCGATGACACGTTTTATCCGCTATGTATCGAACCAAAACCATATAATGGCTTTGTTTGTTGTACAAGCACGTCGTAATGTGGGTCGAATGCAATGTCGAGTCCTGTATTTATGTGTGCGCATGCGTGGGTTGTTTGTGCGTGCAGCCCTGCAGGCACCGCATTATCTATTCACATTACATTTCTATAAAAGAACAAGTGATCAAAGCAAGGTGTTGCGCCGGGAGTTGCGCCGGGAGCTCGGTGTGGTTGAGTATAAATATGTCAATGTGGCCACAAGCTGGTGCTGCTGTTGTTTGGTATGTACCTATGCTGGTATGTACTTCTTGGTGGTTCTTAGCACGAATGGCGAGGAATGGGCGGGCAACCTTGCCAGGAAGATGTGGGTTGTTTGGAGCGACTGGGGGCAACAATTATGCTATAGTTATTCTGGACCTATTCCAGAATTTTCATAGGGAATGGGATCACGATCCATACAGAGCAGCCGTCGTTAACAAATCTGGATACGAGAGTATGATGCGTTGATATATAGTTGATTTATGATGGGATCGGAATGTGGTGACTATTGCTTAAAATGGCGGTGAGCTGACAACATACTACGTCAGTTGTGGAATTGTGGATTAGCTTATCTAGCCCAATTAACTGCTGAGTTTTTAGTGCTTTTTAGCTGTGAGGAGGGTTGGATTAGAACAGTCGTATATTCAGAGTATAAGTGTGTAGTGTTTGGAAAGGCAATTGAATCCATGATAAAATCTTACAATTACAAGATCGGCGGTTATGTGTTATCCTCTTTAGTACTCCTCACCCTCGCCCTCTCCAGCACCCTCAGCTGACTCGGCTCCGACCTCCTCAAAGTCCTTCTCCAAGGCAGCGAGATCCTCACGGGCCTCAGAGAACTCACCCTCCTCCATACCCTCACCAACGTACCAGTGCACAAAAGCACGCTTGGCATACATTAGATCAAACTTGTGATCAAGGCGGCTAAAGATCTCACCAATGGCAGTGCTGTTCGAGATCATGCACACAGCGCGCTGCACCTTTGCCAGATCACCGCCGGGCACCACAGTTGGCGGCTGGTAGTTAATACCGCACTTGAAGCCAGTGGGGCACCAGTCAACGAACTGAATAGTGCGCTTGGTCTTAATCGTGGCTACTGCAGCGTTCACGTCCTTAGGCACGACGTCTCCACGATACATCAGGCAGCATGCCATGTACTTGCCTGTGAGTAGAGGGCACAACAAAATATGCAGCTCAAAACAGAACAGGAAAAATGCGTGGAGTTCATTGTATAAGAAAGCAGCCTACATTACATAACGCTGCACGACCTACCGTGGCGAGGATCGCACTTGACCATCATGGAGGCCGGCTCGAAGGCGGCGTTGGTAATTTCGGCTACAGACAGCTGCTCGTGGTATGCCTTTTCGGCTGAGATGATCGGCGCGTACGAGCTGAGCATGAAGTGGATGCGAGGATACGGCACCAAGTTGGTTTGGAACTCAGTCACATCAACGTTTAGAGCGCCGTCGAAACGAAGCGAGGCGGTTAAAGAGCTGATGACCTGAGCGATCAGACGGTTCAGGTTGGTGTAGGTCGGGCGCTCGATGTCCAAGCTGCGGCGGCAGATATCTGCAGAAGGGGTTCAACCCTAGTAAGCATCGCCTTAATAAGATCCTTGATTGATTTGGGGTTTAAGACTTACCGTAAATTGCCTCGTTATCCAGCATAACAGCGACGTCAGTGTGTTCGAGTAAAGAGTGCGTGGACAGAACAGAGTTGTAAGGCTCAACGACGGCAGTCGACACCTGGGGCGACGGGTAGACAGTGAAGCCCAACTTCGACTTCTTGCCGTAGTCGACGGACAACCGCTCCAGGAGAAGGGAACCCAGTCCGGATCCAGTGCCACCCCCGACGGCGTTGAAGACCAGGAAGCCCTGCAGACCAGTGCAGTTGTCGGCCAATTTGCGGATGCGATCCAGGGCAAGATCGACGATCTCTTTGCCGATGGTGTAGTGACCACGGGCGAAGTTGTTGGCCGCGTCCTCCTTGCCGGAAATCAGTTGCTCTGTTGGCAATTCACGAGAACAAAAACGATATGAGCGAGTTAGACGATAGGGTAACGGAACAGCACTCAGCAAATTGGATAAGGGATTTAACCAGCAGTTCTTTGACGATAGAGAACAATTGCAGCGGCGGAGGTAATACACCTTGCACCTTACCGGGGTGGAACAGCTGACGGTAGGTGCCGGTGCGAACCTCATCAACGACAGTTGGCTCCAGGTCCAAGAAAATGCATCGGGGCACATGCTTGCCAGCGCCAGTCTCAGAGAAGAACGTGTTGAAGGCGTCATCACCACCTCCAATGGTCTTGTCTGACGGCATCTGGCCATCGGGCTGAATGCCATGCTCGAGGCAATAAAGTTCCCAGCAGGCATTACCGACCTGTCCAGCATTGGCAAGGAAGGACATGAAACGAACATCGCAATCGGGACGCGGGACGCGGAACGTCCTCTACTGGACGATTCACGAGAAGAAGAATAGATGGCCTACCTGGATACCGGCCTGACCAATGTGGATAGAGATCACCTCACGCATGATTGCTGGGAGCGGAAAAGTACAAGATCCTACAGCTGGGTTTCGCGAGGCGTAATGACCTGCGTCCCAACTAATCGGTTATGGTAAATAGATAATTTGCTGATAGTAGACAGTTAACATTACGCGTTGTGCGCGGCCTGGATTTGAATAATTCCTAGCTCCAGGGAGGCTTCAGAATGGAGGTTCTAAGCATGCAAATCGTCGTACAAGAAAGCTGCAACCGAATTAAGTAATGATCAATGTAGCCTACATTCCTCAGTAAAGCCGAACGCAATTTCTAGTTCCACCTATATTCCCCAGGAACATGAAAGTCTTCGGCACCAAACTACAAGCCACCAAGCGGAACATGTTACAATTTGAAACGTGCCTAACTTTTGTTGTATCCCGACAAATTCCTAGTTACACCATAGTTATTGTATGATTGACCCTTAACAGTGATGCACGGTGCTGTGAAGTCGCTTCAGGTTAAACACTTTGCCTTCCACGATACCTTGGTTGAACAGAAGCTGGTAGGATTAATGTGGCTGATAACAGAATTAAGCAAAATTTGAATGTCCCTTATTGAGATCAACGCTCCTACCTTGCAACGAGATGTGGCACAAATGGTTGCTATCGAACTGTCGTCTTTGAAGAAGAATACATATTGAAGGAATTGTAGCTTAGGGATCGTAGCTGATCGGCTCCATATCCACCTACCCGCCTAACGCCATCTTGTCAGTACAAACTGGGCCTACAACTATTTAATACTCGACATTCGCGACGTCCAGGAGTGCCAGCGTTCTGACTGGCGAATAGTTCGTCTAGGCATTAAGCTTCTCAGCGAACACACTACTTTGGCTCTGTTCTTTAGGCGACCACCTGAAACTGTCCTTGCACCTTGTCCGTACGCAAGAAACTCCAGCCTAATCACGATGACCATGCCAAGAGCTGCTCCTCCAGGACGAGTTCGCCTGGTGGTCCGACATAGAGGGGGGGTGCATATTTAGAATTCTTGTCCTTAGTACGTTACATTTAATAACCACGTCTCCACAAAACTCGTCCAAAGCTGCGAATCCATGACCTGTGCAACACATTGACCTGCAACACATGTTATTAACCGACATTTCTACGTTGTTCCTAGTGGCCGGTAGAGATATCCATCTTATCGCCCTGATGATGCAGTTAGGTATTGGGCGGGTGGGTGGTTAGTAACCAACATTGTCATCACCGCCATCCATAGTGCTATTGGAAAACCGGAAACGCAACTACTGTATATCAATGTCGCTGATGCTCTACAACGGCGGGATGCCATTTAGAGCTAAGGGAAACACTGTATAGGCAAATAATTGTACGGCAGTTCCGGTACTCTCGCCTAAGAACTTGACTTCTCTTTAAAAGAAGTTCGTGCGCGTGCTAGGCTGCACCCGTATGGGTATGTGCCTATAGCGCATGCTGCATTCCTTGGCACGATATATGCAACTGGATCATGGCAGCTTTGTAGGCGAAAGTGTCACCCATTGATACGCACAAGCAACCAAAATAGGTTCCTGGATGGTATTTGACCGCAGCATGAAGGTACATGAGGACATAGATTAAAGCTGGGTACGCTGGCGCAAATAGGTCTGCAGGTTTATGGCACAGGACAAAGGTTACTGAGGGAAAACAGTTTCCATGCCCTATGGTGCAGAAGCAGGCTCGCGCCCCATCAAGGTGGGAGTAGGCAGGCACTGGACCCAAAAGTCGACTCGAAAAGGAGCTGTTCAACAGCGATTCCACAGTGCAAGTGATTGGCAAACACACCGATATACACTCTCAAGAACGCAGCTATCAGCTTTGTGCTTCCATTACACCCTCTTATGTTCACCACCACGCCCGAGATCGTGGCCAGACATGTGCCCATGTGCTTGCCCGATCATTCATCCAATCCCACACAAGCTGGTCTATGGTCCGAATTACGATGAACAGCTAATGGCATTGAGCCACCTGCACCACATCATCCGTTAGCAGTTACCCATCGCGGATCAGCACACCGCGCGATGGTTGCAGTTACGAGTATGAACCGTATCACCGCATCACTGTCCTGCATGTCTCAGTGCGCAACTTTTGCAGCCCATCTGCGAGCTTAAAACGAGAAGAGCCAAGAAGTACGCAGTGGCATTAGTCACCTTTCCTGTGCCGCAAGCACCAACAAGTAACCATATGACGTTCAAGGATACATCTACCAGATCGCCGCCATACCACTGAGAGCCCGAAACGGGACTTCGTTCATACGCGCAACAAGCTACCCCGGTAAATCCCATAACCCTCCGCTTCCGCTTCTGTTTCACCTATCTTTTTCGGAATAGGCAACCGCGCCCGCCCATCATGCAACTAGAATTCCTCACCCACAACCACCACTAATACCTTGTAGTGATGCAACACAAACGCCGTGGCAAACTGCACCTTTAAAGCAAAGCGAAACAGACTTGCCCATACGCCCTTCTGATGCTCCGCTGCCAAGGCCCACTCTAAATTCCCTGCCGTGCCACTTCCAGACAGCGTCAATCGAGCCTTATGGAAGCAGAGATAACACGGCAGCGGAGATAACACCTGTAAAAAAATAATAATGGGAACCTTATTTCATGATAGGTTGGAAATGGACGGCGGCTTTCACCGTTAAAAATCATGGTAGGCAGCTCATGCGAGGTCCAGCGGAAACTGAAACGGGAAACCGCACTTCGCAACCCGTGCCACCACGGAAGCGGGGTAAGCACGGAAGGAGATGAAATAATGATGCGTCCCAACAACATCTCCGTATTGAAACGCCAATAAGCGAAAGAAAGGTTTCATAGCCAGGCAGAACGCCACGGTGGCTCCAGAGTTCCGGTACCAAGATTGAAACTGCTACTGCTTCACCGATATTCCATCCGAGCACGGTGTGCGTACCCGCGCCACGTGTACAACCAAAACCCAATCTCCCAAACCAGTTCTATAACGGTCCCTCTTCTCACCCCGCAGCTCTTCCTGTTTCTGCTGCTGCCCAGTTCCTCTGTTTTAACCCCATCGCACGATGGCACCTGCCCACGTGAGCCCGGCTCCGAATCCTGCCATAGCGATCTGCGAGCAGTAGCAGCAGCAGAAAGGTACCAAACCCACAATCAATGCCAACGTTTTACCACCGTAAAAGCCATCCTCAGAACACACATACACGGAGAGAACCTCAAAAAATATACTCATCGGGCCCTGTGACGAACCGGGTAATGCAGGCTCCCTCCCCGCGCACCTTATCTCCCTTTTGTATGCGCCCGCCCCGCACCGCCTCATCAAGTGCTAACGGAATGGATGCCGCGGAAGTGTTGCCGTACTGAGACAGGTTGGACACGACTCGATCAGCCGGCAGGCCCAGACGCTGTGAGGGAAAAACATGGCTTGATTTTCAGTAAAGAAGGATCACAATCCTGTGACGTCCGGGTTTCTGCGTGCTTCTGTGGACATCGTCCGGGTTGCGAAGCTGCGCAGGGCAACAGGGTGCTAGGGTGTGAGCGAGGAGTGGCCACCCTGGCCTTCCTCCTCTTAAGGCTCGCCCGTAAACTTGAGTGAAGGCGGATGCGACCTGAAGAAAGGAAAGTGGTGTCGCAGCTCGCTGCTGCACCATCCAGATGTCTGGTACCACCCATTGCTTCACTTGTCGTCGGCCGATGGTTCACATATCTCCACTGATAACCTTCCAACGACGACGCGCCCTCGTTTTTACCCCGACCAGCACCGTGCACCTTTTTGCGATCCTCCCCAACCCAGCTTCAGAGGACTATTCTCTCATCCACTTGACGTCCCACGCGCAATACATCACCTGTGCTGCTGCATCCAAAATTCGCTGATTTGCCTGGTGCATGACAAGCCAGTCCACCGCGTCCTGCAAGCACATAGGAGGATTTAGTGCATAGGTTAGCATCTCCAGCCGCAGCCTTGCAGAAGAGATGCACCATAGAACAGCCGATCAAAGATGGATACAGCTGTGCGTAATCCCTTGCGCTTACTCACCTTCTGCAGATTGGCCTTCGCTAGCGCACCGTCGATAACCTGCAACATGACAGCCAGGGCCTATGCTTCGCGTCGTGTCATTATTAAACGGAAGCAGGAGGTGCGATGCGTTCTATTACCGCGGCATGGATGGCAACGCACCGACAAAAATAGTAATCACGATAGACTTAAGCAGTCAGGAACGTGCCTCCCTTATGAGGATAGAGAGCGGACAATCCTTGGAGGTGCGATATGGCTGCTCCCTTGAGATACGCCTGAAGCATCAACCGGGTGGCCGCCATATTCAATACTCACCGCCGGCACGGTCCGAACTGCAAACTTGAAGACGTCCTGCCCAGCCATGTAGATGTTGCTGTAGGCAGCGTGCGACGAGGGAGTGGGACCGTCTCCGAGCGGCTTCAGGCCGCCGCCTGTGGAAAGAGACGAAAGAGGTGCCGTTGCCGATGCGGATGTGGCTAAATATGGGTGATATTCGCAAACCAACGATTACGGTGACGACTACGATTACATCAATTCCATCCCCGGATCGGTTCCCCCAAAGCGTCCGACTTGGCCAAATTCTTCAGCCATACCCCCAATGACGCACCTGCGTAGGTACAATGCAGGTGCTTGTGCCCCTCTCCGTCACTACCCATCTCCATGCCCAAGATGGCCCCCTGCGCCTCGGAATCAGGGTTGGCCGTCACCACCACAGCGCCGCAGCCATCGCCGAACAGAATGCATGTCCCTTGCAAGCGGAACCAAGAGAGAAGGGGTTCGTCCAAAGTAACATGATGATACCTGATGCGAAGCACAAAAACTTACGAAGGCGATACACATCCCCAATTTAATTTCATGGGGACTAAAGACCGCAGGTCAAGGCGCAAGGCTGCACCTCGGCACCCAAGGCGGTCCCTGAAGGGCTTAGCATTTCATGCACTGGGTCAGGGCCCCGGCGCATCGACTGCTGCCCTATCGTAGCGTAACGAGAGGTGCAGCAGTGGGTGTGACCATGGGTCCCCCAGCGGCGCTGGACCATTGGGATCTACCCGAGAATGGCACCCGAGAAAGTCAGGGCATCGGAGCTAACCCAGCAGGCTGCGAGGATTTGGTTGCAAGGCCTGCCCCCTTCCCCTGAACCATTTTCCAAGGAGTCCTAGCTGGGCCAGGCTGGAAGTTGCTGCGATCAGCCGATGTAGTGCAAGATAATGTTGGCATCCACTATGACGGTGCCGACCGACTAGATCCTTTTTGGCCAAAACCGCATCCAGTGCTGCTACAGCTAGAGCTGCGTCATGACGGTGACAGCTGCCTCAACAGCCCGCAGCCAGCGTATCACAACCGGAATCAGCCAGCAGACCTCCACGTAGTTAACATGTCACCCTCCCCCCTCCGCACAAAATCGGGACCCACGACGGGGCTGAGAGGGCTGCGGCTCAAGACTGCACCAGCCGCTGTAAATGCCATCACCAGCACCGCTAGGCCCCTCACTGCTGCTTCAGCGGTGCATGCTGCCATACGTGTCCTGGATCGACCGAGTGGAGGGAATGGGCCATTTGTCCGTGAGAAATACAGACGTGCACCCTGTTACCGCTGCTCCTCCATCTGTTGACTGGTTGTGCTCTCCAAGATCCGAACACCAACCAGCGGGTATGCCGCCACCAGCGGTTTGCACATTCATCCAGATCCAATCGTGGCAAATCCGGCAGAGTCATTCCTTGTCCAGAGCTTCCGCAAATGGCGGAAGCAGCGCCTGGGAGATCCTTACTCACAGGCCACATCGTATAGCACAACCCAACTTCCCAGCAAGCAGCCTCCATGGCTGCTGCGAATGCCGGCGACAGAACAGCGGCCTAGGGCCTTCAGGCAGTATGTGGGCCACTATACACATATGCGCTGCAGCGCAAAATCCTCCTCGCGCACGCTGGCAACAGCCTACAAATCCGGCTGATTACACTTGGCACCAGGTCTCGCGCCCCGGAATCAGCCTACAGCAAACAACCATTACCTGTACGAACGCCCATGACACTGTTCCCCTCCCCCTTCTATTCTTTTCGATTTAGGTTTCTCCTCTCCTTCATGCTAGTTACTACCCTCGTGCACTGTCACCGTCTTCCCGCCCTCTCCATGCCACCGTCGCAGCCGCCCGGGCAGCTGCGCGAAGCTGCCCTCCGTCCCTCCTTCCCTCCCCGGTTTCTCGCCTCCCGGATCTGCTGCCGCGCTTGCTCACCCCGGTCCCGCCAGTCGACGAAGCGCGACAACGCATCTCCCCCAACCACAAGCACTGTCCGGAAGGTGCCCGCCCGGATGTACTGTGCTGCCGTGACGAGCGCCACCACGAAGCCGCTGCAGGCTGCAGTCAGATCGAAGGCCACGGCGTGGCGGGCGCCGATGGCTGCCTGGACCTAAATCGTGTAGGGTCGGGTGGCATATGCCCCTCAGTGAGACATCGTGTGGCATGACCGAAAGCCAACCCCTGTGGGCTGCTATATGCCGTGGTGCAGGAGAGGTACACATCAGAAAAAAAGGAAGTGTCCGACGCTGACGGGAGAAAGGCATGCCTACATGGGCTGGGAGAGGCCAACATCACGGGAGCAGTGGTGGCCGTGACGGCTCAGTGAGGTGGTGGCCATGAAGACCTGGGGACGAGAAAAAAAGGAAAGCCGAGTATTGGATCTGCTAGGATGGGCAATGTGCGTCACGGCCAGAGGTACGCAAGCGTCGTTACTTTGCTTAATCCCCAAATTAACGCACCCCGTGCAACCCTTTCGAGTGCTCAAAACCAAAACATAAATCTGACGTAATGGCCGTGCCATTCTGGGGCCTAATTCAGTTTCACAGGACCAAACGGCAACTACAAAGCGCGACGGAAACGGCGGCCCGTTCAAATATGCCAGCGCCCAGCCAATAAAGATTTTCCTACGTAATACGGTACACATATCACATATCTTGGACTTTAATGTTCTGTCGTAATGGGCAGCGCGACCGACCAGTATGGTCAGCGTTACAAGCCCCCACCTGGCATGCGCTCCCAAACACGTCATCCGGCGATGATGTCGCGAACAGGACGAGATCCACATCCTCGGCTGCAATACCAGCCATCTCAAGAGCGCGCTTGGCTGAAGTAATTCCATGCTGGGCCAGCGTTTCACCCTTCCCGAGTACATGACGCTTTCTGATACCCGTGCGAGTAACAATCCACTCGTCGCTTGTTTCAACGAGCCTCTCCAAATCGTGATTCGTTAGATACGTCTCCGGTACTGAGCTTCCAACGCCCACCAACATCTCCGCCGCGCTGCACTGCACAGCGCGCAGCTGCTGCTGCGCCGACGACGACCGCCACAACGCATGACGTGGCGGGGCCGCCGTGCGCGCTTGAAAGCACGAGCTAGCAGCTTGCCGATGACTAGTTTTCAACATGGCTTTCAGTGTCGCAACGCAATTTTTCGTGGAAAAGCTCTAATAAGCGCTAAGCAAATCGCGGGTGATAAGGGAATACGTATTCGAAAATTTAATACCCTGATGATCCATTATAAACATTGTCAGTTAGGCGTTTACTCCTGTTACCGCACTTGATCGGACTCCCATGCATGGACGTCAGCGGGTTCAACCTGCCTCATAGAACCACTGCTTAACACAAATGTCAGGATAAACAAAATTCAATATCACACAATGTTTTTATGATATTGCGTCCCCAGTTTGCTTGAGTAGTTTCCGGAAAGGACTTCCTTTGAGCTTAATAGCGACGTCAGACGCCAACTCAACACATTAAGGGTGCTGGGTCTGGCCTTCGTAGCTTAGGAGGGCCAGGCCCACGGTCATAGACTCAGTTTAGACCGCCGCCCCGGTCTGGAGCCTTTCGAGTTCCTTGGCAGCAGCGTTCTGATCATTTTAATTTTATAAAGCTTTGGGAGTTTGTCATAGCTGAGATGGCAACAAAGCTGAAGAAGTTTCTACTTCGATACTATCCGCCTGGAATCATCTTGCAGTATGAAAGGGATGGCGCCATGAAGCAGAAGCCAGTCGACCTACTGGATCTAACGCCAGATGTAGACGTCGAGGTGCGGGAGCGCGGTAGTCCGAATTACTACGTTCAGTCTATCGATGGAAGCATGCCCCGCAGTTGCTTCTAAGTGTTCTCCAGGTTAATACCGGACCAAAAATGTTGATGGGTGCACAAAGTTAACAGCCTTTCGTGGTGCGGACGTGCCCGGGTTGCAGGTGTTGCTGTCGCAAATTATCCGTCAAGAGCCGCTTATTAGCGAAAACCGACGGCCAGCGCTACGCCAGCTTATAAACAGATTGATCGATAAAATGTTGGAGCAGCAACACCATAGTTTCACGTTGTTCAAGGTGGGCCCCTGGGAACGTGGGAGGGGTGCGCAGGAGCTGGAGACGGGAGTAAACATTATACGGGCAGCGCGTATGAAACACACCGTTACGCCTGGGATGGGATAAATTAAGCGAGCTCACAGGTAGATCCCTGCTGTGCAGCTAGGTGCATGTTTTATCCTTTAGGGCAATAGCGGGATTCAGACACTGGTAGATTGGTAAATTGCTACTGATGAAAATTGGGCGGGTACTGACAGCTGGGCAGGGTTATGGATTGCACATGGAGGACTGACCCGTGGGGTGACAATGTAAGTGCAGGCCAAAATTGAGAGGGCTGCCATTGCGGTGGGTCACAATATATGTATATCACCTGTCTCAGCGCGGGATCGTTTCTGGTTGAGTGCCGGCGATAAATATGTCGCTGTGGTCTTTTTTGGAGGTCCTTTAAGGAAGAGGATGCCATGCGGATGCAAGGTTGACCGTGTGGACCATGCCTCAGGGCCGACTCTGGTTCACGGAATATGTCCCGTTCCAGTGTTTTTTTAGAATGGGGCTTTCTGGGAGGGAAATCTAAAATGCCCTCATCTCCACATGGATTGCCACTTTGTTCGCCCAAATTTGCTATTCAGTTGCTTCTTGATTACTGCCAGTCCTTGTCACGGGTGCACAGCTGCTGATGCTTGTATGTGCACATCGACGAAGACCTCAATCTTAGCTTCATCCTATTCATCGTGCACATAACACGGTTTGCAGGAATAATTATATCTGGTTCCATAAAAAAATACGTGCGTGTCTATTTCCCATTGAATTGAAACGTCAAAGGTTTAATAAATCCTGTCGCCGACACACTTAAATACGCAACCATCAACCGCATACGGGACACAGGTTCTGCGCGCCCACATCTTACCACTCACCAACTGCGCGTTCAACAAGAGTGGTGACCGCTTCATCACTGGGTCGTACGATAGGACGTGCAAGGTGTGCGTCTGGGGCCTAGGGAGGTCTGCGGTCAAGGTGCTGCGGATGGGCTGCGATTTCGAGGAAAGCATCGCATGGTGCACCGGGACGTATGGCTTCAATGCCTTAGGGGCAGTTTGCGGTGTGGTGCGACAGAGATATAATGTGATGGTTTAGCAGCGTCTGTGCTGACAGGGAATCTGGGGTATGGGCATCTATGATACTTATAGTAATGCCGTTGAGGAAGGGCGAAACGAAGCGTAAGACCTGCATCGGACGGTGCACCGTGACCCTGGATTGCCCATCCATTGCATGGCTTCCGTTGGCCTGGTGCATTGCAATTGGGTATGACCTCCAAGATTCCCATCAGCCTGCGGTCCTCCTTGCTCCCCAGGTTTGGAATACTTTTACGGGGGAGGAGATCTTCACGCTCGAGGGGCACAAGAACGTGGTCAGTCGTGGGAAGGGTTGCGCAGGGTGGTAGTACGCATATGCGTTAGGAAGCGTAAATGGCCAGTGAGGCAGACGTATTGGGGAGTTTTTCGTCAATGCGTGTACTGGTTTAACTCAGTGTCACTCATAGGTTGTTTTCATGCGTTGAATAGTTGAACAGTCCAAGTTGCTAAGCCTTCTCGCCTTGGCCACGTTTTCGCGCTGTTATATTCGGCGCTTGTTGAGTAATGCGTTGGGCATCTGGTTGTATCCCCGATAGGCTGCCTCTAGCGGCTTTGTGTGTGGGAATTTCAGGAGGCATCCAGGTCGGCGGACAGCGTATTGGAGCACGGTCCGTACACGTAAAACTGGGATGTGCTATAGATTTGGAAAGCTATGCTCGACACCATTCCATAACGATGCAGTTCAATAACGCACACCGATCCTTAAGTTCTGTCCGGCGATCTTGCGGATGTAGGCACTTGAATAATTCTCCTATTTCGGAATGCCCCGTTTCCCTTGGCCGTTGTCATTCGACAGGTGTACGCTATCGCGTTTAACAACCCGTATGGAGATAAGATTGTAACGGGCTCATTCGACAAAACCTGCAAATTGTGGGATGCGTACACGGGACAACTGTACTACACCCTCAAAGGTAGTGGGGTTTAGGGTTCAGGCTTGATATGCGAATGCCCTCGGCCTAGCATCTGCACGTGTTTGCGTATAAATGACAGCCGTCCTGCTCACGTCCCCCCTCCCCTAACCAGGGCACCAGACGGAGATCGTGTGCTTATCGTTTAACCCACAGGTGTGGAAGTTTGGAGTGTGGAAGCTGGGACTGGGACTGGGACATGCTAGCAGCTGTAAAAGGTGGCTTAGAGCTTGTCGAAAGGGACCTTTAGAACCAGGCATGCCGTATTCCGCCTTGCCTGCCTGCTGCTGGTGTCTTGACATCAAATGCATTTTCCTCTTTGTATCCTTTGTCCGGTCAGTCCACCATCATTGCGACGGGGTCTATGGACAACACTGCTAAGCTGTGGGACGTTGAGACTGGGCAGGAGCGGGCCACGCTGCAGGGGCATAGGTATGAGGCGCCGGGCGGACGCTGGGAAAATGGATTGTGGGTTCCTGTCTGCTGTGACATCCGTTGCTGACTGCTTGCAAACTCCATGTGTCCCGATTTTGCTTGCGGTAAAGTGTTGATACGTGGTGCGCCACCAGCGCCTCGTCTCGCCATGCGCTGCACTGGCGTTGTTTTAGTCGTGCGTTGCCGTCGTCGTACCCACTGCTACACTGTCCGCGCGCATCCCAGCGTCCGGAACCTTTCCCTGCGGTACTTATTACGTGGTGTTTGTGGTTCAGGGCCGAGATTGTGAGCCTGGGCTTCAACACAGGCGGCGACCTAATTGTGACGGGTTCTTTCGACCACGACTCGCGGCTGTGGGACGTGCGCACCGGGCAGTGTGTACACGTGCTCAGTGGCCACCGGGGGGAGGTCTCATCTACGCAATTTAATTATGCAGGTGGGTGAAATACACCGAAGGAAAGGCATTAATAATGGAACATATAGTTAGTGCGCTGTACTTCATGGGGAGTACCTTCTATCAGCAAACAATGAAGCAATGGGGCTGGAAGAGCCGAAGCGTCTTGGGATGAGCCACTTGTCGTTCACTTTTCCGTTTACCCGTCTTCTGCGCTTCCGTCGGCGTGGCAATAAAATGCACAGGGACACTGGTCGTCAGCGGCTCCATTGACTGCACCTCCCGTCTGTGGGACGTCCGCAGCGGCCGCTGCCTGTCAGTGAAGCAGGTACGCGTGGAGTGGAGCGGGACTGGCGTAGAGCCGAGGCTTAAGGTCCTTCCTATGCATGTTAGGGAGGGAGGATGGTGACATGCGCATATGATCACCATACTTGGAGCGCACGGGAGTCCCGAACGTTTCCATGCCTGACTCCGGTGGCAATGGCACAACTGTGAGCGTAAAATGACCCATACATCTCGGCTCATGCACGTCGAATAAAACTTGACGATCACATTTCCCAAAGCCATCGTTATGGGCTAATTTCAATAGCTTGTGTTGTCCGCTCATTTTGCTTAGCACTGAATCTCCCGCTTGCCGTCCGCCTTCTTTAGGGACACACCGATGAGGTCCTGGACGTGGCATTTGACTCGGCAGGGACGAAATTCGTGTCGGCATCGGCAGACGGTACCGCCAGGTAATCCTCCTTGGACCTAACCATGTTATTGCATGAGAATTGGTGGATTAACGATGAGCTCATCCAGGCAATATCTTTAGCTTCTAGCTGTGGTTTGTCGGGTGGCCGTGTACACGACGCCCTGAACTAACCAGGGTTCTTCAAGGGGGTCGCTGTTTGTTCCGGGGCTCCCCGGAGCCCTAAAAATTCTTCTCCGGGGTGGTCCCCGGAACTTTACCTAGGTTGGCCCTAAAATGTTCCGGGAACCCCCGGAACATGTGAAAACGTTTCTCGGGGGTGAGAACACGTGTTTGTTGAGTCGTAAACGTTCTTTCTGGGACGACAAGTTTCTTAGATCACGAAAACAATTATTATTACTTATTCGTATAGTAAGTTGTCTTTCTGGCAGTTGGTGTTTTGGGGCTATCCAATGCTCAGCACTTCTACCCTGCTCATTAGTATGGAAACCACACAGCTCCCCTAGCTTTACTTCTCTTCTTCTGCTTCCTACTCCTCCTCCCTCTCCAAGGCAAACCGTCAGCCAACCTTCACTATTAGTCCTTGGTCCAACAGCACAGATGCATCAACACAAGGTTTCATATATTCGCCTTCTCTCTTCTTCCCCCTCACCCTCCTCCTCTTCCCCTGAATAAAGCCGCGCATACCAGACACACGAATCATTTCCGTTCTGTCAGGTATAGATAGGCATCGTGGTTCTGCTAGCATCTGCAAGTGGATTGGAAATGTGTGTATATTTATAGGCCGTTCAATAAATTTGTTTAATGCTGACTGCAAACATGCAAAATATTTTGTTTGCATTAAGCTTATATCTATTGGTTTGAAGAAGTTAGAAATGTTCGTAGCTAAGTCCCCACATGCTGCTTACCTGGCTATGGCTTTACCTTAGGCATTGAATGCTTAAGGAAAAATGTCGATGAAGGAAATTTTGTTTTGTAGCTATGGAGCCGTTTAAAATAAATTGGTTTTACAGGGATATTCTGCTTTCCTAAAACCAATCTATAAATCATACTCACATTAATTCATAATGGTTCTGGAGCCAGTAATCCCCGGAACTCAACCTTGCTTTCTACAAAATTTCTCCGGGTACACCCGGAATAAAGCTATTTTCTTCACGGGACACGTTTTTTTTGCCCCCGGAAAGCTGTGCTTCACACATGAAAAATTTCCCGGAGATCCCCGGAGCAGCCCCAACATTTTTACGGGCATTTTCCTAAAATCTGAAAAGTTTCCGGGCCCCGTCCGGGGTGAAGAACGCTGGAACTAACCCGGTGGATATTGTGGTTGCGGGGCGTCCAACATTACGGTCTATGTAGCGATATTACTTGTATTCCCATCTTATGCAAACCAGCCTGATAAATTACGGGTGCTTCCGTGACATTCTCTGTATACGCGCGGATCAGAACGCCAACTAATACGCATAACTATACCTCAGGCTCTACCACACACTCACGGGTGTATGCAATCACACGCTGGTCGGGCACGAGGGTGAGATCAGCAAGGTGGCCTTCAACCCACAGGTAGGACGGCCATCTGTGGCGGCGAGGGACAGGCATGGTAGTGGCAACGGATGGGGATTATGCGCTCCGTCCTATTTACTATGATTGGGTCTGGGCTCCGTGTCAGGTTGGAAGAGGGGCGGTCGGCTGGGGGAACATGGGGCCCGCTTAACCAGGCACATGTAGAATCCATTGTGAGCGGGCGCAATAGCTGATCCTCCACGGTAGACTGATACATGCGTGATCTTGGATGATCATCGGTATGGGATTTGGGAACAATAGCTAGGATACTGCGATGCAGCAGTTCGACGCATGGAATAGGACATTGGTGGTGCGGGGGTTTACCTGATGGACACCGACCGGTTGAAGCACAGGATGACTGAAATCCTTCGAAGGCACTTGCCACTACCTTGCACCGTTTTGTGGACGCAGGGGACACGGCTTATTACAGCATCATCAGACAAGACCTGCAGGTGCGCTAAGGGAGGCGTGGCTTTTACGGGCGGGAATGTAAAGCAGCATTCCAAATTTACGAGGGGCCGAGTATCTTTGTGTAGCATCTTTGATATCAATATCAGGGTTAATGTTAGCTATTTGATCCAGTAAGAAAGTTTACCTAAAAACATACAAAAAGATGTTGCGGCAATAGGACTTGGCCTCCTTTAGCGGGCCCGACGGCCTGGTTGGACTGCCTAAGGAACGATGAACCCGAAGTTGAGCAATTATCAGGATCTTTACCAATACCGTTGTAGTGCAATAACGGACTTGGGCCGTAATGCTGTTGACATTATCCAGGTGCTTTCCCGTTTTGTATAAGCATTTTCTCCGCCTTCTGCCCGCTTGTCGGGCAGTCGGGATTTTTAAGTGTAGATAACAAGGGTTTATTGATGTGCATGCAACGTTCATCAGGCGGTTAGAGGCTACCTAGGTTTGAGCGGGCGCGTTGTGCATTGGGGTGAAGCGCAGTGCACAGGCCCTCGTCCGTGATGTCTGTATCGAGCACATTTGTACTGAGGCGCTGCAAATCGCCAATCCTGCATGCGAAAGAATCTGAGCCGCTTGAAGTGTTTAGGTGCTTATCGTGGCATGGTCGGTACTTGCGGTCACAGCTGCCTGGTGCTGGCCATCGAATGAATTGCTCGATGGAGAGGCTGTAGTCCGCCGAGCCAAAAAGAGCGGGTCGACGGGCCAAAGTATGCAACCGACATACACGTGTACTGAAACTCTTAGGTGCCCGACAGGAGCTGTTATGGCACCTTTTCACGTATTCAGCTGTGTTGCAGTACAACCGTCGCCGCACATGGGTCGAAATTATCCCGGAAACATTTGGCTGTTTTCGCTCCCGCTGTTTCTGCTGCTTATCTCGTAGGTTGTGGGACTGTGATACCGGAGAGTGCCTTCAGGTGCGAGCGGGGTCACTAGGCACCCGGCCGGAAGGGAGTGTCTTATTGTTCCTTATGAGGAAGGCAGTTGCGTCCATGATCTCTACGATTTATGCAGACCCCGCGAGTTCTAAGAACTGAGGCATGAGGACCCGGGGGCCGAAAAGGCGTAACTATGGCACGGCGGAAACGAAGAGCCCAACCCCCAAAGATGTCTACATGGGTGTGCCTCGTGCCATCCCATTTCCTGTAGGAATTCCTGCAACCTTCTTCGCGACCTGCAACCGCAAATACTTATGGTATTCCTATTTGACATAGGTTTTTTCATTAGTCGACATTGAATCCAGTATCCTTCGCGCGTGGCACTTTTGTTGGCTCGCGGTTCCTTTCTTAATCCTCTTTACTCTTTTCCCTTGATCGCCGTACCAGATTCTGGAAGGCCACACAGATGAGATCTTCAGCTGTGCATTCAACTACGAGGGAGATTTCATCATCACAGGTGAGTAAGCGTTTTCGTGTACGCTGGCGGTACAAGTGCGGGGCACGTAATATGCGGAGCCTGACGGGTCCAAGGCATCGTGAGGATTGCGAAGGCGTCTTGGGGGCGGGTGGTGATATAAAAGAGGGCGCACCGTTGCGGTATACCATCCGCGGTGGCGCAATCTGACGTTCGGCCGGCACTGAAACCAATCTAGTTGCTAATGGCTGCATCATGGAGGTTAAACCATATTACCACCTAATCTACATACATTGGCCTCTTTCCTGGCGAGGCAGACCTGTAAGCTGTCCTGCCCATGTGCCACTGCCGTGCCTGACTCACTCCCTTGTCGCTTAGGCTCGAAGGATAACACATGCCGCATCTGGAAGGCCCTCACCGCCTCAAGCCAGCCAGGGCCGCCGGGTGGAGCTGGGGCCCGCCCGCAGACCGCCTTCAGCTACAATGATTAGGCCACATAGGGTTTGAGGGGGAGGGGCCTAGGAGATATGGAACGGGAGCTAATGGATCAGCAGGGGTGCGGCGCCAGCAATATGCACGCTTGGAAGCTGTACCACAGGGTGATTTAAGTGGGACTGTATGACGACGCCTTGTATATCGCGTATTGAGTGATGCGTGGAAAGGGGCGACGTGTGTCTCGCATGCAGTAGCACATGCACCGCTGCTGGTGGCCTGGGACGGCGCGGGACGGGGTGGCTGAAGTTTGAATTGAAGCCAGGAATGAATGGCTTGGTAAGCTTGATACGTATAGACAGGACCGTTACTAGGGCCTTGAGTGGATGTTTTGGAAGGACTCGAATCTTTTGCCTAGATCTACAAGGGCTTGTGAGAGCCAGTCGGAAAGTTGGATCAGCCTTTGCTCTGCCCCGCAGCCAGCATGATGTGCGCAGGCGTGAGAGTAACGGGAAGTGCACCGTTTCTTTCTGTAGAGGGGCAGGACCGCAGGACCAGTGGGCCGTGCAGGCCTATCCGCAACGCTGGAGTGGGGATGTCCGGTGACTGGGCGGGGAGGGGTGAGGTGTTTCCGGCTCCCTCTTCAGGTATACGCGCGTGTACATGCCCGTATATGCAGACAACAGCGTGGGATGTCGAAGGGGACTACTCAACTGCTCTATAGGAATCGGACCATTACCAGGAGCACGATATAGTGTCGCTGCTTACTATTCTGCAGCTGCTGCTAATGCCGTTGGCAGACCTGCTGATCACGGTTTCATCGGCGACATCTAGTTCTGCAGCAGCTGTCAGGCGATCGGGCGCACACGTGCGTAAGGGGGGAAGTGGAACGCGGTAGCGTTGCATCTGCGTGCGAAGAAACAAAGGCGACAGAGTGGCAATGTTGGCGGCTGCGCAATGGTGTGTCACTGGTGTAGACAGGCAGACAGGCATGGAAGGGCAGGCATGCAGACATGCAGGCTCAGAGGGTCAGTGCAACCAGGGCAGCCTTGCTTGCTATCATCCTGTGACAACACGCTGACGCCTTACGCATCTTGCGTGCGTTCGGAGAGTAAAAGCGTAGCTGTTGGCTTCGTGAGGCAGGAGTAGCGAGGCCCAAGAGAGGAAGACCATATTGGGGTGGGGTTCATTAGGGTTGCGTTCGTTATGGTGTTACGTAAACACACGTACGGTACTTGAGCAAGCGGAGCTGCTGCTATGGCTGCTGGACGCTTAATCAGCGCTGCATGTGTAAAGCCCAAAGCTTCCAAAATGGGATTTCCAATGCATTATTATTATACGATATCGATTGCGAGGCAGCATCTGCAACAATATTCAAACACATTTCAATCTGCTCCTCACAGGGTATGACCCCTGTATTCGCATGGGTCGGTCTGGTCTGTTATCAGCATGTTTAATTTTATTTACCTACTTATCGTGTGCCCAACTGCCCACCCTTTCCTCACTTTGACGCTTTCCTCAATTTTCCGCGGCCCGAACCCGTTTTAAATTACTGTCCGATCATTATGGCTTATGAGCTTTCTCGTACCGTATGTGTAGATGTCTGTCGAACTTATGCTACCAACTCTTACATGTAAGGACATGAGAATGATAAAACGTATGAAATACCGCCATGGACTTCGATTGGTTCAAACATAAGAAACGAAGCCGTCCGATTTACCCGTACAGCATCCCTACCAGTGGAATAAGGCACGGTGGAACAGTCGTTCAGGTCCAGCTGGAGGGTATCACAAACTCGCCGCATCTCGCATCTAGAGGGGGCAGGTACCTGGCCGGCATCTAGCTTGCAGCCGCATCTAGATGCTGTTCCAGTCGCACCTAGATGCCTTTGGACCCCCCTTTTTCGCATCTAGATACCCAATAAGTCGCATCTAGATATCCAGACTGGCCCCCTCTGCGGCATCTAGATACGAAATAATATTATTTAGATTCCAACATGGCCCCCCATTTAAGATATTTAAATGCAAGTAAATGATATCCACAGCCAAGTGCGTTACCGCATCTGAGGGCCGCTGATACCCTCCAGTCCAACGGTCGTCATTGCCAGCCGCACGGCGACTGCGGCCATATGTTGTGCTCAGGCACCGCTGCTTCATCTTTGCCTCTGCCATAATAAGCTTACCAGAGTTGAAAAACACTCACAGATACGCGGTCGCTACACCGTTGTACTGGCTGTGACCTATTGATGCCAATGGAAGTCATTTCTTTTGGCAATGGGGATCCTCCCATGACTGTAAGTTTGGGGAAGTTTACGGCGATCCAAATAAACCTTAACTGCATACAGATCCAATTGCGCCATGTATGCATTGAATCATTTTTTGCACCTGAACACTGGTCGCTTTAACCATGATACTAATTCCAAAACGAGTTGCACACGGCCCCCCCGTTCCGAGCGAGGAGTTTGCACCCTGCGGATTTTGTGCGGGGACGTGAATGGAAAAGAGGATGAGTCGGGTGCTCAATACGTGTGTGTATACGGAGCATTTGGAAATTGACGCTGTACGGCCATGCATGGCCCATGGGACACTGCAGGCCCATCGGTGCGAGCAGGGTTGATATATGGGGAGGAGAGCTGGCCGCACCTCAGCTGGATGCGAGTTGTGAGGTGCTGTGCACGAATGCACAAATGGTTCTCTATCTTACTATTACATTCTCTTCCTCTATGTAACACAGCGTGTAATAGCGCGTGATGCTGGGGTACGAATTCCTCGTCACACTCTACGCACAGGTCCCCTGCGTATGGGTCCCACAACAGTTAATTGTCTGGCGACACCGTCGGTTCCCCGGTGTCCACTTGCAGCTCGCACATGCTACAGGCACTGAATCGAAGACACTACAGGCTGGTGGTTAAGGAAATGAGTTAATCCGGGACGAGGCACCTCACCCGGGCGGGGCTCCTTCCTCTGTCAGAGTGCTGGGTTTCAGTCCACCACCGCCGGCTCGGCTGGGTTTCTCTGACTTTGTATGTAGCTATGGATCGGGACCCCGTGGATAGCACCCCGGGGTGACCGGATGCAGTGGTACAACACAGCGTGTTTGTTAAGGACGTCGGTGGACTATTGGAAGTCTGACTCCTGGGGCTCCCGGGACTCGCACTTCATGCACTAGCACAGCAGCTTGGCGACGGCTTGCAGGCAAGGGGCAGTACCCCTCCTGCCCACTGCACAGAAAACGGCCTATGGGAAAGCGGGAGCAAGAGCGACGTGCTCTAACATTGATGATAGATTACGCCATCACGCCGCAGATGGGAATCTTTCCTTTCTTAAGCTTGCTTGTACAGCGAAGTGGTGTGGACCGAAGTCAGCCATGCCTTCCGATGTCAAGTTGCCCAACTGACGAGCCGCCATAACTCCTCGGGACTGCAGTTGTGATCAACTTGCTGTTGAAGGTACGATAATGCCCCCCACTGTCTTTGGCCCGCTAGGTCTTGCGACGCGGCTTTTTCTGTGCGTGGCCAAAACGTTTGTTGCTAAACTGTCCAGAGACTTAGTCAACCAGACCGGACAAGGTGGCCGTACGAGCCTGAACCTAATCCTTACGAGCTTAGGCGTTGTAAGGCACAACCTAAGGGTCGCCTAGTAAACCCTAGGGCCAGAGAAGCAAAGAAACCAGGGACTCGAGGACCCGGATTCCGGAATCCCGAATAGTCCGAGCTTGGGAGTTGGGAGCTTGAGATTGACAGCACGGTTAGTCTGTTACTGTCTGTTCGTCAACATGTTACAACAACCTGAAACCACCACTCAATTAGCCGATTTGTATGTCACATCTCATACAACTCCAGCTTTCGGGAGTAATAGCATAGTTTGCCACATATGTAGTCGAGTACGTACGGTTGTTGAATCCGACAGCTGTGTTGCCTGCATTGCCACGAATGGCGTCGCCTTACACAGCTATTATCTCACGCTGCTATATATTAAATTTTTTGCATCATGATACCCTTATGGCCCATTCATCCTTTAATTCACATTTTCTTGCATTAAGGGTCCACGCCGTATAGGTACCCAAATAACATGACCATGTACAGGTCAGCTTTCTTCAATAAAACGACGCCGAAGGTGTCAGGAGCTACGCCTGTAGCACCTGTTGTCAGCGACTCCATTGTAGCGCAAGCCCCGCTTACTTTGTTCGCTAATCAACCGTCAAGCAGGGCACTGAAGTTCCCGTCTAGTAGGAAGTTCCTTTGGGATAGGACTCCTTTGGGGCGCGTGGAGGTGGTTGAGCTCAAGGTATACGACCACGCAACTTTGCGGATGCTTGATGCAGGATACACCCCGATAATAACTTTGTGAACCTCAGGATCACTTACCGAGTGTCAATGTTCCTAGCGACTTTCATCGCCGAATCGGGCCGGACAGGACTGTCATTGCCATCGTGACATGCCCAAATGGAAGCCGACTGCATATCAACCTGCAAAGTACATCAGCTTCTCAGGGAAGTAAGTGGTACTTGCGGATCTAAGGCTAGGGCCGTCCATTGTCCCCATCGTTGTTGACCCGCTTCCTGCCTGGTACTGCTACTGCAGCTACGCACGGGTCAATGGTGGTGCCGCTTGCCGCTTCAGCCGGAGGTCCCAGCCCCGACCAGCTGGCATTCCTTCTTCAGAACTTACAGCATGGCTTGGACAAGCGCTGCGCCGGACGCCTTACTGCCGGCTTCGCGCTGGCCCTGGCTCTGCAAGCCAGCGGCACCGGCGGATGTGCTGGAGATATGACTAAGAGCAACGTCTCCACAGCAACCCTGACGGTTACGCTGCTGCTTCCGGCAGTCGCGCTGTCGTTAACACCATTGTACACAAAGCGGTTATGCGACGTCCAGCTGGCTCACACTTTATCCCAACAAGGCGGCGATGCTGGCGTGCAGGTACAGCTCCGCACGTACACTGGGCCACAACGCAGGATGCCAGTTGTCAAGTTTCTAGAAAGCACGCGTGGGGATTCGACAACCTGACGCTTCGCATAGATGTTTTCTGGTAAATCCTCTGTTTGCCCCGTTACAGCTGGAGGAAGGGTCCTAACTACACAGGGCATGGATGTTCTGCTGTCGACAGGCTCGAGTCCATACATCTGAGGTGGCCTAAGCAAAGCGCGCCACGTGCCTGTTGCCGTCCCTCGCAGACTGGCTACCTTACGATGGACCAGGCTCGGAGCCTGCTTCCATTAGCGGCCGACGACTCAAACGTAGGTGGGCAAATAGAGGGTGCGGCGCCGACTGGCGATTTGAGCTTAAATCGCTACGAGTGCATGAGCTGTGCAGGATTAGGCCAAAGCATGAAGCCGGCATCCAGTTAGGGAAGTCCCCTGTGGTTATCCCACGTCTATAACCATGAGCCATACTTGAATTTGCGGATGCATTTGGAATTTAATGAAAGCGGTGTCCAGTACAGCGCATGTTTATCCTGACGGGCCAGACGTGCGTGAGCTGGGGCCCCACGCAACGCCGTCTACCGCCCAATCGCTCCGCGCAGGTTTACAGTGTGCCCTTAGTGGGCGTGTGGGTGCGTGGCGTTCGTGGGACTGATCATCCAGTTGTATACGCTGCCGCACTTCAATTTGCATATGGCTCAACTCTGCCGGACCGGGCTGTTCAGCCGGATGGTGCTTTTTTGCTGCTCATCTTCACTGGCGGTGGGTGTTGGACTTGCGGACCAGTACGAGACTGCTGTGGGAGCGGCCACCATGGGGAACGCTCTGGCTGCTTGAGTTATGGTTGGCATCATGGCCGGTAGAAATGCCCGCATGGAACATCGACGTAAGGAAAGAGCTATGCTGACAGGCTGACTGCTAGGGAAATTTCATACGTGCCCAAGATGCACACTGACACGCACTTCGGGTCATCCGGTGCCTCATGGCCAAAAAATACGCTCCTAACGATCATAATACATAGGATTAAAGCAGCACGGTTACATTTGCACCCGTGGTCCATTCCCTATCGCCACCTGCAGAGAGCCCGGTGGCGCGTTGCTATGAGGCACGCTTCACAGACCCGATTGCGCAGCCGCAGCCTCGGCCGCAAGGCCAGGACGGACGAAGTGATTTGTTCACCACTGCCATTGGGCCTGGCAATATCGATGGGGCCGCTGTCGACAGCAGTGGCTGCTGTGGCTTTGGTGGCAGCGGGCTCAGAGTTCTCCCGTACTTGGCGAAAGCTGAATTGGCGGCGCAAACTGCCGCGCCGTTGGAGCTTACGCCTGTGCTGGACTCTGTGACGGCGGTAGCAGCGGGCGCCCACTTGACGCTCCCGCCCAGCAACGGTCCCCGGGGCCAGACCCCGCAGCAGTCCGCTAACGCAGATTCCGCAGTTCTGGATGCAGCAACTACACCTCGCATCGGCATGGGTGGCCTGGGACTGGCGAGCAGGGTGCATTCTGTGGCAGGCCCAGGATTAACCAATCGGTATGATATGCATGGAATCTTTCAGTTGCGGGGCAGTGGAAGCAAGCTGATGACGAGCCCTAGCAAAGCTATGAAGATTTTTTGCGGGGATAGCGGAGTGGCATACACTGGAGTCGAAGCTGTCAGTAGCGGCGTCGGCCCTAGAACGACTTTCCCCCAGGGTAGCAGCGCCCAAACATCGTCACTTGTCGGGGATATTGCTGCGGGCCCGGCGGGAGGGACAGCAATGGCATCAGGGTGGAACGGCGGTGTGCTGAACGGCGCCAGCGGCCTAGGCGCAATCCTGCCGTGGAAAACGTCCAGTTCCGGATTAGTCCCCGCTGCGGGCCCTACTCGAGATTCACCGCCTATGCCCCGGAGCTCTGCTGTGCCCACGCCGTTCAGGTATGAATTTTCGCAGCTATCGCTGGTGATTCTCGCAAAATGTGCCGATTACCCACGTAATTGCTTCAACATAGTGCGAATGTTAGATGTCTCGCCGGGCCTGACATTGGCCGGAGCAACTACCCATCGGGGAGACTGCTGAAGGACTCCTCATGGGGCGTACTACCTTATTAGTCACCTCATAACCCGTTCATGATGTTTGCAAAGGTTCCATGCTCACACCAGTACCCAGCAGAGCCCATCCGCCTCAATTAGCGCGCAGGTGTCCAGCAGACGTCACCCATAACGTTTGGCTCGAAGCCATGATAATCACGGCGGGCGGCCATGAACAGGGGCCGCCCACTCACTCAACTCCCCACAGACATCTTTGTGGCCCCTCGTGTGCCGACCAAGTGCCAGACACCGCAAATGACATCGCTGCGCACCCGCCCCACAGGACGGCCCCGGGAGCCTCAAACGGCTCCACGCGTGCGCCAGCCCTTGCAACTGTTTCCGCCCGACCGGTAAGCGAGGGCGGTAGCCATGATGATGGAGGCGTAAGCATCTCGACAGCCCCGCGGGACCCCAGGTGCGTACCCCACAGACACGTTGCTGCCCCCGGGGCTTGCGCCGCTACTTCAATATGCCATGTGCAAGAACACGATACAGTGGGCACCGTAATATTAAAGACAGCGGGCGCGTCTGCTGATGAGATTGTCTGTGAGTCTGGTCGGGGACCTGTTGCTTAATCCGGTGGCCTCTGGATATTGTCACATCCTTCCCTTGACACTCCCTGCCAGGAGCCCTGCAGCCGGCCAAGTCCCCTATCGCGTACCTGCGCGTCTCGTGCCTCCCTTGGGCTCGTATGGAAATGAGACGGTTGCTGTAATTGCGTGCCTTCGGGTGGACGAAAATGTGTCTGTTGTTTCCTGGTATCCGAACGCGCAGGCTCCAGCGCCGTGTAACCGATGCGGAGGCACCAGGCGAACGCTCTGTTTCGGCTGCAGCCCCAAGGGGATTAGATGGGAGAGCGTGGACACCAGCCCCACAATGCCCCGGTTCATTAGCATTGGCAGCAGGCGGGGATCTGCCGTCTTTGCCGGCGGTAAGGGTGTCTGCTACTATTGTTCCGGCTGAGCTGCCCGCACCATCACAAAAAGGCGTTGTCAACTGGAGGGACTCAGTCAGCGGCATCATGGCCACTCCAGCGGCCACATCTGCAAAGCGCGAGGGGCAAATAGTTGCGGCCACACCCCGCCAACTACACGATGTGACTGCCCGTTACGCACAGCTCCGGAAGCGGTTGCACACCGCCAGTGTCGAAGTCATGCAGCAGCAGCAGCAGCAGCAACCTCCGGTTATGAAGCCGGCCGCGTGGACCGATGGCGCAACAGCATGGGCTATGCCCGGTGTTTGGGGCTCCGATGCTGGGCCAGCGGCAACCTTGGAGCCTGCGGCGGCAAAGCAGCTTGCGCACAACCCAGATAGCTCTGTGCATAGGCAGGGCCAGCAGGTCAGCGCAGCATCCCGCGGCTCGACTGTAAGCTATGGTTATGACGCGGATGCGGGAGCCAGCTCCAGCTTTACATGGTGCGTGCAAGAAGCGAATCCCCGCGGCGGCGACGCCGTCAACGGGAGACATGCGGAGGTGGCGGCGAATCAGAGCCTGGACGGTTGGCTCCATGCCAGCGCGCAGGCCAAACTGAGCGGCTATGATTCGGCGATCCAAACTTCGGTGGAGTACTTAGGTACGGGCGCAGATGCAGCAGCAGTTGCGCGGCATTACTCCGCTGCCGTGCCGCCTATGGAGACCGGAACGAAGGAATTACGGAAATCAGGCGGTGGCCATTGCAACTCCGGCTGTGATGGCTGGCAGCAGACTGCAGTTTCACCGTCACATCCCGAATGCTTCAGGAGCCAGATCACAGCAGAATTGTCCTCAACAGCGCCGTTGCAGCGACCAGCATCTGCAGGTTCGTATCATTCACACACGTGTTCACAGCCAGACCTTCCACAACCGCCACAGCAGCAACGCTCCACAGATCAACGGCAGCAACCACCACGCGGGGATCCCATTGTGGTGCACGGACCCGATGGTCGCTCAACCGCAAGGATGGGCCATGACCACCAGCGAGGACCGATGGCCGAACCTGATTGTCGCGTGGTTGGTCGCCATGGAGTACGTGCTCATGGGTTTCCCCATAGCATGCGCTCACAGCAATCGCAACCGCACCATGCCGCCCAGGAACTCCACTCGCCGAACCACCGCTTTGCCCACCAGCAGCTGCAGCAACGTCCGCAACAACAGGCTTGGCAGCAAACGCAGCAGTTGTTGCAGTCGCAACAAGGTCTGCAGCACCCGGATAGGCATCCCGAGCAGGAGGTCCCGGCAGGCCAGGTAGCACCATTGGACCGAAGGGAATCCATGGTGTTGTCGGCCGTTCAAGCGGAGAGCATAGACAATGATGACCTGCCCATGGACACAATGTTATTGAAGGGAGAGGTGCTTCGGCTGCAAATGCAGGCAAGTTGTAGGGCACCTTGGGGGTGCAGTGTGACCACGTCAAGCAGCGGAACGAAAAGCCCCCTTGGCAGGCAAGCCTGACTGACCTGGTAACCTCGCCTGCAGCCCATATGGTATCTGCGGTTCCTGCACTTGGCGGAAATCTTTGCCAGCTTTTGGATTTTTAAACCTGCAAGCCTTTCACTTCGCCATGAGAAAATTCCCCCTGGCTGCCCTTCCTCACGCCCCACGGCTTCTTCATTAAGAGAGGTCCTGTTTGGATATCAGAGTTATCAACTCTTGCAACGGTGGATGGCCACTCATTCTTGCTGGCTTGTTAATTTTTTCGAGTTTTGTCCTGCCGGGTTCGCCTTTATGTCCAGGTCGCCAACCTACAGCAACAGCTCCGAAGCCTTACATGCCCTGAATGCCAGCAGCGACGTCAATTTACCAGTGGGCACGAACGCGCCGTCGCCCATATGGCCTCGCATCCTGAAGAGGCATGTCGCTTAGCTGCCTCTGCTATTACCTCGACCGAAGCCATTGGGCAACAGCAAGCTTCCCTGCATTCGGAAATGCAAGACGGAAAGCATGAAAACGTGGCTGTGGCCTCGGGGGCTGACTCCACAAGCATATCGAGAAGCAGCAGGGCATGGCAGCAGCTGCAGGCACAGCTGCCGCAGCTGACAGAGTCCTCAGGGAAACGTCTGCCGTCGGGCTCACACAATAGTGCATCATGTGCAGCCGGAACGGATACGCAACATACAACACAGCCGCGTGTATCTCTTTCCTGTGGCATCGGTAACACTGTGCCGGATGCAGTAGGGGCTTACGTGGCAGGAACCGCTCCTAACGCTATGTTGAATGGAGGCTGTGTGCGCCAGCCTTCAGCATCCGTCGATGCAACCACGACAACGGCGCCTAATGCTGGTGACCGGGCGGAGCGCATGTCAGTGGTTTCGGAGGCGTCTGACCGTGGCAGCGTGTGGAGTATGGCGTCGCTTCAAAGTTCAATCCTTTCGTATCGTTCATGTCTGAGCCCAAGCACTTCGCGGATCTCCGTGGATGGCAGCGGCCTTGGCAGTGGATTCACCGACAGCGGGCCAATCCAATCCGGAGATCCTGCAAGCCTCCGGGGGGACGGTGGGGAACCAGCATTGGAGCGCAAGGGCGCATTGCAGATACGTTTCGGTGGGAACAACTGCTCTGATCGTTGCACCGTAGCGAGCCAGAGCAGGGAGAGCGAGCATCTTGCGTTAACCCAGATGGCTTCGGAGATGCCACCGCACGTCCAGGAGCTATCTTGCGTCCGCAAAAGGGCGAACACCGCGCCGGGCTTCGAAGTCTCTGCTACCACCCCTGCTCCTACTGCTGTTGCGGCTGCTCCTACTGCTGAGGGTCGAGCAGTGGATCCCGCACGAGCTGCACGCGAGTTCTGGGATGGACACGAGCTTGCGAGCCGTCAGCCTTCGCCATTCCTTGCGCCACCACCATGCACGGCAAATCGCATGACTGCGGACTTCCTGTGCTCCAAGCCCACGACTCCCTGGGAGCGATCAGCTGGCGGACGCAGGAACTGCGGCAGGCGGCGGCCACGGCAGACGAGCAGCAACAGCGGCAGTGATAGCGACCAATCACTACTTGCATCAGATCTGGGTAAGTGGTTCTAGGGGCAGGTAGCATATCTAGTCGCATTCAGCCATGGGACGACTCCTTGTATCTTACATTGGCCGGGCTTGAACGGAGTGATGGTTTTGCTGGCAACGAAAGGGACGGAAACCGCAGTCAGAACCTCGAAAGCTTTTGACGTGGCATATTGGCCACGTGTTGGAGGTCAACGCTTAAGGTTGGATGCTGTGTGGTAACCACAGCCGCAGGGTGCCAGCTGTTCCTCGGCACACATAAGGATTTGCCTCGACGTGATGTAGTTCCGTGCCGTCTCCTGCTTGCATGTGGCATCGGTCCAAGCATGCACCAAAGCCATGAAGTCTTAACGTCTGTGTCCTCCATGTCCTTTCTGCCTGTATCTGCTCCGAATACACATACATTTAGTGGCCATCAGACAGTAATCAGCCCGCCCGCCCATCTGTCCGCCCACTCTCTCTACCCTATACGGTACGGCGCCGTTACCTCCGTCGGCGATGCAACCCTCCACCGTACAGACGAAGCAGTCATGGAAGCACGGCCATCCACTGCGCCTTCTTGGGCTACTGCAGCCAAAGCCGCAACAAACCGTGTCGAGTTATGTCAGGCGCAGACCGCTAGCACTACATGTTACAACAGTAATTTAAACACAGTCAGCTCTGCTGGGTGGTCCGGCTACGCCCATGGGGCCACGGCACCGCCTCCATCGCCATCGCCACACGTTTCGGCAGGGGGCTTGCGTGCGGCGGTGTCGATAGGCCCAGTTGTACGCACAAAATATATCCCTTTGGACGACGACAGTGACAGCGGTGATTCTGAGTCGGACGGGCTGCTCGAGCAGAAATACGGCATACGGCGTACAGAATTGTAGGCGTCCGCTGGTCAATGGCACGGCGGTAGATAATCCTGGCACGAATGCATCCGCCCCATGCGTTCATCGGATTGTCATCACCTGTTGTTCGAGCTGTGCGGACGATGTGCGTACGTGGGGCGTCCATTTTACAAAATTGCTATTTATTTGGCGGTATAGAGTAAAGAACCCAGTGAACAGCTCGTGGCGACGGGAAATAGATGTAGCGTACTTTTGACATGTACCGGTGATGGTGTGTGCTCCCTTACCGTCGCTTGGTCACAGTTATGAAGTTTCGCCCTGCGCACAATTCCCCCGCTGGCAAAAGCGGGTTCTAAGACGTGATCCTTTCAGTCGTAAGGCATAACTTGCCGCTTTTTGTCCACCGCTCCAGGCTCACAAGCACCGAAAGCGAAGGTAACTAGACACAAGTTAAAAACGGGGGATGCAAACTGGAATTGGGGCTTGGTGACAGCCGCCTACTGCGCGGCAAAGTCGAGCAGACACACGGGTTGCCGGACAAGGGCTAACACCGGGAAGCTGCAAGGCCTCGAGTCTGCTGGCGCTAGACATAGGACATCCCGTTTCCCAGTTACGAAAGGGTCCCCGCTAAAACTTCACATAGCCTTAGGGGCCTTCAACTGGACCTCCCCCGAGCGTCTAACATAGCATTGGATAGCTTCCGAATGCCACTTGCCATGACCATTGATAGCCTCTACACTCACGAACGCATTAGCAGCAGCTGTCGGCTGCCCCAGTCGCAAGCTGTGGGCTGAGAAATCCGACGGTGACCAGCTGAACGCAGGTCCGCCTCTTGCCAACTGCGACAGCAGCTGCCGCAGACGTGCAATAAAGCACTCTGCACCCTGCAGGCCGCCGAGCAGAGCAAGGGCCGCTCGCAACAAACCAGGGATCAATGGCGACCAGCGATTTTTCCGATGGGGATACCACTCATCATTAACTCGGCCAGCAATACCACAGAGCCAGAGCCCAGCTGATTTGCCTTGCTTCAAGAAATCTGCAGCAGCTACCATCCTGCTGCTGCAGAAGACACACCCTGCACGGAACCTTATAAATTTATTGGGCAGGAGCCCAAAGAACCCACACACGAGTCAATATTGATTATGGAAAAGGGTGCATTGCTGAAGGCCTGACTGCTCTTCACGGCTCCGGACCCATAACCACCCTGCTAGCTGACGCAACAAGCCTTAGCCTGCGGCAATGTAGAGGTGCCTGCAGTGGCTTTTCCCCTGAGAGCCTGGATGAGCGTGCGACGCACCAACGGATGACGTGCGACCTCGTGCGATGGTACGACACCCCCTCGGCTGCTACGCCACGGGATCTCTGCCAATCTGAGAGTACAATAAGTGTGCCTGTCGAGAATGACTTCGCAAAACGCTGGACTGCGTACGCAATCAAGAGGCACACCAGGTGCGGGTTAAAGTTTTGGTTGCAATCTCGGGGAAGCGTGATCTCGCAAGGCACCCCACACCATACTTCACAGAAGCGTGTGAAGCTCCGCCTGCTCGATGCGCAAGTCCAAGCTGAGGCCAACACAGATTTGCTGCCAAAGACCAAAGGCCCAGACCGCTAGCAGGGCCTTACCAAACTGACAACCGACGAGCACCAGTTCTCCTTCTCCGCAATCCTCGAAATCTATTTTCGCATCGTCTTTGACTAAAATAAACCTTCAGGTTGGCCTGCCGCTTGCTTGCCACTGCCAACCGGAAACGGACGAATCCTGGATCAACCCCCATCGGTCCGACGATAGCTGTTGAGGATGACGAATCGATTTAAGAAAGGTGATAACCAAAGTTTGGTGAATGAGAGGGTTGCCAGCCACGTCGGGATGTATAGTAGTGCGAACCGATGGAAGGGACTCGCCAGTGAAGAACTGTTGCCGCACGAACAGTCTGGGAGGATTATAGAACAGTTAGAAGCTCACAAATCGTATGGGCGATGCACACAGGCAGCTAAGACATATGATTGTTACACGGAGTTACAAGCTTTCAACGGCTCATACGAACCTGATTGCTCACGAACTGCTTCGAAAAAACTTAAGAAAGGAAATAAAATTATTCATTGAATAAAAGAGTGAGAAATCAATTTCAGATACAAATGAAAACGAGCGACTGAGTACCGAAAGCGCACTATCACATTGATTCTGTGCATGCATCGTTATTATCTTTGTAGCTCTGCCTATGTTGATTCCTAACGCTATTTAAAAATCTTGCCAAGACTATCTTGTTATCCGTTTACAACACGTTCAGCATGATCGCAATCTCTCGAAATCCAAGTGACCAAAACCTTTGGCGTAATTGCGCTAGCGAAGGGTAGAAAACTCCATGTGAATCTTGTCTTTAACCGAACTCTCAATATCGCAGGAACGACACCAACGGTGCTGCCCGGGCTTGTCGTACTCCAGTTGATAGCTTGTCCAACACGAAAACACAAAAACTGATTACAGCTTTTACACAGTGTTTAGCTTAAAATCTTTTCAGATGCGACAATATGTACGGATTTGTGTAGACAGGTTGCGCATTGTGCCAGAGACAACTAGTGCATTAGCCTTCAATTTTATGCTGAGTGCATTTGACTAAATTGATTTCGGCCAAAAAATATTGGGCCTATGTATAGCACACGACACGATTGTGCCAGGAAGGCCCGGAATGGCAAAGTGTACTGCTGTGTTTAGTCAGCTCAAGAGCCAGGGGATCCCAAGGTTAGACTCACGCCACACGATGGCAATATAATCAAACATATTTGAAAGAAAGCTTTTAACAAAATTTGGAGTGGTATTATGCTCTATTGACCACTTTGTACCTAGTGTGTCCTTGTCAGACCGCGCCCTTGCGTTCTTTAGCTGCACACAGCTTTCCTTCTTAATTTTTTTCGTAATCCCTCCGACATGTAATATTGAAAAAATTGTAATATTTGTCTGATTAGAAGAGCTTTGGCTCAAAGATGTCGGTGCGCGACGATGGAGACGCGGCGTCGTCCCGCAGTGGAGCAAGCGGGAACAGCGGGAATATGAGCGAGACATCGTCTCAACAATCTGATGCTAAGTTTCTACGAAAGCGGTAAGGCTTTCCAGCTATTTGCGGGTATCCAGTGCATTGTGGCCTGGTTTCATCCGGATTGGGTTGGCATCCGTTTTTCAATGGAAAAGAATGATATACTTTAATATTATACATATTTGCACGCTATATGAATCAATTAATGTTCTCCCATGTTCCCCAACATTTATACAGCGCACTGCGGCAACATGGGGCAAATGAAGAAACGGACCTTTTGGAGCAGAAGAGGAACTTCCAAGAGGGCGTTTTTGCCTGTAAGTATGCAACGGGCGTGCGCACTTCCCTAAGGCACCCTTGAGTCGCGCTGGCAGATACAGCTTTTGCTGCGATGGTGTGACGCTTTCGGGTTTGCTTTCGTACCGGGCTTGCTCCATATCTTGCTGTGCCCCCTCTCACTGGCCTTCTCCCCACACATACCCACGCTTCCCACCCCCAAAATCCAGGTATGTATACGTTAGTTCGCCAGTCGGCACTTTCGCAACTCAGTTTTGCTGCTCTGAAGGTCGTCCTGGAATTCTTGGTAGGTACCGCTTCGTCATCAATAAAAAAAACATGTAATGCGTCCCGTGTTAACACAAAAAGTCCCAAATCAACACACAGCCATGGATATATAATTTGGTTGCATCTGACCCATGTTGTGTCTTTCCGGCACACCATCACGAAGATGAACTTCATTGTCGCGTTCAACCCGAGCTTCAAAGTATGGCGCATCGACACAGCCAGCCCCGTATGGCAAGTCGTGCGTTGGACTGTATGGCGTTCACCCATTATGCGGCTATACGGCTACAAAACGTACGGTAAGCGCTTCAGAGCGCTGTACATGGTAATGTCATCGCATTTGCGGCATACGCTCATGTGCAGCCTCGCTTACAAGCCTTGTTGGATGAACGCAGTAATCGTCATGTACGTCATGGCGGCTACTGTACTCGTGGCCATTGTCGGTCTGGTGTGGCTGACATTGGCCATGCGCAAGCAGGAGCAGTCTAAGGCTCTCCGAACGGCAGCATCTGCCCTACACGTCGTATTTGATATCTTGTTTGTGATGTGCTACGTCTCATTCTTTGGTAAGCGAGTGCCCCTTCCGCGGCATTCGAAGTACTCGAGGTGTCATGTGTATCTTTTATTTCTCCAGCAGCAGGACTTGCTGGTTTCCACGCTGTTGCTGGTCCCAACACACGGCATAATAAGGGCCTAGTGTCCCTTGTGGCGTATGTTGGCACATTGCGAATTGCCGATACCTCATGTCTAGGAGTTCACTACTGATTTGCAGCAGGAGACTTCAGTTCCCTGCACGGTTATTCTCTGTGCCTTCTTTTGGAGCTGCGTTTGGATGGAGTGCCTATGATCCCTCTGTTGCACACCATCCTTCTGGCGATCCTGATCACGATCAAGAGCATGGCATGGCACTGCGCAGCAGTCAAGCCACTGGATGGTTTAAAATGGCAAGCAACAAATCTCGCAAATGTCAACCATGTCCCTACCTGCCCGCCATGTTCTTGTGTGCATACAACCATCGTCAACCATTTTGTGGCCCTGCGGATTATTTGCCACAAGATTACTTTGTCTTCATGGCGGACTGTTCCTTTCTGTCGGCCACCAAATCCCACCTCTACTTTACCGGCGTCAGTAAGTCAAAACTATCTAGGCTCGTGATGCCTTAGGAAAACTGCCAAGGGAGGCCATGGAACGCGGACCAGTAAATAAGAGGTCAGCAGCTCAGCTTGTCGGGTGTCTTGATGCTGGCGGGGAATATAGTCCCGTTAAATAAGGTCTCGTCAGAGTCCAGATGTCAGCTTGGTTTGTGTTTGGAGGGGAGTTATCCACATCCACGGAAAGGTCTAGGTATGCGATATAGACCCATGAAAGATGCATCAAAAACAGCATTACGTTCACCAGAGCGGCTGCTCCTTAACGTGGTCTTTGTGCTTGTCGCTCCTCCGTGTTATCTAGGTAGTATACAGAGTTTATGCCCAAAGACTTGCATGATGACCGTAGCCTGCGTCTGTCCTGGCCAGGGGTTGCCGGGACCTGCCTTAGTTCATGTGTTTTTTCCGTTACCTTACGCTGGCAGGATGAGTGTATACGGAATGTACCATGCGGTTGATCTGCCGTATTCTGTCCTCGGTGGTGATGCCTTGTAAATATACGACACGCAGTGTGCTTGGAGATGCCCCACCTGCTGCACATGTTGGTGGCGCTGACGACTGCACTGCTGTTCCTAATCGTCACCGCGCTCATGGTGGTGGCCTCAGCGGATCTTAATCCCGTATCGCGCGCCTACCTCTCCACGCCCGCTTCAGTTGTGAGGCTAAAGATTCTGTTCGCCAAAGCGGTTTACATCGTCATGGCGGATTGCCTGGACAGCAACAGCCGAGTACAGAGCCTTGGTATGGTGGCAGCCGTCCTGCTCATCGTGTACTGGAACTTCCGGGCGGTGGGTGGTCGATTGAAGTTCTGGGGTTAACGAAAGAGCGAACAGAGCTGAGTTGTCGGCTGAGCGCCGTGAGTGCCACCCACACCGTTGTGTTTTCATGCCTACTGAGGCACTTCTGGGGTGGGAAGTTGTTGGGAAGCAGGGAGGAGTGCACGGCATCGGCCTAAGGGTCCATGGAGGTAGGATTGTGCAGCTCAAGCGTGCAAGACTTCGTGTGTTGCGGCTGCACAATTTTACCGCAGGCATCATTGCATTTGGCGAGGCGGAAGCATCCGTGAATGCAAACGATGCTTTCCTTTAAGCACGAATGCCCACCGGGTGCGGTGATACCAGCTAGCTGCTAAAAGCTGGGCTGGGCATGCTGCGGCCTCTGTGAAGTGCCTTACTGCATCGTTATCGCTGTGAAGTCTTTCTCCCATCCATTAAGTCTTCAACGAAGCCTCGACGACAGGCTCCATACCTGCCTGTCTGCTGTGCTGACCCCGCCTGATCAATTGGTTTGCCTCCAGATCCCGTTTTACCGCAAAGCGGTCAATGTCATTTGGACGGGCCTGTGGGGCGGCGTGCTGTACGTATGCGTGGTGCTCAACGTGATCACATTCAGCAAGGACCAGTCTCTGGATCACCACAGAGAGATGACAAAGGTTATATCGCTTGTTGCAAAGTTGCTAGACTTTGCGGGGGTTCGTGCTGGGAGATGTGCAATTCGCGCGATTGTCCGGGCAGTTTAGCTTGCGCATGCAGCAGGAGGTATGCCTTGAACGCCCTTCATTGTTTTCATTGAATCCTTCCGGTGCACGGGTGCATTGCAATAATGTGTTCTTGTGACCGGCCCCGTAACAGATTGTGCTTTACGGCATCTTCCCAGCGATATCCGCGACGATGTTGCTCCAAACTGTGTACGTGTGGTGGGCGATGCGGCCCGCGAAAATGTTCAAGAACCTCGAACTGGGTATCAAGCTGTCCAAAGTCTACAAGTTCGAGTCCGTATACGAAGTGGAGCGCCTGGCTCGGGTCATGCGCAAGTTTGATTCGGAGGGGCTGGTGGACGAGGAGGGGGCCACGTTGGGCGAGACCATCATTAAGGCCGGACTGCAGTCCTTTCCTAACGCACCGCACTTGCTCATCCTGTAAGGCGGGAAAAAGCCAAACGCCGTGAATCTGAGATATCTGCGTGTTCAGGGGTATATGCTGTATGTCTTGGACTTACCTCCGAGACCTGTTTCATCTATCCTGCCCCATATCGGTCGAAACTTCAGAGTCTCCGAGGCCGTCGGTGCACCACTTTCGTTGTCCGTCTACAGCGAAAGCTGCTCGAGTTGCGCCTATGGCTCGAACTGATGACGATTTCGCCCCCTCCTACGCTGTCGCCTCATTCCAGCTATGCTAACTTCGTTTTGGAAGTGCGGAAGGACGGCCCGGCCGCCAGAACGCAGCTGCAACTGGCGGCTAAGCATTCGCCCAACATCATCCAACGATATCAGGTGATTGTACATCCGCGGACGCTCTCATGCACAAAAAGCTGCATGCAACTTTGCGGCTGCCACTCCTTACGGAATTGGCTGTGGAAGCCTATCTGCGGTTAAGTATGCGTCGCTGCCGCAGATTGTTGGATCACGCGCGTCTTGGGTTTTTATTTCAAAGTGTTTACTTATTGGGTATTACGACAGCTAAGTAACAATCAGCTTTCAGACCTCTTGTGCCGGAGTGCGTACACGTAATCTGTCCAAGGTTTCGCGCCCCACAGGACCTCTGTGTGTTGCTATTGCGTGCATTGGGCACTTGCCGCTCTCCATGCAGATCTTCTGCACCTATGAGGCCAGCAAGCGCCTTAAGGGCAGCCAGCAAGACTGCATGGACCTGCAGGCATATATCGAGTTCAAGCGGAATTTCAGGTAGGGGGACGGGCAGGCGTGCGGGGAAACGGAATTCCACCAGGCGTCTCCGGCATGCAGAAGCTGTGGCCACCTATACCTGGGCAAGCTTTGCCATCATCTCTGCAGATTGCACGTTCATACCATTTTGGCCCTTTCCCGCAGTCCAGGAGCTCCTTTATGCTCTCGTTTGCCATGCGCTGACGACACGTCCGCAAATTGTTAGCCCAATTTTTGAACTTACTCACCCGCCCTTTCCTTGCGGGCACAGGGCGGTCTTGCGGGTTCACCGCGAGGTACTTGTAATGCAGGCGGAGCTGTGGCAGCTGTGCATGCGGCCCTCGCTGAGAGTTGCTGTGTTCGACAAGGCCATGGACGCGCTGGAGGCGGCAGCAGCCCGTGCCAACCAAGTATACAAGAGGTGGGGGCGAGCGAGGATGGGCGTAAGGGAAGCACGGTTGATTCCATAGCCACGGTGGCATATGCAGTCAGCACAGCTGAGCCGATGTAGATTACAAGAGTGTCTGTGAAGGCATGGGCTCCAATCAGACGCGCATTGGCGGTGTTGCTTTCCGCATTGTATTAAGCCGATGGTAACGTGCCATTTCAAGGTTAAGTCTGGAGGGAACGGTGCGATGTGCCCAGACCACTTGTCTTAAGTTGGTTGACTTCCCCGTCGTGGGGTCACCTTCCTGGCTCGACACTCGGGTCGACTCTGGTGGCTACAGGGTGATGGAACGCTATCCCAACAATGGAAAGCTTCTTCGCTGCTACGGCAAGTTTCTAGAGGACGCGCGGCACGATCACATATCTGCGATAAAGGCATACGCTGAGGCCAACCGCAGTGGCGCCGGCGCTGGGGCCCTGCTGTCCCTGGACTTGAGCTCGGGTCTGCATGGTGGCGATAAGCCCGAATTCCTGACTTCCATGTCGTTGGAAGATGATGCGGTGGTGGTGATTGACGCAGAGGGAACTATTATGATGGTCAGCCAGGTAAGGATGACCGCGTGAGGACATAGCAAATACGGCGCATAACAGCTGCGACCGGGATGTTTTGGGATTGCATGGCGCAGTCGCTCGATTATGTTTTTAATCATAAATTGGTCCATCATACGTAAGGGCCACATCGATAAAGCGCACCTTCTGACCGTAGCTGTTGTGGCAACACCACAACGCCACAACGCCACACCTCTGCTTTGCAGGCGGTCCAGAAGACGTTTGGTTATCCCAAGGCAGAGCTCGAGGGCGCCAACGTGTCCATGCTGATGCCACAGCCCTTCAGCCAGCGCCACGACTCTTACGTGGCCCGCTATGTGGGCAGTGGGGAGCCGCATATCCTGGATAGCGTGCGCGAGGTGGTGGCGCTGCATAAGGTGCGTGCAGAGCTGGGCGAGCATTGGGTTAGGCGGACTGAACGAGCCTGGTGGACACCACGGGCGAGCCTGACGGGAAGGATGATCCGTATAGGCCGGCCAGGCTGAACGGGCCACCGGCTGGAGGTCCCCGGGTGCACAGACGGGCCATACAGGCGGGGCAAGGGATGCACCCGCGGAAGCTGAACGGGCTGAACTAGCTGGTTGATCCGGGTGGGCGTTTTGGGGCTTTGTGCAGGCGTATGGCCAATTATCATGCCTAAATCAGAACTTACACCCATATGCATACATCTTCTTACATCACGATCTTACGTTTGCATAATTTTCCTGCCAAAGAGAAGCGCAGCATCATTTGCAGCGCTGGGTGTGCCGGCTTGCTGGTGTGCTGCTTGCCGGTGTGCTGGGCTTGCCGGCAGTATGTTCGCAAATGAGCTAACCGCGGATAATTACGCATTTTACGCTCCTTTTTGTAATAGCTTCCGCATTGTCCGCTCTGGGCTCTGCCTGCAGGACCGTTATGTGTTCCCGGTGGCCCTTTGCGTCACCAGGCTAAGCGGCGTGGGAACGGATAGGTGGGCACAGCGTTGAAAGCAGATATGCGGCGAAGGATACTGTGTACATAGATGACGCTTATTATTTGGACAAGTATGGCAATCTGCCCCGTTGGCATGGAGGTTGAGCGGGTATGGAGGCAGGTTGCTCCATCCTGCCTTTGAGCTGTCCTGTTTTGGAGAAGTCATTTACTGTACGGCAAAGGTTATTCAGAAGTAACTGCTGGATTACAATATGTGATAATTAAAGCCTGCCCTCCCAAATTAAAATGAAGGCTTCACGCGGCATGCGCTTAGCGTTGCCCTAGTCGGCGTTTCTTAGTCATCCAGACAAAACACCGATTGTCAATGTACGGGCGTGTTAATCGTCGGTGGTGTGAACGCAGTGCGGCAGGGACCCGGGCGCGTACCTCACCGGGCGCATGCTTGCGGTTGTATATGTTAATTACGCAGCAGTCAACCAAGTGTTCCGTTCGCATCTTCCTTACTTCCTTGACATTTCCTATCCCCGCCTTTGGCGGTCATGTGATGCCTTTTCTGTCGCAGCATTTTCTTGGGGCTCATCCGGCCGCTGCCACCCAACATTCACGACCTACGTGCCTGGATGGCCCCTAATGGCGTCTTCCTGTGCTCTGATCAGCAGTTCGCCTCTGCTATTGGGGCGTTCGAGGGAGACCTGGTGAGCAAAAGGAATGGCTTGTTTGTGAGTAATTGGGAGAAGTTACGTGGTAAGTTGGCCGGTCCTGGACATGGCAGTGTTGCGTTGTCCCTTCGGAGCTTAGGAGCAACTTTCGAGCAGTGGCTACTGCGGAACGCAGTCGTTGTACCAGGTGTTGGTCTCAGGCACCGGCGCCCTTCATTTGCGAACTACGAACGCCCGCTGCCCAGGCTTGTATGGGATTTTATCTTGCAGGTTCGATTGTGATGCCGCTTGCTGTGCCATCCTCACGACCGGGCTTGCGTAGAGATACGATGCGTGCACTGGGGCCGGTTAGCGGCTCCAGTGACCCATCCGTCATATCCTCTGCATCAATCCGTGCCATTAACGGCATCTGGTACGGGTCATACCCTAAGCTTCCATCCTTTCCGTTTCTCATCTTGGCCTTCATGCGTTGTTCTTAATGAATTGCCCCCCTCTTCGCTTGCTGCAACCTTATTAGGTTGGCCATCCCTTGTCGTCGCTGGCGATGGATCCGGAGAAGGTAGAGGCGCTGCTTGAGCGTTGCAAGGTTGCCCCCGCAGCAGAACTAGCTGCCGGGCAAATCAGCACGGCGCTGCTACTTAGGCACCGATACAGGGAGCCGGTGCCCATGGCCATTATCGTCCGGCTGGCAGGTGGGCTGGACCGCGAAAGAATACATGAGAGGACCCTTAGATCCTTAACCTATGTATCCATGGCGTTAAGTCAGCTGCAGCTAATTTGCTGGCAACTCAAGTTGGTTATGGCATGATAGCTATCTAATGAAGCCGTAGCTGATTTCGCCCTGCGTGTGCGTGACTACACGTCCGTCGGCGTTCCTTTTCGGAGGTGCTGCGCACATCTCGTACGAGGCAGCCAATACACAGGGCTATGTCCATCCGTTTTTCGTAATCCGTGATAAACGGTGGCTCATTTTCATAGGCACTGATGGTCAGCGCATCTTGGTGCTACATTGCCGGCGCACGGATGGCATGGACGGCAGCATGCTGGCAGTGGACACGCATATGCGGATCAAGTTTGCTTCGTGCGAAATGGCTCTCATGCTGGGCTACTCGATGCGGAAACTTGCAACCATGCGGCTGGACCAGTTATTGCCGCCGCCGTTCAACGCACTTCATGGGAGATGGCTACGGGTGAGTGCGAGTATTTAAGACTTACAGGCACGGTGATCAGTTAACCGGACTGGCTTGTTGCGCGGGTCGACGGTTAATGCCAGTTAAGCCGCGTACGGGCGGGTTTAGGTTTGCTGGCGAGCGAGACAAGCGACCAGCTTTTAGCAACGAATATTTAAGCCTGAATGATTTGGGTCGGTCTTTTCCGCGCATATCGGGGTATTCTGTGAGGGCGGGGCCCTATCCAACAAACAGGCCGATTAGTTTGGTGCGGGGAGAATGGTTAAGTACGATTTTGATGAGAAGGTAAAGTGCGGATCAATTACGGGCAGTCAAATGAATGGTTTGGGGCTGTTGGACCTGTTTTAGCAGAAGAAGAGGGGAGGCATACTCTGCCGAGTGGAACGGCGAGTGGCCGGGTTGGGGACGAATTGGCAGGCATGAAGTCTGGGGTTGCTTTGCGAAACATATTCCACTTGTTAGGAGTGGAAGAGTCGGCTATTGGCTACATAAATAACACTGCTCAATGTGTGCCGCCGTGCCCCACTCCTAACTCATGGGATCTACATTTTTACACCGCTGTGACCCGTATCTCTTGAGTGCTGCCAACTCCAAATTGAGTGCTGGCTACAGCTCCGATGTGCATTGTGGCTGCCCCCGCAACCCTGCCCGCTGCAGGATCCCCCACACGTAGTAGCGCCGGCCAGCTGCCGCAGCGGCGCCGTGGTGTACCTGCAAGCGGAGACCGGCACTCAGATTCCCGTGCGGCTGCAAATCAGCACTCAAGAACATACGACTGCAGGGGCGTCGACCGCCGCCTCCACCCTCTACGTGGTGCAGGTGAGGGTTAGACACAGGACGCGTCTCCCTGCCTAGTAGGAACCGCTATTTAGGATTGCGTTGTCTATCTTCTGGATGCCTTGGGTCGTTAAGGTTGCGTTTAGGCAATGTGTCCAGAACAGGGTGCAAACTAGCAGGATGGCCCGTCGAGTATAGTATGCACAGCATTCCTGCATCCTCAGGGCGAGAGCAAAATCATTATTTCAGCTTTGGCAGGGATCTTGCCTGGGAAATAGCTCGGAACACGTTGCAACTGTGCTACTTTCTGGCGGTCAAATGCGGCTTTTTGAGTCATGGCCATGTACCGGCAGCGCACGAATCCTTTTGTGGTCATAGCATATAAATTGAGTGAAGGTGTCTATGCCTATCTTTCTGCTTGCCTGCCTGCCTGACCTGCCTGCCCGCCAACGTGCCTGCCTGCCTCATTTCCGGTAATGCGGCCATCAAGCATCAGGGTGCCTTGCTGCTTACCTAATGCATGCCTTGACGACCAGCCTGTAGCAATCAGGATCAGCAATGCGAGTCCTAGAACGACAACGTGCCCACTCATCGGGCACCGGTAAACCTCACCGGTGCTGTGAGTCTCCCTGCCCTGTTTACCTTAAATCCAACCGCTTCTGTCCGCATCTGTTCAGGTGCAGAAGGTGCCGGCGGAGGAATTATTCCGCGAGAAACGGCTGGTGCTGATGGCCGACTTTTCGGGCAGGGTGCTGACAGTATCGCCGTTTGACTCCACGGTATTCGAGTTCCCAGCCCTTTCGCTTGTGGGAACCAACCTTGCGGAGTCGGTCGACATCTTTGCCGATTGGCGCCAGAAAAGCGGTGACAGCCAGATGCAACTCATCCTGCTGGCACTGCTGTACAAGGAGCAAGAGATGCCAGGTGAACAGTGGCCAAGTGTTGAAGAGTGGGAGGATCAACTGTTAAGCAAACACCTGGTGGGGGGGCATGCAGCATAGGTAATGTGCGCTTTCAAGCATACTCTAGTAGCAGACGGTAAGTATGGGAGCCAAACCGCTGTATGGGACGACGACATTCCTTGGAGTCCCGATATTTACCTTGCCTTTGGCTGATTTCGTTCCCACGCAGGTACATCGTGGCGAGTTAGGGTGCATGCTCCGGAGGGCGCGAAAGACGCGGCAACTGGGACCTTAAAACCCGATGGCAAGCGTAGGAGTGGTCTGTCCGCATGCCTCCAGGTAAGGATTGCATAAGCGCGTTGAGTGCGAACAGCCGCCATCCTCAAGGTGCGGAGCTGCTCTGTGTTTTCCTGTTTTGTGCTCTTGCAAGTAGAACCGACCCTGACAGCTTTCTCTATTTTGCTTTGGGCACACAGGGAAATATGTACGGGAAAATAGCGAATATGGCGGCCGCATGAGGCCATGGCGTTACAAGTCGCTTGCATCGCCATTAGCCGCGCTTTGGAGAGCCGAGAATTTATACTCGCAGTCTTTAAAATTCCCTTCGCTTTGCAACTTCGGCGAAAACTTGTTGGTCAGTGTATTACCCATCCCCTGTTTTGTCCATCTATTGTGCGTCGCAGGTGGAAATGCAGGAAGAACTGGACAAAAGCGAAGGCGAAGCCGTAGATGGGCATTTGGACCACGAGCCGCGTGTCCGTATCACACTGTGGCGGCGCGACCGGCTGAGCTCCGTGTTGGAGCTGGATGAGGAGCTGGTCATCCGCCGGGCGAGCCCCCTTACAGGGCTCATTACCGGGCTCCCTACGACGGCCATGCTACGGACGGCATTCGGCAGGTGGGTGAGCGATTAACTGCTGTAGGATTGTTTATGCTGCTGATATGATGTGATGTAGCATCGCTGCGTGCCGTAGTGTGTCCGTGGTGTGAAACGACATGAACGGTATTTGGTCCGGCTGGATAAAATTTTAGTGATTTGCAGTGGTGTTTGTGTTGAATGCTATTCCTGCATTACCTTTTCGCCTCTGCGTACTTGCGTACGTATCAGGATCGCTTAGTCGACAACCTCAGATGTCGCCATCCGAACCAGGCAGTATGGATGCGTGTCGTGCTGGGTTTGGTCGCAGGTTCGTAAATCTTCCCGACTCGGCCTCCTGGGAGAAGCTGGTGGCAGCCGCATGCCAACAGGTCCACCAACACCACAACAAAAAAAGTGCGATGAAGGCCACCAGCGACCGTGGAAACATCAGCCCTGTGATGGCCTTTATTGGGCCACACCCCGACAGTGGCACCATGCGATTGATGGTGCAAGGTGTGCAAACCCTGGGGCCCGGAGGCAGGCCCAAGGTCACACTCACCATGCATCCCGACACCACCTACGTAGGGGCGCACGCTAATCTCATGCGGGTGCTCAAACTTGAAGGTCTGGAAAGGAGAGGCTCAAAGGACGGCACCATCGCCGTGGACGATGATGGCGCGGTTTCTCAGGCCGCTGGAGATACATGCTCACGGACAACATTAGCGCATCCCTTCCGGGCAGCAAGGAAACTAAAGAGCAGAAAACAACCGCAGCCTGCCATTGTTAAAGAGGACGAGGATTTGACTGCTGCAATTGACGCCGGCGATGCGGCTGACGGTATACAGTCAGATGCGACGAAGGTTGTTGCAAGATGCACGGATGGAGACAGAGACCGGCTGGACCGTGACGCAAGTGACGAAGATAATACTGCTGAGGAGGGGAACGCGGAAGAAGACGAGGAGGACGGAGTGCAGCAGGGTGAGGGCATCAATGCCAAGGCAAAGGACAGTGATTCTGGAGACGAGGACGGTCCCAGCGCCAGCCTCCACCGCCAGGCCACATCCAAATCGGAGTTTGTTGCCCAGTGGGTGCGAACCTTGTCCCACAGGGTCAGCGGGTGCCTGGTGCCAAGTGAGCATCAGCCGGTCCAGGCCCAGCAACCACCAGGCACGCCGAGCGACCGTCCGGACGGTAGAAATGCTGTCCAAATACCATCAATGGGTAGTGGACGTCTGGCCGCCGCAGGCCCCGGGGAAGTTGCTCCGGTGCGCCTGCCCACAATTCTGGAGACAGCTGTGCATGATGTGAAAATGATTCATCAGGGATCAGAGCCAGCCCCGGGAGCTCAATTGTTGAGAATTACAAGCACTCGGGACTGGGCAGGCCCAGCTACAGGATCGCGTGCAGACAGCCCCCAGTCCAGGGTCGGTGGTAAGACCCACCAGACCTCCCACGAGGATGACGATGCCAATTCAGCAGCTGTCATTGCGGCCAAAGGGGAGGACGCCCCCAGTGAGAGCGGCGACTCCAGTGCGGACGGAAGCCAGGCTGCTGGCAGCGTCATATCCAGTGAGTAGCCCGGTGTACTGGGCGCCTGACTGTTGTGTTCCTTGGCCGTAAGCTCCCACACGAGATGGCGCTGGTCGTCTCATTTGCTCACCTTTCTTACTAACGCAGGTGCCACGGACGCAACTTCAATGTCCGAATACATGATCGATGCGCGCCGAGGCCGGCTAATTAAAGGCCTCAGCAAGCTGCTGCTAGGGCCCGCCCTCATGACACACATCGACCGACTGCGGCTGCAGAGCTACTTGCTGATCACGATCATGTTTCTAGCACACATCATCTCGTACTGCATTATCACGTCGCTTATCAAGACTGAGCACAAGTGAGTCGTTGATAGGGTAACCGTAATGGGCGCGAAGCAGGCACCGGCACCACCGGCTCAGGATAGGGAGGAAAGGTGTTGAGCCGGCGGATGGATACCTCCTTGGAAAGAAAAGGTGGGGAATCCGGCATGTGAACCAGGTCGTAATGAGGCGTTGACTGATCTTGATGTTGGCTTTCGGGATTCGCCACTTGTACGATTGGGTCATGACCAAGTGCGCCATGGGGACGTGCGTGCGAGCAGCTCAATAGCCCTGAATGCTGTGTGCGAATTGGTGGCAATCGTCGTGACCATGCCTGTGTTAATATGCGGCCCTTGGGTCGGGTGCACTACCGCGTAATTGAGACGGGAGCGGCATTGTTTCGAGATTTGTGTTAGTTAACGGGCATTTCTATTTGCTTCATCGACTTACTTTCACGCGGCCGTCCTCGTTCTTTCCGCCATCTCCAGCTACGTGTACAGCGTGCACCGGCAAGCTATGGCGATGGACAGGTAGGTGTGAGCGCCAGGGGTCCCGAGGTCACCGTGTGTACCTTACCTCTCATGGGTGGGTCAGGAGCATGGGGCCTCAGGGTGTGGCGGTGCGATCCTAGCAATCGCCACGTCTGCCATTATCGGGCACAAACAAAGGAGACAAAATAGCAGACAGATTCATTGTTGATGCTGACATTGATGGTGGCATGCCGTGTGTCCTTAAAAATCGATCTTAGGGAAGTGTGTGTGTGTGTGTGTATGTGCTCTTCCATTGCCTTTTACGTATTTGGGACATGGCCATAGACTGAACACGTGGCGTGCAGGTCGCAGCTTATCATCGTTCGGAGCGTCGCCGGCGCCTTCTGTGAGCGCGAAAATGTGACCGAGAAGGTGTCGGTATGCGCAAACTCGTTGAACTACACCCTGGGAAAGATGAAGATAAATATTGCACTCATGGAGCAGTACCATCGTGAGTTTCGTTTATTCGTTGGGACGGGGTGGATTCGATTGCGTGAGAGAGGGCTGAAATTGCCCCGGCTGGCGCGTGATGGATTATATTCGCATATTGCATCCACTGTGGGCGTTCCGCTAGCTTCCGAAAAATTGTAGCAACGTGCACTTTCTCCCATGCCATACCTTGATCAATGGAAATCCCTGAAGCTGCTCAAATTCCCGGCTCGGTCTAGCTTTTGTAGATATTGTCATACTCCTTGTTTCCTGCTGATGGTCCAACAATTCCCAGAGGGTGTCTACCTGGGATTCGAGACAAACAAAGTGGCACGGCTGGATCAAAACGTGTACGATATATGGACCAAGCATAGCTTCGGTTATCACGGTAGGCATGGGGTATAGGCCAGAGCTGCGACGCTAGAAGAAACGCAGCCCTGAGCTGGGTTCTTATGAAATATGGCGATGACAGATGCTGAAGGGTTCCTCTTTTGGGCGGAGTGATTCATGGGAGTGTTATTGCAATGGGGGGCTCAGGTGTGCAAGCAATGTTTCATGAAAAGGTGAAATCAGTGTCAGATAACAGCCATGAGGCTGATCGCTTGAGAACAGATTAGCATTCTGCAAGCAAACCTTGTCCCTTTGCCAGTGTCTTAAGCTACTTCTGCTATGCTGGTACCAAAGTCGCATTGCGCTGCCTCCATACATTTTGGACCCTCCGTCCCCTTTCCTGTTTATCTGCCGCAGTGTATATGGACACCAGCCCCCCGCAAGTGGCGGTAGCTCAGGCGGGCGCCTGGCAGCTGGGCAACCGCTTCATTGCTGCCGCGCGGGAGACCATGCATCTGCTGCCTATTCTGAAAGATAAATACAAGTGAGCAAGTACACCGCAAGATAGCTGGGTAATCAGCTCTCGTGACGTAACGCCGTCGTAACCGCGTCGCAATCCGGTAACGAACGATAACCGTCATAGTTTGCTGCTCGCTCGGAGTCCGTGTGCGTAGTGCCATCGGGCTTGCCGTGCTGCGGCTATGCCAATGACCCTATCGGCACGACCCCGCCATCTGTGGCTGGTTTGCGCAATACTGATGCTAACAGCTGAGCTTTCTTTCCTTTTTTTCCTGCAGGCTTCACCGCACATACCAGTTCATCAAGAGCAACGGCTTGGGGCCGCTGTTTGAGGGTTACGCTTCCAGTCTAGACATGTTGGTCGATGCAGCCTGGCTCAGCATTTCAAAGCTGAAATCAGGTAAGAGTCGTTGTTACTGGGGAGCCGATGCAATGACGGCAAAGTCAGCGGGCACAGCCACTAGCCTGCGCCATGCGCCTGAAGCCCTGAACGTTATTTACGGCCTTCTGTTAAGTTGGTATGCACCGGCGTTTGGGTTTCTTCTGCGGTCGCCAGCTGTTAGACTATCAGAGGCACTTGTGCATATGATGACCTCGGATCATCATGCCCTTTCGGCATGTGACGCCTTAGCTTTCCCATAAACCAAGTTGAAAATCCCGCGCCCACGCATCGACGGTCGTTCCCTTTTTCGTCGCACAGACCTGCTGATAACATTAATCGTGGAGGCCATTGTGGTCCAGCTGTGTTGCACTTGTTACGAGCTGTACCTAGTGCAGCGGACCGAGTGGGCGAGGCTGCTGGGAGTGCTGGCTATGCTGGGGCTTCCGGGGCCGGTGCTGCGCCAGTTGGCCAATTCAGACACGAGGGTGAGTGCGTGATTAGGGTAGTGGATGGCCTGCTGGGGGGGGTGTCAGAGTGGCAGTCCCGGCGGGCGGGGGACTTCCACGGGGACGGTGAGGATGAGGGAACGTGCGGTGCATGGCGACTTCCTAATGCGGAACAACCATGACGAAGCACCGCGCCACGAGGCTGTGGCCCTTTTGACCGGAAGTCAGTAGCCAGGTCCAAGCCAGCGAAGGACACAGTACCTTCTGCAGTCACTGCTGTATGGACCATGGCGTAGATCGGCTTGTTGCATGTGGGTTGCCTAAGCCGGTGTCTTGCTTAGGAAATGCGAACGTAGGACAAGAGTGTGGCAGTGGCGTGCAGCAATACCCACGCGTCATCGCGAATGTTACCTCAGCTGGGATCCGTCGTTCACCATCCATCGCTAGCCAGCCAGCCAGCTAGCCAGCCGTCAAAGACTCACTGGGCCTGCATATTCCGTAATCCATAATATTGTGTATTTGTGTGCCCTGGCTACACTACGGCCAGGTTATTGACGACAGTGATGATGGGTCGGACGACGACGATGATGATAACAGCAAGGGAGGGGACGACGACGATAAGCAACGCGGCAGCTTGATTGTGGGCCGCAGTGTTGACGGTGACGTCAGAGACCGGGACCCGAACCATGCACGCGACGGCAGCGTGCAGGGGGGCAAGGCGCTAGCCGGCCCGCAGCTAATGGATGCAGAGGCGTCTTCTGCAGCAGAGCTTGCGAGGGATGCCATAAAAATCACGGGCATGCCATCTGTTCCCACTGGGCCTAATGCGGATTCGGTGGTAAAAAACATCGTGCGCATCCAATCCCAACGAGAGCCACGCAAGGAAATGCGGGATGAGGGTGCATCCGCGGCCGTGGCCGCCGCGCCATCCGGCAAAACAGGTGCCCCTGATCTGGGCGCCGTCGATGTAATTGCATCATCAGGCTTTCAGCAGGTGGGCGGTTACCGCTTATTCATTTTTGCGGAAGGAAGGCGTCATACGTCGATACAAATGTACAGTTTACTGCAGCTGTACCAGATGTGTTCCTCCCGGTATTGAGATTGCGAGGCATAAGAAACCGACAGCCGCGTAGACCCTTATGCCCTGGTGCTTAAACACTCCGGCATTGGGCATACTCCGGTATTTCTTCACGCCGTAACGTTCTTTGGTTGGCCTTTTGGCGCGGCGGCCAACCTCGTCGCTCGCCCTTCATGTTCGGTCTGTATGTCATCATCCTCTCTCTTCTTTTCCCACGTGAATTGGGCCCTCACAGGCAAATCCAGTCATGCGCGCGGTGTCTCCCCACAAGGGTACGCACGCTGGGGGAGCTTCCAAGAGAGCCGTCCAGTCCAGGATGCGGATAAATGGCAAGACGCTGCAGCCGTCGTTCTGGAACGTGTCCAAGTTTATGGTGCGCAGTGTGCATCGCCGATGGCTGCCAGTGATTCAAGGAGATGCGTTTGCTAGGGTGACTAATGTACCAGCTTCCTGAACTGACTGCATTTTTGTGGGGGGCTGGAAAGTGGCATGATGGTACACGCTAGATGGTACACGCACGAGCGTGGTCTGCAGGCGTGCGTAGCGGGTAGGTTTGCTTCTGCGTCATGATACACCCGGCCTAACGTCGGGCTGGGTCGAATTCACCTTCCGTGCGTTAGTACACATCAACCACTTCCTCGCAAGCAGAGCGCTCAAAATCGTCCCTTGAGCTGTGTGTAGATCCAGACATTCAGCAACATTTGGGCACCCTGACCATTTTTCTCTTATCCATCTCCCCCTCCATAGCCCTCCCGCGAGCCGCGCCGCGCCGCCTCTGCTGAACCTCACCGCCGTGATCACATCTCCCTTTTTGAAAGGTTCCCTTCTTCCTGTGGAATCTGGCGGTCATCTTGGTGTATGCGGTGTCGCTGGTGAAGCTCAACGGCATGCAAGGTCCGCTGGCGTCTCTCAACATGGCCTCCCACGTGACCTACCGCTATACACGGGTGCGGGCCATCGCGCTGGCCTTCGTAATTCAGGATGACGTGGACTCCAAGAGGGTATGGCGAGAACTGCTTGTGAACGAGCTGGGACTGTTCGAGGGCGAGTACAACGCGGTCATGTACGGTGGAGAACCCAGCTCGATGGTAAGTCAGGGCTGATTGGCTGTTAATCCATAATAAGCATTTCGGTTTTTGATAATTGCTTGAGCCGTGTTGAGCCGTAGATTGCGGCGCGCTCTTACCTGAGCCGCGCATGGCAGACATGTGCACACCGGGCATGTAGTACAGCTGTGAGCTCAAGGGCGTTTACCCTTCCATCCTGCTGCCCGCGCCCTAATCCCGAAACGCCCGCAGGCCAAGAGCACCTTCCGGCGGGTCGTTCCAGCGGGCACCTTCGCATCCAGTTCCTTTTCGCAGGCGTTCTTTCGCAACAAGGCCTGCTTCCGGTATGATCAGAGTACTTGCTTCCCACCGGGCCACGAATACTACGAGGTGGGTACGCGAGTAAGGTTGATGTGGAGAGGATTCAGGAGCTTCCGCCCAGTTCCGCCGCTTACGGTGCAATGCACACCTTGTTGTCGAGTCTATGCAAGCGCGCCAGAGTACATCTTAGCTTTCATCTGAGATTTTCCGGCCTCGGCGTGACGACGGACGTAACATGTGTCGGCTGCCGCTCGTATGGCATTTGTGTTCGTTCCAGTTCTAGACACCATGCGCCAGTGCTTACACTGTCCCGTATTCCAGGTGACCCACAACGGCCTGGATGTGATGGTGCGGCGCATGCTATCTGAAATGAACCTTCTTGCGTTGGACACGGATTCAGACGCGGTCTATAACAGTTCCAGGTAGCTAAAGGGTGCCGGGACACGTAACCGGTACACGACGTTTCGGGTGTGCGCCTTGAAGGCGGATCCTTGAAAGCGACTGGGCTAAGGGACTGCATTACCGGGGCGCAAGTGTTTTGCGGCAAGCAAGGGCATCTGTATGCGATTATGTGCGTTCCGTTTGACAGGATCCATTGTGGCAAGACTTAACCTCTTGCTTCCGGATTTAGGTTGAGGGAGTGCGTGAGCACATGCGACACGCCGCGTATCCTGACACGTGCTGTAGTGGATAGCGTTATGGTGTTACACCGTGCCGACAAGTCGTACCTAACTTTCCAGAGGGCTTGTGCACGGAGTTCTTCGAACCCCAATACATATCCACGTACCTCCGGCATGCCATCCCAAACGCAGGTACGCGTTCATGGCGGCGGTTGGTGCGAACGACCTGTACGAGGGACTGCAGCAGGCGGCGCAGCTGTTCGTGGACTACTCAATTGCGAGATATAATGATGTCTCCATGCTGCACACGGTGGGCTATTGTTTGTTGGCGCCTGCAGGAAACTGCGTGGGGGACAGCCCCTGCTCTTGCCAGGGACTGACGGCGGGCCCCTCGTGATTTCACGAAGATTGGAAAGGGGGGCCGTTTTGTTGCAATCAGTGCCTATACCTGCCAGCCGGTACCTTCAACTTTCTCATGCATTGTTCAACCCAGCTTGGCGGTCGCGGGTTTGTGTGGCCAGGTTCAATGGTTTCATACCCAGCCTAAATGGTTTGTATGTCTTACGTAGGGGGATGCTCCCGCCCGGATGTTTCCTGTTGCATTGCTCTCCGCTGTCAGTTGACCTGCAATCCTGCATGAGATTGTATTATAATCTGTTAATATCTTATTAAGTTGTGCTGTACCTTGCCTTACGACCCCGCAGGTGCTGCTTGTCGTGTCGGTTATCCTAGTTTTGGGCTTCTTCCTGTTGGTGCTGTGGCCACATATCAGGTTGCTATTGCGGGATGCGACCCGGTTGGGTGCCCTGCTGAGCATGGTACCGCCCGAGATGGACGTTCGGGCCCATGTGCGAGCGGTGCTGCGGAGGGCGGGGGGACGCGCACTGAGGCAGACAGCGGTGGCCACGACTGCGGCCAAGGAAGCTACCGCAGCTGCGACAGCGTTAAGAAAGTTCTCCAGCGATGGCAAGACTGCGGCGCAGGCCGGGACGGCGTGAGCTGTACGTATCCCTGATGCGTGGATCTAACGACAATCTCAATAAAGATCATGTGTAGGGCTGGTCAAAGCAAGGCGGCCCTTATGAGGGCGAGGTTTAGTTGATGTTGCAGTTCCACCTGTCCGTACGGTTTGCCATGCATTACCGGTGACATTACCATGAAACCCACGTCCTGTATGTGTGTTTTGTCGCCAGTGCATGGAGGTGCATGCATGCCAAGGTGCCATGCATTATCAGGTCCGCCGCTGGTTAATGTTTCGGAATGGCATGGTTTGGTTATTTGGGATCTTCCAAAATTTTATACAATTGCTTGGAGCGACGCCAAGTCCGTGCCCAAGTACGCGTGTTTGCGTAAATCCATCGAATAGCACCAAGTAAGCAGTCTTTCGATATTTACAATATGCTTATAGCGTAAAGACGTGGTATTCGTCCTCGTCGTCCTTGTCTTCAATTGCTTAATCGTTTTCCTTGGCAATGCTATGATTACATACGGGGCAGCTGAGTTGCGGCTGCAGAAATGCGATCGATCCCACAGATGGTTTTACTTGATGGCCATGGCCTATCTAGGCGGTTACGGCGTTCGAAGAGGAAATGTTTCGCTATATATTGGTTTTACATTCGACTGCCATTCACTATATACACCTAAATTGTGTCTACGAGGTGCAAATCCCTCAAATCGGGTCTAATATTACCAAAAGGCCACAGCCTGCTGGGACCCGATGTTCTTTGTGCTAGAGGACATACAGGCGGCGGAGGGCTCGCTCACTCCTACATGCGTATAGTGGGTAACAACCTGGTATCTATCAACGTTTCTCACTGGTTCAGGGGAATAATGGCTGCATTCAACGCCATGTATGTGAAAGTTTTAGTTAGCAACCCAAAGGGCCATGCATACGGCGGTGTTTGTGCTTTTCACAGAAGTCTTTACTTTGCTGACCCATACCTGCAAGCTATATATATATATATATATATATAATATACATATATATACATATGTGTATGTATGTATAGTTGGCATGTTTTAACGGTGGAGTAGTCTTCTGCAGGTTTTCATTCAAAGTTTCAATGACCTATCTCATAATTTATAATAATCCATCCTCTCACCATGTGCCATTGATGGGGAGGATGAGCGATCGAGGCATAATTGTTTCGTTTGCAAACTGAAGGTCGCAATTGGGGGGAGATGACGGCGGTGTGGCATATTGAACTTAAATCGCACTATATATCATTGGTGGCAATTGCCACCGTTGTTGCTGTGACCGCGGCGCCACCATGTGGCCATGAAAAAGCCGCCCAGTGAAAACTGTGCCGAGCCGAGCCAAGCCGAGCCATCATATATGTACACAAGCCACCGCCGAAATGCTTTATGCTGAGGGGTGTTACACTGTGTGTTACACTGTTGCAATGCTGCATTCTAATTGTACATCGATATCCTGATCGGCGGGGATGTAATGATAACATAAAGGAACCACATGTATGCATGCTTGCATGGTGGCGTTGTCGTCTAAAGGCACCGGCTCATAGCACGGCGGGTGTGGAGACGATGCGATATGTCCCAATAAGTTTCCTACAAGGTGCACTATTTATTTGGTGTTACGCTGTGGGCGACCCGCCCTGCAAAGACGAGCACTATATCTATCACATTATTAGTATTGCGGGAACATGCAGAACAAGGCCAAGTCCTGTATAGAACCACGCCCAAGATTGTATATACACTGTGAACGACTCACCCTGCAAAGACGAGTGCTGGGGCCCTGAGGGCACACGGCTTCATCTGTCTGTCCTGCCGCATGCTGGCCCAGCAAGAGCAAATAAAAACTCAGAAGCCCTAGCATAGCTGCTAAAAGAGCACAGAGCTGCACCAAGACGCCACAAAAGAATCCTAGGAAAGGGGACACCTAGCTGCTCAAAATCCGAGAACCACTCTCTCCTACACCTGTTTTATCTCTGTTATATCCACCCACAGCAAAGTCTCAATCGAAAGATGCCAGACAATTGGCCATCTCGGATACTACCAGTAGATATATACCCCAGGATACTACACCACCACTATAATCTCTCTATATATTAAATTATATATTATAATGTATGTACATGGTACATGGTATCCTGCCTTAGTTGTACATGGCGCAGCAGGGCCCCCGGTGCTCGTTTTTGCAGGGCGCACTGGCCGCCCCAACAGCCAAGCAAATTGGTTTATCTATTTGGGGTGTTACACTGTGGGCGACTCGCCCTACAAAGACGAGCACCGGGGGGCCTGACTGGACCGAGCCACAGCGCAGGGGAGGGGCACGTGGCTTTGTCTGTCTGTCCTGCCACGTGCTCCCCCTCTCACTCAGACCAGCTAGAGCAAAGAAAGACTCAGAGGCTCTAGCCTGGCCACTAACAGAGCACTGAGGAGCACCACGAAAACAAGGAGGGAGCTAAAGAAAACAGGGGGAAACTAACTGCACAAGGAAGGGGACTACTCTCCTTAAGCACAAAACTGACCTAGCAAGAAGCCCTCAGCGGAGAGATGCCAACAGGAGAGCACACTCTTACACAGCCAAGAAGGAAGAACCCAGCTAAAGACAGAGGGGGGGATGACGAGCCAAATTGGCGCCCCCCTAGAAAGCCTCCCCGCCCCACCCACAGCTGGCCTCACAAACTCCTGCACTGCACAAGAGGGCCTGACTGCCTCCCCCAAAACCCTCAGAACCCGGTGCCTGGACACAGGCTCCTCCAGCTACGAGACCCTGGAGGGTCCACCCTCTCCCTGCCCCTCCTCAAACACTAGACTACCTACCCCTTCTCTCCAACTCTCCTCCTCTCTCCCCCTTCTACCTCCTCAAAACTCCCGCCCTAAGAACCCTGCTGCTCTTCACTCTCTGATGGGGGTTTTGTGTTCCCAAGTCACATCATGCCCCTGCCTTACATGCGTCATAGCACTCACAGTTTTTCCAAGCATCAGACCCCTATTTCGGATGGTCAATTACTATTCCTACTTCTGTACCTTATATGACCGTGTCACCTTGGCAAATCGACCACTTCAGATAACTTATCGGGATTGAATTAATGTCCTTAGGGTCCATCGGTGATGAACTGGTATTGTACCAATTGTAGTAGTTGAGTGCCCAAAAGGCCTCTGGAGATATTGATGATGCTTCTTGCACTTTATGATAGTGTGTGCCGTACATCTACGACTACTACAGGTGTTGTGACAAACAAGTAAGGCATGAGAGACAGCATGCTAGCATCCGTTATCACCAGCAGAGTATGTGGGCTGGTGCTTGCTTGTAAAGACATGGCTGCAGTCTAGAACACCTAGATTGGACATGCAAAAGCCCAACATATAACATTACCACTGCCCTGGGTTACGGTTACTGAACCCCACCCTGGGTTACCCCTCCCTCCCCACCGGTATAACATTACCCCCACCCAGGTTACCGTTATTGACCCCCTTTGTAATGAGGTGTTGTCCGTAGCCGCCTTCCACTACTAAGGCTTTCACTACAAGACAGACATTCTTATTTTATGCATCAAAGTATTCCTCACATACTCCGTATTTTCTCTGGATGTGGCACACTGATCATCCATTCCACGCTAGCTAAACGTCAAGCACGTGCAGGATAAGGAAAGGACTCAAGCTATCTTTTCGAGAGTACGTACTAATTGCTACTGTATTACATGGGTTACCGCGGCACAAGCGGTCAGGATCGCTGTAAGCAGGCAGGTCGGAGAAGGCCAGCGGGGAATATCCGAGTCTGCCACAACAAACCTCTTGGGCATCGTTTACAATGCACATACAGCAGCCTGGAGACGACAGAAACGGTCGCAATCAACACCCAAGGTGTCAAGATGCAATTTAATGGACTGAAAGGAAAACCGCCGTAATATAAAATCTTTTTGGACCATGGATACGCAGCATCCCAGACATCAATCCAGCGAATATTAGTGATCGTGGGGACGGAACGCAGACTGGGAAAAAGAAATACTTTCCGTGTTGCAAAATTGTAACTCGATTCCTCGACAACCCTGCAAGAACCTACCGCCATAAATTGCACAAAGGCGAGCAACGTCATTGGCGATCTCTCAGCGTGGGAAGGAAGTACTTCACGGCTCAAGGCCATCTAGGAAATTGAAGAATGTCCCGCCCATCATCCCGTGCTCGTTGATGGCGGTTCGAAATACAGCGGAACGACAGGCTCAGGCATAAAAATGGTCATATCTTTGGAACACGACGCTAACGCAGTTCATATGGGACTGTGAACACGCACGTACGGGCTATAACAGTGTGCAAATACACACGTATTTAATACTGGTAGTCACTCTGCGTGATGAGGCCCTCCACACCCGTCCAAACCAGCATAATGTATCGGAAGTCCACCAGCAATCTCCCCTCCAAAGGAGATTGACATGTCCAATCTTAACACAGGCAAATGTTGCCTTTAAAATATCAAGTACCTGTTAAGCTCCCCACTGCAACAGATTAGGTTGCGCATCTCCAGCTAAGGATATTGAAATGGCAGCATTCCGAATGGCCTGGTGGAATGACCTGGTGATGACCATAATTTATGAATGATAATCTACAGCTTGCGTGCTTGCTCCTGAATCCGCATATAACACAGGGCAAATTTCTCCGTTACATCTCATACCCGCTCCTGTGTTTTAGCATGCCCACCGTCTGTGCCTTAGCCACACAATTACTGACTTGCCGGCTGCATCTTGGCTGCCCGCGCAGATGGAAGCCGCGGCGTCAGGCCGGCCGCCAAGTACACCTCATCCACCAGGTGCATGCTGGCGATGCTGTCTGCCGCGTCGTCCGACAGGATGATGGACGCCATGAGCAGCGCCCTGAGGGCATAAATAAGGGGAGTGGATAACACGAATGGGCCTGGGAGATAGAACCCCAATTGGCCAGCAGCTCTACGGGCCATATGCGACGCCGTACCGCCTCCTGACTGCAAGCGCAAACTAGGACTCTGCTTGGATGCATCCGTTGGCCTAGGCTTCAAACACACTGCATAGCCCCGGTGATCAAGACACGATTCTCCACAGGAACCGGATTTCTTGCTTACCCCTCATCTCCATCCTTGGACGCGTCCTTAACGCGCCGCACGTCGCGCGCAAAGCGTGAGAGTTGGTAGTAATAGGTGCTTTCGCCGCTGCCATAGACCCGGTTAACTGTGGTGCTGACACCGCTGCCATTGTCATTGACGTTGCCTGTCTCGGAGGCGGCCGCAGTTGTGGTTAACCGCACCACGTTACCGAAGACAGGCATGATGAAATTTGAGCAGTGAAGGTGGCCTCTGGATTAACGCAAAATCGGGTTGGCATGATAGGCCCTTTACTTTCCTGCCAGGTCATGTGCATATACAGTGAAGCAGCAAAATGGCTAAGGGCTTTTACTTGCTTCAAAATGCCGGTTCACACTATCTTCTAAACACTCTTTCCAGGAGAAATTCCAACCCCACGCGTATTGCACGCTGCAGTTAAAAGGGAATGCAGACAACCATATCCGACGCGCCGTAGCTCTATATTCAACTAGCATCGCTAGACTTAGAATTCCTCAGGGGTTTCGTCCCGGCTTTTCAAGACATTTATACACGATGTCTGTTCTTCCCAAACGTGGTCTCTACGCGTACTTGCCTATCGCCACGCACATCAATAGTGCTGACCGGGAAAGGTCCGTCGTGCTGAAGTGACGCCCGAAAAGAGGCCCGCAAGCCGGTGTTGCTGCCCTCCAGCCAGCGCAGCGTGCCGTTCATGGCTACGTCGACAACCTGTTAATTCAATGAAGTTTGCCCATGCAGCATCACAAACACTGGTGTGACAGACTGCCGCCGGCGGCGACCATCACAAGGCGGGTGCAAGCGGATGTCCCGGAAAAAACACTGGTTTGAATGCTATGCAGCTGCCAGGATGGATAATCTCGGGGCTGTTCGCACAAGCGTTCTGCGGAATTCTAGTCCGGACAGCATGTGCCGCCATATGCCGACTGCTTAGTGACCCAGATTTATATCATGCTTGAACACACCTTACCTGCGACTTTGGGGCCATAACAGCAGCCGCTGATTCTACCACTGGCTGGCCACCCACGAGGCTCCGGATCGCGTGCAGGCAGTAACAACCAGCGTCCATCGCTGCGCCGCCTGACAGGTGTTAAAGTAAACGCGCAGTCCAAGTATGCATTCACTTATCAATGGAGCATCGCATACAAGCGGATTGCCGATCAGGTGTTCCCATACCGCGATATCAGGAGGATCTGGGAGTCTAGATATGCTCGTACTGACGATCGAAAAGTGCCAAATGCCAGCAAGATTTCGGTTGTCGCAGCATAAACGCACCTGGCGTCAAGTGCTCATGGCGTGAACCATGCAAATGCGAGATCCCAAGCATTTGCACCACACAATGCAATGCCGGTCAGGTAGCCTTTATTACGACATGCTTGCCGCTGCAGCAGCCCTCGTCGTTCAGGTAATGCACTGATGTTGCCCAGGGCCGTATGCAACAGGCACGCTCGCCAGCTCACCGGCAAGGCTCTCCTGGAATCGGATATTGGTGCCGCCAAAAACCCACTTCGGGATGAGCACCGCCACATCCACGGACCTCAGTCGCCCGAGCACCCCCCCTGAGGCCTCTTGGCCGCCGGGCAAATCGCTGCTGACGCCTAATGCGGGCGAGCCCAGCAGGGCGCGCAGGTGTTCCATAAGTGGGTGCTCCCGATAATGGAAGGCCTCTCGGCACACTAAACCGCGGCTGCGCGCCAAGTCCTGGACCTCCCTGTGAGCAATTGACAACAATGCAAAGCACTGGTCGATTTCTGCACAGCTCCTTAGATTGCAAGCTACCCAATGCACACATTAAGTATCTGCCAGCTGCTTAGAGCTTTACGCCATCGACTTGTACTGAATCCAGAGCCTTGCACTTGTGCCTTGAACCCTTGCACTTGTGCTACAACGCGCCGTTGACTGAAGCTACGGGCAACGGAGTGCCCAGGATATTGGCTGCTTCCACATTTACGGTTACGTCTTATGTCTCATCTCTTACATCTGTTAACCTGCCCGGCTCATCTGCATATAGTTTGTGGTTCACCAGCTGGGACCAAGTTTGACTTTTCAAATACCCAATTGGGCTATCTCGCAGCGGGGACTGCTTGTCCATTGAACCTACCTCCTCACGGGCTGCTTTGCTATCGGTCTGTCAGGCCTTCCTACCGTGCTTCCTCTGCGTTAGCGGTGAAGGGCTTCTCGCAAAGGACGTGTTTGCCGGCCTTCAGTGCAGCACGTGTCCACTGCCCATGAAGACCGTTGGGAAGACCAACATACACGGCGTCAACGTCGGGATCCGCCAGTAACGCTTCATACGAGCCGTATGCGCGAGGGATCCTGGGAAACCGCGACATAAACACATTTCAGCGAGAGAGAAAAACACGGACCAGATTTGCAAGCACGGAAAACCTGTTGACTTTCACACAAACATGTAAGGACCTGGTAAATGGGACCAACATTCAACTTGGTGGAGTTTAATTTCTGGCTTTTGCCGTTGATGATAAGCCTATGTAAATTCCTGCCCGCAGCTTTGGAGACCGAATGTTATAAAGAACAATATTACGACATGCGGATAGGTAAAGGCATACCCACCCATGCTGTTTGGCATAATCGCGCGCGCGATTCCCGTCCCGTGCTGCCACCGCAACGACCTCCGCTTGTGGGACTCGACGAGCTGGCCAAATCATAGCATACGTGGCTACCTGTACCATGTATTTCAAGTTTAAAACAGTATAAAACCCGGAAAACATATCGGGCAGAGACGTGCACAACACCTGCGATGCGCCCAGCATTCCGACGCGCACAGTGGGCTGAGATTTGAGATTTCCACCGATTCCCAAGAAGTTTGCAACCCGTTGCAGTTGGCCAATGTCTAGGATGGCGGGTGGAGACATTGTGGATATGCTCACAATGAAGTCCGACAGTTTGAGGAGATTTTAAAACTGAAATCTGCAGCATACAATAAATACAGTTTACTTTTGCAGTAATTTTATTTTGAATATCTTGTGCTTCAACCTTAGCAAGAAAGTGGAAGTTTGCGCATAAGTGGTTGCCGGCCGTACCGGCATCGCCAGACAGACTTTCAAACTTCGGCTGTAAGTAGCTATCTATTATGGTACACTTGATTTTTGCAGCAACTGCAACGCATCTGCCACTAGTCGCAGTTCCAGCAACTTTTGATAATATCAGTGTGCGCAACAGATGCAATCATCAGATGCTCTTTGTTTACATTAATATATTTGTGCGTATGATACGATGCTTTGTCATGTAACACTTATGTTGAACATAGGGAAACCGGGTTGAAGCGAGTTGAAGGAGGCAGCCTAAAATGAACTTGCTCAGGATTGCACTTTTATGCGCGTTAGTTGCTTCTGCATCTTGCCAAAGCCGTAAGGATTTTTTACGTCTTGTTTTATTGGTGCGGCTTGCGTCGATTTCGGTCCTGACGGAAGTTGCCGTCCCCCGCGGCATCCTGCAGTCCCGCAACCGCCACCCGCTCCGGACGGTAGCACTCCAGCGCCACGGATTCAGATTGTAAACGCGTCTGATTATGGCATTTTCATTGATGTGTACGGCAACGGTCAGGTGTTTGACTCGACCAACTTGACCCAGCTCGTCGGCCCAGTCGACCGGTCCGATGGCATCAGGCGCATAGGCTTGCATGGTGCGGATGCGGGCAGTGCACGCAACGAGGGAGGGATGATGAGGGTTGTAGAAAATTGCAACCAGCAGAGCATAGCATGATGCCGTGATCAATCCGCCCCATGATAGGAATATCGTGGATGCCACCTGCACGGTCAAGCAGGCATACTTCACCGATTAATACAAAGCACCCAAATCATAAACATAAGCTGTTTGTTGCGTCTCACACACCCTATAGTGCATCTTGCTCATACAATAGGCCCCTGGTGATGTGGGTCAGGTATCTGCTCTGCATCATTTGGACGCACACGAGCCGTGTCGCTGCTCACCGCCACCGGCGTCCCTAACTTTGGCACCTATAATTGGTGCTCGTGTCAGCCTCGACGCACATGTTCCTCACGCTATTGGCCTCCTATGCACGTTTGCAGGCTTAGTTCTGCCGGATCCGCTGCCCGCCGCATGGGCCAACCTACCTTCCTTACGGACACTCATGATTGACTGTATCGGCGATTCTGGGGCTGGCGCTGTGGCCACTTCAGCTGCGGGCGGCAGCACGAGCGCGGCGCTGGGGCGGTTCGGCAGCAAGGAGCAGCTTCAGAGCCTTGAGAAATTAATCAGCGCCCGGATGAATGCCACTGTTTCAAAAATCCGTAATGTCACTATTGTCAATTGCGGTATCCAGGTGGGGGAGGAACCGCGTGTGGGCTCTCGTAGACCATGCTTACCTGAAGGGATTTTGACTCATCGCGGGGAGGTGGTGCCGTAGAACAGCGGCAGACACAAGGGGTACATGATGCGACCAGATGATGCGCATGTGACTTGCGTGAAGGTATTGTGATGACATAGGAGACGGTTTATGGTGCAGTGGCATTGCCTGCCCAGGGCCATTACGGCGAGGTGTGGCGGGACTACCTGAGGGACGTCCAGGTGGTTAACCTCAGTGGTAACGCACTGACCGGCGACTTCAAATCCATCGACTACTTTGACACAGCCTGCAACGACACTTTTGCGGGTAAGAGTTATGGGTGTGAGGATTCAGAGCCAGATGGAAATAGCAGAAGAGAACAGAGCTTGAATCATCCGAGCAAATTTGTGTGCAAGCATCTATTTGCGAGTTGTACTTGGGAACAGAGGGAATTCGAGTTTGGCGCATGCCAGAGGAAATGTTCACTGTCGAGGTGCATGAACGGCACTGCGAGCTAGTCTCTCGTTCACCGATGCCGCATCTAGCTTGGGTATCATGCGAGAGTATCTCATCATGACCAGCCAACCCCACTCTGTCACAACGAACAAATTGCTTCAGGCGATGACTACGGAGACCCGGACTGCGCTCTGGAGCAGTCGCTTGACGTTTCCCGCAACAAGCTCTCGGGACCCATCAGCACAGGTGCCTGGCTGGGCGACGATGTGACTGACGCAATCTGCTCCACCGCCTGCATCAGCCTGGTGCTAGCACCTGGCGTCACTAATGAGGAAGTGCTGTGCAGGGCACCCCTGCTCGTTTATGCGCTGGTAGGTAGGCTGGGGCAGCACATAACGATGGCACAGTTTATCATAGTTACATCAACCCAGATGCCACCTATTGCCGCATCATCACTTGTGATTGCAGGACAACCCAGGCCTTGTCTACCGCGAGGGCATGCATTTCGGCAGCGGCTATGTGACTCGTGACCACAGCAATTGGTGCTTCATCCCCGCCTCGCGCTGGGTGCTGCCCACAATGTGGGCTATATTCCTCACGATGATGGTGGTTACGCTGGCCATCACACTGTACGCGCGGGTGCGCCTCAAGCGGGTGCCCTTCCGGTGGGTCGCGGCGGGGCGGGTTGATGGCGCGGGGTTAAGGCTGTGCTTCGGCACCTCGGAGACGTGGTTGCCGGTGGTTGTATCCGAGTCATAGCCCCACATGTTGGAACCCCCAGACCCGCATCCAGACGCCCGCGCTGGATCCTGGGCAGACCACGTGCACGCCTATGTTGCCGAGCGCAACCTTGTAGTTTATCTGCAACATCCCTTGCCGTCCACTGTTATCTCCTAAAATCTCCAGGATGAAACCGGCTACCTTTGAGGTCCTGGCGCGGGGTAATCCAAGTTCGCTGAATAGCCGGTCATCCTGCGGCCGAGACGCATCCCTCGCGAGCGGTGGTTACGTGGGGCTCGCGGGTAGTGCAGGCGCTCTGGAGCTGGCGGAATATCAGGCAATGATTCCCAAGGCCTCAGCCAGCGCGTTCAGCAACGGCGCGCCCCTCAGCAGAGGCAGCGAGGCCAGTAGCAGGAACGCGGCACAGCAGCCTTTTGTCAATGTAATAGGGCTTCAAACTGCGACATTGCCAGTATCCTCACCGCCAATAGCGGCGCTGGCGCCGACGTTCATTGGCTCCGGGACAAGCGCCAGCGGCAGAGGTAGCAGCACCACCAAAGGTGTTGGCCTCCCTGATCTGCCACAGGGCCGCAGCGGTAAGCAAGACCCCAATGGCATCCGAGTTGCGCTGACAGCCGGCTTTGAAGACAGCAGCGATGCAGCTGGAAACGGCTTTAAGCCCAGATCGGATCCTGTTAAGGAGCTGTGCGACGCTTCCGACCTGGATCCAAGATCTGGGAGCCACAGCAACGGACTGACGCTGGATGCGCGCGCTGCGATGGCGGCGGGGCGGGCCTCTGGCGGCGGCGGGGCGGCTCTGGGGGATGTCAGTGGTGTTGAACGCACCTGGCGAACAGTGCTTTGGGCAGTGCTACTTCGTGCATTGGAAATTCTCGGCATGCAGCTGCGCACGCTGCTAATTCTGGGCATGTTCGGGCTGGAGTGCTACTGGGCCTATGGTCTTATCCTGTACCGTGGCGGGTGGCAGGTACGTATGAGCTTTACCAGCGCACCAGCAAATGTCCGGCATGTTGGTCATGCCTGTCTGGCTGGGAATCAAGCAGCTTTAGTGGACGCACTGTGAAAGTTGCAGCTGCATGCTTGAAGTACGCTGATACTCAGTTTCAATTTCCTGGCTTTGCCGAAAGGTATAATGTGCAGTGCCCTGGCGCCTTGACTTTTAGTCAATTGATCTGTTGCATCCGGCACGAGTTGCAAAACGGCATTTTCTATCTGTAATGACCCCGTCGCTTCCACTTGTATGTCCGCATTCCCCAACAGCTGTTTTTGCTGATCCCCAATTACCTGGAGCAAACGTTGGGGGGCATCGCTATGCTGCGCGCCTTTATGGCGGGTACACATGGCCGCTGGAAGTACGTTGCGCCGGTACCACTACTGCCCTTCACTATGTCCGCCGTCTACTTGGTGTATGGCTTTATCGCCTACCCCTTTGGATGGGCGGACCTTGGGCCGGTGTCTTGGGAGAAGTGAGCGTGTGGGGGGAAATGAACAGGGCGAAGCGAAGCGATGGCAGTACATGGAAATTGAGCCTGTTTTATCTTTTCTGACGAGATTAACATAACGTGATGGCTAGCCTGAAGCCAACTCTTATGCGCCACATTCACGTGTAAATGCGCATTGCAGCGCTTTTACTAGGTCAGGTTTTGATTCTGTGGCGATTTGGCCACACGTAAGCTCGGCTACTTGGAGCTGAAGGCCTGGCGTTTATAGTGGAGTAGAACACCTGTCGGCCAACACGCCCGCATTGCACCAAACAGCAATAATGCCGCTTTGGCGCCCTTCCCCCCGCGCAGGTTCATCGACTTGATGGATTCGTGTGGGGTGCTGAGCAGCACTTGCTGGGCCATCTACTCCAGTCTGGCATACTGGCGGGGAAACAGTGTCAATACATCATACCAGTATTTCAACACGGTGAGTTGGGGTGACGGACGGACAGTAACAGAGGATTCCCTGTCAATGCAAAATGTAAGTTGACGATGCATGTGATCCTGCTATTTGATGTTACATTTATCCTGATCTCGTAACGTAAGCGCCTCGTCGAGCGTGCCCGCTAAGTTTGTTTTTCCTTGCGCCTGCACAGTATATTTTCGTGGGCATGATGCTCATGTGTTTCACGGATCTGCTGTCTACCGCTCACCACTTGGCCAGCACGCTACAGGTGTGCATAGCCTAGGGAAGGGAGTGCTGGGGAGGGGTTATGGCATATGCAATGAAGTACATTTGCAAAGTGCTTTCAACGCATAGGGAATCGGCCACCCTGCATACGTTACCGACCATGGAGGCATGCAATAGTATTGGGATTAAAGTTCCACTGCTGCCCGGTTGGTCTGTGATACTCAGCATGCCATTCACCACGCCTCTAGAATCACGCTTCAATTTCGTCCATAGTTTGTCACTACAACGCTGTCTAATCATGGCATTGGGCATACCCTATGGCTTCAGATCAGCTCTGAAATGCTCTGGTTTAATGCTTTTAGGTACCCTTCAAGCAATGGCTGCGACGTGAGCTGGATGTTCGTAAAGTTAAGGTGGAGCCCGATAAGTCGCATCGCCTGCAGGGCGATGGTAACCTGTGAAATGGAATGCATTGAACGGGATCAATTTTCGTGTCGATGGGCATGTATTGGTGTTGCTGCTATGTGCATCGGGTATTATTCGCTCCTCTGATCGCTAGCAGGCGGTATGGGAACGCACACGCGTCGGCGTTCTCGGCGATGCAAAATGGACCAGGAATGAGAGGTGTAAGGTTTGGTGGTGAAGTGTCATTCACTATGCGGAAACAAATGCGAATTTCCCTTCGTTGGGCCTAAACTGGGTAAGATGCCGTGGGATTGGTGCAGGAGGGTGAATTTACGCAATGTTGAATACGACTTCAACACGGTGTTGCATGAAGTGATAGGGGGTCACATATTTTATCTTAAGTGTATACATTGTTGCCTAACGATATTTGCACTACAAATCACGACTCATATTTTATGCCATGTACGTGAATATCTAGGAAATTTCCTTGTGCGTCTGGCGCGAATTTGGCTGATTAGTGGTAAGGGTATATCTTGAAGAACAGCGAGTATCTAGCCAGTTGTTAATCGGAGCGGTGAACTGCATGCACCATTACACAGTAAGGCATGTAGCTGACTAAAAGGTTTCGGATTTAGCTTTAATATCGTTTGCCCAAATATTACATGCGGTTACTGGCGCGTTGCCAGCTCTGATGAAACGAGCAACATGTGCGGCAGAGTGAAGCGCGCCGCCACGATTCCATGCCTGTTGGTCTAATGCGGGTCTTATGCGGGTGTTGTCGAAGACTCTCGGCCGGCCGCGGGGGTGCCCACTCTTCGCAGAGTGGCAAGGTGGGCGCGAGCCAGTGCCGGCAGCTCCACCTCCTTGTCCACCCACCGGCAGTCCTGAAACGAATGATCGCCGACAAGGTCACAAGTAATTAATTATTCCTATCCTCAGCATAGGTTCATCCTCCTGATGAACCCTGCTGAAATCAGTATTCACCGGCGCAATGCCTACAGAATATGTTCCTTCAATCTGTGTGTGTCTCTCTCGTGGATGTCAGTCCGTCAGTCGATCAACCGCAGATTTCACAGACAAAGCTGACAGGGCACATTCCTTATTATTCTTGGCAAGGCATACGGGAAGATGATTTGCTTGTACGGTGACTGACACCCTAACAATAGCAGAACAAGGATTCCAAGCGCTTACCAATGGCTCATCGTGGCACCAAGGTGTGGGCACCACCCAGGCCCTGCCTCCCAACTGAAACATTGCCGCCTGCGTTGCCCATGCGTGAAACGCATCGGCCGAGGACGGGAGATGACAGGAGAGGACGTCACCAATTCAGAGGATGCTCCGATGCACACAACGCGTCAGACCCTTTCGAACACAACCCTACGCAACAGGCCAAACTAGTATCCTCGCCTGCAGTAGCGGCTCCAGTCCGAAGGTGTCTTCATCCTCCTGCAAGAACCGCACGCCGCGGGCCCCGTGCATCGGTGATCTGTAGAACTCCCCCCGCGCAGCCTGACGATTATCCTGCCGCACGCCTGTAGCAGGAAACGTATACCCGCATACGATGGCCTAATTATATAATGCGCGCGGGTATTGCCGATCATCCCTCGCAATGCGAAGATGGGTTGCAGCTTATGTAGCCCTCAAGAATAATCTGCAATCTGCTGCGGGGCGCTGTGGTTTGACACTTATCTATTCCACGAGAACCCCGTAATGATGTCCGTTACATGAAAAAGCGTTCCCTAACTGTGACCAGGTCTTCCTAACACTGCACACTACACCCAAATTCTTATCATAGTTGGCAACCTACTGTAACGGATATATGTATCGAGTCATGGCGCACCTTTCTTGTACATGCGCTCCTCTTGGGTGAGCTCCGGGCGCACTAGGACGATGCTCAGGCAGCGCCCGCCACGGCGTCGACAGGCAGGTGGGACCTCCGTTGCCGCCGCCACCATCGTCCGGCTAACAGTCCCCGCTACCGCAGATCGCGAGGTGTCAGGTTTGGATGCAGCTGCTGTGCTGGACACAGACGCCTTCGCGGTCCTTGCAGCTGGCATTGCATTCGGCGTTGACACCCTGTCCTCTCCCTCATGTCCCAGGCTCCAGCTGCTGAACTCCGGAACCACCGGCTGGTACAGCGGCTGCCGTGCGGCCTCCGACCTATGGGGTCCGGACGGGGCAAACAATTCATAGGTAGCACGTATATGCACAAACGACATAGCGACAAAGATAACTAAGACAATAATTCCCGTCTAGCATTCAGGTCAGCAGATGAAATGTGTAATGGGCAGGACCGTGCAGCTGGCCCCGTGCTTCACTTCATGACGGCCGCACCTGTTACACCAGTAGTGTCGCTCGATATGCAGATCCACGCCGCGCACCATCACCACTAGCCTGCGGAGCTCCACTTCTACGGTCACATCCTCCTTCTGGATCCACCACGGCAGCGCAATATCCAGCATCACCTGCCCGTGGATAAATGTATGGTGGTGGTGTTGAGAAGAGTCGTTCCTCGTGCGTGTCCTGGGCCCGAAACTTTATTAAGAACGATCATCATTAAACAGCGGCTCATGAATACTGCAAACTACCGTGCACGCAGAAGGTCTGCAATTAGCCCGCGACAAAACCGCCCTATGCCACAATTAGGGTTGTTGTTATGTCGTCAGGATCAGATTGCGCAGGCGCCGGCTTCTGCCGACTTACCTCATCGGGTAGTTGTGTTACCGAATACGGAGGTGGCAGGGATCGAGCTCCGTCGCTATCACCAATAAATATCTGTCTCCACCATGCCCCGCCACCGCGGCCACAGACATCGCTTCGCCAGGGCCACGCCGTCGGACCGACCCATGGCTCATCCCACAGCCTGCCAACCTCCGAAGCCGGCTGAGCCACTTTCGTGAGAACTACCAACGCAAAGAGCCCGTCGGATGTCCTGCCGAACAGGGGCGCATGCATAAAGACGGCTGGCCAAGCCATACAGTGCTGGGTCGATGAGATAAGGCAATTCAATGACCGGATTGTAAAGATTCCCAAGAGTCGACTGATGAGTCCCCCGTCCTGGGGCATATCGTGCCTAGGTGATTACACTTATGCAGGTATGCCTGGCTCGCTGAGATGGGTTGGCCTACCTATGCACCTCTATTGGAGCTGCTGGGTTCAGGGGCCCAGCCAGAGCCCGGCACACCACGGGAAGACCGTCCGCGACCCCGAGCCGCAGCACGCCACCACGCACCTCCACTTGCACCTCCCGATCATGTCGCCCTGCGGCACCATGGCAAAGTATGATGGCTGACGGCGCCGCGGCAGGTGATCGACGGCTGGTCGAGCACAGCGTCTGGTCATGAAGATTCCATCCTCCCTCTTAAACCCTTCGGACGTACCGTGAACAAGCGAACCTAGACTGTGCAGCCAGGGGTTGGTGTTCCCTGTCGGCCCATCGCCACCGCCAGTCCTGGCCCCACCCACCAAGGCACGAGGCACGAGCCGTCGATTAGACACGGGTCACCGTCTACCCCATAGGCGTACCGTTGGGCAAGTAGCAGGCCAGCAGCACATGGCATTCTGTTTGGGTCCACATGTACAGTCGGCCTAAGGCAGGATCATACCGTGTCTGCAAGGGAAACGCGCGCGGGGGTCGTTGATGTATAGCCCTCGGTGGCGTACTACGACGGGATACAGGGTCACCGCGTGTCACGACTGCTGTGACCCCGCCTGGCTCAGATTGCGCTGCCTGAGCTTAACCCGCGTGATTCATATCGCAAAAATACGAATGCACGCTGAGAGGAAGTGTCTTCGAAAGTAAGCACCGGAGGCGATCCAGGCCGCGTATGCCCGCCGTGCGCAGTGGCTGTCAAAAGTGCCAAATAGTGGTAAAAATGAAAATGTTGGGAGCCCCCGCGCACCCATTTCATTCCATGGCCTTCACGATTCGAAACAAAAGATAAGTCCATACAACCCCCACCAATAGGACACCAGCCAATGGGTCCGGGCTGTGCGCCCGTGAAGGGAACTCGCCGTGTGGTCGGATCGTGCCAGTGCCAGCGCCGCCGCCTCGTTGAAGGCCCGTAGCTCCCGCAGTTGCGCCTCAGTGCGGTGATGCGGGTCGGAAGCGGCCAGCCTGCAGTCGTGGCAGTGGCAATCGCGGCAGGGACAGTGACACGCGCACAGCAAGTCCACAATAACTGGATTGATATTCGACTGGCCGATGCTACCTTTGGTGAAAGCAGCAGCGCGATTTCCCCATACGATCCCCAAGGTGCCCCAGCCCCACAGCGTACCTACCTTCGGTCGTCCTCTAGGCGCTTAGCCTCCATCTCCCGCCGGGCCAAGCGTTCCAGCATGGAACCATGTGCCACCACCAGTGGCCAGTGAAGCGGGTGACTGCCCTGCCGTGCCAAATGACGTACGCGAGCATCTTCATGACGGTCACTTTGTCCAGGAAAGAAGTAAGAGTGCAACGGAAAGCTCGCGCGATGCAATCTGGAGGCACATAGGAGTTGGTGGCCGGCACTGATTATTACACCACAGTCAGGGTTGCAGGCATGCTGAGTTTACCCAATACATTCGGCTTCGAACCTAGCTACTGCGGCCGTTGATGAACTTGATTTCTAAGTATCGTTGGCTATGCCCAAGGCCCATGCTCCCCCTCTACCTCACCATCCACCAACCTACACGTTCCCAGAGCAACCCATTTACGCCGCAAAGCCTTATTGTTTTCCGCAGGCCTGAAGGCTTAAGGTTACTTGCAAGGCATGCAAGACCGTAAGTAGCAATCATGCAACTATGTCTATAGCCCCGTCCCACCGATCTGCGCTCGCGAAGAGACCTGTGATAGCATTCAGCATTGCCACGAAGCATTCAGCCATGTGCACCCGGCGAGAAAACAAGCCCCGCAATGATACGTTCCATGCTCCCCTCCACACATACCCTCCAGTGCTGCCTTCTCGCACAGAAGCTGCAGAAGGGCATTCCGCACACGGAGCAGTCCCTAGTGGCGGGCCGACCACACAGCTCGCAAGTAACCACCAGCTGGCAGCTGGGCACCACGGCGCCCTCCTTGCAGCCACCGGCTGCTGCAGCACAGCGCGCTTGCAGCTCCGCAAGGAGCGCAGCCTCGCCGCCAGATGCCTACGTATCGCAGAACCATATCACATGGGGCGCTTTAGGACAGCTCAACCATAACACCGCATTCGAAGCAGCATCCAAGCTAGAAAGCATCAAAGACCAGCAGGGTCATTGGATAACCCACCCTTTGGCGATCTTGCTGAACATACTGGTGGAAATAATCGTACGCGCACGTGTCATACGCCGCCCGGTGGTGTGTGTCGCCAAGCACCTCCCACGCCGCCTGCACGCGGGTGAACGCAGCGGCGCTCCCTCCTTTGTCGGGATGCCATCTGCGGGCGGCCTCCCGGTATGCCTGAGGGAGGAGGCCGGGACCAAAGGGGAGAACAATTCAGAATATAACCGCGAAACGTCGCGAAGCGTGATGTAGTATTGGGCGTGACCACGAGTAGCACTGTATCGCGCGGAAGAGGGGCAAAACGATGCTCCTTGGGGCTTGGCCCGCATATGCTAAGGTATCCGGAAGCCCTAAGACCATATTCTGCTGCTATTTTCATTTAACGAGCGAACCAATTTCTGCACGCAAGTATACTGGACTATTGGACATTGCACGGGGACGTGCAGGGAAGGGCAATCGTACGGGAGACGCGAGGCAACGAACCTCACCCGCTTTATCTGGTCGTGGCTGGCGCCAAATGCCAACCCGAGCACTTCGTAATGGCTGGCTGTCGCCGCCCACTCGCAGCAGTGCGGGGATTTCATCCAGCGTGCTTGAGGTTTCGCAGTACCTTATCGTAAGCTGTCTTTACGTGTCTGGACGAGTCAGCAACCCCGCGCTATTGGGGGTGCGTGAAGCAAAGGACCATGCAGGAAAGTGTCATGTTAAAGTTGGCGCGTCTGGGAATGCTGCTGTTCCTCACAAGTAAGGAAGCCAGTTGATGAGCACAGCCCGGCTTGCCTGACTTGAGGGGGCGGACAGCAGCCAGTAGAAGCCAGCTGCCAACTAGATGCAGGCGCTGCGTTTAGACCCGCGTTCAAGCATGGGCGAATTCGAGGCAGCTACTTAAGGGTCGAAGTAGCTCTCGGCAGGTCCGCAGGGGATTATCCTATGGCAAAGTGCTCCAAATAGTACTTCATGGGAGCTTGTGCGTGCGTGTGTGTGTGTGTGTGTGTGTGTGTGTGTGTGTGGTTGGGGCCCCAAGAAACTTAAGTTATACGTTTTCTGCACATCGTAGTGCCATGCACATAAGATGCATGTATGCACCCCAACCGATATATCGATGACGCACTTGGCCAAGACGAAATATGGGACGGGCAGGTTATATTGGATGGGCCGTAACCCAAACCCCGAGTACGGTGCCACCGGGTTACAGAACATGCACTTTCGATGAGAAATGCGATGTTAGAATGGCCTCCGTTAACGTTTGTTAGATCTGTGCATTTAGGCAAAGATAGCTACTGTTGAAATCTGACGGAAAGGAGCGAATGGATCCTTAGGGAGTTCTGCTCCTGGCACGAAAACGGGTACGAATCCCCCGTAGCAGGTGTTCATAGGTCGATTGATGCTAGGGCTTCCTTTTCCTAACAACTGTTACACCTGACGCATCATGCACAGCTTTTCAGTTTTTGCTACTTTCCGACCGCCACCCTGCAGATTGGGGTACGGGGAGCAGACCGAGGTGAGCATTCACGATAGGACCAGCTGGACCAGCACGCGGACAGTTTGGATGAAGGTTTGTGCAGAATGCTGGCGTTATCGGCAGGGACAGCGACTAGCACGGCCATGCAGCTGTCGGACACAAAAGCATGAGATAGATACGTAAGCCCCCCGGCTGCACATGTTATGTCGTGAAGGTACAGCAGAAGCCCTCCAGTGGACCTGACCCGCAATCAAACGAAACTCCTGGCCCAAGACTGTGGACGGTTTACCGACGTATATATATTTAGAAATAGCAAGCATTTTCCCAATAGGTATCGCTCAAGCCACCCAGTGTCCTCTGCTTGTCGTCGCAAAGTGAAGTCAAGGGGACGCCGTAATGTTCTGCTAGTTTAACCAGCACGGTTGCATGCATAGTTTCCCTTAATGTTTGTCTATCCTAATGTGATCTTGATGTTGGCCTAATGTGATCTTATTTTGCACACCGTGAGCCTCCTGGCTCGTACCGGGCCTTACGATGTCACAGAACTTGTAACATTCATCAAAAGTTATCAATCACCACCGAATTTTTTCTCTGGCTTTCATTGCGTACTTTCAAAATATATTGCTTTGTCGTCCAAGCCTGCGTACTTTTGATTGCCATATATCCAGAGCTGTCAGGTCGCAGCATGAATACGGAACATGTAACCAAGACAACATATTTATGTCGATTAAGTACTATTCTTTGGAATGTCTCTTTACCTGGAATTTAGAGCGGGGCTTTGGATCCATGATTTGTACGTTGAAGCTCAATGCGCTCAGCTACCGAGTTTACCAAGGCACATTAAGTGCAGCAAAAACAATGTTGCTGCTACGAAAGATTAGCTACATGTAATGCCGGCATGGCGGGAGTTCGGGAGCAAATGGAAGGTGGCACACGGCAGCAATCTCTTGTGGACTGGGAAGCTGTTGACGAGGAAATTAAGTCCGTGCCAGCTGAGTATCGGGAGGTGCTCTTTCACCCATTGAAACATGTGGTGGAAGTCTTCAGCGCGCCGGACCCTCAGGGCTTGATGCAGGAGGTGCGTTGCCGGGGGGTGCATGAGAGAAATTGCCAATAACTAAAGAAATGATGTTACATGCAACGTTTGGCGTATCATAAGCTAATTGGACAATCCCGGTCCATGGGTCTTTCCTGGTGATAAAGCCGTTGTCTTACGCTCAAACCCCGCCGGCCAAGCCGGTTGAAGTTGCCACACGACATCTCTTGCTGTGAGACTGTCAATGGATTGCTGCTGCATCTTCTGGAGCCTGTCTTAAAACATTTTCCGCGAGCGAGCCCTGCTCCACCAAACCCACACCCCTGCAGCTTCGCGATTCATATGAGCGCCTAGGGTACCAATTGGACGCGGTTGTAGAGGGCTACCATACTGGCTTCGCGCGGTCGATCCAGAACTACTCCCAAATCCTGCATCTCTTCCAGGAGTCTAAGGAGCAGGTATCAATGTGGAGCGCCAGGGGACGGGCGTTGGGTTTGCAAAATAGATTCCCCCACAGGGCTCTGCACCGGAGCTTATTTGGCTAAAGGTTATGCAGCTGCAATGACGGTTGCCCTAAGATATTATTGCAGGAGGGAAGGGCCTTGTGCCTGCACCAGTTATGGTTACTCTACACAATTTAGAGGGTCTTCCCGTTGCCTGCTTCCCCCACTGGTCAATGAGTTGGTTCCTTTATTCGCGTTCCGCGGCGCCATTGGAGCTGTGCCGCAGCTTCCGCCATCGGGGCCAGTCGAGTTTGGACGACTGGGCCGTCCAGTCAGGGGCGGCGTTTGATGACCTTCATGACCGGGTTATGGCCGCTGAAAGCCCCTCACAGCACTGCCCGCGGTGTTGCTGTTATCTGACCTCTTTCGTCAAATGGGGCCGCGCAGTTTCTTGTCTTGACACTCCCATCTTATCGCATTTTCTCATCTTTGCCATCTTCTCACGCATAGGTGGACTCTTTAAAGCGGTCGCTGGCAGATGCCGCAAAGCAGCTTGGGGCGCAGTCCAGATATCTTAACTCACAGGTACGACAGGAGGAATTCTTGGGACGGGAAAACGGGGAAAACAAAAAACGGATAGAAGGCGAAGCCTACGGACTGCGAGTCCGTGGATCGATTCAGTTGGACAATTGCATCTGCAACCTCGCCGCGGCGCACTTTGGGCTGCCACGGTTTTCTGCTATGATTAAAAGAGAAGCGCACATTCTGAGGACCCGGTGGAGAGCGGTCAGAAGTTGGGGCTGGCGTCACTAATCCTAGGGACGTGAACCGATACTGGTGTCAGTGGAGGGTGGGCAAGTCGTGAACTGTGCACGAACTGGGTGCGGGGCGGGAGTCACTCTATGACAGCAAGTCCTGGGGCCCTTTGGTCTCCTGCATGGCACCCTGTTCATTGTTTTACCTGTTTCCCTGGACTGGGTGTGTCGCCACAGTGGTGCAAGACGGTGTCCCTGGAGTCCGCCCTCCGGCTGCTGGCAGATATCCGCACGGTCGTGGAGGTGCCCAGCCGCGTAGATGCAGCCCTCACCGCCCGGGTGGGTATGCGCTCTAACCAACTTCACCACTACCTTAACCATCACCTCGTCCGCACATGCCCATAGTGTCCTGCACGATCCTTCCCTCCTTCTTATCGTACCGGGTGCCACAAATCCCACTTTGTGGCACCCAGCCGCGCTCCTCTAAGCATACCCTGCTCTTTCAGCTTCCTCCAGCTCATATTCTGGCGCTTGAGACTGGGTCTGTACACGCGTCAGTCACGCACCAACACGGCACCGCAGTTTCCCTTCTTGTTGCCTACTATTGGTAGGTATACAAACCCTGGCCTCATAGCGTGTTCATGTGCGCTTCTTTTCTGGCCCTGCTGCTTCATCCAGGATTGGCCCCGCGCTGTGTCCTGCCTGCTTGAGGGCGCCACGCTGCTTGCGCACGAGGAGCTGCGCCGCGTGGGTGCACTCCGTAAGCTACGATCCGACATGGTATCGCTCGCGGGCTGGATTCAAGATCAGATGATGGACGAGCTCACGGCGCGAATTTTTAGCGGCTCCCGCGCTTCCACCTCCGCCGCCATAGCAGGCGGTGCGGTTGGCCTGCCTGGGGCGTCTGGACGGATGGTCCTCGGAAACGCCCGGGCCGGCGGCGGGGGTCGGGGTGCGGCGGTGCTGGCGCTTTCAGATTCTAGCCATGGTACTCGATTGCGAGGGGACCTTGCTGCTGGGCGGCAGGCGCCGGGCTGGCGACGCAAGGGACCGGAGCCGGCGTACAAGCTGGTGACGGTGAGTGATTCGGGGCCGTGGCGTCATGCTCAGGAAAGCCGGCCCGGCATCGGCAGTCGCTTGGATTTGCTTGGCTGACATTGGGTGCCACTGTCAGGTGGGTAGGCAACAATGGCGGTCAAGCCTCCACAAACTCCTGCCACACTAATGGTGGGAATTAGGGGTTTAGGCAATGGGAATGGAATTCAAGGGTTCTACCTTAACCTGAGGAATGGGGCTTCGGGTGCGGGGTGGCCGCGAGCCTGGGTAGGTAAGCGCGGGCCCATACGCCGTGAAGATTGCAAGACGCGCGGGCGGACATTGGGAGATTTCGCTTGGCCGGAAGCCTGTCGTTTGCGGAGCCTACCCGATGTCGCTTCCGAGCAATCCCCCCTGTATAAAAGTGTATTCATGAATTTTATCTCAAGTTGATCCGCTTTGCCATGGGCTGTGATAGCAGTGATTTTTGCCGCAGGTCCTTTTCGCGCTAAATCGTTCGTTTGTCCTAGGCATATGTGGTCCTCTGCCACACGAGTGCCTGCAGCGCCTTTCCAAACTGCCCTCAATACTCCCCACGGAGCCGCCGCCTTGGCCCTGTAAGACTATCCTTCGACAATGGAATACCTCACACAGGAGACCCTCAAGAACAGCCGCTCTGCTTCACTGGAGCTGCGTAATGCGCTGACCATGGGCTCCGGCAGCTTACCGGGGCCGGGGCCAGGCGGGACGGCGACTCTGGGCGGGGCTGCCGCTACCGTCGCTGCTTCCGCAGCAGGCGTTGGAGCCGTCGCCGGCGGCGCCGCCGGTGGCGGCGGGGTTGGAGGTGGTGATATTGCAGTGGATGTGAATTCGGCCATGCAGCATGTGACCACGAGAGAGCTAGTGGCGTGTTTGGCTCAGGTAGGCGTTGGCGGGTGGGTATCTGGGTGGGTGAGTCGCCATCTGGTCCCGCTCAATCGATTGGGGCATGGCGGTTGACGCTGGTGTTCGCTTTGACACATGAGTCCGCGTCCCCCATCCGGGGTTTTTGATGCAATTATACGTCGCTAAGGTAGTTCTGCGTCTCACACAGCCAGTCGAGCGAAAGCAATCCCCCACTAGGCCACTGGTGCAGGGTCCACTGTCACAAAGACATGTTGCCACAAACCTCATGGGGACTCTTCGTCATGTGAGGGGGAAGAGGTTGACCATGAAATCCAGGAGTGCACGCGTCCCGATGACTTCATGTTGGCCATGTTTCGCTTGTTGGGGTTGCCTGGGTGTTTGGGGAAAGCAGCACCGTAGTCTGTCGTTTCCTCTCCGGCCATCTGCTTGCCGCGGTCCCGGCGTCCGCGCAGATGCGCTCCCATACTTTCCGCCCTCCCATCTCGCCACTCAGGTTGATGGTGTGGTGGAGGCCAAGCAGCATGTGGAACAGAAGGCACAGTCGGAAGTAAGTGTATATGCTGTGTCGACTGCCTACTCTGCCCTGCTGGCTTGGGCATTTGGGGCTCAGCTTGTGTGAACCAATTATGTATGACCGCCTGCCCCTGCAGCCTTGTCAATTCTGGACTAGGTTTGCTCCCCAGCATGGCCATCAGCCCCATCCTCCTTCGCGCGGCCGGAACTGGTCTTGTCCTTGGCCCTTAGCTTGATTGACGGCTGCTTGGTGCTTCGTCTCAAATCATGGGGTCACGCCACAGCGCTTAAATTTATTCTGGGCGCGTACCCATTGCCTCCACTCCAGTGCCACCGCCACTCCATTTGCCATGCTGCCGCCGCCGCCGGCATACGCAGATGCGTGTGCTTATTCGGCGCAGCATGGAGGCGTTTGCGGCCCAGGCGGGAGTACACGCAGGCAGTGGAGAGCATGGCGTCGGGGCCCTCATCGGCGGGGGCGGGGGCGTTGGTGCCACCTCTGGACCATCACGCAGCCCGGCGCAGCGTGTGCTGGCACAGCGGCTGGTCTCATACGTTGCCGGAGCCTGCGTGCAGGTGGGAGGTTGGCTCAGGCGAGCCTAACCGTATAGGGTAGGCCGTGCTAAGAATGGGTAGTGGTCAGCATGAAAAGTGCAACGACCAGTGGTATGTTGCCGGGGACGTCTTGGACCGGCTAACTGGCTGGGCGGGGCTGCGTATTACGGGAGACACACAACCTTCCCAGCTGGAGGCCCTTCGTTTCTTTTGAAATATGTGCCCCTACATTGCACCAGCTAATTATATCACCATGCAGTTCTCACCGGTGCTCTATAGGTGGATTGGCTGCTTGGCGCTCGCTTTGGTCAATTATTGGTTCATTGGTTATCTCCTCACCGTGCTGTACCCGGTGATATGTCCTCGCCCGGTGAGATGATCGCCAATCTCACGGCAAAGCTGTTACTGGGTCCGCTGCCTTGTTACCCTTACTGCTGGCCGTTTAGGCCCTGGGCCGGCTACAGCACGTCCTCCAGGAGTTAGCGAACGCACCCGCAACGACACAAAGCTCCGCACTGGACGTGCTCGTCACCCAGCGACAGGGAGGGGAAGGGTTAGGGGGAGGCGGAGGCGGAAGCGGCGGTGCGCGTGAGTCCCTGCGGGATGGGTTGCTGCGGAGGCGGCACAGGGGCCCAGGAGGTGTAGGCGGAGGTGGCTTGACGGCCCGGGAGCGCGCTGCATACCTGAAGGAGGAGTACCAGAAGATGTGGGACGCAATGCAGGTATGCCCGCACGAAGGTGCTGCGTGAGGGAAGGAAGGGGCTGCCAGTTGCTCTCGGCTGACAGGGCGAGGGTGCCGCCTTTTGGTGCCCACTGTGTGGAGCATGCTGCCCGTGTTTTTAATCCTTCAGAGGAGCACCTTCATTTGCAACGTGCAACGTCCGCATCTATATAAGCTACATCCAAATTTCCTCCGGTTCTTATTAGATGGCAGGTAGCGATTACAACACCATATCCCGCACCACCCCATTCTGCCAACTTCCGTCGGACCATGCTTCCATGCATGCTGCGGCATGTGCCGTGGGACTTTTCGTACATTCTCCTGGTCATCCTGCAGGAAGAATTTCAACAGCTGCTGGCAGATCTACTGCAGGTGGGCGGCGGCCGGGGCCGGCCCACGCGGCGGCCGGGAAGGGGGCCCACACGGCAAGGTGTTGCGGACGGTGCAGCCGGCGGTGGCGGTGGGCAGGAGTACGGTGCCCTGGGTGGTGTGCGGTCTTTACTGTCGGACCTGAACCCCGTGCACTTCCTGGAGCAGCTCGCAGCGCTGGCAGAGCGGACAGCGGACTTGGCGGAGAGCGCGTTGGGAGGAGGAGCAGGAGGCGGTGGGCCGGGGCCCGGGGGCGGTACACCACAGGGTAGGTGACACCGATACGTCCTCCATGCATGTTTGGGCGTTGCATCGAGTGTTTCTGCAGTTGGCCAGGGCGTATGTTATCTTTCCTGTTCCCTGAACAAATCAGAGGTCTTACAGAGCTTACAAGTACGTGGTTCAAAGCAACAACGTATCGTGTGTAGGATGTGCTGACAGTGTCTTGCGGACCGACCAGGAGCAGAGTTGATTGCGCATTGCCGTTGATCTGATCTGATTTGGCTGGACGCTGGTGGTGAGCACTGAACCAATCGACTGCATGTTGAAGTCGAATAGGGTGAATGGATGAGGGGGCATCCTTCATGCAGGAAGAAGCAGGGCTCCGCCCAGTGATTCGTGGTCACTGGGCCGCTGATCGGTGAGGAATACCACAATCCTGAAACACCAAGCATGTTTCACACAGACTTGTGGGAGCAAGCGTCTGAAGCGTGCGGGAAACGGTCGTGGCTTGTTCGGCGGTATATGAAAAAGCATCTATTGCATGGGTGCATGGGGAAGCATGGAAACTGAACCCTGTGAGCCGCGTCCCCGCAGGTGCCCGGCCGCAGCCGCAACCGCCACAGCAGCAGCAGCAGACGCAACCGCAGCAGCAGCAGCAGCAGAAATTACCAGCCCCCAGACGGCCCCCAGGCTCCGGTCGACTCACCTTCGGCTTCGACGTGACAATACCCGGGCTGTCAGGGGACCAGGCGCAGGTGAGTGGCTTGGGGATATGGAGCTGCGAAGTTCGAACCACATGACGAACGGATTGCCCCTGTCTGATCGTCTAGACATTGTCACGACCACAACGCGCTTCGTGCCAAATTGTCTGGATTCGAATATTGGGGTTGGGGTTGCTTGGTTCCTTCCTCCCTGCGTTCTCCTCCGCCGCACTGCCCCTCTGCTGTGTGTCTGTCTTGCTGCACCGGGGCCGTCATCTGATATTGGGGGTTCTCTTTTTGGGGGTTGCTGTCCTTACGATAGATAATCCAAACCTAAAGCTGTTTCCCCGACATGATAATGCACATACACCGGACACTGTGGCGCACTACTAAGTTACAGACACGAACAGACGTTGTCCTAATGTGCTGTACGATTTGTGGAAATCGTGTTACCTTCGGGCGGCTTGCCCTCCGTATCGATATGCACACTAGAGCGCTGTGGGTGCGCTAGGCCGTTACCGCAGCCATGCGCAGAGCTGCCGGTGCCAGTCGTCGGTGCCCCTGCTCCCCAACCCCATTCTGCCGGGTATGGATTCCATTACCACGCTGGCTCCGTTACGTGCTGTGCTTTGAATGCCACAGATAGGAGCGGTGGGGGCCCTGAGGTCGCGCGACAATGACGCCCGCGGCTACACGTCGCTGTTGCAGCGAGCTCTGGGTGAGTGGGTAGGTTGGTGGGATAAAACAAGCCAAAGCTGGATAAAGAACGAAGTATGAGAAGTAAGGAAAAGAGCAGGCGTATGGAATTAACGTACAGGAGGCCTGGTTGGTGATTGAATACTTGGGGTTGCTGTGAATTGTTTGTTGAATTCGGGCCGTATGGGTGAGCCAAACCTAAATGTTGATCGTCAGCTTTGCTGTTTTGGGGGCTTGCCATGTATTCCATGTGTGTGCCTTGCACGCTGCAGCCGGTGATCAGCTGTTAAGATCAGCTGTTCAGCAAAGTGGGTTGTCTGCCTTGCCCACGCGGACGCCCACACACACCCGCGCCGTGCGTGCGAAGTACGCGACGCTCTACCCATCTATGGACAGAACGTTACGCCGTTACCACGAGTCCGGTTTTTAGTAATCAACAAACCACCTCCTAGCACTGATAATGAACCGTTCCTCCGTCGCGCAGGCGACAGCCCAGGCAGCGTTTACTTGCTGCCCGACGTGTATCTTCCCGTGCTGCGACTGATCAGTGGTGCCGAGGAGCTGCTGCGCCTGCCGCCTGACCTGCAAGGCACAGCCGCTGGCGGCGGTGGGGGAGCTGCGAACGGCCCTGCCACTTCCTCCCTACCCCCCTCCATTTCCTCCTCGCCCTCGGGGCCCCCTCTGGTGTCCAGCTGGATCCAGCACTACCTGGATGAGGTGGTTCTGGAGCAGCTACTGCCGCAGGTCTGGGTGGAGCTGCGAGGAAGGTGGGTAGGGGGCAAATTCCGGCATATGACCCGCAGCGCATCGTGGCTTGGAAGCGGCCGCTTGGGCGGCGTGTGTGTGGGGGGGAGGGGGTTGGCGCGGGGATTGAACAGGGGAAGGTACTGCTGTAGGATTGAGGAGGGGGGACGTGAGTTCCTTTCCGAGGGTGCAGGTTTTATCCGGGAACATAGGTCATCCGCCTGATAGATACCTGTTGGATTTTACTAACTTGAATTGCGCGGAAGGAGATGGCGAGCGGCAGCGGGTGCTTGACCTTCGCCTTTGGACCCCGCAGATGCACGGCTGCGCTAGAGGATGCGGAGGCGTTCCGGGCACAAGTGGGATTCAGCGCAGCAGCCGCTTCTGCGGCTACCCTGGAGACCGCTGCCGGCGGGGCCGCCACCGCACCCGCCGGCTCCGGAGGGGCCGCCGCTTCCGCCACCACCGTGTCCGCCATCTCTCTCCGATCTGTGGTGCCGATTGCTCGATTCATTGAGGTGGTGCTGCAGGAGCTGATGGCGTCGGCGGCCGCCCTGCCGCCCTTCACCTCTGCCTTCCTGGCCATCGCGGAGCGCATCCTGGACCGCATGCTGGGGGCGTTCATGGTGAGCCACAGACGCCGGGGTGCGCGGTGTGACAGATCTCGTCCGCGCTTCTCATAGACCTGGGGCTCCTCCTTTGTAACCCTGTGCTGTGCACCCTGGTACTTCAGCCCTGTCTTATTCCGGGATGGGATAGAACAGGGCTGCACGCTGAGTGCAGACGCTGTTTTGCGCGGTGATCTGCTAGCTTTGCGGAGTGTGGGTGTCTCGCGAGACGAGGTATGCCGTGGCGGCTGCTTGCTGTTGTGCCATGTCGGCAGCCACACCGCGCGCTTTCGAAAGACCGACATCATCACTGCATGTCTGCTTTGTTCCGGAGCAATGCGCGAAACCTGACAGGTGCCCAAGAGTGCCTCCTACATCGCCGCGTGGTTTCTCCGCCCTTTGTCGTCGCCGTTATCATAGCTTCTGCAATCCGCTGCCGTCCTCCCTCCAAACCCCACCCAGCACGTCGTCCGCTTGCTGTCCGCCGACTGCCCCTCTACACGCCTGGTCAGCCGTTCCGACGTTTGCTTAGCCATGGCGGCGGAGGGCGACGCGCTGTTGCTGAGGGAGCCGGTCGCCTTCGCGCCGCAGCCCAACGCATTGCCGGGCGCGGCGGCGGCGGCGACGGCGACGGCGGCAGGAGGTGGTAGTGGTACGTCGGCCTCCGCCTCCGACTTAGTTGGTTTCCTGGTGTCCCTCAGATCACAGGCAGGTTAAATTGCACGTAACAACATGGGCGACTGTTGAGATGGAGAATCGGTCAAAGCAGGGTATAAGATCTAGAGATAAGATCTGATGTTCTGGAACCGGCTTGCGGACGGCAAGAGGAGAGAGGAGCCGTCCGGCGTCCGTGCAAGTTGGATTGACTGCATTAGCGCCGCTTAAACGGACCGTCATAGTGTTTCTGGGGGCCCAGTAGCAGCATCGAAAACCTGGATAGAGCCATTCGCCATAAGGCTTCACTGGATCACTGCATGTATCTTTCGATCCGTGCGTAGCCTGGCTTATCATGAATATTTTTGAAGTCCCTTTTTAATTACCTTGGTTTGGCCGCACACACGGTAAAGGTCCGAGCAGCCGAAGGTTGAGCGCCAACGTTCCCCCCCCCACAGGAGCGCCCCGTGCTAGTACCGCCGCAAGTTAGGCCATTGGGAACGGGCGGCGGCGGCCGGGGCTCAGGGTATGGCTTTGCCGCTGACGGCGACACGGCTGAGGTGGAGCTGCAGTACTTTGCAATGCGGGAGCGACCCGTGGGTCACGAACGCCTGGTATTCGGGCAAGGTAAGGGATTTGTCTTTCCTTCATGCATCAATGGGATAGATTCGTATTAGTTATGTGATTCCGCCGTGCCGTACCCTCTCCCTCTCGATATATCCCCACAGGTGGTTCGGACCGCGCAGTGCACCTGGCGGCGATGAGCGAGTCTCTGGATTACGTGGCGGAGGCAGTTATTCGACTAACTGCCAACGTAGCGAACGAGGCCGGCGGGGGCGGCAGCGGTCCTCAGCGCGGCGGCGACCTTCGGCGCGGCAGCAACCGCGCGGCGCAACACCTGCAGCCTGGCGCCGCCATCGTACCGGACCTACTGCTGCCCGCGGTGCAGAGGTACGTGCCGTGGTGCCTGGGACTGACCTTGGGTGAGATGGATGAACTCGTAAGTTATCATAACATGTTCGCGGCCAGCCAAATCCAGCGCTATCCGGGAAGCTGCTCGACCTGTCATCTGACTCGTCGACACACACACAGGCACACATACACACAGGCACACACACAGGCACACACACACACACAGGTGCATGTTTACATCTTCCTGAATGTCCGTGTATTGCTCCTCGCGACTGCGCCCTAAAACATTGGAGCATCGGCATGGCCCGCTTCCTACCCGGCATTTCCACAACCAGATCCCTTACCGGCTCCGCTGCTGTCACCTGCAGCTACAAGGCCCTGTCGGGACACTGTTGCCGGTTGTTGCGGCTGGAGGCGTTGCTGCTGGTTGGGTCGCATCTAGCCCCCGTGGCGGCCACCAGCCACGTGTGCGAGGAAGTCGACTCAATGGAGGTGCGCAGGTCCGGGGACCTCAGGGGCGGGCCCCAAGTCCCCCGGCGGCGGGTTTCCGGGTGTTGGAAGTAAACAAAAAATGTACCGGGGGGGTACGGACGCCGGCACTGCCGACGCAGAATTGCGTGAGAAAAGTGACGGACGAATGAAGCGGCTGGAGGAGGTCGCCTTGCACAGGGAAGCTGTCCAGACGGCCGGGCTGGGAGAGGGTTCAGTGCTTTCAGATGCTGCAGTGGGTGGTTTCCTGGCCGCTCACACAGCACATGGCCATTTCGCTTCTTTCCCTGCAGCTGCACCCCAGCCTCGGTGCGCTTACCCGGGCGGCCCTACGTAGCTCCGAGGACCTGACGCCCTTCCTACAACCTGCAAAGCGGGCATACGTGCTCGGGCCGATTGCCGTGGCGGCGGCCCGCGGCATTATGTGGCTGCTTCCAGGTGGGGAATTACTGGCACTGGTTGAGTGTGGAAAGGAGTGAAAAGGAGTCCGTAGGGACCCCTGGTGCGGAGTAACGCGGAGGAAAGGTCGCAGCGGCAGCAGCAGCGGCTGCGGCGTTCAGTAGTGATATGCGTGAGTGCGCTTCCTTAGGCCATGGATGTAGAGCTGGGCATGTTGACGTACCTATCCATGAGTCTGGGCATGTCAGGCGCCGTTCCACAAGGGACAATACAGGACGTCTCGTCTTTCTGTGCCGATGAGGCTCGGGCTGTTTGAGCGCCACCTAGCTTAGAGCGTGTCGCTACTTCGTGTCGCACCCTCCTGAGACTGTTGTACCTTCTTCTGCACTCGGCTGTGGAGATATACGCTTGTGAGCTTCCCGGCCGCCAGCAACGGTTTGCCTTGTTGCCTTGCGTCTGTTGGTGGTTGGGGGTTGGTGGTTGCAGCAATCCACGACATCAGCTCCCTGGGTGTGGAGCGCATGATCCGGGCGCTGTCGCTGCTACAACCGCCATTAACGTCCCTTGTCGACATCGAGTCGTCGTCAGGCGCAGTCGCTGCCATCGCAGCGTCGGGAGCACGGGCTGCTGGTGCCGCAGGCGCCGGCGGTGGCGCCTCCGCTGCCGCGGCCAGCGGTACCGCCACTGGCAACGCCGCTGTCGCTGCAGCTGCGGCGGCAGCTGCCTTGGCCACGGCTGTGCCGACGGTATCCGGACCGGGCCCTAGCGCGGGTGTATTGGCAGCGCTGCTGGTTCAGCCGGAGACCCGCGGCGAACGAGGCCGTGCATTTGACAAGGCGCGCACCTACTATGGGCTGCTGTTAGTGCCGCCGGATGAGGTGGTGCGCGCGGCCACAGAGAGACCTGGACGCTTCTTGTACGCGGAGTGGATGGCATTGCTGCAGGCAAGTGCCATATACCCCCCAGTGCCAGGGATGGAGCCCGCCCCTAGGGGCCAAAATAGCAGATGTGTGGGGAACGCAGGCATGCGTGGGGAGGCCGCTATAAGGCTCATTCAGTGCCCCTGGCGGTGTGAACAAAGTGAAGGGCTGATTCGCATCTTTGACCTTAAAGCGCGCATCTTGGGCTTCAATGAAAGAAGTGGTTCCTCGGCGGGACATGTCTGCCGGGACCGTTCCATCCTGGTGCCAGTGCCCGCGCCCCCTGCATCGTGTTGCCGCCTGCCGGGCCTCCAACGTTTCATGCACCGTGCGCCTGTTCGCTGGCGGATGCCCCAGTTATGGTGCTTCGGCTTGCATCTTTGCAGCTGTCGTCGCGCCCTTCCAATCCACATAGAGTCACAGATATGACAACTTGAAGACTTGCTCTCCCGCACTCGCATTTTCACGTCCGACCCCTACCAGGCCCGTGTGCCCCACCGCACCGTCACGGACCTAGCACTGGGCGGTCTACAGCGTTGCCTGGATCGAGCCTACGGCCTAACTCCAGGCGCCAAAGTTGCGGAGGTGGTCGGCGCCGTGGTCGGAGCAGTCCAGGCGCCGGCGGAGAGGCTCGGTGATGTGCTCCTGGAGGGCCTTGTTGCTGGCAAGGACGCGCTACTGGAGGGGTTGGTGGCGGGGAGAGACACACTGGTGGCGGGGGTGAGGGTGCCGGCGCAGACGCTGCAGCGAGTATTCAAGCGTATCGGCGCGGGGGCCAGAGGCGGCGCGGCGGCGCGAAGCGGAGCCATATCGGGCAATGGTGGCGATGGCGGGGTGGAGGTTGGTTCGAACTTGTACCGTCAGAGCACAGACAAGGGTAGATAAATGGATGGGGATGGGGAGCTGCCCGGGGGTATGTCAGCGATGCCTCGGTTAAGCTGTCCATTTGGTTCCTATGACGTGGAGGGGCAGTGGGCAGTGGCATGCAGCAAACGCGTGTGATCTGTGATGGCTGTATTTGAAGTTCTGACCTGGCATGCTCATGCCAGAGATTCATCCCAGCTTTCCGGATGAACTGAAGTACCGATATTGTATTCTATGTGGTACTCTTTTGGGTATGGCCTTATTGCGTTGCTTTACGGTAAGGCACAGCTTATCTCTAGTTCATTCAGGGGAGCGGGAACCAAATAACTAACATATACTGCACTTCTTGGTGCTTGCGCGTATACAGTCGAGTCACGAACCACCAAATACATTCCGCGCACAGCAACTATTTCCTTCCCGCGCACTAGACTGTGTGACTGGCTGGGTCGTTGTATAGTACAACCCAGACTTGATGCGATACCACGAAACTGGTTGCAGTGTCTTAGATAGTCGCAACGGTGAACGTTGTGCCAGCTGGGCGATATGTGCGTCCCCAGCCGTGGACCAGGGGCCCGGTATGCACCCCAAACGCACTAACTACGCTACTCGTAGATCGCGCCAATAAGTTCTTCCGGCACCGACACGATTGCTCTCGTACCATTCCCTAAACAATATGCGTCACTGTGCCGTCGCCGTTACCCCTTTGAATTTTGGGGCACCTTCCCCACCCCCGCGATGCTGTTTCGGGAGGTCTCCTCCTCTCGCAATTTCTGCTATAGCCACATAGCAGCTATGACCGCTTTTATGACCCGATCTCGTGATGGCAAGAGCGAGGTCCTTGAATCGGTGAGGGATCTGAGAAAGCCTTTCAATTAGTCCATCCACACGCTTATTGCACAACGGACTGTACAGCGTGAATTACTCCTACACTTTTGCTATCCGTACGCACGCACATTCCTCTACGAGCTGGTGGCCTGTTAATTTGGGATTTATGGGCATGGTTGGTTACGACGGCTGAGCTGCAGTAACGTCGTTAACGGTATTAAGGATAGTTCCAGAACAAACTGAGACTGAGCAGCCTGCGGCCTGGCTGAGGGCTGGCTGAGTGCTATACGCGCGCTTGGGGTGACGTCAAGGTGGGAACCATCGTCACCGTGCCGATGGGATTTGCACAGGCGTACAGGGGTAACCTGACAGGAGGGGCTGGAAAACTAACACCGTTGCACCACGGGCTGTGTGACCCGTGCAGTCCTTTATCCAGCCCTAATGTGAGCTGACCCTCAAAATACAGGAACGCCACCTCAGCTACTGCGATTATCGTCATGGGTGGAACAATCGGTTCCCGCCTTAACGGCTGCCGCTAGCATGCCCGTGCCCTCCACCAGCGGCTTTACAATCAGAGGGGAGCTACAGGAGATTCCGCTGGCAGGAGCCGATAAATCTTAGATGCCGGTTCACAACTTCACCCTGGTCGGACGCGCTGCACCAACGCTGGTATCCTATCCCCTTCTCATCATAGCGGTCGGTGGCCCTATCCCTTGACATATGGGTGCGCCATCATCATGGGCTGTGAAGTTACCGCAGGCGGTGCTGCGCCCACGACGCCCGCGCCTCCCGTGGAGACGGCGAAGCTAGCGGCACTTGCCGTGGCTATGGCGACTGCCGTGGTTGCAGGCGGGGTCCCGGCTGGCAAGATGGGCGCGACTTGCATGGGCATGGTCGCTACCACAGGCACCACAAACGGGACCTAACAAACACGGGCAGGAAGACAATGCAGGAAATGGACAGGGCATGGTGCCGTTTGCCTGTTAGATGCCAGGAAGGAAAAGGCAGCTGTATGTCATGATGTCTTGTGTGGTACAATTTGGTCGTATTGTGGTATTTTTCAGGCGTGCTGACAGCGGCTCTAAAATGAAGTAAGAAGGCCAGGTCTAATCTTTAGATTTACCAAAAACTCCAACACTAGTCAGCCCCGACATCCATGGGCCATGGTTCAATGTTTACACCACCTGCCGCACGTGCAAGGTGTCCACGTGACCACGTGACCGAAAGACATCATAGAAAAGATCACCGCAACGACAGCCTTGATGTACGGAGGGCGGCATTTGGCCTACAGTTGGCTTAAATGCCTAGTTAAATGGAAACCCGGGCACGCCCTCTATCCATTCCTCACCACGGCAGGAGCTGGTGCCACAACGACGGGAAGCACAGCCACCGGCGCTTGAGCGGCCGCCACCACGGTCGGCCTGACTGTCGCTTGGTTATTTGGGGCTCCAGCTGCTGCACCAGCGTACGCGCCCGAGAACGCTGCGCTGCGAATAAGGCCTAGGGAGGATAGCCGGCGGCTCAGCCCCCCTGGGGGGATAGGTGTATGGGTTATAGGGAGCACGGGATGCGTTGGTGGGGGCTCGGCCCTATTACCACGTAGTCGCCATACGCTGGTGGTGGCGTGAACCGTGTGTGGGAGATGGGGCGAGCAGAGGGATGCACCAAGCGGCGAGTGCGACATCGCAATGATGGAGCCGTCGTGTGCAGCACCATGTTCGCCAGGACGTCCAATAATTGGTCATCACATTCCCTCGGCTCACTCTTGACGCTTCCAGCTACCGCTCCGACCCGTCACCCGCACACGTACAAACATGGGAACTGCCTGCTCGTTGTAACCCGTACCGCGCAGCCGATGTGCGCCCAACTCGGTGCCTTGGGCGATGGTGGGTCCAGCATGAAGTGCAAGCAGCGCCACCAGCGTCCGCCACACAAGAGACGGAGCGACCCGGGACACAAACCGTTGCTGAAGATTTGCCATTTCCCAATATACTTGTTGTGCCACGGGAAAGAATGCAATGGTCTGCGCCCAAGCAACGGATCGATAGGTTACGTGGGTGCTGCAGATGTAAGGACGTACGGACTTATGCACAATGCCAACCCCTCTGGACGATTTCACGGCATTTCGAGATGCTGTGATGGCTTTGAGGTGTTGCATACGTCTGCAGTGCAGTACTGCCATAATATGGTACGTGGCCAGCGTGGTGAGAGGACTTGGGGCTAAGGATGTGTTCCTGACATGACTTGGGGTTCGTTGAGTCACTAACTTCATCTGACGTACATTCGAGAACATTCGGCGTTACTTAGGCTTGATCAGATGATAATGGTGGATGGTCCCAGAGCCCATGCACGATAAGGGAGTTCGGGCTACGTCTAATCAGAGTATACACGGTCCTACGTTGGTAGAAATGCTCGCGGAATGCATGGCGGGTGATTATCGTGACCCATGGGTCACCGCGCGTCTGTCAGTCAGGCTGATGGCCGGAAATCTAGCCCGCCAGCTTGACGTGCAGGTGGCACACAGGATAACAGACTGACATGGGGTTGGGCAAGTGGTCTGGCAGAGCAACGGGATGCTATTGCTTCAGTTACCAAAAGATGATGATGATGATGATGTTACAAACTCAGGAAGAGCTCGTAAGGCCCGTACGAGCCAGGAGGCTCAAAGGACCGCAAGAACGAGCAGTGAAAAAGAAAGAAAATGATAGTAAAAAGATAGCGAAACGAAACACTAGTGAAAGAGAAACATACTGCAGGACAAGGTCAAGTCCTGCCAACATGCGACACACGCTTTTTACGGATGGTATGAATAATCCGAGCAAGGTGCAATTGATCCTGTATTGACATAACCTGAAGCATTGTCGAGTTCTGTCCCACTCCTAAGCTAGCAAAATCGGCACGGATTTCATCATAGGCAGGACATTCCATCATCACATGGTACTCATCTTCCACAGCATCAGCATTATTGCAAACACGGCACCAGCGTTGCTCTCTTGGACGACCATTAGGGCGGTTAACTTCTAGGGCCCAAGCACCAAGACGAAAACGAAGAAGGGATGTGTAGGCAGGCATTGGGATATAGCTAGCACCATGCTGCGGCATACCCATCCAATTAGTGTGCCTACACATTTTCACACCAGGTTTACCACCATCAGATACAAAATCACGCGGTTGGGTAAGCAAACGTGGGCTTAACCAGTCTTCATTGAAGCGTTCCTCCAGGGTAAACATGACAGAGCCAACACAAATCTCTCTAGAAGCCAAGAAGTTCACACGATCTTCGAGATCTAAGTCAATGGGAACATCTGGCCAATGCCCCAAGCATCTCCCAAAAGATAGAAACCATCATCTCCCTGAAATAGCGTCCGCGGTTCCGCCGTGTTCCCCCAGTACATATCTGCGCTTCTCTTGACGCATGCAGCAAAGCGCCGGTATTACAAGGTGCAATTATCAGACTTGGTAATGCAATGCGACCAGTCGCCTCGTGTCACCCACTGTTGGTATCCACTGCCATAAGGTCTCACGTGAAGATATCCTTCTTTTCCAGCTCCTGTAGATCACAGTCATGGCCATAACCATGTATCTACAGAGCAGAATAGAATAGCTTCGTGCCGAACAGTGTACCGGTTCCGCGCGCCGGGCACGCACTCGCCGTACTAACATGGCATCGGATGCCGGCTCCAGGAAGGTCGTAAGGAAATATGTAACCATGCCTCAGACTTCCGATTACAAGTTCAGGTAGATGTATGCAGCATGCATTAATGTCGTTACAACACGTGAACCAGTTGAACACGGAACAAGTACTTTCATTTTGTGTGCCGGCTTTGTCGGAACATGCAGCGACCCCTTGGAAGCGAAGTGAGTAAGGAAAAATTAAAATATTCTACCTCTATTCATTTCATAACGTTCGCCTTCTACTTCTGTCGGCTGGATGTGCCCAATTGTACCAATTGCGCCGCTATTGTTGTCGGCCATTTGCAGGCACTAAATTCAAGAAATTCTTGCCTACGTCATCGAAAAGGGGCAATTGCCCAAGCAGCGCTATCCCAGGGTGCGTTAGGGTGGGTGTTGCAGAATCACTGCTTGCGGCTCCTAATGTGCCGAAACCCATGTCCTCCTGCAGTTACACGAAATGACAAACGACATAATATTCTTGTTACTGAAAATCTGGGATCGACCGGTGAGCTAAGCTGTCTGAATTGGTTGGGACCGTTGCTGGTCGGGGGATGTCTGCACGTCTCGGAATAGTTTTTCGCCGATACTGTTTTGGCATCGAAATTGGTCATTTATCTGAACTAAGGTGTTGAGTTACTCAAGAGAACATGCAACGTGGAGTTGGCGTACAACGTAACCTTGGAGAAGCTCTGTGCTAGGGCGCCGCAGCTGGACGGCTTGATTGTACGCAGAGGCACGAAGGTGCGATCAAGCGGACAATCCAAATCATTAACATCACCATCCTGCACTTACAAAGGCCCGGTTCCTAGCTCCGGATAACAACAATATTACCGTTTACAACACGTTGGCGATGGTCATTAACCGACTCGTCGGCATGTTCAAGCTGCGTTATAGGCCGCTATGGTCTCCAGATTGGACTGTATACCCTGCCATCAACTCCCTGAGACCTTTGACGCCTTTTTCAGGTAACTCGTGAGGTTTTTGAAGCCAGTGAAGGTCGTTTAAAAGTCGTTGGCCGAGCCGGCGTAGGGGTGGACAACATCGACCTCGCGGCCGCCACTGAGGTGAGCGTGATTGCGTTAAGGAAATAGGATGCTACGGGTGGATGGACTGGATTCTGGGCTTGCGGAGACAGCTGGAGCTCGGATCACCAGCGCGTGACGAGGTTAGGGTCTGGAGCTGGGTCGGGGTTTTCTTGAGCGGAGGCAGCGGACGGCGAATGGCGACTTGCGGCCCACTATCGATAGCTCTGCTAAGGAATTTGTGAAGCGTTTCATCACCATTTGCTCGCTTAGACACGCCGAAAGACTGGCGCGCGCGCGCACACACACACACACACACACACAAGCACACACGCACGCACGCACGCTGAGTTATCGTACAAAATTACGGTTGCCGCCGCATCGCACTGCCGCAGCACGGATGCCTCGTCGTCAACGCGCCCACCGCAAACACCGTGGCTGCGGCAGAGCACGGTATCGCCCTGTTGTGCGCCATGGCTAGGAACATACCCCAGGTGAGTGTGTGTATGTGTGTGGCTGGGGTGGTAGGGTGCTGCACGGTTTTTCACATGGTGTACGCGGCGTGCTTCCGGCTGGCAATATCGGAAGAGTCTTCACAGCACGCTGCAGCGAAGCGAACCCCTGCGGATATCATCCGTGCTTCATATGGGAATCTACATTACATTTAAACAATTCTCAAGTCTCAGGTCTCTTCTCGTTGTTGCCAGAAGTCACTCGGAGGAAACGTTGTCAGGAAACGTAACCCTCACTGACTGATCACAGCGTACAGAAAACTGAAGCACTCCATCACCCTATTCTCCCTTTCCTAAGTGCGTGAGATTCGTCATTTTCCTAAACTTCTTAAACCTTCCACATCCCTTCTTCCGGGTGTGTGTGGCCCCCCTCCCTCCCCCCCCCACCCGTGTATGCACGCTGGTATTCCGCGCCCTCTGCAGGCAGATGCCTCCATGAAGGCGGGCAAATGGGACCGGAGCTCTTTCCTGGGTGCCACACTGGCGGGGAAAACGTTGGCAATATACGGCTTCGGAAAGGTACGAAGTCCCGTACACGTAATTGTACGACGTGCTAGGGTTATCTTACGGTCCCTTACACATGATTACCCAGGAGCTAAGACCGTGGCGTTTAAACACATCCCTTCAGGCATTCACTCATCCCCGTATCGCCTAGCTCAACACCGGGACTCTGAACACCCCCCCCGACCCGTTCCTGTCAGATCCATTCATCCCACGCGTTCCCACCAAGCCCCCCTTTCCAACCCCTCCTGGCGCCCCGCTTTGCTCCGAATAACCGAATCCCGCGTAACTGCCCACTCTTCATCGTCCCCGTATTCATCCTTGTGTGGGTTGGGGACCTTACCTCAGCTTCTTATCTCCTCATCCCACCCTCTCCCTTTCTGGAGCCCACATATTCTCAATCGCTTGCCGCAAACACACAGCACGCTCGCCTCTCCTCTCCCCATTCCTCTCCCCTCCTCTCCCCTCCTCTCCCCATTCCTCTCCCCTCCTCGCCTCTCCTCTCCCCATTCCTCTCCCATCCGCTCCCCTTCTTTCTCCTCGTCCTCCTCCACTTCCTGCAGGTGGGCTTAGAGGTAGCTCGCCGTGCCAAGGGTCTGGGCATGCACGTCCTGGCGTACGACCCGTACGCTTCCTCCGAGAAAGCCGCAGCGCAGGGCGTGCAGCTGGTCACTTTTGAATCAGCGCTAGCTACCGCCGACTTCCACTCTCTCCACATGCCTCTCACACCCAGCACTAAGAACCTGTTTGGCGACTTCGCATTCTCTCACATAAAGCCCGGCAGTCGCATCATCAATGCAGCACACGGGGGAGTAATCAACGAGAGGGCGCTGCTGCGGGCGCTTGAGGCCCGGGTGGTGGTACAGGCCGCCCTGGACGTGTTTCTGGAGGAGCCGCCGGACCTTGCGGGTACTCTGTCGGGGAAGGGGGAACGGCCGGGAAAGGGTTGGGGTCTGTGGAGGGTTTTTCCAACGCCGTACATCCAACGCGCCATCCTCCCAACCCTGAGCTCCTTCCCCAAATGAAGGTGCCCGCAAAGGCTCAGAAATCGAAACCGCCCATCTCCTCACCCATTCACCCACTCACCCGTTCGCTACCACTTCCCTACCCACCCCCGGTCCCTTCTCAGCGCACCCTTTGATCGGGCGGTCGGACGTCATATGCACTCCGCATCTCGGGGCTTACACTCTGGAGGCGCAGGAGGGTGTGGCGCTGGAGGTGGTGGAGGCGGTGGTGGAGGCGTTGGCGGGGAAGCTGTGCTGCAATGCTATCAACGCGCCCATGGTGTGAGAAATAGGACGAAAGGGACAAGGGCGAGCGAGGCCGGGTGGGCTGGATGGGGGAAGGAGAGGGGGTTAGGTGGCATGTTGCTGTGTGTATGCCAGTGTGTGTGCGGAGGATCCGTTATCCGGAAAGAGCGCGAACCCGTGTTTTTGCTGTGGGCGGCCGGGGATGCATCCCCTATTTCCCGGCCATTCCCCCGTCCTCCGCCTAACCATTTGTACACACATACACACGCATAAGTACACGCGTACAAAAACACACGCCTGGTTTCCCCTACATTGCTTCAGCCTTGGGCGTTTCCTGGCGTTCCTGTGGCGCGTGCGCCCGCGCGCACACTCACACACACACACATTGTCCCCGCAGGTTCCCCAGGAGATTATGGAGGAGCTTCAGCCGTATATCGTCCTGGCGGAAGGACTGGGCAAGGCGGCGGTGAGTCTGGTCCGGGACCACGGCTTCGCCGATATTGCCATCACGTACTCCTCCCCGCGCGGCGATGACTTGGACAGCCGGCTGCTGAGGGCCATGGTCATCAAGGTGAGTCCAGGGAGGGAAGGAACGTAGGAGGGAGTGCGGTGCACACCACTCGGGTTCCCATCTATGCTGTGGAGGTTTTCTAAGTATGGGTTCGGGGAAGCTTCAAATACTCAAATGCAGGATGTCAGAATCCCGAATTTCCCGGAATCCAGAATCCGGAACTTGCCATCCGGAATCCAGAATCCGAAGGGCGATAGATGGGCCTGGGGTCCTTAGTATCGATATCGACACTCGTACGAATATTCTATCCACACTGCTACACCCTGTTCCCGCTCCGAAATCCTTGACGCCTCCCCCGGATAGTGGAGATTACGTCATACACTGGTTTATTGGAAAAAAGGTTGAGATGATGCCTGGTGCCGTTACCTTGACAACCGTCTTTTGATGTCACCGCGTTGTTTCGGCGCATGCACGGCGGATGCATGCGGTCCAGGGAGTTCTTGAGGACAACACCACTGCGCGGGTCAACCTGGTCAACGCGGATCTTCTTGCCAGGAACCGAGGGCTGAAGATCACGGAGGTGCATGTGCGTAGCGGCGACGGCAGCGAGGTGCGGGGAGGTGCGGATAAGAGGGGGAGGGGAGGGGAGGGGAGGGGAAGGCGAAAGTACGGAAACTGCAACGGAAGGCCGGAGCTGTATTGTACCGAACGAAGTTTACAGGTACGGGGAAGGGGGGGTCAAAAAGGGAAGGGGCGCTAAACCCATAACGCGTTTAATCAAAGCTACGAACCCAGCTCCCACCGGGGTTCCTAATTTTGGGTGGGGAGCCGTTGCGACGATAATGTAGTGGTGGCGCCCCTTCTCCCCTTCCCCCCCTTTCGCCACTGCTGGCGTGTAACGAGCGCCCTTGAGTTCCTGCGCCCGGGTCCTTTGTCTTCCATACCCTCCGCCACCATTGTGCCTCCGGATCCAATCCCAAGCTTGAAGGGCGCTCTCCGAGATGATGGAGACCGGGAAGCTTTGCGGCGTTTTAACGGGAAGGGAGGGCCGTGATGATCAACATGCTCGGTCTGTGTCTCCCTTCCGGCATGGCTACTCCGGAACGCCCTCCGGCTTCCCGCTCTCCCTTCTCGAACCTTCTTTCTTGTAGGACATCAATTTCCTTTCTCCCCCTCCACCCCACTCTCCGTTCCCCCCCTACTCCACCCCACCCCATTCCTCATTGGAGTTCGATTCCTTTCCAACCGGTTCCATTCGACAGGTCCTGACGAGCATGTCTGTGGCTCTGGGCACAAGCGACTCGCGCTTTTCAGCTGCCGTGGACCGCACGCGGCGGATCTACGTGCAGGGTAAGGTGGCGGGTGGCCAGCCCTTCCTCACCAGGATTGGCAACTACGACGTGGAGCTGGCTGTGGCCGGGTCAATCCTGCTAACCAGGCAGAGAGATCAGCCCGGCATAGTGGGCGGTGTGGGCATGCTGCTCGCAAAGGACCAGGTATTATGATGGTCAGGTTGGACGGGATCGGTGGTTGACCCTCGGGCTAGCGCGCGGCTCCGTGTGCGGATGCAAGGCGACCCGTGGGTCACTGGAAAGGGACCCAGTAGACTGATGACTCACGGGTTGGCGCGCGCGCATTAAAGGACCCATTATTGCATCCCGTGGGTAGCCAGCAGCGCAGCCATCACGTGCTAGCCTTAATATGATTTCTATGCGCTCCAAGCCTTTAGTACCACCCGGGGCTTCAAAGATTCGTCTTTCCGCTGGCGGTTGTGCAGGTCAATATTTCTTTTATGACGGTGTCGCGCGCGGCAAGGGACCGCGAGGCAATCATGGCCATCGGCATCGACAGTGAGCCGTCGGCGGAGACGCTGGAGGCCATCACCCAGGTGCCGGGGGTGATGGAGGTTACGGTGTTCAAAGAGGTGGTGCCGCAGTACACGTGAGGAGGCAACAGCTCGGGGAAGCGAGGCTTCCGACAAATTGTAGAAATCTTATCTTGAGGATAACCCGAAGGATTAACGTATATGTCAGCAATATTAGTGTAATGAGAGCTGTGCAGGGCAGGATTTATGTAAGGTAGGGTTTTCGATTCCCGCGGATGGCGGTATATTTTGCACTGACTATTGCTGCGGGCAGGGATATCCAAGACGGGAGCTCACAGGTAGAGTCCATCGTATATATATATATATATATATATCGTTAGCACCGTTTAGCACCGTTACGCGTGTATCGCTCACGGGGATATGTTGAGAAGCTGCGACAGATGCATAAATGCGTCAGATACGAGAAATAAGTAATATGGCAGGGCCCGGGAGCTTTTCTCTCTAACAAAAGGCGTCTGGGAGTCGCGGGTTGGAGCTTTGGTTGGGTGCTTCTACGTTCCGCGGATGCCGCGGGGTCTGGTCTCGTGTTCCCAGGGGAAAGTGTCCATGGGCGATGCATGTGAGAAGAGTGCGCCTGGCATGACATGCCATTAAAAGCAGGAGATGTATGCGTTAAGACTTGATGGGTTTGAGACTCTGGCAGCATTTAAAACTTTAACTCGGGTAGGGCTTCAGTGTGCGGATGATACTGTTAGCTGATGATGGTGGTTCGGCTGGTGCTCCAGGGATGATGCGAAGGCCCGGGGCCCCCTCGACTTGACTCCGACAGAACGGCCTGGGGTATGGACTTCAATGTTTCTTATGCCATGTCATTTAGGTAGGTGGCGATTTGGTGTGATCTGTTGCGGTCATTGTCGTCCCGCAATGATAATGCTCTGCTGCTTCGGAGCATAAACGAGGGGTAGGCAGCAGCGGGCCCTGCCCTCAGCGTGCGAAGACGCGTGCTTCGGCCTGCGTGCTTTACGCATGCTCAGCCTTTGCGGGCGGAACGTATGTGTGGAGAAGGCGACGGCAGTATGAACTAGCTTTGTGGCTCTGGAGTATTCCTTCAAACTTTCGGGCATTTCGGACACGGCGGTGGAGGTGACGCCGGTGCCGTGCGTGGAATTCCTCTGGCTGGCCGCTGCTGGCAACGTAGTTGGTTCTCACGTCGATGGGGGAGGCGTAGGTGATGTGCATATCCTTCAGGAACCAGGAGCACCATTTAGGACAGGTGAAATGGTCCGGGAGGGCATTCACTTTCAATATTCCTCTTTATCAGCCGGATGTCTCAATTCAATGGGGTGGACATAGCAAGAGGGTTCTTTTTATGGTACCACGGGTACTTAGCTACGTACCCCCTGTGCGCGCGGCCCCGTGCTGCCCGTTGTATACGTTGTCTGGACACGAATCTGTTACCCGAAGGTTCTTACATCACCTAAAAGCGTTGATAAGAGGACACCGTGGACCGGTGCAGCGGATCCGATATGCAATGTATATGTTCTTGCTCCGAGGCATCTCCATTCCGCGCTGGATAGATGGATCCAACCAGGATCCAAGGAATGGGAGACGGGCAATTCAGTGAGCGCAAGGCGCGGCTCCTACGGCAATAGAACGATGATACAGATTGCCCTCGCGGTGCCACCTCACCGCAAGTAAATGAATCGCCAATTTTGTCAAAGCCGTCCACCACGAAACGGTCCTGCCGCCAGATGCGCGTGTATAATGAGCGTCAGCATCAATGTTCGTCATATACGGCCTGCGCCATGGCGTCGCTCAACGGCTCGCTCCGAGGTCAAGTTGGCGCAGGCACGGCAGCACCTCCCGAAGAACATATGGCGCCATAGAGGTCACCGTGGTTTCTCTACACTACTTCCACGGACTCCCATTCCTCGTGGCTCAGATCTTAGAGGCGCACAAACGAACGAAGGCCCCCAGGTAAAGCTGTCATCTAGTGCGCAGTGTCTCACCATCAGTTCAGATTTTACGTAACAGTGCTGCCGTTGTGATGAATCGTTCCTTGCCGAATGCCACAGTCACGCAGTGCGAGCCATCCTGGACCTGCCTGAACATATATCTATCCCAGCTAACAGCCGCGATGCAGCACACACACACACACACACACACACACACCGTAAGGAATATAGCGTCACTACACCATCATAGCATGTTCCAATCCCGCTCCTTTCCTTCCATCCAGCACTTCCAATTGCCCGCCCTCTTACTCCACCAACCTTCCCTTACGACCCTGCGCGCATAACCCATTCCCGATGTGGTGCCAGCGAGCAATCACGCGGTCTCCGCAAACGAGGGGTGGTTGATGTATGCGCTGTCCCCGAGCGCGTGCACAGCAAGCGATTGAATAATAGCGTCTTTGGAGATAATGCCCTGGTCCAACATGTACGACAAAATATCAATGTCCTCCACTTCCTTAACAGGCGGCTTCACGACAGCCTCAACCGCTGCAGCAACCACCGCCTCCACGTCCACCAACGGCTCGTCCAACGTCGGCGGCTCCTCCGGCGGGTCCTCTCCACGCTCCTCTGCCTCTGCCGCCGCCTGTGCCGTGAGCTCCTCAAGCTTGACTCGTTGTGCCTCCGCTTTCTCTTCTGCCTCCGTGCGCGCCTTGTCCGCCGCCTCTGCCCGGTCTGCCTCGAACTTGGCATTCGCCGCCTCCTCTGCTTGCGCGCGGAGCTCTGCCGCCGCCGCCTCAATCGCCTCCGGTGTAGCAACGGCTGGCTTGAGCTCCCGCAGAACAAAGGTTGGCCGTTTCCGCACCGCTTCCAACTCTGCGCCTTGCAGCTGCGCCTCCAATGCCGCTTGGCGCTCCGCCCAGGCGTCCACCGCTGCGGCGGTGGCCTTGGCCTTCTCCACCACGGCCTCTCTGTTCGCCGCCAGTGCAGCTGCCGCATCTTCCACGAGCCTGTTGACGACCTGGCGAGCCACAATGCCACGTGACAGATAGCCAATCGCCTGCTCCTTGAGCCAGGGCATGAAGCCCGTCTCCACCTCACGCATGACGGGGTCATAAATATAGCCTGAGGACACCAGCCGGTCGAAAACGGTGTTGACGATACCAGTGAGGTAGCCGCGAGCAAAGGCGCTGGCGGCGACCTTCTGCCGCACCACCCGCTCGCGCTCAACACGCTCACGCTCCTGGGCCATGCGGCGCTCCTTCTCCTCCAGCTTGCGCCTTTCAGCGGCCTCCATGCGCTGAGTAGCGACCAGTTCGGCGTTGCGGATCTGCTCAAACTGCTCCTGGTGCGCGCGCATGGCAGCCAGCTCCTCCTCCTCCAGGACCTCCATAAGACCCTGCTCTAGCACCTTGCCCACCAGCACCTCCAGGATGGGCTCCACCTCGAAGTCAAAGTCAAAGAGGTCACCTACATTTGGAACGGGGACGGTAAACGGAAAAGGGCAGGATGAGAGGAGTTGCTTGCGGATGCGCGACATGGAGTTCAAGCAGTGATGATGGAAATAAGCAAAAGATGCAATACTCAGAACGACCCAGTAACACATTTAATAAGATTTGCGAGAAACCATGCGTGCTTTATGCCCTCAGAGATGTGACCGTCAACACACCATTCTCAATTTGAGTGACCGCGTCGGTGCCGGTCTTCTGAGGCACAAACAAGGGCGTCGGTGGGCGGTCTAGGAAAGCATCCGTCTGCGTTGAGGTATCAGCCTCCGGCACCGTGTCTGTAAGCTCTTCCAGGTACACGTCCGTCTGAATGTCAATGTGCCTGCGTCCTTCCACAGCTTCCGGCGTCCTTGGCGGAACTGTACGCGTGGTTTTCTTTTTCCTGAACAATAAAAATCACAAAGCATCAGCAACCAAGCAACGCTTGCGAGTAATTCGCCCCAAAACGGCCCGCGTCTCACGTCGCAGGGGGACTCGGCTTTGTCTGCGTCTGTGAAGCATCCGCTGGAAGGATGCGAGCCGCATAGGTATTTCCTCTAACGACGCGGCGGTCGAACATTATGTTCGCGGTAGGCAGTGGCACGCCATCATCCTCGCGATACTGCACATGGTGGGGCGCGGGACGACAGTTAGTGCCATGACCATTGAATTGATATCAAGACGTTAAGCTCTTTATGTACTTGCAGAAGAATGCGCACCTTGGCTCGCCTCTGTTGAACAGCCTTTGGTTCTGCCGCGTGGGTGTACAGCTGCTGCTGTGCTTTAGCGTTCACCATAGTTGCGGACTTCTACAATATGATAGGTATTGGGTAAATGAACTCTGCGTCAAGTGAAGAAGCTTAACCCAATAACAGGGCAGATAACTGTATTGTTTTCAGCGTTGGCAATGATTCAAGCAAGCAAATCTATCTGGTTGATAAAGGTATGTAGTATAATATGTAACACAACACGGCGCGGATGTAAGCAACGTCGTCGTCTAAGTCCCAAAGCTATTCGGGACGAGCGACCGTACATACCTGTTTCCTCCTCGCCTTCAAGTACCACTGCAGGTTATCCTCAAGTCCTCCCTCTCTACTTGAGACAGATGCTCTCGCACTAAGGACCCTTGCTTCTGTCCGGGACATCCAGTCTCTGTACGCTGGAAGCTCCCTAAACGGAAGGGACTAGAAAAAAAGACATGTAATCTAAGGTTTCTCCTGGATAACTATGAAAAATTTGCAAGCCGAGGCCGTGCCATAACCGCCAATGGGAAGAGGTTTTTGAGGTTATCTCTTTCGTAATATAATCGCATTTAAATGAGGGTACCACATAAGCAGGTCTAATCTTGATGAAATTCACGTTAAATGGATGTTGCTTTGGAAAACTCGTCCGGAAAGCCGTACACGACAGGTTTGATTATAGTTGGTATACCAGATCCAGACCTAAGTAGTTACTTATCCTTTGAAATCATGTTGACCACGAAACTTAGTGCGCATCCTGTGCCCTTTGCTGCGTGGCCTCTAGGGGTCAGGGCAAGGGGCAGACCAGTGGTAAGGCCCTGCGCGGCCTCAACACCTACAATACAGCTAAACATTCAAACGAAAGAAGGACCAACTGTGAGCGTCGCCGTGGAATCTGGCGACATTCTGCGGACTGTGTTGATGGCTGAGAAAATCGACCTGTACACGACCTGGGGCAAGATATGGCAATGTGGCGGTGGTGGCAACTGCGGCACATGCATTGTGGATGTAAGTAAACGTGGATTGGGTCGGGAAATGTCTGTGGCATGTTGGGGGGTTGGCCGAAGCGTTGAAAAGCACCCACACTGCTTAATGTGCGTTCCAAACGTGAGGCACGCTCGTTTGGTTCGACCGGTTGGGCGATGGGTCCAGTACCGGGATCCGCAAGCAATTCAATTAGGTGGTGGCAGGGAATGGCGAATGGTGGTTTAGCATGCCACTGCAGCTGGCTACCCGGCAACCTAGGGTACCTAGTAAAACTTATGTGCTGGTGCTCACAACAATATGCGAAAAGTGGGTGCCCCAAGCAGTCAGGGGTGACGATCGTAACCCACTTGAAAGCTATTATGTCTACATTATCGAATACAATCTCCTATTGGTCCGCAGGTTCGGGAGGGTGCAGACTTATTGTCGGAGCGAACACAAGCGGAGAAGAAGAAGTTAGCAGGGGTAAGCCTTTCAAGCTCACACAGTGGCGCTGCGGCAGTGAATCTGCAGGTCCAAAGGATGCAGAATGTCGGGGCCCCCCCCACTCGTTCAAGCTTTACTTACGATTGCATCCTTGCATTTCCTGGTCAAACTAAGTTTCAGCCGCCAATTATCCTACAAACTAACGGTAGCATTGCAGTCCCGAAGCACAAACGCTTGTATTGGAGCACACGCGCTATGAGCGGATTGGAACGACTTCAGAGCTCCAGAGCATTGATCACATGCGTCTCCCGAGCATCGTTTTACTGCTAGCTCTTAACTTGATGACGTTACGTGTAAGGAGGGTACGCGGTGCTAACACGCACTCGAGCGCTGCGTACAGCTCGGCATGTCATCTCACATCCTCCCATGAAGCCCCTCGCACGGTTTTACACCCCTACTCTCCCCAACCTGCTCCCGAACATACCCATCTCCTGATGTCTTGCACCTGTGTGCGAATAGAAACCGGCCACGTGGCGTCTAGCCTGCCAGACCCGCGTCGGGGATGGGGAAAACACTGGGGCCGTTGCCATAGCTACGAAGCCCCAGCAATGATATTCGTTTCTGGGTATGGCTTCGAGGCGCCTACAAGCCCATCAAGAGCGCCAAGTCATCAACATAAAATCGAGCTGAGACTTTTTCTCGGCCTTTCTGGGCAGACCGCTGCCGGCGGGCGGTAATTGAGAGGCGACTGGGACGCTGCAGGTGGGGCACATTGCGCAGAACAATTTTGGCTGCAGTGCTGCGGCAGTTGGGTGGACGTTTTGCGGCTGTCGTTTGACCTCTACTGAAGGGGATGGCGTAGTAATAAGTCGAGCTTAGCGGCAGCTGCATGGCTGATGTGATTTCGTTCGTGATAAGGATTGGGGAGTGGTTACGGAAAACAACCGTTTTTGGAGATGCTGTTGGCGTCTCCAGCCTTGGTTGCACTTTACCCGTATTATTAAGGTTCAGTCCTAAGACAAGGTCGGAAAACAGGGATGTATTGAATACATTCCTGTTGCTGCTGTGCGCAACGGACTCTCAACTGGATACCATCAGACGGAGTGTCTGTCAGGGGAGCGAGCCTTCAGTGGGTCCAAAGCGCGATGTCAAGGTGGTGTGCAACGGCCGCGCGCATGGCCGTTTGAGTCTTGCGACATTAACGCAGCAGCCTTTTTGCTCGGGTATATTTCGTTGGTGAACGTTTCATTTCTGCAGGCTCGATTCTTGCCTGGGAGTGTGACTTGGCTTCGAGCTCCTTGAGTTACACGCAAACTTCAAGACCAGACTCCCCACAAACCTGCAAAGGTAACGCTAGTTAGCAATCTGTTCAACGCTGGACGCATGCATCACCGGTTGTTGCATCTAGTCCTCAACCGGCTCCCATCGCAAGCAAGAAGCACCGCACCTTGACTTGACACAAGAAACTTAAGCAATAGCGGGGCCGTATATGTAAAGAAAGGGTGTTCGGGAATATATGTCCGCGTATGGCAAGTTTACTTAACGTCACGCGTGCCTATCCACTTCAATTATCTTACAGTCACCCCTGCTGCATTATGCCTGCAGCCTAAGCACCGTCCCGGTGCTAAACCTAAGTATATATTCCAGTGCAAAACCCAAGGAGCATGGTATGCAGGAAAAATGTGCGCGGTATGAGCCTAAACGAGTCACAATGCGATAAAACCGTGTGCAATAGGCCAAACACAAGGCAATGTGGCATGGTGATAAAACTGTCACGAAGCGGTCATTCGAAATCGACTAGAGGGGGAATATGCTCGGGAAAACAATGTCGGAACCAATTGAAATTGTCGGACAGCGCCAAACGAACTAGCTTCGATTACCTGTTACTTGTTATTAGAAAGGTTCAGTATGTGTGTTGCCTAACTCCTTAACACGAAGAACGAAATACTCAAGTGCCTTTGCCGGGATCAATGCTTCAATCGTTCAGTGGACCTGAACACCAATCAGACACAACGTTACGGCTAACGAACTTTCGCTCGTAGGTTGGATCGCCGTACGTACAAATATGCGTAGTAATCCACCCAAGGATTTTATCGAACGGATTAATAACGGTATTGCGAAAAACTATTCTGAAATGTATGCCCCGTCCTTGCTCAGATGACACAACTCAGATCTTAAACAAACTTCAATGCCATAAGCCGAAATGCAGGATTTGAGCACTTTATCTTAATATCTAGAATGATATACCGCGGACTGTAAGGCGTATTAGTGTAGGTATCTGCACAGCCTATCCTGTGTTGTTTGCAGTTACAGTGAAGTGAGTAAAAGGTATCTTCTTGTGACACTTTCCATCTCAAATATAGTATTATATTCATGACATGCAATAAATAGTTTCTAGGCGAAGCTATTGTTTTTGGTCGTCAGACTGTGTCACAGTTTTGCGGCGCGCAGTAATTACAAACAGTAACCACAGCACTAGCTATTACACCAACGCACGTGGTTTCTTGGTTATGAAAGCAGATACGTGCAGGGTGCCATCGATGCGATGAAGTGGTGGCTCCTTGGATGCTTCCTAGGGAATCAGACAAGGGCACAGACAAAGGCTTCTGGAAGGCCTCCGGCTCTTACGACCTTGAGGTCACTTCAAGGCGATACAGTTGCTGCGACCAGTGCGGACAACGCGCAAGGAAGCACCGCTTTACCTCAGCCATCTGAGGCAGCTGTATTTATATCAGGCTCTACTCGGCCTGAAGCAGGCCTGCAAGCAAGAAACCGCGCTTGCGGCGCATCCGATGGCTATGCGGTCGATTCGGCCGTCCTTGGTCTGGCCAGTCCCGCCTTGCAGACTAATGGAAGCCAGAGCTCACCAGAGCAGTGGGAGGCGCCTGCACCGCGCCTTAGCTTGGATTGTGGTGTTGGGATTGGTCCCTTTCCGCGTGAATCCCCGAACGTCCCTTTACCGCCTAGTTCTAACCTCAGCTTCTCACCGCATCCTACTGCCATGGAGTCGCCCCTATGCCTTGTTGCACGCAGCAGCGTGGATACAGCCAGCGCAGGCGTGGGGAACGAGTCCGCTGTGACGTCCGATGTAAACAGCGGCGTGCTGATCGTCCGTGGCAGCACTGCCACAGCAGCTCTAGCTGGGCTGCCTGTGGACTTAACCGCTTCTGGCTCACGGCATCTAGTGTCCCGAGCGTTCCAGGGCCGTGCCAGCCTAGATGCCTTGCTCATGCTCGGTGCCCTAGTTCGTGCTGCTGATGAGGCGGGCTTAGCAGTGACCGGCATCGGTGGCATGCCCCGGCTGGAGCGCATTGAGAGCGGGGACCTGCCAGTGGGTGAAGACGGACATCAAGACAAGCCACTGCAGGCACGATCGTCGCGCTCAATTGGAGTCGCAGCGACGACGGACGGAATACGGCCAGAGTGGTGCGCTGGCGCAGAGGTAGCAACGAGACCACGACTGGCACAGCGACCCCAGCGGCGCGGATTGCGGTGGGCGCAACCCGGATTAAATCGAAGCAGCAATGGCATTGTCGGCGGCGATGGTGTTGTGGGCGGTGGGGGTGGCGGCCTTGCGGCAGCGCCGACGCTGGTGCTCCAAAGCAGCAATGAGAGTGCTTCATCCAGCGCTATAGTGCTTAGCGGGAGCGGGGCCGTGGCCAGTGGCCGCAGTGCCGCTGTCGCTGCCACCGGCGCCTCTACGTTGGGCTGCTCCAGCGACCCGGACTTCACGTTTTCACCGCCAACCATGACCGGCAGCCAGCGGCACAGTGTCGACAACAGCAGAGGGCAGCATTCGGACATGATGCTCTGCCACCACCATCTAGTGAACCTTAACTCGCAGGCCCAAGCTCTCGGCGGGCAGGTGGCGGACAGTAACCAAATCCTAGAATTGTTCATGCGGTTCGTAACGAACTGCTCGACAGTTGGCGACAATGACCTGCCCAGTAGCTCCTGCGACCGCAGCTCAGCTGGTACGACAGGTACGGGGGGTACCGTGCATGGCAGTCGCGTTCTTGCAGGCTCAGACGCAGGACAGCCGCCACTGGCTGGAGTTGGGGCCGCAGGCGGAGCGGTGACTGGAGTTATGACGGTGGCGGCGGCGGTTGGCACGCATCGTAGGCTGTATGCACAGCGAAGCGTCAATGAGCGCCCAAGGTACGTCAACGGCCGACGATGGGACGGCACAGCATGCGCCGGTGCGCCCATAGTGACCAGGTCGCCGCCGGCGGTTGTGGCGGCGGTCACTGCCGCTGCCGCGGAACAGCGCAAGTCGCAGGATGGCGGCAGTAGCGCCCCGCTCCTTAAACTGTATGGCAACGTTGTACTCGGGGGCGGCAGCCGCGGCAGCCGGCGAAATAGCTGGGATACGCTGGCGGGCTCTTCGGGGAGCGCAGTTGCCGTTGCGGCGGCAGCCGCCGCCGCGCTGGCGGCAAAGGGCCTCTTGAGAGGGTCCGTCGGAGGCCCAACCACCGCTGGCGGCGGTTGCGGTGGTGATTGCTGCAGCAACTCCGGCAGGACCGGAAGTGCCACACGTTTTTGGCCTACTGGCGGTCCCCTCCAGGAGGACTCGGGGCCAGCCAGCATGCTTCTCCTGGGCGCGCTGTCCGGTGGCATGTCGCTGGGGAGCACCACCAGCGGCACCTCTTTAGTGAAGCTTCCCACCGGCAGTGGCAGTGTGCGCGATGTGCTATCTCGAATCCAGCAACAGCAGCATCAGCACCTGCTGTCGCTACAAGAGGTGCGTGACTGTGACTGGTGTTTCGGCCGCTTCCTCGTGGCGTTCCCTGGGAGAGTGCAGGATGAGATCAAGATTACGGTACAAAGAGTTAGAGAGTTAAAGAGAGGGGGGGGTGCCTGTGTGTGTGAAGCCAAGGAGCCCCGAGTGGTGGCTCAGGCCGTGCTGGGGCCGCGGTTAGACACCTGAAAAGGCCTCGTTGCGCTGCGGAAGGAATCCTAGTGAACGCCCAGCCGCGCACCACCTGGTAGGCCCCCAGTCTCCTGGGGCAACGCGGGAACGGGTTACGGCGTGTTGAAAGGATATGGTCAGCTCGGGTGCGCGTTTCTGCAAAGGCATGATTTAGCCCATGACCCGATCGCGCGCACTTGCCGGCCGCTATGGCTATCTTTACTGCAGACCGGCCCATTTATCCGAAGAACCTCCGTCTCCGGCGTGACGGTGGCCCGTGTAAAAGAAACGGGGCTAGCTGCTGCTGTCGCTTTTGATGGTGCTCCCAACACCAGGTGTCGTTTTATTCCCCGACATGGAGAGTCGTGCAAGCCCATAGCGCAACCTGCTGCCTGCGTTCGCCACTTGCAGGGTGCCCAAGTTACCACCAGCTCCAGCAACTGGTCGGTGCACACGGGCCTGGCCTCCCTCTTTGATGCGCATCTGACAGCAGCGTTGCGGCGCAATGGTGCAGTAGGGACCTTCAAGCGGGCGCTGGGGGGCCCTGCCACTTTCAGTCACACCTCCTCCGTGACCAGCCAAATGACGGGTATGTGTGAACAGGCAGTGTGGGTGTAGGTGGGTGCGGTGTCCGGGTTAAAGACATGTCCCAGAGATGGAAGCTTCATTGATAACACTCAGGGACGGGAAGATGGGGTCCAGGGTGAACGTACGGGACAAGGCGTGAATGCGGCTAAGACAAGGCTAACTCTGGCGGAGTGGTATCCCGCCCCGCTAGGTCGACACTTTCTCAGTGGCAGCATCTGTGGGACTGGCTGACTCTCCAGGTCCTCATGGTAATCTTGCTAGAGGTGCCGGTCACGTGCTAGGTGCGAGGCACGTGCTAGAGTGTCAGGCTAATTGAGTCTACCCGGGAGGGGTGGAGCATGACCCCGTATGTTTACGTGATAGGTGCTTTGGGCCCATTTAGACTGAGCTGCATGCGCTTTGGCTGCGCCATAGCTCCCGGGCGCCCGGTGATCCTTAGCTGGGCCACCGTTCTCCGCCAAGCACAACGCCGCGGGATCCGTTGCTTGCAGCGATATGGTGTGGCTTCTTAGTCCCTCCTGACGGCCCCTTTCTCTCTTTCCCGCAGGCCATCTGGTAGGACAGGACGGGCGGCAGGACACCTCCTTCGCTCTCACGAGCGGCCTCATGGTGCTGAACCTTGGCTCCACGGCCGGGTCAAGTGCCGGCGGTGGCATCAGTTCCGGCGCCGGTGTAAGCCAGCTGGGCGCTGCCACGGTTGCCACGGCCGCCGCGGGCATCCTCGTCAGCGCACTGCCGCCGCCACGTAACCGTCGGGCCACGATTTCATCAATTAGTACCATCAATAGCCATCCGGAGTCCGCCGCTGGCGGCAGCGCAGCAGCGGTCGGCATGCAGTGCCGTTGCGGTGTGGATGAGGGGGAGGGCCACCGCAGTGCGCTAGCAATCGAGTGCTCCGGGGCTCCGGGGCCAACGAGGCAGCATTACGGGTACCAGATGTCCCTCATATCCGACGGCGGTGCCTCTGAGCCGCTGCCCCACGGGGCTCCCGTGCAGCGGCAGCCACGTGCCTTTGGGGAGCGACAGGGGGTCCCGCACCAGATGCACCAGTACTATCGTCCGCGCTTAAATCCCCATCACCAACTATTACGAGATCAGCAGCAACAACAGCAACAGCAGCAACAGAAGGAAAGTGGCGAGACCTCACACACCCAGACTGTGCAGCCGGGCGTCCCGCACAGCCAGGTCACCCTGGTCAATGGCAGCGCGGGCAAGGCGGTGAGGTGCGCTAACCCGTCTGCTTACGAGGAGCGCGGCAGCTTGTCATTGACTCTGGGAGTCGCGGTGGGATTGCACGGCGGTGGCTACGGCGGCGCTGGGGCGAACGTTCTCATGTACCCGCTGGCGCCGCCCATCGTCGCCGGCTCCCTGGGGGCAGGCAATGACGCCCCTGTCGGTGGTAACGGCGGTGACGTCGCCAACGGACACCTGCCGTCTCACATGCCGCCGCAACTGCCGCCACAACCGCCGCCGCCCGCGGTGGACGTCCTGTCAGCTCGGGCGATGGCGGCAGGGTCGCTGGCAGCGGGGCCCTTGAGTGCGACCTGGCTGCAGCCGCCACCGCCGCCGCTGCCGCCGCGGGAGCCCAGGGTATTTATTCACGGCGATTCGGAGATGAACATATCGCAAGCCTTCCCACGCTACAGCTGGGAGACAGAGTGGAGTCCGCCGGGACGCGGAGTAGAGCAGGAGGACACGTTCACGTTTACGGGGCCGGAAAGCAGCGTCTCCCGCGGCCTGTGCCGAGCAGCGCTGCGGGAGACCGGGGGAGGACCAGGCGGCTCGGGCTAAGGAAAGGGTTATGGGCGTACCGGGCTCCTGCAGATACGCTAGGGCAGGCACACCGGCGGCCTGGTGTGTGGAGGTGGACGCGTGCGGAAGCATGGTTCGCTCCGGATCATCATGTCAATTAGATTGAGGTGAAGAGCGATGGTTTGACTTATGTATTTCTTACAATAATGCTCATAATTTGATATGGAGCTGCGGGGGGCAGGGGGTCGGGGCGGCTGTCACTAAGCCACCTTTAAGCGAAACCAGAGCAGGTACGCGGGGACTTCAATGGGCGGCTGTTGCGCGTAAGTCCCAGTGCATTCTGCTCGCACTTAGGCCCCGTGGGTGGGAGATCGGGGGGCCCAGGTAGGGTTAGCCCACGCAACCCACAGGGTACATGGCGATTCCCAAACGAATAAGAATGCCGACATTTGCAAGCTGTAGGGCACGGCAGTCCTTGACCCAGCCAACGAATCGGCGTGGTAACATGGTAGCATTTCGCCCGACGGCGGGAAGATACGACACGATGTACGATTTACTTCGCACATTGGCGTATGGTGGCAAGGCGCGTGGCGAGGGTGTTTGCATGCATATAAGTTTGCAGGTGTGGGTATGTAAATAGACGCGTGCGTGCGTGTGCGCCTGCCTCAACGGTCCTCTGCTCGACGTGAATATGATGACTGAATATGATGGTGGGGTCACCTTCCGAATTGAATGTGGTGATGGTGGTGATAGTTATGATAGCAGTCGCCTTGCAGATTAAATAAGGTATCCGCTTTAGCTGTCGTGTGCGCGCTGCGGTGTGTTCATGCGCGATCGATGTAATATGGCGTGGCATGACGTGGGCGTGCTTGCGTTCGTGAGCTCGCTCGCGCGGTGTGCTGCTGCATGCGGCCTGCTGTGAAATTAGGGATACTTAGACGCCGCTTATGCTGCCGCGACCTACCGCGGGGGATGGTCGCTAGGACAGTTACCATATAAGTTTCCGGGCCGTTGGATTATCTTTGGGGTTCATTTTTAGCAATCCATTTTTCGGTGCCAAATTGGTGGAGGCTTTCCCAAATGGGTTAAGAGGATGGGGAAGTAGGGCCATGATGAGCAACGAAACCGTGCGCTGGAGCTCTCTTACGGCCGCTTAGTAGTAGGGGTAGGGCTGCAGCGGTGATAGCAACAGAGGGGAAACCGAAGATAGGACGGTTGGAACCACTGGGAGGAAGGCGGAGTACCAAAACGAGGTAGTGATGATGTTGAAAAAACGACACAAGATTTGGGTGTATGTGTGTGTGTGTGTATATGTGTATGTGTGTGCATGCGTGCGGTTTTCAGAAAACCTTTTCGATCTGCCGCTGCTCTTTTCCTGACATGGCTGCTTTCGCGTTAGTAGTTCAACATCTCCACAATGGCTTTTAAACCTAGTAGGTCAATGCTCATAGGCTCATGGCTCTCTGAAATGCAGGGGCCAGGGTCGCATTTCTTCGCCCTACTTTCCCCGAAAATAACGGACGCCACCTCTGGGTGCCAAGTGGCATATAGATTTCGCCTTACACCGTGTTATTGGATGCGCATGGGACTGAAGTGCGCGCTGCACTAGAGTGGCTTGCCACATCAAAATTTTGAGTCGTCGGCAAAACGGGTAGTGTGCGACGAACCCAGCATGACGCCAGCATTCCAGGAGCAGCTGTGAGCTGACACGGGCATGGGTTTGCATGAAGCGTGGCAATAATGTTTGTGTCTGTGCGAGGAAGAAGAGCGCTTCCATCTTTTGGGGTCGCGGATGATGTGTACGTGGCAATGAGAGGGGGCGGCGGCTTGTGGAATGAGCCTCAAAAATCATCGCTGATGTACGTTATATTGCACGTACGCACATGATGGGAAGAGCCTATTTTAGCATTGATGGATGCATGTGGATGAATTTGGGTACGTGGTACGTGGAAGTGGACCAAATCAAGAGTACTGACATAGAAACAGAAATGCCGGTATGGATGGTCGAGGGACGGGATCTCGATGGATGAGCCCCCACGGCCAGGATTTCCCGGGGGCTGCGTGCCATTGCGCGCGTCATGAGGAGAGTGCGCATTGAACACCCCATATGGGTGCCATAAGGTGAGATCGGTCACATTTGTGATTTATAATTTATAATTCGAAACACGTGCGATATATAGGGCCAGATCCTATACGAACTACTCGCTGGACTTCATATGCAGTTGTCTCTCTCTCTCAGTTTTCTTAGCTAAGCATTTGAGAATATTTGGATGTTCCGGAAGTGACGGAACAGCTGTTCTTCCGGAGCTGTTGTGCTACACACCACTTGACATCATCTTATGTGTAACACGTGAGGATTGGAGGAGGCAACAGATCAGGTTGCTCTCTGTCTGTACGTCTGTCCGAACTCCCAATTTCTCATCTTCCACGGTGGTGCAGGTATTGCACCACCGTGCATCGGCAAGTGACGCTTCACGTCCTTCACCTACCACGTACGAAGAGCCTCCTAGCGCACGTGCTCGTCAACCAGTCCAGTACGTCCCGTACATCTTTCATGACGATGAAGAATACGTATCCCCCCTCCCCGCACATGCCTGGCCACATCAGGCCCACAGTGTTGTAGGCGGTAGGTGTTGGTTTGGGCGCTGCACTCGAGCCATTTGGGGTCCTCTGTAAGTTCTATAACTCGCCGCACTCCCGCAACGTGATTTCACAAGCCAAGCCCAAGGTCCAGATCAAGCCATTATGAATCTAATTTATTACTATACACGCAATCCCTGTAAGACCGACCCATAGGTCAATGCAATATGCGTTACACATCCTGCAAGTCACTACTGTCGTTTACTCCTGCGTCGCGCCGCAGCCCAGGCCAGGTCGGCAACGCCACCTGGAAGCTGATCCGCACGCACATGAAGCGCGCGCCGCCCTGGTCCTCTCCGGTGATCTCCATCTGATAAGCGCCCGGCGGCGCCAGTGCCGGCAGCTTCTGACTGACCTGCAGCTCGAACGCGGAGCCCTCCACCAGCGGACATGCCATCGCGTCACAGAGTGCTGACTCATAACTGCGCACCGTTTAGCCGTAATCAGTAATACGGGAAAGCGAAGCTCGGGGGCAGGAAAGTCGGGGTAACTATTCAGTGAGGATAGTTAAGGATGCAGGACAAGCGTGTTTCTGAGGTCTGAGCCGACGAAGTTTTGTTGTCGCGACGGAGAAATTTTACTTCAAAAAAACTAAAGCCTGCCTGGCGGCTCATCATTTACCTTCTTAAAAGCTCCTTAAACGAGAGATAATTAACGCACAAATTGTCTACTGTTGCTGTTATCGCACTCGCACTCGGACGGGGATTCTTTTCTTCTTGTGCTATTTTTCTTCTTCGCGCGTCTCGGCTCGTCAACAACGCACACAAAAAGACATCATACAACGGACTCACGTGTAGACCTTGAAGCCCATGTACAGGACTGCCACGCGCAACCGGCCGCCGGAAGTGCTGATGGGGTTGGTGCCGCTGACGTTCACCGCCAGCGTGCGGCCGTGATGTGGTGGATCTGGCGAGAGCGTCACCGAGTGCGGGGACAGCATGTGAGCTCCAGGGGGCCCGCCGCCGCACACCTTCCAGGTCATAGCCGACACCGCCGCGATGTCCCCAACGTCGCCGTCGGCACTGCCGTCGCTGACGGTAGTGTCATCCGTGCCGTACATGGGCGTCACACGGCTACCACGCAGCTGGCTTCCATGCCCAAACGCCATCTCGGCCACAGACGGTATCAAAGTGTCGCGGCGGAGCGCTAACGGCGGCGTCTCTGCCCTTCGCCCTAAGGCTTGACGGGGTGGGGCCGCTGCCATCGATGCATCCCTAGGGGCGACATCACTGGCGGCGGGGCCTGCGATGGCACCGTTCCCATTGCTGTTTGCCCCTCGCGCGGAAGCTTTGCCGGTTAGGATCGCGGTGGAGCTGGCTCGAAGGTTCACCGTTGATCCTTTCAGCAGTACGGTATGACGTTGGTCAACGATTCCGTGCAGGTTTCCCTGGAGTTGAGGTCGCGATTCAAATTGCCGGCTCCGGAAGCTGGGTCGCGATGGCGTCATTGAGGACGTGTCGAACGGTTTGCGCAATTGTAAGCTCAAACGGAACCGCGAAGCGTTCTCGAGGAGAGGCGACAGGCTGGAGGAATCTGATATAGGAGGAACCCGGTGGGTGGCACTCGCGTTTGCAGCTGCGGCGGGGCCGACGACACTTGCTGCGGCCACTGCTATCAAGAAGACCAGCTGCAGTGAAACGCGCGGAGGATATTTAACGTCAAAGAATGATGTTGTTTGCAAGCACCCTTTTGTTTGAGCAGGCACTGCTCGTCGGCATGTAAGAGGCTGCATGGAGGCATGAGGAGATTTAACGGAAAAGGTCATGGCCAGTTTTGACGCCCTGTTGTACGTCCCCGGAGGATCGCAAACGCAGCAACCGAGAGGGTTTATCCTGAAATAATAGCGTCACATTTGTGATAATGTCAATCGGAAAGATGACAATGGACGGGATGGGTGATGTGACGTCAGGAACCCTAGACCTGGCTCCAAGATGCACACGGAAACATTGGAATGGTAATACTTTTCAAAAGGTATGACTTTGGGGAAAAGTTTTAAATGGTCTCAGTCGCTGTAGATTATTACTATGTTCGTTTGAACAGTTGGTCGACAACCGCCTGCCCGTGTGCGTGGCAATTGTTGCTCACACAAAACATTTAACAAATCGACTGCAAGGTAAACACTAAGGAGCTTCCAGTCATTATAGCTATTCCTTATTTTATCAAGGCGCGCTGACAGCATAATTAGTCAAACACAGCGTCCACAGCATTTCTCGGGCCAACGATGGCTTGAAATGAGTATCTCAAATTTGCGTCTGGTCATAATTTTTCATGTATCAATTATAGCGCCAATGCGATCGTGCTCGAGTTGCATCTGTTTTGCTTGCAAAGAACCAAACAATGACAGTTTTACAGGCATGTAACTTTCGCGTATCCTTGCATTCTAAATCCGCTGTTCCGGGACACGTTGACTTCGGTCGAGGTGCAATGCGGCGACTCCTTTCGGTGATGTTATCAAACATGCTTTCTTCACCCGCAAATCTTCAACCATTTCAGCTGGTCAACAGGGAAGCTGCTTCCAGAGGTTCCAGCGTCGGCTACAATCTCAAGGTCGCTGTGGGGCGCGAACTACGCGACCCCTTGATAGCGTCCCTGCCCCGGAGCGATGGCCAAGCGGCAGAGTTGCAGCAGCTGCAACAGTTGGAGGAGGCTCTTTCTCGCCACAATAATCTGTACTACAACCAACAATTACCGGAAATCAGGTGGGAAGATGATTTCCATGACGTGTGACGTCCGTGTAGGACGCGGAAAACACTCGTTGGTTGGCATTCCACCATATACAAAGAGGGCTAAGTAAATCCGCATCCCTCTCTTCTCCCCTCTCGCCTCGGCGTTCCAAATCACGTCTTGGATTGCGAATCACCTCATCTGAACGAAGGTGACCCGCAGGCCGAACCTGTCTTTCCCCCACCTCGCTGCCATCATCACGGCCGCACCTCTCCCCTGCCCACTTTACCCAGTGATGCAGCGTACGACAACCTTAAGCTGCAGTACCGCCAAGTCCTGGGCCGAGTGCGGGGTGAGCCCCCCGAGGAGGTGGCATTGCCGGTGGTGAGTTCTTCCGTACTGCTCACTCCCCGGGCCCCATGGCTCGGCGATTTCGGGGCCCTGGGCCTTATGTCTGTAAGGCTGATCCTTCCTCATCCTTGCCATCACAGGCAACAGCCTTAGTTCAGATTCAAGCCCCGTATTGGCCATGTATATTTTTAACTCCCCCGTACTAAGAAGCTACATGCCAGATGCTTTAGCAGTTGATCGATCCAGGATTTATACCGCCCACATGTCAACGGCAGCGATGCCTAAATTGGCACCATCCTCCTCGCTCGTCCGTCTGCTCTGTCCTGCTTCCGGCCCGTGTCCGGAGCCTTGGACATGGGCCGGTACGGCATATGGCACTCGGTATTCCCCACTTATGAAGTGCCGTTTGCCCTACTTATCCTAAAGCCAGGGCCTCAAAACTCCAAAACTCCTGTGTACGGTATTCGCCGTACATGTACGTATCTGTGTTAACGGATCAGTTACAGCGCGTCCACGGGTCTTGTAACCGGCACCGGTGTGTGTCTGTCCCACTGATCCCCTCATGTTTGTGGGCGCCAGGGCGCCCCCGTGTCAGCAGTTGGACCCCTTCGCAAGGTGCCACACCGGGTGCCCATGCTCAGTCTGGCAGCAGTCAATTCTAGGGAGGAAACGGAGGCCTGGATGGAGAAAGCCCTAGCCAAACTTCCTGCTGCCGCCGCTACTGCCACTGATACTGCCATTGCTACTGCTACTGCTAGTGCTACAGCAGTGAGAGTTAAAGGCCGCAGGGGCCGTCACGCTACTCGTCAAACGAGGAATGCAGCCAAATCGGCCGTCGGCGCAGCCAGCCCCACCGAAGCCGCTACGTCGTCGTCGTCATCGGGCGGATCATACCGCTGGGTGATGGAGCCGAAAGTGGACGGCCTTGCCGTACGGGCGCTTTATCGCCGTACGGCAGACGGGACGTATAAGCTCGAGGAGGTGCGGGGAGGACGGCGAGGAAGACTGAGGAGAGGGAGGGTCGGGGGAATAGTCGGTACCGCTGCCCCGCACAGCCGGTCGGCTGCGTTAATCGGTCAGGAGGGGGGATGCCCACGATGCCGCCATCCCGCTTACTCGTTACTAGTGAACCGGGCCGTCCTCTGAGCTGAGGACCATCTCGATAAGGCATAGAGAAGGAACACATTGTGTGACTTGCGCGGTTGACTCTGTCGGTCAACACATGTAGGTGCTGGAAGGTGCCACCAGGCTGCACCCTCCCATCCACTTGAAGCATTAACTGGTCGACCCATGGGTCTGTGTGTTTATTTGCTGGTGGGCCTTACGGTCTGCCGCAAACTTGATGATAAAATCACTGCCCGTCCATGGGGCCCCCATATGGCCCCATACTGACCCACATAATAGCCAATAGCTTTTTGGTGGTATGCTTGTTTTGTTTGATTGATTCTGTTGGATCCTTTGGATCGTAAATACGGCAGCCTATTGAGACAGCGACATATGACGCACTCCTCCAGCATGACGTTGCTCCTCCGTCGCCGGCAGGCGGCGACAAGGGGCGACGGCGCCGTGGGGGAGGACGTGACCCACAACGCCCTGCACGGCGGCATCAGCGGCCTGCCGGCGGTCCTGGCGGTACCGCCGCCTTGCAGCGGCGGCGGTGGGCTGCAGCAAGAGCAGCCGAAGCGACAGCAGACGCGGACGCCAAATGACCCATGGGTCACACCGCCGTCATTTCCAGCTGCAGCGGCTGCACCTGCAACCACCTACCCTCGGTGGGTGGAAGTACGCGGGGAGGTGTTTATGCGGACCGCGGATCTGGAGCTGGTACGTAAGTCAGCACGTGGCAGATTGTATGTACGATCGTTAGGGTATTTTTGAGGGCATGTGGCGGTCGTGTGGTGGTCTGTGAATGCGGCCAGCGCTGAGACACTTTCACCTTCTTAGCGCAGTCTTGAGGCCTGATGCCCGCGGGCTGAGTGCGCACATCAGCCGCTAATGGCGCGATGCATTAGGTGGCTTAGGCTGCGCGGCCTGGTGTACGGACGCCACTGCCCTGTGCCCACACTGATCCCCTGTCGGTGTCTAATCGCCAGTGCTCCTCTCCCGCTCTTTCCCCCTTTCCCCCCTTCATCATACTCCTAATTCCCACTCCTAGGTGAACCAGGCGCAGGAGGCAGCGGGGCAGCAGCCATTCGCTAACACCCGCAACGCTGCGTCAGGGGCCTTACGCCTGCTTGACGCCGAGGAGTGCCGGCGCCGCCGGCTCAGCTTTGTGGCATACGCCGCGCTGGCGCCAACAAGAACGCCGGCGGCCGTTCTACCACCACCACCACCAGCAGCAGCAGCAGCAGTTTCAACGTTGTTGTCGATATCGCCACCGCCGTCACCCGACAGCTCCGACGGTGACCTCATAAGGCCCCTTCACGCAAGCCATTGGGCGACGATTGGGTGGTTGCAGGTAACTTCCCGCATTGAACTGCCGTACGGGCGTTAATCTATATAACATAATGTTATTTATGTATGATTTATGTATTATACTATGGACGGACATGCGGTGAGTCCAAGCTTGCTCCCGGGATGCATATCAGCACATGTGGTTATGTACTCTCTCTCTATATATATATGTGTGTATGATATTATATATATGATATATATATCATATAATATATATACATATATTACACATACACACACCGAGATGTCGAGGAGTACGACAACGTGCATGTCAGCTTGCTCAGCCTTATCAGCCAGCAGCAGCTGCTGCTCCCGCACCGTGTCTATCCAGGCCTCCGCCGGTGTGACTTCGCGCGCCTCATTCGCGGCTCAGCGTTGCACTCCACAGGACGGAGCACACCGCCCCTCTCACTACCCTCTCCCGTTACCCCCATCCCCCCCCCGCTGCCCCTCCAGGACGCGGGTTTTGCAGTGAGCCGGGATAACCGGCTTTGCGGCTCGGTCGAAGAGGCACTAGAAGCGGCGGAGGCGTGGATGACCAAACGAGGGTCCTTGGGTGAGAAAGGAGGTGCATGAAGCGTGAGGCGGCAGCTGAAGGCAGGCTGGGCAAAAATAAGGTCACCGGGGGTTCTGATGTCTGGGTCCTCCCTCTTGAAGAGGCCTGAGAAAAAAGGCGAACTGGAGAGGGATTTGCCACGGAGAACGTACGGCATTGGGTTTTCAGAAGTCGTAATATCCACAAGCTAGCCTCTAAGACTGACTAAATAACGAATTCGAAAAAAGGCTGTTCTGTGCGATTTCGTAGATTTCATATAATATAATATATATATATATATATCGATCCGTATGGGGTCATCCCGAGCTTTACCATTTATCAAGTGCTAACTGTTCGGTTCCGTCTGATGTAGGGGGCCCCTCGTCGCCGGCCACCACATGCCAGCCAGGGTTCTCTCGCCGGCCCCCCCCCCTCTCATGGAGACTGTCTGATGACATCGTTGGCGGATGAAACGTTTCCCCTTCCGACCCGGCCGCCGTACTTCTCCCCGCAGGTTACGATGCCGATGGCACAGTCATCAAGTTAGATGATACCACATTGTACGACGTCCTGGGTACGGCAGGGTCCGATCCGCGCTGGGCGGTCGCGTGGAAGTTTCCGGCGGGGGAGGCAGTGACACGGTTTCTGGAGGTGGAGCTCACTGTAGGCCGACAGGGGCAGGTAGGCCGGCAGCAGGGGACATTAGCGATCATGGACGGAGTGAAATGAGAGAGCGATCAGCCTTAATAGGGGCGTTCCAGACATATTGCGGCGGAGGTTCCAGGATCGATCCCGAATCCCTCCATTGGTTGAGGGTGGATGTGCCCCCACAAAGATGGACGGTGATGACAGACCCCGGCTATAGTGATCTGCGAGCTGATAGGAGCCAAACGAATCCGGGATAATTACTGGTTTCGGAGCAGCTGCCAGCGGATGAGGGTGAATGGATAAGGGTGCCCCGAAATACAGTACTGGGGAAGGTGTAGGGACTACTGTCAGGTAGTGGCCACCCACGGGTGAAGCAAAACCCCCCTATCCCCCCCCCCACACACATATACTGCGGCATCGGGGGCAGGCCGAAGCGGAGGGGGGCACCTTTTTTCAGTCAAGTACCACACCGGCACCTTAGTGAACTGGATTGGGCTGCGTCTTACATGTGTATGTGTGTACGCTTAGGGTGTGCGGTCACGCGTGCGAAGGACATATAAAACCGCAGTCATAGGGCCCTCCCTTGGGCGCTCCTCTGACACACAAACACACACATACACCACCTCCACGTGAGGCTTCCTCCTGGCGGCTCATCAGTTCTTTCAGGCATACCCAGACGTCTCGGCTACCTCCCCCTTCGCTTATCACCGCCCCTATCATACTTCTGTCTTAACAGTCTTTCAATGTCAAGTCCTCCCGGCAGCAGCAACGCAGGAAACATCTGAATGCGCGCCTGGAGCCTTAATCTCATAGGTAGCCGCCTGACCTCACCCCGCCTGACCTTACCCAGCCTGACCTCACCCAGCCTGACCTCACCCAACCCGACCTCACCCAGCCCGACCTCACCCCAACTGCTCAGATTACACCGGTGGCTCTGTTGGAGCCGGTGGTTCTGGGCGGTGTCACGATCCGTCGCGCCAGTCTGCACAACGTCGGGTTGGCGGTGGCGCTGGACCTGCACCTTGGGGACGCGGTGGTGCTGCGGAGGAGTGGGGACGTCATTCCTCAGGTGGATTAAATAGATAGAGGATCATGTGAGTGGTCAGGGACGTGCGTCACTGAGCTGTGCTGCGTGTGTGTGTGCCTCTGTGTGCCTCTGTGTGCGCGTCTCTGTGTGTGTATGTGTACGTCTGTGTGTGCGCGTCTGTGTGTGTGTGTGTGAGTGCCTCTGTGTGTATGTGTGCGTCTGTGTGTGTGAGTGCCTGTGTGTATGTGTGTGTGAGTGTGTACGTCTGTGTGTGTGCGTCTGTGTGTGCCTCTGTGTGTGTGCCGCTGTGTGTGAGTGTGTGTGCACACGCGCGCGCAGCATGTGCTTCTCCGTGTCCCGGTTGAGAGGCAGTGAGCTGCACAGTTTGCAAAACTATATACGATATCTTAATTACATGAAGTAAATTTCTCTATAAAAATTCTAGGTAACGGTTTTAAGAAGAAAACGGTTAAAGGTTCTGGAGGTAGTTTTGAATTGGAATCGGTGCACGTGCAGTTGAGAGTGGATTGGATTCCCCGAAGGAATGACGAGTGCGGCCGGACTTATCGTGATGCATGGAGTGGGCGTGCGGTGTCACATCCCGCACCGCAGGACGTGTTTTGAAGCCGTCTTAACCCCCCTCTCCCCCGAGTGCGTATTCTGTGGACGTCCTGACGCGTCTCCTGCGTTTCCCTATTCACCTCCATCTCTCCTTCCCCTCCCTCCCTGTCTCTCTCCCTTCAGGTGGTGCGGGTGCTTCCGGAGCTGCGGCCCCCCGGCGCCCTGCCCTGGCTGCCGCCCTCCGCCTGCCCGGCCTGTGGGGCGCCCCTCCGGCTGCAGCCGGCGGCCAATGAGGATTCCGGGGATCAGCTCGTGTGCGACGGCACCGACTGTGGAGCCAAATCCGAGCGGAAGGTGTGAGCTGTGAGAGGGCAGATGGGTGGTGAAGGAACCGGCTGGGGGCTGGGGCTGGGGCTGGGGCTGGGGTTGGGGCTGGGGTTGGGGTCGGGGCTGGGGTGGGCGGGTGGGAGAGGCCGTGGGATGCGGGAAGGAAGTAGCTGGCGGAATATCAGTGCCGATGTACGGATGCTCAATGCCATGTCGGGGACTTGACAAAATTGAACAAGTGTCGAAGGAGAGGTGAAAATGGGAAGGTACATGTTGGAGAGAGGGGTCCATGGGAAAAGCTGTGCGTGTGTGTGTAGCTGTGTATATGTGTGTGTTTGTGTTTATAACATGTCTATCTGGGTCTAGGACTGGCCAAGAGCAGTCAACCTGCCCCAGCGGGAAGACCGCAACAGAGCTCAATGCGAGATGGGCCTGGGCCACCATCACCGCTGCTTGAATCGCTGCATAATCGTTGCTCGACGCGACCCCTCTCCATTTCTACCCAAGCGCAAATCCTCCAACCCTCTTGACGCTTGGCGGTGGTGGTGCTGCAGCTGCTACACTTTGCGACTGTTTGTCTCAAGGGCAGCGGTGTGTCCAAAGGAGCGATGAGCCAGCTGGTGGCGACCGGGCTGGTTCAGGAGCTGCCGGACTTCTACAAACTGAATCAGGTGCGGTAATCCTTGGAGGCTCAGGGGGGGTTGAAGACTCCTCTGATTGCATCTTGAAAAAAGCGTCAAGACATGACTTCAACATGACTTCAACACGCCAAAAGCGCTCTTCCGTCACTGCACCATATCGCGTCTTGACAAAAGAAGCCTGGGGTCAAGGGATGTCAGGGGTCAGCGGTTGGGAAAGAGGGGCCCGTAGCCTGCCTACCATACCCGTGAGGCATCCACCCGTGATTTGCACTATCCACGTGGGAAATTAGGATGACATGCCATGAGCCATGACGAACCTGTGCCCTTGAACCCGGCCCTGCCGTGACCGTCTGCTGCCGCAAACTGGGGCACGCACGCACTAGGTCTGCTGTCTTGGCGCCACGCGTAGTATCGCTTCATTTTTTATCTGCCCTCTGTCAGCCCGTTTTTCCCGCGTTCTTCAATATCAAACGCTCCATGTTGTCGTCTGCGTTTTCCGCGCGCCTGCCCGCTGCATGCTTACCACGCGCTGCAGGTCACACTGGCCGCACTGCCAGGCTTCGGCTTCGCCCGCAGTGCCACACTAATGGCATCCCTGGAGTCCTCCCGCGGGATGCCCGCCGCAACCCTATTGCGTGGCCTCAACATCCGGCTAGTGGGGGAGACGGCGGCGGCAGCTCTGGGTCGCGCCTTCCCGCGGTTGGAGGACCTGACTCGTGCGAGCCCGGAGCAGATCGTGAAAGTGGCAGGTTCGCGTGCTCCCACATGCATGCGTGTCTGTACGTGTATGTGTATTGCGTGTGTAAATGTTTCGGGGGATGTTCACCCTTCCGACAAGAAAAATGGCGTCACGGTAAACTCCTTGACGCCGCAGTACACACACCACACCAGGCAGTTTTGTCGAAGCTTCCCTATCTTCGCCCTGTCCTGTGAAGGACAGGTGGGCATGGCGAAGGAAAACATTTTCCTACCTCCTCCTCCTTGGGACTGGCTTCCTCCTTTCTGCGTCGTACTTATTCGTCATCACGTGCGCGTTCCCTTCGCACCTTCCCTTTAGGCGACTCCGCACCTTCTCACCGCAAAGTACGACGACGGCATATACTCCCGGCTATTCATCCGCACTTCCCTCCCCTTCGTCCCCTCCACACACGCGCACTCTTGCCCGCCGCCTCGCTCTTCTTCCGCTAACGCCACCAGGCGTGGGGACGGCAGCAGCCAGTAGCGTGGTGGGGTGGTTTCAGCAGCCAGAAAATCAAGCCTTGCTGCAGCAGCTAAGAGAGGCAGGGTTGGTGTGCCTCTCCGGAGCTGCTATGCCCTCCATCAATCCCGCGGCGCCGTTGGCCCCGGCTGGGGTCGCAACTCCGGCTCCGGCAACCATCCCAGCAGCCTCTGCCTCCCCGGGTGAAGGAGGCATTACAAAGGCCGGTCGAGGTCGGCCTCGCCGGCAGCCTGCGTCAGCTGCTGATGCCATGAGCCCTGATGCCGCGCCAGTGGAGGGGGTCCGCGGCCATCAGGAGCAACTGGAGCAAGGGCAGCAGCCGGGGGGCGCTGAGGGAAGGGGCGGGAAAGAAAGGGAGGCCTCTGCTGGCGGGCAATCTGTTCCGCGGCTTTTGGGTGTGAGAGGGCTGCGAGTTTGCGTGACTGGTGCACTAATGGTAAGGGTGGGGAAGAGGGTGCGGTTGCGGTTGGGGGCGGGGCAAGAGGGGCCGGTTCGTGGCAATCTTTACTCTTCGGTAATGAGGGGGTGCTGGGGACACTTGGGGAGGAAGGGATCCGGAGCGTACGGATGCAATGGAACCAACACCAATCTCCAGGTACGTAGGGGAGAAGGCAGGTGCGGGCGGCATCGCGTTTCAATGTGTTAAAAAAGATATCATCAGACACGAGTGCTGAGTTCAGGCGCTTGATTTAAACTTTTTCCCCTGGCGGGCCTCACATTTACAGAACACGACTTACCCCATAAAGCTCAACTTAAAACCTCAAAAGATGTCTTTATAGATCCAGCTATGCTGTGTCAGAGGTCCTACGCCAACGACCATTGGGCTCACGAGCTTTCTTGCCCACGAGCTGGCGATGGTGCAAAGTACCTAGAGCGCCGCAAAAGCGTATCCGCTTCCTATTTAGCTCACCTCCACCGTTTTCCAACCCCTTCAGTATTTCTTGGGTAAGGTTCGGGGTTCTTGTTCGTACTCATTCGTACTCGCTTCCCCGTTCCTCCCGCGTGTGTAGGGGCCCTTGGGTACGGGGCTGACGCGCAGCGAAGTGAAGGTGAGTGCCCGTTAGCATGGCATCCTGCGCACGTTTCCGGGCAGGTAACTTTAATTGTATGCTGGGGGCGGTTGGGATTGTAATATATTATTGCGCTGACGTGCGTGGCACTGTTGTTGTTGCTCCTCCTGCTGTTGTTGTGGCTGGTGCTCCTGCTCCTGCTGTTGTTGTATCAGTGTAGAGCTTTTAGGGGCTGGTCTGAGTCACATGTTTGCATGACGTATTAATTATCCCAGCAGTCTCGCGAAATGGCGACCAGCTTGTTTGATATGCACCACCCTTTTGGCTTCATCGGCCACCATTCCACCACTGCCTGAAATATCGTCAACATGTACACGCAGACGGACGTACGACGCAGTCCTGAAAAAGAGGCGCAAGCGCCAAGCATGCAATGCCCGTGTCCTTCCTGTTCCTGCACTGTGCTGCAGACGATGCTCACGGAGGCGGGGGCAGAATTCCATCCGGCCGTGAAAAAGAGCACGCAGGTTTGTTGAGGTGCCTGGTTCTGTTAGAGGGAGGGGGGGTCAAGGAAGCTAACCGCCGGAAGAGTTGACGGAGGCGCGCGCCTGGCTGGGGGACGGGAACATAACATGGGGGTGTTACGTGTTACGTTTGTGTGTTATGTATAGGATCAGGTTTGCAGGACCCGGCATTATGTTCTGGCAGCCAAAGAAACAGTAAAACAGCCAAAGAAACAGTACACGATCATCTTGTTGTCAAGTGCAGGCAAAGAAAAAAAAAAAATATATATATATATATATATATATATATATATATATATATATATATATATATATAGAGAGAGAGAGAGAGAGAGAGAGAGAGAGAGAGAGAGAGAGAGAGAGAATCTCCGTCGTTGCCGTCACTGCTGCTGCCCCTTCTGGCTTCCCAGCCTTCCGCCTCGACGCCTGTGTCTGCCGTGTGGAAGGAACGGCATTCTCACGTTCAGGCCGTCTACCTGTACTTTCCCCACATCAATCCTGAGCAGTGCAGCTTTTGGCGTTTGGTGAATCAACTACGAAATATTCATAATTTTGCCCCGGCTAACCCCACCCCGTTCTTGCTCTTTCCGGACAGGTCTTGCTGGCGGGCGATGACGCGGGCGGTCGCAAACTGGTGAAGGCTGCTATCAGCGGTGTTGAGGTGATGAGGGAAGCGGAATTCTGGCGGGCGTTCTGGTCAGAAGGAAAGGACGCTTCGGCAGCTGATAGCACCGATGAAAGATAGAAAAGAGTGTTCGCTGTTGGTTGCTGACCATGGTTCCATGACCTTTACCTTTCTTTCCATCAGTCGCAATGCCAGTCCCGGCTGGTGTGCCATGTAACGCAAATACAGACGAGCAGACGTACGTTCTGTTGTGTTTCGTCAATGAGTGGAACATGTGTCCGTCTAAGATGTCATTTCATAAAATCATTCATTTAATAATGAATCCACATTTTAGATGCATGCACTGGGATTCTCACGGCGGATCAGGACCTACACCTCAGAACGTGTTGGATGGCCGCACCTGTGGCCGCATGTACCCAGACAAAACCTAGGGATGATTAGGAAACTGTAGAGGGGTGGCTTATCTGTGCCACCCCGCACTAGCTGCAGCGAATATACGCCAAATGTAAGCAGACAGAATTCACGAAATTCGTGAAATGTTGTTTCATAAGATATTTGTATGGTTTTCTAGGCATTTCCCCCTGCAAACTGACGCATCTGTATTCTTGCGTTCCATGCGTATGCTTGCGTATTGATTGCTGCATGACCCAGCATGACCCTACACAAGTGGCACGTTCTGCAATGTCGGAGTTACAACGCTTCCAAGCGCAATGAACCCATTATGCCTTCGACAATATTCAGATATATTTGTGGGTATGTCCGTAGGCATATACGAGTGTTCACCTCGCCTAACGCAACTTACGTACGCTCGTGGTGCGTTCCGATGCGATCGAATCGCTTTCCAGAAATTTTTGCACGAGCATGAAATTGCAGGTTAAATTTATTTTGTCGTATAAATATTAAATTTCTATCATCGCTCAATTTTATTCTGTAACAGAAATGTAATGAATTACGACACCATCGTACAGACGGAATCAGTCAGGACTCCGGAAGAGGCATATCCATTCCCTAATTTGGTAACACTTATACAAGTCATTGTTTGCGAGGTTTTCAGGAAAGATAATAATTTAATAGGAGGGGAAGTCGCAACTACGACAGTATAGAAGAGTTTGCGGTTACTTGGCTCTATTCAACTGAATCAATAACGACTCAGAAATAGATATATCCTATTATATAATCCAATTCATCCAACATAACCTCGCGACCCCACTACATCAGCAAGGCAACGAATCAAGGCGGCGTTAGTAAGTCAACTCCTCTTAAGGAGTTGGGTTGGGTTTGGGTTTGGTTTAATTAAGAGTTGATTTGGGTTGGGTTTAATTAAGAGCTTCAACTGGGGCCAGAATTGAGACCAGCGTTGAATTCGTCGGGCAAAGCGGCGAACGTGTTAGGCCTCGAATCTTGCCCTTTACTTTAGCTAACCGCCTTAGCCTGCTTGGCTGTTGTTACTTGTTAATTTTCTGGGAAAGTTTTACTTTTGCCTTAGGATCTTAAGGGAGTCCGGCTCGTTGTCGGGCGGAGTTGTTTCAGTAGCCGACTCTCAGCCCATTATCGGAGATCTCCCAATCCAGGGCAAAAAGGAAACTCGCCCTTTCTACAGACTCTAGAAAGCAACCGCGAGGCCGAGCGCTTCCTAGGCCTGGGGCTCGGGGCGGCACACCGGAGACCTGGTTTGCGAAGATATTAGCACCCAGGGTCAGGAACGGTAACACGGTGGCCCTGAGCAGCCTGTAAGGGTGGCCCCGGCCCAACAACGAGTCTAGACGCCGTCGTGGTGGTAGGCACAAGACCGAAAACACCGACTAACTGGTGACAAGTCGTCGAAGCCTACCGCCTCGGCGGTAGCCAGTCGTGCATATGCCTGCGGCGGCAGGATGTGCAGAGACTGTCGCGCCCGTAACCCACCGTGGTGAAGGACGTGAGGCTGGGTAAAGTCCGCCGTGGCGACACGAATGTCCCTGGGGACGCCGCTGAAACCGTGTTGGGATCCCTGGGGTTTTACCGCTGCGGCGGTTTACCGGCACCCGCGAACCCAGGGTTGCCATGCCCCAATGCAGCAAGTGGCTGAGAGCCCACGGAGTGGGATGGTGATAAGAGTATGACCGGTGATGCAACTCCCTAGCACGAGAATGGGCGGGGACAATTTGACAACGGTCCTTTGCCAGGTTCAGAATCTTTACGGCTCGTAATAAAGTGGTTATGCGCAAAGGATGTAGTTGTGAGCAAACTTGCCAACCCGTAGTAATTTGCTGTTGGAAAGTGCCTGACACCGGGTAGTCATACCCTGGCACCGGATTGCACGGCTCAAGGCGTAAGCAAGGCAAGGTGTCGCCTTAGCTAACCGGACAGGCTTGTCAGCATCTTGCTCATCAAGATTTCAGACAAGGAACGTGACTGGGAGGCAACTTACGTCCTCAGCGCAGAAGGGGTGCCTGGAAATGGCTGGTTAGAGATGCGGCCCGGTCATACCGCAGTATGGTGACCTGGTAGATGAACGGGCGGTGGCCAAAGCTAAAGTTATGCGGGCTACACCCTGAATCGTGCGTGTGCCTGCCCTATGCCCAGAACTCCCGAGCCACGACAGCACAAGTACGTGGGCGACCGGCACGCCAGGCAGCTCTGCGAGCAATACGGCGCATCATGAAAGCGAACCGGCACCAGAGACATGTGGCGACACATAAGAGGAAGGCGGATTGGGAACCTGGAGACGAAACACCGTCAGGGTCGGGTGCAGAGAACCCCATTATAAGTGGACTGAACGGGGCTCAACTGTCCAGGACACAGGCGGTGCCAGAACGGTTCTTGGTGCTCAAGGACAGCGTCCTCCGAGATCTAGAGGAGCAATCAATGGGACCGTCCCGTGCGTTTATGGACACTGAGGTGGGCCATGCACTGCAAGGCTTTGAGCTTACACTGGGGTCCGACGAGGTAATCCGGTTGCACTTGGTCGGACACAATGAGAACGACATGAGGAAGGTCATCAAGGCGCTGGTAAAGCGGTGTGTAGGAGGCGCATTAAAAGTCCCTCTAAGCAAGTTGCACAACGCAATCTGCTACAAAGTCTGCCGAGAAGTGGAAGGGGCCAGCAGACAGTTCGAACATATCGTGGCAAAGGCCTACCGAATCGCCATTATAACCGAAAGTCAGCAGGGACCGTTACTGGTGAATCCAGCTCCCATGGTCGTGGGGGTCAAAGAGGCATTTCAAACGATAAAAATCGAAGCCAAGATGGGCGCAGGCAACGATTGGACAAAGGGGTTGGCCAAGTTGCTGTGTGCAACCGATTGGGCATCTAAGGCGGTAGAAACATGTGAGAGAATCCAGCTACCGGAGTTTGCAGATGGAGCATCGATTTGGGCGTGGTATGTCGAAGAGCTGCGGGCCAGATACTTTGCCATGAACGATTTCTCGTCGTTCACGGTGAAAGAGTTACAAGATAACAGGTACCCGGCTTTGGTGAGCGTAAAGAGAGTGGTAGCCGCAGCCCAAGGGGCTTATGATGGGCTAGAGAGACTAGCCCAGCAACAGCGCATGGAGAAAGCGCTAGGGAGACAACCATGGCCAGGGCATGCCCAGCAGCATACCGCTATGCCTCCGCCTGGCGGTGGCTAACCCGGGCTGGGGAGGTGGGGTGCAGGCAGCGCCGAGTTTGACTACGGGAGGAGCCTGCACGTGGCCGAACGTGTGGCATGAATAACCCTGCAGAGGGTGAAACCGGGGTTCCAAGCCTCCGATGAGCAGCTGCAGAATAGAACGAAAGAGCTGCGGCTGTGTTTTGCTTTCACGGCGACGGGGTTTAACCCGAATGGCTGTCAACGGGTGGCGAAGGGGCTGGCATGTTTGCACAGTCATGCGGCGCCTGATGGGAGTGGAGATCTGGCATCGCTATTCGTGGACGCGGTCCCAGGGGTGGCCAATCCAGCACATGTACCTGTTTTGGAGACAGCCTGAGAGCCAGGTTAAGCCGGATGGTGTATACGACATTCTGGCACCATGCAATGAAGTTAGTAAGTGTAGGTGAGATTTGCGTGCGCTCAGACACATACGTGGACCGCGAAGGAAGGGACCATATTTACGGATATTGTGACGGATGGCTAGATAGGTGTCTGTGTGACCCACAGGTTAGGGGTGGGCAGTGCGATGCAATGGGCCCCTTTGGACAACCCCCTTGAAGTAGTGGAGTTAGGACTGGGCCATTGGAGGGTGCGACGGTTGAAGACCAGACGGCTGGGACGGAGTGGGCAGAACAGCAGAGACTGGCATTCCACTTCAAGGTGGCGCAGAGGGGCCGGTAGTTACCTGGACGCTTGAGGGTACTAGGGGCGATGCAAGCGTGGAGGTCTGTGTAGACCTGGATGACGACCCAGTATCAGTTGGAATGCAGTTCTTCACCAGCCCTGTAACGGATCGGAGGGCTCCCTACTAGCCACAGCTGGAGCCTCTGTCGGAGCGGGAAGTACAGCGCTCGACAGGTCTACTGAGATAAGGGTGAAGCCGGTTGCAAAACCTGGGGTCGGTGACGGCTACCAATGATACACCTGATTCGGACTTCTAAGTGAAGCTGCGAGAGATGTGTCCCGATCCCAACAGGTTCCGGGCCTACCGTCTTCAGCTATTTTGTGGGCTTTGGAAGGAGTATTCCACAATGGCGGGTGACGGTCAGATTCGTTCCCCCATCACGGACTGTACTCCCGAGATGGTATCAGACTGGCCTTTGATCAGACTGGCCTATGCCCCAGGCCAAGGACGAGCTCCACCACGGCCCAAGAAGCTTTGAGTTGTATGCTAAGATAAGCTACAGCAGGTACATCCCAGAATAAATGTGGATCCTTTCTTTCAGAATTACCCCATTCCCGGATCATGCCAGCACATCAGAAGACGCCGAATTTGTAACAGCGGAAGTAAGATCGGCGACAGATGGAACAGGGGGCCATTCGGATATGGGACTGGCAGCTGGAGCCCCCAACGGTCGTCAATGGCCTTAAGAGTAGTGGCGCAACCGGGCAAACTGCGCCTGTGTACGAACCCGGTGTACATCAACCTATTTATTTATCAGATATCAACCGTTATTATGCCACGAGCGTCTAGCGGACATGATGCACTACATCCGGCCAGATGATGTATCATGAACCCGGATGCCCTTAGATTAGTAGCGTTCCAGTGGCAGGGAACGCTGTTCTACTTCCTTTCTTGTGCCTTCGGCCTAGGGCCAGCATGTGATTCGGATATGAAATCAGAGGTGTATCGACTAATGAGAGATCGGGAAGTGCGTTTAATATTCCTCATTGATGACCATGCAGTGGCGGAGCCTGGGCCCGGGCGTGCAAAATATCTGTGTAGTACCGCCACCATGATTCTGTCAGCTCTGGGGTTTACCCTTAGCTTCAAGAAGAGCCGCATGTTGCCGTCTCAGTGCCTACGCTTCCGGGGTCTGATAGTCGACGTGGAGAAACAGGTGTTGGAAGTGCCGTCAGACAAAGTCACGGCCATCAGGAACAGTGTAGAGGAGGTCGCAGGACAAGTAGGGCCGGTCACCGCAAGGCAAGCGGCCCAACTCGCAGGAACGATAATGGCGATGAGCCCTGCAATTGCCCAGCCCCGCTGCACAGTCGTTTGGTCAGCGGGGTTATCCAGGGGGGTGCTTCATCGGACGAGGCGATGGGTAAACCCCGGGGAGGTGCTCGATGCAGCGCAGGCCTTTTTGGAGGTATTGCAGGCGTGCAATGGCTTGGCTTGGCTTGGTGGCGCAGCAGCGGTGCTACCCAGTTTCAACTGGCTGGGAATGCTTCTGAGCGGGCATACTACGCACTATCCGGGCACCATCCACAGAGCAGGGGCCGGAAGTTATGCGGGTGCCCTTCACTGAAAGAGGAGTTGGCACGCATGGCAGCTGGGACCTTCAGCAGTACGACAGAAGGGAAACGAAAGGGCCGCGCAAAAACGAGGAGTTGTTGATGACATATACTCATGCTGGTAGCTTTTTATGCACAATGGAGTGCAAAAGCGCCAAGAAATCCAATGTCGTTCCTGTGACCGTTGGCGACACGAACGCACATGAACACAACGCATATGAGGACAAAGTGTAGTTGAAGGTACAGGTGAGGTAAGGTGTAGGTCTAAGCAAAAACAGCACCCAACATGGGCATACCCAAATTGCGATTAATTCCGTAATCCCTCCGGCTGTGTGGAACCGCCGAAGTCCCTGTCCTCATGGCCCATCTTGCCACGACATATCTCCTCCCCCGTCCCATCTCGCGCCACTTTAACGACACCCGACACGATTAACATAGCCCACAACCATCAACGCATTGCCATTGCAAGCGTCCACGGCTGCGAACCTTTCCCCCCACCGTCGCCGCCGCCGGCAGCTGCTCTAATGACAACTGCTCCTGCCAACTTCACACGCCCCGTCCCACCTGTCGCGTCTGCGTCATCGTGCAGCTGGACGTATCGAACCACAGCCCCTAGACCGCCTGAACGTGAAGAGTAAGGTCCCCAAGCATTATCCACTTCCGGCCGCTGACATACCCGCTGCTTCAGGCCCTCCTCAGACACTTTGTATCCCAACGATATGAATGATGCTAACGACGAGCGTTACCAGGACTAGTACTCTCGTTTTAGCCGGACCATCAACTGCACCAGCGAACTGTGAGGATTTAGATATGCAGTGAGGTCTCGTAAGGTTGCCGTGAGCCGAGAGTACAGTCGTGCAGTATGTGCCGACTCCGGCGGGCAGGCAGACAAGGCAGACAGGTGCCACCCCTAGAGAAGATGAGATCTGAGCGTCTGAACGTGTTTCAGTTCATATTGGTGAGTATGTTCGGGTCGTGTGATACCAACCGATGTGGGATCTGCCGATCTTACAGTGTCATGCAGCATTTCTCACTCGGCATAATTAAGGAAGTGTTACAGAGACATACTCTGACCGACAGCACTTGCGGGCGGGCGCGATGTCAATTATGGCGTGTTCCATCAGAATAAAAATTTTCGAGGGGCATGTCTCCTTGCAACATTAGGAGACGCGAGCGGCTCCCTGATCCATTGCATGTTTGGACTATCGGCGGCGCGGTGGCCACGCCATGCACTGCTTGCTGGTGTAACCTTGCTCTCCGCATACTGAAATGTCAATGAACCAGTGTTTGTAGTCGCCTGTGGATATGTTGAGGCATACGTGTTGAGACTACAACATAAAAATCACAAAGAGAATAAATTCCACTAGCCTGATTGTTCCTGTCTCTTGCTGTGATGATGCATGCACACACCCGCTGTTCCTGCCGTCGCAATGCTAATGAATAATAAGCACGTGCACGATGCATACATATACATCAAGTTGGCGAGCACAGTGGACCAGAGCGCGGAGAGCCGTGGTTGAACACAGATGGACACTCCGTTTTCGAGGCGACCGTTACAAATGCAGCGGGTGCAAAGCCATGCATAGCAGTGATCGACCGGATTCTGACCGAGTAACCGACCTGCTATACACAGGATTGGGTTCCACCAGGCGCGCGCAGCAAACGCTCTCCTACCAAGAATCGCTTACATGCCACTTGCGCAGTGATCATGCACTATTGATACATTACAGCAAATTGATAGCTCGTATCGCATGCATGCTGTTGTACCGTGGCATCATTCACAGCGCAAACGTACAAATGGCGGTGTGGGTCAGGCAACTGCATCCGTGCAATGTAAACGGCGCAGAGACGGCTGATTCGGGGATGACGCAGCCTAAGGACCTGCGTTTAGGGATAAGTATGCCCGTCAAGGGCAGCCCGGTGGCTGAACAGGATGAAATGACTTGTATGCCACCGATGCAGAAGTTGGGCCAGATAAGCTCACGTCTTCTTGTCCTATGAGGAGCGCACCAGTTGCGGCTGGTTTCGTCAACTTCCCTCCGCGCTGTTCTGTGTCATTTCGCAGAATCTGTACCTTACCCGAACGAATTTATCTGCCTCAAGTAGGTGAAGGTTGTGGAGTGCCCGAATTGCTCTGCAGACACCGCAGGGTGTAAATTGCTCTGCAGGCACCGCAGGGTGCCACTTCTGCCGCCCCCCTCCCCCGACACTAGCCAAAGCAACGCCATGTACAACTTACGCTTCTTTCTGCTCCTTAATCTGCAGTAGACCGAAAGGCAGGCACGTCAGCAGGCAGAATCATGCAATAGACAGCGAGCTATGAAACGCACCTTGTCGTCATCCACTTCCTGCATATTAGCTTTGAATTGTTGACGGACTTGCGCCATTATAACCTTTTCATTTCCTTGCTGCGCATTTTAAAACAGTCCGTCGACGCTTGTTACTTATGGAGCTGCCTGGGGCGCATAGCACGACCTACACGTCTTCCGAAGTACTTGGCCAAGAACATGCAATCCTTGTACAACTGCACAATATGAGAGATTAATTTGTCGATGCTTAGCTTTTTTCAATAGGTAGGGAGACGGCTGCCCTAACCCTTTTCACTGAGACTTCTTTAAAGATCTTGTCCATTTATATATTCATCTGCGGACCACTATGCACTAATTGTATGCAGAGATTTGGCGTCACAATTTACCGGAATCCTAAAAAAAATGTTCAAGCTTGGTTGCCTCCGAAACCTGCTTTCCGTTTGAGTCGCTTTCCTATCAAGCTCAGGACAGCTTTTTCTATGGTACATAAATAGCAGGCTTTCTGGTAAGGAATTATTCTTATGACACCTGGCTAGGCCAAGTTCCAACGTGCAAAGTTTGGATTTAATTGGAGGAGTGACTCAATGAAATGCACGGAAACGAAAAAGCAAAGGCCAAAACTTTGGCCACTGCTTCAACGTTACAAAAGGTATCGGCCTCAACCGGAAGCATGCACATGCACGGGCAAGGCACGCCCCCTTTGAAATGGTAAACGTATCATAGCTCATAATTATCCATTACGTTCGCTGGTGTGGTGTTCGGACTTTTAGGTGGTCTGCCCTGCACCAGAACGGGATCCCCAAGAAATTTTGAGCCATGGGTGGCGCAAGGTCGGCGAACAGAAAAAAGTCACAAACCGTCTCGCAAATGGTCATCCAGACCGCGGTAAGGAAAGCGGATGGATTTGAGCCCGTTTCAATGCTACCTGGAAGCGACGCGGCACCGTTTCACTTTGATGCACTTCTGGCTTTATCTTCCCACCCCAGCCAAGAAACCTTTATTCCTGTTCCTTCCTTTTGCTGCAGGTGTTGGCTTCACCGCGCGTGATTCTTTCGTGGAGTCTCATGGCCACCCCAACCGACAGACAGGCCGACAGGTGCTGGATAAGATGTTTGGCCACATGCGACCGCACCACATCATCACCCCCAGTGCAGTTCTGCGCTCTGAGGAGGAGGAGCTGGAGAACGGGCTGGTAGGGACCCACTGCGCACTCACGGGAGGACACGAATGAGGCAGACTTGGCGGCTTGTTTGCGCGTGGAACATACCCGCAAACCGTCCAACCCCCCGGAGAACCTGCCTCCCACGGATTCCGGGGTGGGACCACCTGGCACTTTACCGTTGCATGGCTCTGGGTCGCCCTCTTAGGATCACTAAGCCTCGTTTCGTTTGGTTAATTCCGTCGCCAACCTCTCGTATGGTGCCCACAAGCGTCAAGGCACACTTTTACCGGTCTTGTGTTCAGCCATGTTGTGCCGTTTGGGAATTACTGGCTCGTATGTACGCGGAAGGTTGAGCGGGTGACGCCGCCAAGCGTAAGATGCACACGCACATCCCGCTCATTCTTTCGTCAGGGTCCATCCCTTTCTTAAGTGCCACCTTTGCTGCCACGACCTTGTGCCTTAAGTCGCTGAGCCGTCGGCAGCCTTCCATTCGTCCGGTCCCCCTGTTCCCCGGCGCATGGCCACTGCAATGCAGGGTTGCCAGGCTGCCCGTCTGGCGTTCTTCCGTCCCGCAATTGGCCCCGTTTTGAGCAACCTTCCTCCAAGCACGCAGCCCCAGGCTGATACCCCGGCTGCGGTTGCCGTAGGCGAAGATGCGGGCGTGGTGGCGGGCGTGGCTTCACCCGTCATCCCGTCATCGCCGTTATGCCGAACCGACACCAGCCATGGGCACGGGGCGGCAGCCATTAAAGCTCAAGGTGCGTCCATCATGGCGGAAAGGGGGACAATAAAACTGATGGCGTGTTTATAATGGAGTCAAGATGTGGCATTTCCAGGTGTGTTGTGGCGACGGACGGATGCAGTGGTGTAATGCTGGGAAACCTGAGCAGAGCGGAAATGCGATTCACCGGTTGTCGTTGCTGAGAGGGGAGTGCGACTGTGCACCAACGCAGGATCCGGCAGTGGTGGACTGGACGTCAGCTCTGCTGATCTGGCTGCCGGGGATCAGGCTGAAGATATTAACCGGTCGATGAGTAGTTGGAAGTTGGGAAAGAATGACAGCAGCAGTCCACAGGGTTCGCTACGACGGTACGGCACCGCCGCGGTTGCAGCGCAGTTAATCCGCCATGAGCTCAATCTGCGGCGGACGGCGAGCGGCACCGACAGTCCCAGCCGCACCTTCGGCAGCGGTGGCGTCAGTGCTCCCATGGCATTTGCCAATTGCCGCACCTTGAGCCCGCACCCTGAACGGCGTGGGGCCCTGCCCGCCGTCATTCGGTCGTATCCGAGTGATAGCGGTGCCGTGATTGGGGCTCAGTGTCCGATGCCAGGTCCTGAATTAGCACGCCTCCCAGCAGCGGCAGGTGCCATCGCTAGCCCCTCTGCCGCCGCCGGCCGCGGCTGCGTCACCGCTGGCGCCGCGTTGCCCGGCCGCCGTCGCGCCAGCATCAGTGGTGATACTTCCCTGCCGGCGATCGGGAACCCTTGTAGGGCACCAGCGGCTCGAGCCCGTCGGGCGTCACTCACAGGCGGTGATATCCCAGGCCCAGCTGCCACGATTTTTAGGCTCCCTCGCCGGATTTCCTTAACAGGATTAGATGGCAGCGCCGGCGGCGGTCGCAGCGGTAGTATGCCGCAGCTAGTCAGGGTTAGCAACAGCGGCATGCAGCACGCCGGTGGCAACGGCCGTGGTTCCTCTCCGATGAGGATGACCAGTCGCGGCGCCGGCTTCGGCGGCATCAGACCCGATCCACACGACAGCCCTAACAGCTTATCGCCAGGAGCGCTCCCTGCAACACGCGGCATCCCATTGGCGGGCAGTGACAATTCCAGCCAGGCACATGGGAATTTGGGCGGCAGCTTCCGCGCGGGTCCCGCTGACGGGCCAGCGGCGGCCGCTGTAGCGCAACTTGGACTCACTGTCCCTACACCAGATCACCACAGCAGTGTCGCTGGCGGCAGCGGCGGCGGCATGGGGTCGCCCAGTACCGTCAACCCCGCTGTACCGCTCAGTGGCCTGGAGAATTTGGCGGGCACGGGGCTGGGCGACGCAATCTCTCAGCTGCGGAATATTCGAATGGGCGCTGGATCCGGAGGGGCTAAGGAATCCCGGGAGCGGAAAGTCGAACCAGGTGCGCACATTGGGGCCACGTTGGGTGGAAAAAGCTGGAGTGGAACATCCCCGGACATCTGGGGATGTCGCTGGCGAGGCATGGTCGGCGGGGCAAGAAGGAGGGGCGGAAGAGGGGAATGTCAACTTCCTGAAGCGACATGCCCTGCAAAGTAGACCCACAGCAGCAAGCGCGGAGGTGCCCACAAACCCGGACAGTCGGACTGATACCGACCCTACATGGGGGTTTTGTAACCGCACCGCATGGCTCGCCCCGCTCTTGAGCCTGCATCGCACCCACGCGTGGGTGATGTCCCTTCTTAGCCGCCCGACATCTCCTCAACTCCTCACGTTCACTTCTGCCATGTTCTGTTCTCTCTGCCTCTTCAACTTTACCCGTCTGGGTTCGATTCTTGATTCGATTACATTCGTGGGGTTAAGAAGCTGCAGCTCCGGCCTATTGATGCAGTCCTCGATAATTTCGCCGCCTCCACATCCTCGCAGGCCTAGCCGGCGTAGTTCCGGTGCAACTGCTGCCTGTACCGTTGCCGCCACTGGACAACTGGCAAGTATTCAGCAAGCAGGGTCCGGAGCTCGACCCCTGCAAGGGAATCAGGCTGGTGGACACCGCAAACTACGTGCTGCCGCGACATTCTGCAGAGGTCGGCTTGCAGGTGGGTGCGTGCAGCAAACCGGGACTGGCGGTGGTCCAGTTTGGTGAAGGGAAAATGTTCAACGGTCGCTTTAGTCAGGACGAACCAGGACTAAACGGCTTTGGTTCTCCGTTAGCTAGGTTGGATATGTCCTCAGACTGGGTCTGAGAGCTCCGCACGCGACAAAGGACGCGGGAAGGTTTCGCAATTGCATACTCAAATAATGTTTGACCCCTCTCTAACTGGGACACAGCTATGCGAGTTGGCGCTACATCTGCCCGCAATCGTTTCGCCTTGTTGTGGCCCCCTTGCCCTCTCCTGCAAACCTGTTACCCTTGACGTCACTGCGCACTCAGGTACGTATGGCGCAGCACCAGGCTGCTATGCGCGAACTTGTCAAGGTGGAGGGGGCGCCCATGAGCGAAACTGAGATGGAAGCTGCCAAGCTGCTGGGCAGGCTGGAGCGCAGCGGCGCGCGCCACCGCAACTTTGGCACCATGGAAAGCATGGGATCTAGCGGGCAGCCCGCAGGAGAGGTGGACCTGGGGTAGATTTCAGAAGGATAAGAGCTCGATGGCCAGGCTGTGAAACCGATTGATGCGCACCCGGTTGGAGGGCCCATGAAGCACCAGCTAGGAAAGGTGCTGAAAGCAAGGTGATGTACAGAAAGAAGGTTTCATGCAGCCGGCGGTCAGAGAACGTCGCGAACTGATTGATGGAGAAGCAGAAGCATGTTGATCGCAAGAGGCTGGAGGTGTAGGAAGATTAGAAGGAAGAGCAGGAGGAGGGGAAGCAGCTGGGATTAGCCAGCGACAGTGGGGGCAAAGTATTGTGGGCAGGGGCACAAGCAGATGCCCAAGCAGGTGCACCTTACCTTCCAGCGCCTTCTCGGCCTCAGAGTCTTGCTCGGTAAGCCTCAGGCCTTTCGGATGGTGTCGGCCTGGCAGGGCTACTGCGCGGATGCAATTTGGTTCATGCGTTCACATGGCGAGCAAAGCAAGACTCGGTGGTAGTGGTAATTTGCACGGAAAAACATACGATCGGAAGTTAAGTCGAGTGCCTGGTGCAAATCAGGCTAGTGTTACATCAGGCACATTGAGCCCGGCTGAGACAGCTGGGAGGATACACTAATGTGCATGCTTACTCCCTGTGCGCATGACTCGCTGACTCCTGCTGACGGGCTCCGTCTTAGGCAGATAGTTCGGCCGATGGCTACGCGATCGTTATTCTTTCAATACATTTGGACGCAGTGCCGGACCGCCGGCAGTGTCTAACCACAACAGGGTCCTGGTCTTGTCGAAACTTAATGATGAGCACCCATCCTCGTACAGTATTTGGCAATGCATGGATCGAATTGTACTCAGGTACCTACCGCTTGTCCACACCTTGCACGTTTTTGAGCGTGTGTGGAGCCTTATCACCCTTCCCCCCTCTCAAACAATGCATCCCTATTACATTTCATATCCGCGAGCCCAAGCAACGGAATAATAAGCGACGACCGTAACGGCCCACGGAGTCAAGGCTTGTGTGCATGCTGATGGGGGGGGCGATTTCCGTCGCTCCAGGGTAGGTTGCTGCGCGGGTGTTGAGGCGGGGCATTAGGACACCGGCGGCTGGTGGCATACAGGCTGATGATTTCCTATGTATGTCGTTAATGATGACGGGACATGGACATCCGGGAGGAATACTTATTGCTAATTGTGTGCATGTGCAGATGTGCAAATGATAGCGGTACATCTGGTGAGCGCCGGAGCCAGCGCAGCCATGTGCTGGATGGCGCCGGCCTTTGCGCATGCATGGTTGTCTGGATGCTGGCCATGCCACGGGCGCACGGTGGATAGTTCGTTGCATGTCACATCAGCGACTTTAGTACGGAGGGGCAGTGCATGCCTTTCTACGGGACGGCTAGGTTACGGCTTCCAGCTGGTGTGGTTTTCACTACCGCTGACGACAGGTGACGGTGGTGGTATGTGTCAATGTGTTTGGAGTAGGCAACAGTCTATAATAAGATGCGAACGGCGCTGAAATCTGCGCACCTGACACACTTAACGGCCGTCGTAGATTGAGTTTATCGTGCATGTATGTATGTGGTTATGATAGGGACGACTTTTTATAGGATCAGGGATATCAAAGACGCGTCGTTTGTTGGCAGTTTGTATCTAGCGGTATGTAGCTCCCTAGCTGGCAGAGTGCGCAGTCCACAGTTCCTGCGATGTAATATGGGACAAGGTGGCACGGATGGAGTTCAGGTGTGGAACATGTGACATGCTGTGACGTGGGGTGAGCTGGTGGTATTGGGCTAAGTGTGGCGCACGGGGGTGCCAGACGGATCTGCCCTCGAGTATTCCTTGAAAATTGGCACATGGGGACCCTCATCCCAGCTAGGCACCTTTTGCGCGGCTTTCGACGCTACCACCAACACTGCGTGGAACAGTTCAGGGCGCCCGACCACGTCTGCATCTGGGTGTCCGGGATACGCAGCTCCCAATTCTGCAGCACCTCAAATTTCTTTTGTATGGACTGCCGAGGGCATCCTGGTGGTGGTTGCGGCGCACACATAACCTCCCGTGTTCTGCCACCAGATTAGGCAACCGCTCAGCTGAAGTCCTGCCATGCCTGTGGGGATTTTGGAATATGGATCAGCGCTGTAAACCAACAGCTGGGCTACTCACCCTGCTGCAGCCATGTTAGCCGGGCTTCCTGCACTGCCACGGGCCCCTGTTCTTTCTGAGAGGACAACTACAGGGGACGGGACTGAGCCAAAGGCATCCCAATGCACATCGCTAGACAGGACAGCTTCCACTATCTGGGAAACTGCTGAGTGAGGAAACCACGCGAACCAACCAAAAACGTGATGCCTATTTTTAGTTCAAGACAGTGCTTTCAATAGCGGGGAATCAAATGCCCAAGCAACAGCAATCCCACAGAAAGGACGGGAACGACGGACAAGACGTAAAACACCTGCGCCTGCTGAGGCCTCAGCACCCACCCTGAGAACCAGCGCACAACATACAAATCTGAGAGCAGATGGATCTGCAAGCAAGGAAGGAGACATCAAAGGAGGGGGCCAGTAAGCGCTAACTGAGAGAAGGACAGGCCATGGTGCTTGTCCCCCCAACCAGCCCCAGTGGCCAATCGGATGCACGTAGAGCGGTTAAGGGGTCGAGGAACGGGACAGGGATGGAGGACGCCGTCAGTCAGTCAGCCTGGCCGGCGGCATGATTGCGTTCGCCCTTTTTGCGACGAATTGATGACATCCTGGGTGCTGTCGGACTTCCAGGTAGCAAGCCGATGATTGTTTAATCAGCAATATGAAGGCTTTCAGGTTGCCGCGTCACGCCAGGCACCCAGGACACCGTCGTGGCGTGGCTGGCTCCGCCGCCCTCGCCAACACAAATGCATGTTGCGCTTCACTTTCAAGGGATTTGGTCAACGGGCCGGTCAATGCATGAGGCCATTTTATGACCATGGATGTGTCCGAGTGGCGTTGATCATTAAGAGTCTTGTGCGCCGTTGGGTTCATTAGGATCATCAATGGGCCGCGGGAAGGGTGCAGGCAGGGGTCAACCGGGTGTTCGCAATATCGGGGTGGGCTGACAGTGGGATAACGTCACAAGAAGACAGAGGATCAGAGACTCGCAGCTGGCAGGGGGTCAGGGGCCCCAGAAAGCTGTGTTGACAGGAGGATCCAGGAAGGGCTTAGGACACTGCTGGCCGGAATCTCATGGCCTTCTGAAAATGCTGAAAACATGTACATACAGCCCGTCATTTGTCGTGAGCATGTGGTGGCCTGCCAAAGTCACGTCGCCGTGCCTGGTTTTGTTGGCACGTTCCCAGATCCCACGATTAAGTTGTGGGAGAAAGGCATCAGGCGAATTGCACAATTGGCTGCAGTGTGCACGCGCTCTGTGGTGATGGAAATCTCGAATAATCTGTTTTTGCAGCAGCGGCTGCATGATTGCTTACACTTTCAATGGCTGCATGGTCGCCGCGGATCCTTGGAAAGCCCTAAGGGCAATTGTTGTCCTGGATAGGCGATGGCAAGCAAATGCTGGCAGCAGGGCCAACAAGCTGAGAGTCCGCAAAATGTGCCCTCCAGCGCGGGGAGGGTGTAATAGCCGTCAAGTGTACGTCACACGCGAATACGAGTATAAGGTGCAAAACACACATAATCAGCATCTCGGCAGGCCTTTCGGCTGACAACAACTACACAGTGACTCAACGTCACCATGGCGTTCACGACAGCATCTATCTGCGCTCCGTCGGGCGAGGAAGTGGTGCCTGCAGCAAAACACACGCTAAGCCCGCACTACCTACGGCTGACTTTAAAACGGCCGATAATGGAAGGCAGCAGAAATGCAAGTACATGTATATGGCTGGACCATATACGCACTAAGGTGAATCCTTATATCACGATCCATCCTTTCCATCTGTTGTCAATTGCCTACATGCCTAGCTTGCATCAAGCTTCTACTTCGTCGTGCGTCTGAAGGGATGAGTGCATTGGTAAGAACAAGCTACTTGATTATGCCATTGGTTCTATTGATAAGGCCCAACTGATGAAGGTAACAGGAACCCTTGACCACAGGCAAGTTGTGGTAGCGGCTCTGTGGCAACGCCACCAGTTGCACCTTGTCCGTCAGGTTCATGGACTTCAGACGATGCAGGGGCGGTGAAGACATGTAGAGGTACAGAAACACACATACACACACATAGAGTAGCAGCCGGCGAACGGAGGCATGTGAGATTGATGGTGAGGGGAGGTGCAAGCAATAACGGTGGTGGGAGAGACCGTCGTTATCAGACAGTAGAAAGATTGAAGCAGCAAGGCTCCATCCAATGCATCCATCAATCGGGATGACATTCAGGGCAGGTTGTTTGCGTGCGTGCGTTCGCACATGCATGCGTGACAGCTAAAATGCTCGACGACTGGATGAGAGGGGAGCAGCAAGATGGGTCAGAATGTGATAGGCCTTAGCACATACATGCACGGCCGACTACCTTGCTAGTAAGGAACTTGGCCGAAGTTACGTCTACCTGGTGCGGACACAGCAGTGCGTGTGCTAAATCAAATAGATGAATCGACGCACAGCTAGCACCTAGCTGCAACCCTACCCACCTCCATATCGGGTGGTGTCCGGCAGCACCAATACGCGACCACCTTTTGAATCTCCTCGTCAAACTGCCGCCAAGTCTCACTTCGGCTAAAGCCCGCAACCAAGCCGCCTGGGTTGGGTAGGTGGACGATACGTGCGCGCGGGTATCTCCCCAGCACAGCCTTCAGCTCGCCATCCCACAGGGGTGCTGCCACAGTGATGCGACGGCCGTAGCCCCTGGTGGCCGGCTCCTCCGACAGCAACAATTGGTCGGGTCGCAGGTTATGATCGCCACGTGGGGAGCCTGAGGGCACCACCTCCAGGAAAGAAGTCTGCGTCGGTGGAGCGGTAGATTCGATTTATCATTGGATAAGAACGAGAGGTGCTTCAAAGGAGTTGAACATGTATTCTGCTCCCGGCTGCTCCTGCCCCGCACCCCCGGGAGGGCGAGGGGACGGGGAAGTAAGGCATGCGAGTGGCCACGTAACGCGCTTATAGGAATGACTTCGCACACGTATGGATGCGAAAGTGTGAAGCGATGCACGCATGGGGTTCAAGTACTTGGTGGTAATGTGGTGGTGGCGTTACGAGCGGAAATGGTGCATAGGTAGTGTGCGATGCTGGCATGGACGTGCGCATGTCTTCTGTAGCAGTTGTCAGTCTGCTGAAATGAGATGCTGAGTGTGCGTTCTTTGCAACTTATATTCATCTTGCATTGAGTGTGTGCCGTGCATTGTGCGACGATGTATGACATGTTAACCATCAAAAAGGGTTTTGCATGCATTAACGCATCAATCAACCAATCATCTATCTCTACGGCTACCTCCTGCTCAGTGCTGACAGCTCACCTTAATCAGATCTGGAACCTTGGGGTTCTCCAGGAAAGAGTACTCCCGGATGTACACCTTGTGTCCCGAGTACTCAGTGTTGCCATTCAGCTCCAAGCCCTGCTGTAACCGCTTGGATCGAAGTAGCTGACTGAGAGAGCAGACGAAGGGAAAGGTCGTGACAGTCTCCTCATTGATGCGGCACTGCTGTGTCTGGTACCAGTTCTTCGAGCAGTAGCACAGAAACTACGGTGCAGCAAATTATGCAGACATCGCATGTAGCTCAGTAAGATCTTATTCCCAAACGGACCGTGCCGTAAGCGGAACTTCAATCGCAGAATTCGCAGACACACTCCGCACGGCTATTTGATTGCAACTTGCGTAACCCACGGATACAATGATAAAGGACTTCCTCCCCCGCCAATAGGAGGAGCTCTGGCTGGCTTGGTGCGTGCGTGACGTAGTTGGCACTCTTTTCCCCGGCAACGACCATCTTAAAATGCAGGGGTGGGTGGGTTCTTGGGGAGCATCTTCAATGTTACAACAATGTTAATACCTCCTCCCTCCACCCCACACGACCCACCCGAGGAATCACCAGCGTCCGGTTCAATATGAGCGCTGCTGCGAAGGCGTAATAGGCCTGTTGCAGCTGGTAGTTGGCGGCGGCAACATGGAAGCGAATCATCTCCTCAGTACCTTGCCAGCTGTTGTAGTCTTGGGGCATCTGTCGTGCATGCAGGTCGGTGGGAAAACCCGTTAGCAGCACCACTACCATCGGTCAAATAACGCCAACTCTTATAAACATCCATCAAGGAAGTCTGCCCATACATGCCCATATATTGGCTCGCATGCATGGGTTGATCGATGTATGAGACAGCAAGCACCAAAAAGCATCAGGTTCGGATTGGGTGCCTGTCAATCTACTCCAGGCAGCGGAAGGCTGCGCGTGCACAAGCAGGCAGGCAGGTGTGGTTCCCGGGCCTGGTGTCAGGGTTCTTCAAGGGGGTAGCTGTTTGTTCCGGGGTTCCCCGGAGCCCGAAAAATTCTTTTCCGGGGGGGGCTCCGGAACCCTACCTAGGTAGGCCAAAAACCACGGGGAGCTGCGCCTCACACCGGAAAAGTTTCCCGGGGATCCCCGGAGCAGCCCCAACATTTTTCCGGGCGTTTTCCTAAAAACTGAAAAATTTCCGGGTCCCGTCCGGGGTGAAGAACGCTGCCTGGTGTATGTAAGCAAGCGTATCAACACTGATGAGATAGATACTCACTCCCTGGTCACGGTGGCACATACATACATGCATATTTGGGGTGTTACACAGCGCTGTGGGCGACACGCCCTGCAAAGAGAGGGGGAGCACGTGGCAGGACAGACAGACAAAGCCACGTGCCCCTCCCCTGCGCTGTGGCTCGGTCCGGTCAGGCCCCCCGGTGCTCGTTTTTGTAGGGCGAGTCGTCCACAGTGTAACACCCCAATATATATCATATATCATACATACATATCTATCACTATATGTATATATAAAATATTACAGCGAAGCAACGACGTGTTTGCAGGGCGGGCTCTCTTCATTATGGCACTTGCGGAGGAACCCCACACCTGGAGAATCCGTCCAATCATTCGGCCGGCACATTATGAAAGCTGCATAGTATCGTATTAGTACTACATGGCACATCGGAGGTTCGCAAGCAAACCGGGAAATGGAGATGGAAGCGTGCACGTCAGGCCGTATCTGCATGGACGTATGTCCCCCACGCCGGGAAAGGAGCTTGCTCACCCGCATTTGCTTCAGGTCGAACGTCAGCAGGTACGGCGAGGTATAGTACTCAGGCTGGTCATGGAACTTCATCGCGTCACGCATGTCCTGTCTCTTGCTCTCCATTGTGCGGCCGCCCCACACCCAGTGCACCGCGTACAGCGGGTGCTCCAGCTTCTGCGCGCATGCGCAGGAGCAGGAGGGCGGGTGGGGTTGCAAGGCCAAACAGTCGTCTGATATTAATTTCCACCCTTCAGAAATATCCTAATGAGAATGATATAAAACGCTGTTCCACTTTTGTGTGACTCCTCACTCTGTCCCAAACCTCTCACGTCAAATTGCCCTTTAACCCTGTCGCGCGAGATTTTACACTTAACACGAGTTACTTTACTAGACTCGTACTGCGATTAAGGATCGTTCATAAGCCGGTACCACCTAATTCCAAGCTCAAACCCTTCCACTTTCCCAGCCCTTACCCCCCGCCCCCGGCCCTGGCCCCGGCCCCCGGTCCCCCGGCCCTGGCCCCGGCCCCGCTCCGGCCCCATGGCCGCACGCACCTCCCACAGCCTGACGTTCACGTAGGTGTAAGTGTTCCCAAACATAGAGGGTGGCAGGAAGGCCACAGCCGTGGAGTTGCTGAAGGCGGCGTAGAAGACACGCAGCGAGGTGTCCTCTGGAATGAAGGCCATCCGCTCAATGTCCTCTCGAAACCAACGTCCCCGCACAACCCAATTGAAGCCATCCTGGTCATGACCGATGTGTTTGTCCTGCATCGGCAGCCACACCTCGTCGAAGAATGCGAGGCCTCCGGGCCACTGCCGGATGAAATATATACCTGCGGAAGGAACGGGAAGTCCCAGGCAAGACACGGACATAAACTAGAATCAGATCTGCTGGGCCTCATGTGAAGGCGGACAGCCGACAATAGCTCAATAACCGGCAATGGCACCAACCATGCAACATTCCAGGCACTATACACTCTCCAATCGTCCATTCCCGTTGCTCCTGCCCCACAAGCCGTACAGGGTATCAGCCCATACTGCAAGGCTCTGTGCCGGATGGCACGTGTTCCCTTTCGGTATGCCAACAAGGCGATCCTGAATTCCCCACCCTGGAACGCTGGTGCCCTTTTTTTGCGTCCTCATACCGGCACTTACGCTACCCAGTACCCACACACCGGTATTTATGTTGGTGTAGGGGCTGGAGTTATATTCGACATCCAGCTCCCCTTTGTTGTTGTGGGTGGACAAAGCATCCACGCTGATCATGATGTGCGCTGGGCCGGACAGCCGAGACAGGAAGAACGGCAGCGGATCCCGGAACCATACGACGTCGGCATCCGAGTGGATGATGTTAAAACCCAACTCGTAAGCCATTCTGACGACGTGCACCTGGGGAAGGTGGAAGTGGGTGTGGACCGATGCTTAAGTAAAACACTATTCATCAAAAGCACTGCGATTCATCAACAAGTCGTGCCTCTTCCCGGAGCGGGTTTCGGAGCCCGAGTCATTCAGTGGGCGGAAAAAAAGCGACATCAGGTGTGAACCGGGAGCAGGACAGCTCCTTGATAAGCCCCAAAACCTGCGGGGACCCATATATGCGACCACAGACGTTGGTAAAACATGGAATGGCATGCGCCATTAGGGCCAGCAGGATATAAAACGGCATATGCTTAAAAGACGGCAAGGATAAGCTACAGCGTTTATATCCACATATAAGCATATACAATAGACCCCGGCGCGGTGCCACTATGCGTAGAGTCACATGCAGTGCCGACATCCTGTCGCATCACGGCATCAGAACGGACACGCATGACCCCTCCCATGACATTTTTAGATCTTCCGTATCATATTCAAGCTTGGTCTCTGCACCCCGGTCCCGCCGTCGCGCGACACGCTCTGAATCAACCTTCAGAATTCACAAGAGTGACTGTCTACTTGCGGGCATTGGGAAATTGAGACATTAGACGGAGAAATATGGGAAGGTTTGAAAATCTCCCAAAAACACTAATTCCAGTCATTGTATTGACTTGCAGTCGTGATTGTAACCCTAAGGCCTCATCGGCGCTAGCTCCGCGCTGATCAAACCTTGTTCCACGTGGTTTGCGACCAATGGTGGCTCCCCCACTGATACATCTCATCTGCAAAGGATCAACCCAAGGGTGGGATTGCAAAGCAGGATAAAGCCAGCCATTCAGTATCCAGTATGTGCAACTGAAGCGCATGTCGATCAGTGCAAACACGGGGATAATGGTTTAATAAACTCCCCGCCTGGCCACCGCATGCGCCTTAAGTAACACACAGTAAGGAACTGATTGGAAAACTGCAGCGCGGCTGACAGAGCAGAGGGATCTACATGTTCACGAATGATGACCGGATCGGGGATTTACGAGCCCATCCCCCCATCTAGATGTGCTGAAAGAAAGATATCACACCCTCATGCTGCAACACCTTCCCCACTCTGCCCCACCAGTGCCGGTGTACTTGAGGCGCTCTTTGGGCGCGTTAAAGCAGTTATTGACGCCCAGCTCCCCAAGGGTCAACGACGTCTCAGGATCTAATGCTGCGATGAGCCAGTATGTGATATTGGCCGCTGCGATGTTCTCGATGTAGCTGGGCCCAAAGCTCTTCCAAACCAGCTTATCTATGGCTGTGATTAGGACGGTGTTGTTACGTGCGATTCCCGTAAGGAGCTCCCGGGTCAGGGGACCGCAGGTTCGTCCAGCCGCCCGGATTCCCCGGCCGTGGGCGTAGCCCGCCCCTAGAGCGCCAAGCACTTCCAGTGGCTGGGGTGCGTGAACTAGCCATTTCCCCGGCCAAACGAGACCGGAGGCTAAGGTATAGGGCGCAAATAACCCTAAGGTAAAGAAGTAAACACCATAGAGCGCTATCATCGCTAACTGGAATGCTGCTTAGTGTTCAAAACGTAATAAATTGTTCCAAAACCCGTCTGCAAGCCATGTGGTCATATTACACAACAGTCGTGCTTACCGCTAAAACGTTTGGGGATTGCTCGGGGTTGTATTTCGCAAATTGGATGTGCTTGTGTTTATATATATGATATAAGTGTTGGTTGCGAATAGTTTTACCGCGATTGGTAATTCTAAAGTGCGCGCGAACGCGAACGCGGTCAACCAATCCATGGAGCTTCGGTGTCAAAATTAGAAATATTGATCATGCTTAACTTGACGGTTGTGATACACCTCTGCTTGACGTTATTTCCGGCAGTCTTCTTTATTGTAGCACGATCGGAACACAAATATCCAGACTGGTTCTATGAAACACAGCCTAATTGGGGTTCGATTTCTAATCAGCGAAGTAGATCTCTGAAATCAGGGAACTCTGGTGCGAGTGCAGCTCACTGTGGGCCACTTACACGCGAGCTGGTGCACGGGGTTGCCCGCGAGAACTCTGTCCTGGTCACGGTTATCGACAAAATTGTCTGGAAGTGCTTCGGCCCCAGCTATGTTGAGAACATCCAGGCAGCCAACATTTCCTACTGGCTTATTGCGGCCTTGGACCCGGAGACTTCGGTGGCCCTGGCCTCCATGGGGGTTCAGCAGTGCTTCAACGCGCCCCAGGATCGTCTTAAGTACAAGGGCACAGGTGCGCGGCATAGCATAGGACCAAAACCCCCACAGGGTCCCCAAATATGTACGCTCAGGACCACGAACGACCCTCGCAGACACGAAATACCTCTGGGGTGGCCATCATTGGGTTATGACAACCTGGAACAAGGTACGTGGTGCAGGAGATTGAAAACTCGTGCGCTTCTGCTGGAAGGCGATAGCCACGCGTCGAGCACACGATGTGTAATGCGTGGAAGTGATTGACACAGTGCCAGCGATGAGCGCAATAGGACTAAACAGACAATGGCTGACTCCTTAGGTGGGCATCAGGTAACTTTCAAAATCAGCGTCTGGGGTTTTTGCGAGCCAGCCGGGTGCATGCTAGTTCCAATGAACAACAGTACTTGAAGAGTGTGCACGTGAGGGAGTAATACGTCATGTTTCGGATGGCATAATACTGGCCGAATGATACTGGGGCAGGGGCGCCATCACGAAAGGCAAGAGGAGGACAGGGTGTTATGGCAGCTCGGGGACACGTGTGCCGTGTACAGGGTAGGGGTGTTGTAAATGGACATTAATGAAAATTCGCCGTGGGGTTCAAGAGGAGGCTTCTGCGATGAGTGGCTACCTAGGCGTCCGTGCCAGCCAGGTGGCGCGGGTCTGTTGGGTAACATGGGCGGGGAAGGTCATGGTGCAGTGCTGTGACCCCACGCCCTTTTCACAACCCAGGATTGAACTTTTGGACGAGACGTACCGGCCGCCTATAAAGCGGTGCCCATTTACGCCTATCTCTAAGCAAGCTACCAGTGTCTGATGCGGATCTGCCTGTGTCGGCATCCCAACAACCGCCAAAGCAGCACCTTTGGCCCCTCATGTATCGTGACTTATTGTGTCCGGTTACTGTCCTGTATCAGAACACACCCACACCCTCTCGCCGCGCAACGCCGTAGGTCCATATAATGAAGAATGTTTACGAGATGGGCGTTAACATAGTCCACTCGGACGCGGACGTTGTGTGGTTCAATGATCCATTGTCTTACTTCATGTCTCTGCTTAAAACGCCTGCGCACATTATCCTGGCAACGGACGCGGTCACGACCTTTAATACGAAAGGCGATACTGGGCTTGAAGCATCTGCCAACCCACATTTCAACATCAACACTGGTGAGTGCCAGGAATGGACGAGGTTCGTGTGGGATAGCTGACGAACAGGCCCCTGACGGATGGTCATTGTGGGCCGCGCCCACGAGGAGGGAAGCCGGGTGCTCTGAGTAAGTAGATCGGAAACAATGGTCAGGACTTACGGCAGGACAAGTGATGATGTTCGTACCAAAAGACAGAGTAGATACGATATCCCGAGCAGGGCTAGCGCCGCTACACCATCGCTCAACTGTATGGACTTATCCGCCCTCTACGCCTCGTTGTATGGATGCCGGCGCAGGAGTCTACTTCATGCGGCAATGGCCAGGGGGTTTGGAATTTTTCAACATGTGGCTCTCCTGGCAGGACAAACGGATCGGCCATGACCAGGACGGTTTCAACTATCTGGCCCGCGGCCAGTATTTTCATGGTGACCAAGAAATGCCCACGGCTATCCCCACGCACGACCGCTTGTTTTACAGCGCCTTTAGCAATACTACCGCAATATCGTTCCTGCCGGCATCCATGTTCGGGAACACGTACACGTACGTGAACGCCAGATTGTGGGAGGTGCGGAAGCCGGCCTGCGGGATTCTGGGTTTCCCCGTAAGGCCTTATGCCCATGGGAGGCATGGTCTGACTTATGTCGGCCTGCGATAGTTATGGATGAAGGGGGTGTGCTTATCTGTTCGCTGTCCAGACCAATGATGGCAACACCGAGTGTGAGCGCATAGAGAGTGATGTCCATTCCAGAGCAGACTGTGAGCAGCACGAGTTTGCAGCCTGGTAGTAGAATCAGCGGCGCATCCAGCGTTTAAGTTCTTATTTCATTAATTTCTCTTCCCTGCCCTTTCAAAAGTATGCGATGTGGCCACTGGATGTTCGTGAACTCTCCAGAAGCTGGAGCACCCGCTGTATGTGGTGCACTGGGTGTGGGGCGGCAGCACAATGGAGAGCAAACGCCAAAATATGCGCGACGCGATGAAGTTCCATGACCAGCCTGAGTACTATACCTCACCGTATTTGATCACTTTTGACCTGAAGCAACTCAAGGTATGTCTTCACTTACAACCGAGGAGAATTCCTCTTCTTCCCTCCAGCGGGCTTTGGTGGCTGTCAGGTTCTGCGGTCAGGTGCTTCTGCTACTTGCTCCATGCAACTTAGCATAGGGCCGTGTGCTAAGCCACTTGTTGATGAGGCAGTTTTCGCCTGCGGGCGCATGCGGCTGCTGCAGATTCCTGAGGGCTTCAACTCCTGGGGGCTGCACCGGACAGAGGAGATGATTCGCTTCCACGTGACGGCCGCCAACTACCAGCTGCAGCAAACCTACTACGCCTTTGCGGCAGCCCTTATATCCAATCGGACCCTCGTGATGCCCCGGGTAAGCACGACCCCTGACCCCTGCATATGGACAACAGGTTGACACTAGGGCGATTGGCATAAATTACTGCGTTTTCGGGGAAGAGCGTGATTACCGGAAGTGTGATACGAAAAGTGTGAAAAAACATTTCTGCTAACTTGGACACAACCCGCTACATCGGAGCTACTTGTCGAATCCCGGTTGCACATGGCGCACTTAGTCCCAACGGCCAGGGAGCTGGAAATTGGACTAGGCGAGGAAGCACGCTGCTGTGCAGGCTCCTCTTACGTGTACGGCCTAGCTGGCGCATCTGTCGTTACGCTCCGGGGCTCTGTCTTGCAGTTTCTGTGTTACTGCTCCAAGAACTGGTACCAGACGCAGTCCTGTCGCATCAACGACGAGAAGCTGGCGACATTCCCGTTTGTCTGCGCGCTGAGCCACGTGATGCGTGTGAAGAAGCTGCAGCAGGGCTTTCAGCTGAATGGCAACACTGAGTACTCGGGAAACAAGGTGTACATCCGGGAGTACTCTTTCCTGGAGAACCCCAAGGTGCCAGACACGATTAAGGTGCGTTATGGCAGCGGGAGCGGGGAACAGATTGTAGACGGAACGGACCTCATCGGGATACGCAAAACTCATGACTTACCATTGCTAATTAAAACATACCAACCTACGACCGCGGGAGCTTTTCCGTGCGTGCTCACATGTGGCTTTGTACGCAAGCGCTTCCGTCCATGTCTGTGCTGTGTGTTCCCTTCTGTTGGGCCCAAACAAGGGCTTAGCCTCCCAAGAATAATATAAGGAAGGCCTCTATGGGTTGATGGACGGTGCGTTGGCCAATGGTAATCTAGGTTTTTTGCGCTTTAAAACTTACACGGAGTTTTGTAAGGCAAGTCTTTTGCAGCTCAAGAACTAAGATGTGATGCCACGTTGTGTCCTCATACGAAGCCGTTTCGCACCATGTGACACGGCTCATGTCTCCAATCCTACATTGAATGTCACCAGATTGTCAGCAGCAGCCGCAGCGGCCTGTCGCTAACGACTTTGTGCCCAGGCCCTGTTGTTATGCGTTCCACTTCCGCGCCGCAGCGCCTCTTCGTGTGTGACACAGCAACCAAAGTTGCCCCAGCGCCGTCAGCTGAGTAACACCCCCACGACCTCTATCACACGACCGTATGACCATGACAGCATGTCCCATATCCACGTCCGCTGGATCTCCCTCATGCTACGGTACGCCCTTGCTTCGCAGCACTCCTACCTGGAGATCGCCCCCTCAGATTTCCCGAGGCCCCCCGGCACTCTTAGCTCCGAGCAGCTGATTCTCGCCACCACGAACAGCTCTCGCGGTTACGGCCGACGCATTACCATTGCAGCGCCGGTATCCGACGCAGAGCTGCATTTGTTGCTGGAGCGATACCGTGACGTGCGCGTGGTGCACTTTACTCAGCCCAGCCGCACGCTATCGGGATTTTCCAACGCGAACACGGCCCGGGAGTTCGATTGGGAGATCCAGAGGCGCGTGACGTACTGGTGCTGCCGCAGCCCACCTGACATGAGCGCAAAGAACCTTACGGAGGGCATACAGCTAGTAGCCTTGCCGCCCAACCGCTGGGACAATTTGGATAAGCTGGGCGCGCGTTATAGCTACCTTCACAACACCCCGCCTCTTCCATTGCCCGATGCGGGATCCGAACAGCACTGATACGTCTCCGTGTTATCGGGGCCCTAATGTGGGTTGGGGGAAGGCAGGGGGGACGAATATAGGAAAGGTGGATTTTTGCTGACGAAAACGGGGACGCGGGCGGGGAAGGGAGGGGGGATTCACGCTGACTTCCTCCGCTCCTCCTTCCTCGCTCCTTCCTTCCTGGGGGAGGTGATAGATGATGCTGCCGGAGAGGAAGTGTGCGGTGCTCGGCGAGGGTTGAAGTGAAAGCATTGCTTAGGGAGCAAATTGCAAAGACGAATCAATGCACGGCTTCGGGGTTGATGCGTGCATTCTTTTGTGTTATCGGATCATGTTCGGAAGGCTGGTCACTGTCATTGCGCGTCTGGGTGTGTTTACTCGTCTTCTACGGACTTGCAGATTGTCCAGATGATTTGCCACAATGCGCATCAGGCCAACCACATTACAATGATGACGATGACACGATATATGTCGCCTGTTACACGACTTACAAGTAATTGCAGTCTAGCTAACGAGCTGGCGCGAGGACCGCGCGAGGATGCGAAGGATAGGGCCATACCGAGTCCCCGCGAGTTATTACCAATTATAAAGCAGCTGCCGCAAATATTTGGCAGCTCGCTGCTATATTTGACGGATTTTTGGCATAATGATGTGATCCGGTTAGGATTGTGAAGGTCAGGTAGGCCAGGTGCTTCGCTTGGCAGCTAACGTGTGTGGCTTAAATTACGGGGGCGAAGGTTAATGTCACTGAATAGACGTTGCCTGGGTGTCGGGATCTTGTCTGGATGTCGCGAACATCTATATTTTATGCCTATGTGCAGGTTACTTTTCATTATGTGAGCGGTGGTGAAGTACGGAGGAAAACATAGTCAATGGTTATGACCAGCAGGGCGCAAAATTGCATTTGAGGTAGGGGCAGGGTAGGGGAGCTGAATGGCGCCGACCGCGTGTCCATCATTTATGTAATTATGTCAATCTCTAGCAGATGGGTGGTTAAGGTTTTGGCGGTTTGCATACCGGTCATCCAGTATGGAGCTAGGCCGGGCTGGAGGAATAGGGCCGATCCTATTGCTCGTCCATTAGTGGTTGTAAGCTGTAAGGCAAAATTAGCAAACTATCTGGGCCCCAGGCCTGGACCAGAGTTTTTACTCTAATGCCAAATGTAAACGAGGGGATAATAGAAATAGACCACTACATCAAAGACGGACAATATATACATGACAATTGAAAGTTTTTTGGGTTGAAATTGCATGTAGCATGCATTCAATGTGTCGGTATGGCATACAATCATTAACGACTAGCGAACGCATTAGGCAGAGGTCCCACGGCATCTGAGTTTCTTGTCACGTCGTTAAGGCCGTTTTGGCCTACCTCTTTGGAAGAGGCAGGTGCATCTCCAGGCTATGCCTGAACACGAGAAGAAAACGCGAGGAAATACCTTGGAACGCATGTTGGACCATTCCGCTGGGGTGAAGATCAGCGCTCATCGAGCATCGCTCCATGGTGTACAACTCAATCCGTACCCTCTCCTAAAGGTCCCGTTTCTCATTTGCACTTCAATTGCCCTTATAAGTTGCTTTTGGTCTTTTTGGCGTGGGCGTAGCAGAGCGAAAGCCCTTGGGCCACCAGCGACTGTGCGACCAAACCTGTCATCTCCTCGGACAGCAAGTATTTGGTTCGCAGCACGGTGCTTGTACTATCTTGTAGGAGATTCCCAGGCCGTTTGGTAAGTCGGGTGGGCAATACGGTGTTTACATCTTTAAGACCGCAAACCACCGGACGACATTTCCAGCTTGTTGTCGATCAGATAATTTGTGTATACGACTGATAAGGTAAATGTTTCCCTTTTCACGTGCGACCATCATCGCGACGACGGCGGATGTCCGGTGTGCGCTTTTTTTGATGGGTCAGGCGTGCGACTAAGCTCCGAGCGAATTCGAAGGACACAGTTGAACTCATCATGCAGCAATCTATTTTTCGCGCTAAATCTCTTTCCTTCGGGACTGTAGCGCCCGGGTGCGCCGCACGGCAGACACAGAGCATCGCTGGTCACAGGTACGTGTTTGGGCTCGGCAAAAGTTCTTTCATTGCACCCCCTGCCAAGCTAAGAGACTGAGCCTGTTGTGATCGGCTCGGCAAAGGATCTGACTTACCTACAATGCTTTTCCACCGCAGATTACAGGCATGGAACGCCGCGTCCACTAGCGTCGCGGCGTGCAGCGCGGTTGCTATAACCATCCCTGCCGCACGCCGCTGTAGTGCGAGCACCACTGCCTTCTCCGCCGTGCAGCCGCCCAGGCACACCAGCCGACGCTCATCGGTTAAGGTACACGCCAACTGGGGGGCTCCTGTGGAGTTCAAACCCGCCCGGTGAGCCAGCCACTCCTTAAAGGGCTTCGGAGGCCCTTTGATCTGAAGCAGTAGAGGACTGCATACCTGTGAAGTGAACAGTGCTATCTGTGTTTACAATCTATGTTCACTGCGCAGCCTCGAGCCTCCACACAGCGGATCTTTTGGATTGTGGGAGCTTACGCTCAGGACTCTGCTTGACTTTAAAATGACCCTTGCATGCAACTTTGCACCGCGTACCTGGCAAGATGGTATACTTCATCACGATAATGCCATGCTGTGTTGGTGAATTGCCGTACTGTAGGGTCGTGTCCAACACATCCGCTGCCGCCGGGCCTCTGCACAAGTTGTTGATTGATGTGGGCCCCCTTGCTGCGGGGTATGCTGTGCCTGGACAGTTTATTCAGGTAGGGTGGTGAGGGAAGGCCTGAAGTCCACTTTTGAAGTGGAGGCGCCGGAATGCGTTACGATGTGGCAGTTGCAGCAGACTTGAACGGACCTTTCAGAGGAGAACCATCGGAGCTTATCATTGAGCTTTGACATGTGTCCCCAGAGTAACGACCGGGTCCTTCATCCGTACAATATCGTCTACACGTCTCACCTCACACGGCTTAGTGTATTTCTTTTCTCTCCCTCTTTCTTCCTCTCTTCTGTAAAGAAACTTAAATAAACATTATACATGGAGGGATATCTCCATACTATACATAATATATATATATATATATATATATATACACGTAGGAGGTATCCGTCGATATATCTGTGCGTGCGACCCATGCCCATCATGCTGATGGCATGTGATGTTTCATCATGCCTCTCGCCATCGTCTAAGGCGGTTCTTGACGCGTCTTTGATGGACTGCAGATTAAAGTGGGTGACAGCAAGCCAGGGTTCTTTGCAATCGCCTCGGCCCCCGGCACCCTCGCGGATGGCTTGTTGGAGTTCCTCATTAAAGGAGCACCGGGTACGTCGCACGTCGTACGCCGCAAACGTGGCTTCGTGTGATGTCTTTTGTGGCACGCGGCACCCGGGGACGATCTCCGTGGACGAGAGGTCTCCGTAGTGTGTACGTGAAATGCTTAAGTGTGATCTTATAACTGAGGGCTAGCTCCATCCGCTCTTTCGTTTGATTTGCTGATTTCGAGTCATGGCGCGTGGAGCGGCATTACAGGTGTCGCATCCGTAGGTAGCAAGGGTTCTCCCCTCGCCCAGAACCTGTGGCAAGTACGCCCTGAAAAGGGATGGGCATTTGGTCGCCTGAGGCTTTAGTTGTCCACCTGCCTGTTTCTTCAATACATCTCACCCGAATAATGCTACACAACCCATCTCTTGGTTCATACATCAATTCGTTGCGGGTTTCGTGTGGATGCATCACCTCCCTTTTTCTCCGGATGGGGGTTTCTCAGGCACCACTGCGGAGCTGCTGTGCAACGCCGTTGGAGGCACCGAGGTGTCAGTGAGCCCCGTCATGGGGAAGGGCTTCCCGCTGGACCGCCTGCCCGCATCCACTACCTCTGCGGTGCTCATGTTCGCCACCGGCTCAGGCATCAGCCCCATCAGGGCGGTCATCGATAGCGGGGCGTTGGCTGGCAGGGACCTTACGCTCTACTATGGCACTCGCAACACAGGTGGGACGGGGCGTGGCGTGGCGGGATGATACGGGGCTTGAGCTTAACCTTCGAAACAGGAAATATCTGAGGAGGGGCTTGGGCGTGAGGTGCGTGTGGGAGTGGCTGTGGTGCGGGGTGTCCCTTTAGAGCAGAAGGGAGTGGTTGCGTAATTTGCTTTTGGTGATGTAATAAGAGAGAAACGAACATGAGGAGGAACCCGTGGGGAACGAACATGACTCTATAATGTCTCACAGTTGGGTTGTGCTGGTCGCGTGGTAGCCGTGTGTATGTTGGACCCTCCCTGTTGCTTCCCGCCATCACTACAATCGCTATCAGGATAACCACCGTCGTCATCGTTACCACTACCACCACAGCTATCACCACCGTCGCCGCTGTTTCCGCCAACAGCGTCTGCAGTGATGCCATTTACCTCTGGACGTTCATACACGGACTTCCATTTCATGCGCGCCTTCTTTCCGCCTCCCCTGGTGCCACAGATTCAACCGCATATCGGGAGCTTCTCCCCGATTGGCAGAACAACGGCGTCAAGGTGGTGCAGGTGTTCAGTGAGAGCAAGCAGGGCTACGTGCATGACGTGTTTGAGCGGGAGGGGTTGTCGAAGCTGCCCGCAGACGCAGCTAGCGCAGTGGGCGCTCTTCTTTGTGGTCACAAGGGCATGTGCCAGGCGGTCACATCGTTGCTAACTGCCAAGGGAGTGCCACCGGAAAAGATCCTGCTCAATTTTTAAGGCCTCTCATGCAGAGTGAGGCAGAGATGGATTCTTCTGCTCTGTCCGGTTCTGTGTGCATGCATGGTTAACGTTGGTTCAGTATGTGCTGCATCTTCGGTGTTCTCGTTTAGAGTTCTATGCAACTCATGTCGCACTGCCTCCATTTGTATCCTTTAATCGAAGGGGTTTGTGTTGGGTTGTCTTGAGCGGGCGGCGGCCCTGCAGCAGCTACAGAGACACAGTTCTCTCAGTAACCTTAAACACGAGGTTTCTCAACGACCCTGCAAACGTCTTGCAAACCATGCTGCCCGGCAGACTCCTATCCCTCGAAAGGCACTCAAGCTGCATCCCTCAATGTCCCGCACACAAGGAGGCTTGCTTTCCGCAGACAGTGGCGGGTAGGTAGTACCAACATGCCATCTTTCATCTTTCTTTACCCACCACTATGTTACCTCATATATGCTACCTCTACCCCCAGTTGCGCAGTGATCTCCCAGCGGGCAGAAAGAACGCGATTTAAAATGAAGCAAATCACTCGGCCAGTATCAAGTATCGTAGGGGACGGTATCACGAGCTAGAAAATTATCAACAGAATATGTAAATTTGCAGATCCTCTGTAAAGCAAAAACAGTACGTCATATTGAAATCGAAGTAATAAAATCATAACGAAACGAGATTGATATGTTCACCAATGCCATCTCAAATGCGTCAGCCGAAAAGCTTTACGCAGATACGCAGGATGATTCCCTGTAATCACACTAAAACACTGGCAACGAACGAACTTAACCAGCAAAATAGCACCCTAGGTCAAACCCATATACGCGTGTCGTATTCATCCTAGCACCCTTTTTGCATCACACTGCTTTTTCCTGGCAATCAAGTCTCTTCGCAACTGACAGGTGCTCCAAGCTGCATCACTGCAGCTTCATCATCATAGACAAGAAGACCGCATCCCCAAATGGCAGCAACGCATTAAGCACCAGAGCTGGCCACAACCCTTTCCGCTGCTTCATTTCTCCCAATCGTACTACCCCCAACCTGGTGCGTCATCCTGGCATAATAAGTGCTGTACACAGCAGCCGTACGGAAGCTAGAAGCATCCATCCCTGGTAAAGTCCCCAGATCCCCAGATTGCCGAGCACGTCGCCCGATCCGCCTTTTCCTGCGCTCCTCGGTAGGTAGTCATCTGCATGCCTCGCTGCCGGCACGTAGGACCTGCGGCCCAACGTAGGTCCGACGGCAATTTACATGAATAGTTGGGCACGTCCACAACCACGGCCTGGCTCTAGAGTCTAGACCACGGCGGCGTTCCGGCTTTGATTGTAGCTAGCTCCGCTGCGACATCCAGAGTCAGCACCGAACCCTGAACCTAAAAGAAAATTGGGAAATCCCTCTCATGCGAAACCCGCAACCCGCTGTGCCGATTGCCTGCAGGGATCATACGCCTACATGTGTTCTAGGTGCAATTAACGGCAACCGCATGCTTCCCGGTCCCAACTCCAAAGCTTACGGGCTTCAGAGCTGTGTTGTGATGGAGCGACGAAGAGGCGCAAATATTAGTGAAACTTAAGCTTACTTGACATTTCTTCATACAATCAAAGGAGTATGTAAACACGGTCTAGACCCCATTCATGCGCACCCTAATGGGAAACGCCAATGTAATACCAAAGGCAGGCCAAGACTCGAAGGAGCTAATTTCGGTCCGCTTACCCGCGGGCCAGTGACCTTGCCATTGCAGATCACGGCAAGTCTTTCGTTCGAAGAACTCTGATCAGCTCCGGCCATTCAGCCAGGAATAACGCCCACATTCTGATCACGCTATGTTGAACAGACGTTGGCTGGCGTGGCCAACATGGCCAAACAACTTCTTGTTGAGCAACATGAAGATTGGCCCATGCTTATCGTCAGGTAGGTAGGCCGCAGATGCCGCGTCGATGTCTGGGAAGCAATTCAGCACCACCGCATGAACAAGCTCGTGCCCTAGGGTGTGTGCCAGAGCCTCCAGCTTGCTGGTGCATAATGCGCCTTCAAAGTTCATAGGGTTTTCTTCGGAAATGGTCTCCCGCCAGCGGTTCGCGTTGACATATATGGTATTGTCGTCATGCAGACCGGATAGCCATGAGTACGGATCCCGAGGGTCTTCACCCAGCAGGACTTTCAGCGCAGGCCGGCGTGATTTACGTATCTGTTGCGCAAGTAGGCCGCCCAAAAAATAAGTCTCCACCGCAGCACAGAGAGCAAAAAGCTGTGGTGGCTTGACCTGGTCAATATCGAAATCCAAGTTCCACCCGCCGCCTTCGGGCTTCTGGGCGGCAGCGAGTACGTTAGACCACGCTCGTGATATGGACTCTGTATCATTCAGCCATCCGCGTAAATTGTACACCCTGCGAAGTAGGCTCTTGAGGCGCACGAGCTCATCCTCTGGGATGAGACGGATGTAGTCCCGCTCACGCATACCCTAAACGCAAGTAACAGCAACAGTCATATAAGCAGACGTTTACACTACATAATGAAAGCACCAAGATCCACTTACGCGTTTATATTGCGGCCGATGGGTAGTGTAATCGCCGTCGTGGCCGCCGGGCCGCCGCTCCAATAACCATATCACAAAGGCAGAAGCCGCCGCAATACCTCCAAAAATGACCAGGGGTCTATGCGCAGCTGTGGAAGATCGCGTCATTTTTGCACGATGCTGTTTCGCGCAATTTCGGCTCTGCGCTAGTTACTTCTTACATTGCATGATACTTCAAGAGGTGATGCACAGGATTTAAATGTAAGCCTTCAGCAGTCAATGTACAAGAAACACCATACTGATAACTTAACAAGCCATACTGCCGTACAAGGGTGTTATGCTGACTGTTGGGCCCGCTAATAAGTAGGGAGCATTGTTGCCCATCCAGGACTTTAGAAGCTACGCAGTAAGTCCTGACCTTTGCCCCAGGAGGCTTCGTACCATTACGTCCAAGCTGATTACGGCTGATGTCTCATGGCATCCTGGAAGGGCCTGACATCCAAATACCAAATTTTCAACTAAGGTACCTCATTTCCGACCAGAAGTATTCATACCCGAAAGTTACCCGATACACACACATCCTCGGTGGAAAATAGCCGTACACTCGCTCCACACGACTGCAGCTGTCTACATCCTGTCAACGCCCCGAGTAGTGGTCGCACACACCTAACACGCTTGCATGAAGTAACGTAAGCCAATATAGGGCTTTGCATTGCACTACAAATTGTCTGACCCACAAGAATATGTATGGGCATAACGCGTGCCTGAACGCACGCGTGAGTGCCCTTTGCGCCACGCCACATCATGACATCAACGTCAGGTACACTGCTTCAAAGTCCTGAACAACCTTACCTAATCGACTCAGCATTTGGCTTATTTTCACATAACATTACCATGCACACACGCCGCAAAAGAGAGGCGTCTGCAAAGTTCCTTGCCAATCCGTCAAAAGACCGCAGAGACAACCCGTACTCGTATCAACTTAGCCTGCTCGAGGAAAAACCTCAACGTTGGTCGTCGCTCAATGACGACCAACGTCCGACCAACGCACGACCAACAGCTCGACCAGCATCTATGGTTTATAACGAGCGCATCTCCAATCTCTCATACTAAGCACCTTGCTAGGCTCAGGCATCCCACCTGAGCCAGCCGAAGGCCACGTACCATGACACCCCAAAACCAAACCCTCCAGCTATCTCCAGTAAAAAGCACATATCGTGCTAACATAACTGGAGGGCAAATATGAGAAGAGGCGGAGTGCTTCGCTTGAGAGAGATCCAACACATCACAGACACACGGGCCCTAAGTCATAAACACAAGAATCCAAGGCGCATTCCATCAGAACCCGAGCTCCATGAGAAAAATATGGAACACTGATCTCAAACACGTCCTGTATTCGTGTGACCCCCAGTTGAGGCGTCCCGTCACCATCTTCCAGTCCCTTATGCTCATCGCGGGATGACATCTCCTCCGGTTATTGCACCTGAGGGTCCGGTGCCCGTTTGAATCCTTTCCCTCCCGGAAGGCAGCACGTGCTATAGCTCGGCCTATCCAATCTGCCTCCCCCTGGCGCAACTCCCTCTTCGAGGCAGCCCCAGAGGGTTCCGCTAACAGATATGCGCCTGTGTCACTTGGACTTCTCCTGCATGCTTTTCCACAACGCCGCTACGAAGGGCCCCAGGTTCGGATCGTCTAGCCATTTACCCATGTTTGCAGGGTCGGTGGCAATCTCCTTCACCGCTACCCAATACTGTTGCGGTCAACCACAGCATTGGAACGCGGGATAGCCAGGACGGGCAGCGCAGACGGACAGGTGGGGAGGTAAATGAGCAAGGAGGTGACCATCGGGTAGATAGTTGGGCAGACACCATGGATCATGCGGTTAATTGAAGGGTAGAATACAGGGTTACTGATGGGACGATAATGCAAATATCCGCGTACTCGCGTTAGCTTCCCCCAGGTCACTAAAGGGAGACAGCCGCAACACGTGGCAACGGTGGCGACATGCGAAATCCGTTGTAGACAAACAGCGACATGAAAAGCCCCCGGCTTGTATCTCTGCGAAGAAGACCTCGAGACAGAAGTCATGCCGTGTGGTCTCTCCACGTTTGGCATTCTGGAAGCGCGTAGAGGAGCTGCGCGCCCCAGGAAATATATGCATATGCGCGCGAGAGAGAGAGTTGCCCCGAATGCTGACTTGAGGAATGCCGCCGTGGGGCCGGAAGCCACCCACCCCATCCACAAACCTAACAACCCGAACCATTCCCCCGGGGATCCACCTATATCTACGTCACGCTGCCTTTAAGGACCCAGATATCTCAGCCCCACCCTCCCCTGCATTCTTCCAGTTTTCGTGTGAAACCATGGCCACATGCGCACCTACCTGAGGATCCGCCTGCGCCTTCATAAGAACCCTTGGATCCACCTTCTCGAACAGGTAGGTCAGGTCCACGCGCCCAAGGAAGCTGGCCTCCCACATGGCTCGGAACCCCTGCGCCGCAGGAGGAGAGGCCGTGGAGCCCTTGAGTTTGGACCCAACTATTCAAAAAACGGAGGACCTGCGTGCAGTCTGCGCAAAGGAACCTAATCAACTAGGAAAGTCATTAAGCGGACCGCTACCGCCCCACTTGCCGGCTCAGCATCGCCTCCTCCTCCGTCTCCTCCTCCTCTCAACCTCTCCTACCTGAAGGAATTGTTGATGCGCCACTGGATTATTGCTCACGCGCTCCTCTTGCTGCACCCACCTGGCGGACGGGCAGGCACGACAAGCACGCCGATAGGGGCGGAACAGCAGGTCAGTGACTCGTATGAGAAACAGCAGGCCTCGACGGCGTGAACGATGCGACATGGGCTGGTGAGCCGGTGGACCATTGTGAGGAGCGCACAACGGCGCAAGCAAGAGCCCCCAGAAAGCTAAGCCTACAACAATAAATAAAATCCAGTGGCCCGCAGGCAGAGACAGCATTGGAAAACCGCCATAATATGGCATACGAGCAACGGTTTCAGCTCCCATGGTTGAATGACAGTTAGATCTCAGACGGCATAGCCAAAGTGTCCGTTTGGAGGCCTTCGGGTGTTCGGTGCGTCTCGTCGTGGTCTTGGGTGCCCACAGCGCGTCACTCGACACTACGGCCAAGTCGCCGCCAGCTAGTCCCGTGTTCTGGCCCTCCAGAGAAGTGGATTATGAGAATACCATGGTATGACATATGGACACAATGTCCGCACCCAGGTGCACGGTGGTGTGGTGACAATGTTGGCAGATGGCGCTCAGCCGACCACCTGTGGCCCGACCCGACCGTGTGCTCAAAGCGGCCCCAGCCACGCCACTCACTCTCGGTATTGAGCAACGCTCTGCTTCAACCTGCCATTCGGATTTCGAAAGCGTTCAACGGGATGTAGGTATTGAACGAGACGGTCTGGCAAGAGCCGTGAACAAACGGGCCTCATACGAAATAACATGACTGTTCGAGCCGAAGGATTGATGAAGGATTGCTTAAATTTGCTCTGAGCCCTGACCTTGCATCTTAATTGGTAGGAAACTAGAGTTCCACCGGGCAGGATACGCCATACGGAAGTAGGGCACGAGGCAGGATACGCCATACAGAAGTAGGGCACGAGGCAGGATATTTCGAACGCATATCAAGGTAGTGGGAAGCACAGGCGCAGCCTTTGTTTCTGTGGCCAAATGCCCACCTCCCCTCACGGGCCTTACCCCGTGAACATCTGGCTGTACGTCAAGCCGCCCTCCAGCATTTGGGCCGTCGTAAAACGCAGAAACTCCTTGGCCGCAGGGTCCTGAGACAGCTCTAACCGCTTGATGAAGATCTCGTAACGGCTGGAGACCTCGTCCATCTGGGTCACGTGCAGAAGAGGAAGGAGAAGGGCGCGAGCCGTACAGTCGCGGGAAGGGGAGGCGAAGCAACCCCCTCGCCCATAGCACGAGAGAAAGAGGCGGGATGTATTCGATGTGTTCTATACACGAATTCCCGGAGGGGATTGCTGCTCCGTCCGAGAGGGGAAGGAGAAGGCAGCGCCATGTGGGTCAGACCCAGTTTGAAAATAATCACATGATAATCTACATGGTGTTGTAAAGCTGAGAGTGTAGCGCCCCTTTCCATTCACCTTATCCAGGTACATCCGTTTACCTGCCGGGGGCGGCACATGCACACATAGACACACGTAGTTGGTCAGCAGGCGAGCATGAGCGAGCAAGGAAGGGCACCACAGTATATCTAGCGTGAGTTAGATTCTTTTCAACTGGATGGGATGCGTCCAGCTTAGTTACCGTACAACTGAGTAGCGAGCGCACGAATGGCAGGAAGGGACGAATGGCAGGAGTGGTTCACGAGACCGGATGAGCCCAACGTACTTACCAGTGAGGTCAAAATCAGGAAACTTTGCCGCCAGCTGAGACAGGCTTACAGTCTCCTGTACCATTCTGTTTGCCCAGGCACAAGGAAAATCGAACAAAGGAAATTGGAAGGGGCGAGGAAGAAGGTCTGAGCAGGCGAGAGGGTCGGGGTTCCCACCTTACTTAATCGCAAACAGCTGCATAACACGGCCTCATTTTACACTTACTTATTGAACTCCTGTAGCACGAGCTCGCTGCGGAAAATCGGGCTGTTAAATAGTTTGGCGTAGTAGTCCTCGTCCGGTGTCGACCGCATGACGTGTCGAGTCCTTAGATGAAACGCTTCCCTTGACTTCTGACTAACGTGCCTTAAATGAATGTAAGAACATGATGCATGTCCTTTCCCACGCCGAGTCATGAAATTACACTGGGCTGGCCGGAATATGAGAGCGCTGGCCATAGTGAGCTGGGATTAAAGGACAAATCTCTTATTATACGACGACTTAGATACGCTGGACTCAATCTCCTTATGTGTGCAAGTAATTCACTCGCAAACAGGATCGTGAGGTCACCTACCGATATGTCACATGCAGATGCAGATGATGTGGCAAACGTTTCCTGCCCGAACGAATATGCAACTCCTCTGATATGTGCATATCCTTACTCTGCCACTCATCGTTAGAGGCTCTTAGTCATAATGACGGGTGGGTCGGTTGGTCGTTATGCAGGTCTTTCGCCCTCGCATCCATCGCAATGATCCCATGGCGCATCCGGAGTTCCAGAATTTTGTGTTTAGCAGAAGCTGTTCTAATCTTGCAGGAAGGGGTATGTTACTTCGGATGTGAGGCACGCATTCTCCTATGCGCAACGCCCCTCTTCCCAAGTTATCCATTTATTTTTAACGCAAAGACAGGTAGGAGGAATGTTTGAAGTTTTACAAATCTACATGCAGGATTCTCATCTGGCATCGCAAGTATGCCTAGCTTTCTCAGAATGAGGAGGCAGGTTCTTGGACCATGGTACGGTAGATCGTACTTTATTTTTGAAGGAATGCGTTATCATACTACGGCCATTTGCTGTGTTGTGACACGTCATCTCTTAAACATGCCTTCACTCCTTTGCGTATAATGATCAGTATCAGAAGATATCCAACTTTGAGCACAGCTTTTTAATTTTCAAAACGAGACGTAATGATTATATCCTTCATTGCAAATGGATGATACCATCGGTAATATATATCAATAGCTATAATAACAGCAAGTTGTCAGCATAGCGCACGGCGGGATTATTACAGCCAACCGCCGACTAAGGTGGCTGTCGGATTAATATTATAAATTGTGGCACAATATCTATTACTTACAAATCCTGGCTACAGCAAGGGATGCGGATGCGGAGCATTCTTATGCATGGTCACTTGCGTAGCTGTGGATGATGTATTTTCTGGTTCATTGACGTCAAGGAAATCTTGAAAGCTCTATTCAAGTGTAAATTTAACCTCCGGGAGTTAGCAAGGATAGGCCTCATGCAGTATTATTCCGAAGATAGTTATATAATGGGTCGAGGATGACGGCAGCCCCAACGCAAACCTTCAACGACGGTGAGGAGGCCGGGGTACCAGCAGCGTTAGAGCTCTCAACGTTGTAGATAGTCCCAGAAACTGGGACAGCATGGCTTGGTAGCCAGGGTGGGGACGATTGCCATACTGCTTGTCGAGTATCTTATGTCATAGGTTGTTAATGTGCACTATATCTGTGAATTGATTCTGCGGGTAACCACATGGTAAATGGCCACTGTTGAGTTCATAACACTGCATGCTGCTTAAGGCACTGCTTCCGATCCAATACCGTTATCAGGTGCCAAGCCTGAGGCCTTAAGGCCTCATTAGGTAACCTAATTAGGTAACCACCGCCCGCCATTACTAGCCAAACCTCCCAAGATTCCATACCTGACGGAAGTCCAGAACCTGTCTGGATTGGGCCATTTACCGACTGAATGGTAAATAGTGGAACACCTGGTTCCTGGTTCACTGATTTTCCGGTTGTCGGAGTGGCCTCTGGCGGTCAATCCCGATTCGAGACTCTACTATATCACCCAAGTACGACTTGGATCTCTGGCTCGGTGATGCTATATATCGGGCTCTGGCCCAACAACCGGTATCTTTCGATACCACCCTTAATCGGGTCTCTAATACAACGCAGGAGGCTCAAAAGATTGCAAGAATTACTTAAAAGGACAAACATATGGAAGATAAAAACAGCCTGGCGATCAAAACAACCGAAGTTTCACGGCACGCATTCTGCCGAATCTTTGAAGGACGGAATGAGAGACTACGGCCATACGTGTCATTTAGCCATGCATGGCCATCCCCGCTCATATCGACTGGACTAGATCGTAGTCAACTCCCCAACCCAGAATTGTCTTTCCACGCGATTCTGCGTTATCATGGCACATCTCTGCATGCTTCGTCTCAAACATGCGTCTGGATCCGTGCCTGATGATATTGCGATCACCGCATTCGGAGGTCGCAATTCTGGTCCATGTATCAAATCTCATACACCTTTGACCCAGGCTCCAGCCTACTGACTGTGACGACATTTCTAAATCAGCTGGCTCTCCCAGCACTCACGGCAGGTGCAATTTTGGCCGAAGGGCGACGATTCTCTTGCATACATATGTGGGGCAGACAGTTCCGTCCGTCCGTCGGTCCACCTGTCCGTTTGTTCAACCCCCGGTAACTGCCCTCTGCTCTCTGGAAACACCCAGTATTGCAAAGACTGGCGAAGCCATCTTGCAGTCGGAGGCTGTACAGCGAGTAGCAACGAACAAGCTTATGGCAAATGCGCTTCCATTTATTGTGTGGGCTGTACGTATGGGTGCCACGTTAGTTGCTATCTCGCTATACACCGCATTACGAGATATACATGCGTGCGTGCGAACCGTCCTCTACACCATCCACCACTCGCCCCATGCATCAGCAGCAGCTTCATCAGTCCTAAGGTTGGTACCCTTCGGATGGACCTCCAGAGGCAGATCTGCGGGAGCTGGTGCGGGGGCCGACAGCGCAGGAGCCCCAGCCGCCGCCACCACCGCTGCCATAGCCGCTGCCGCCGCAGCGGACAGATCCCAATGCGCCGCTAACTGAGGCCAGCTGCCACCGAAACTCGGCCAGAACGAAGCAGCCATCGACGCCGACAAATAGGCCACGGGCGTACCTACCTCGCTGCTCCCCGCATTCACTGTTTCACAACTCGTAACTTCTGCGGTGTCACCCGTAGATGCCGCCGCTGCTGATGCTGGGGATCGCTCGTTATTGTCATTCGGTATGGCCACAGTGGTGGCGATGAAGCTCGCAAGCAGCACGCCGGCTCCAATACCCGTAGCTATGAATGGAGTAGTGGTGATCGCCGCTGTCGCACCCAAAGCGCCGCCCAAAATAACCGAACCAATGGAAGCTGCAACCGAAGTGAAGGTGTCTTCTGTTATTCGACGATGTTGTCCTGATACAAGAGGCGTCGTAAGATCGGCATCCGTGTCACTCATGCTCCTCACGACCTCCCTGCGGGCATGCGTACGGGGCATGCACACCTGCATTCATTTGGACGGCGTGGTGGCACTATTTCCGGAAAGACAGTTACAAGGAGCTAAGTAAGAGCGGAGTCCTTTCCTGAATACCCATTCATATTCCCGTCACATCAATTCCCGTACGGCAAATGAAGACGCGCCCTATTCCCCATCGATGTAACCCGGGACCTCCCTTGTCCGGACTCGCTCTCGACTGCCTGCTTTCCTCTGCAAAGCTGGCCTATTTGCCCTGCCTTGCGATAACTCGCCATGATGCGGGTGGGATGTTGTCGGCGCCTTGAGACGGGGCAGGACTGGCAGGAGTCTGGAACTCAAATCCCAGATCAGAAGGTTCGGAGGCGAGCGTCTCGTAATGCGTGTCTGAGACTTCCGCACTGGCGTCGACGTGATCTTCTGCACGATTAGCTCCGCTTGCATCTGTGAAGGATATCTTTAGCTCGCACCAGAGGTTGCGCAGGGTATCTTGGATTATTGCGCCTGATGCAATGTTCATGATACAACAACCGAGTGATGGAGCGCGTCCGTTAGATCCTTCAGCTTGCTGCGTGGCTTGATCAAGAATGCTGAAGGCTGCAAACCTTATTAGTTAATGTTGCTAACTGCGCTGCCAAGGCAACTTCTTCTTTCCTGTCCACGCACTGGGGTCATTCGGCAGATGCAAGTCGACAGATTTACAGGTAAATCCTGAAAGCATGGATTGACAGCTTTCGTAAAACTTGATAGCCGTTGAAGCTGTCATGTTTCAACCATTGACAGGTCTGCGTGCGTCCGACGACGATACGACGAAACAGTCAGCAAAACCCAGCCCCCAGGTCACGTGCTTGGCCCCATTGCATCCATATTGCGTTTACTAACATTGAATTTGTTTTGATACTTTTTTTATCCACCGCACGCATCTATGAACCCTGGTAAAAATATCTATGGAATATCTTCCTACAATGGATGCATTCATATTACAACAAATATTCATATATCATATCCATATTAAAATCATCTACATGAATGTAATTAAAACTTACTCTCAAGATTATATGATTGCGCAGAAATTGAAGCGGCATGCCGTACATGTCAATTTGTCAGCATTTGCCGAAATTACTAAAGTAATCTTGAAAAAGCTGGCATAATGTGAGTAAGTTATATATTCATTAAATCTGACAGGTTAGCTATTATCTGCTATTCTTCACGCCTTCTTCACCTTCTTCACGCACCTTGTACACTTAAGTTATCTCTGTGACTGCCTACATTCCTTCTTACAAAAGACCAAAATGTGCAAGTGGTATTGCACTTCCGACGGTCTTTCTACCAACCTCAAGTGCTTGCACTGTGGGAAACGGTGAGCTGTGATGCAACGCGTTGCTTGCCTCCTGCGCACGAAACCTGCATGCATGCCGGACACCTGCACGAAACAGTACCGAAGGCACATAGTTGCCGTAGATTACGGCTTACTATTAAACTTGCTATCTTTGCTTGTGCCACCTTACCTTCTCTTTGACGAAAAGGTTTTGGGCAACATCTGAGCAGCATGATCATACGGAAGCTTGTTACAAGTCCATGGCACGGTTGTCCACTAAAGGCCAATTGTTGTGCCGCTCAAAACACGTCAATTCAGAATGCATACTGCTCATTTCCCTCGAATTCCTTGCCTAACATTGATATCCTGCTGCCCATCCCTGTTCCTTGTTAGGTATTGTGCGGCCTGCCTCCACGGTGAATTCCAGGGAAAGATGGTCTCACTTAATAAATGCGGCGCTTGTGGGAAGAATCCCAGGTCCAAGGCCAATGCAGAACGCGGCAACTGGGCGGGCACAAAGACTCCGCTTAAAGCAGCGGATACGACGACTGGCAACTGACCCAACAATTCATTTTTTGTCATTACATCGACATGCATGTGCTGCTGGTCTGCCTGAAACGCCACGGGTAGCCTCCGTAGAGCAGATAACATGCTTATCCGCGTCCGCGTCCGCGTCCGTGTGTTGCTGAAAAACGCCGGAATGGCCCTATATATGCCCCCATCCCATGGAGCTTAACCATATGTTCGTCTTACTTGGCTGGCATCGAATAGAAATTGAACACGGTTTCATGTGTAGTTTCACACTCACTTTCGGTATTTATGCTGCGTGGGCCGTCGGCGGCCTATGATTCTCGGTGTACCGGTCGGTACCCGTGCAGGGAAGAGCACTGCGTGATTGGCGAGTGATAATCATGCATGTGGCTGGGCGATTTAGCACCTACATGCCCAAATGGAGGGAGGCAACGAAGTGTTGGTCATAACGAACGAATACGATAATACTGATGTTGACTCGGACGGACTGGGGTGCCATGTAATATCGTTTTATGTAATGTAAACATTGGCATTTACCATTGACCGAGAGCACATGTTTGCGCCTGATCTATCGCATCGTTTGGGTAGCAAGGTTTCGGTGCGAGTTCTTTGCCTCATGTTGTTTTCCGGCTCTTCATCCCAATCCTTCCCAATGCGAAGTGTGCTAGTGTTAGTCGATTGCTGCCCGGCTGACTGTGCAGGGCTCCCTTGCGCGTTTATCGGCATTATATACATACTTCTGCCGCCCTGCTAGGTCCCGTTACTGCCAGTGGCTGACGCAGGCGTACCAGACGTGGCTGACGCAGGCGTACTAGGGCGTGTAAACACAGGGCTGAAGCTGGGTTGACGGAACTGCGTTTCAACACATCTTGTGTGTATGATTTCTACCGATACTACCCATCTGCCGAAATGGCTGACATACCATTGGTAAAACACAACCATTGACGCTCCTCAAAAATAGTTCAAGGAAAAGCCATCTGGTTGAAGCATACATGAACTTTGCTGACATCACAGAAGGTACAAGCGACAGCATAATTGGGTGCAAGGACAAGTAGTTGACGCAGTAATCAACGGCCAACCATGTCGAGGAGCACACTGCCAAGTCGAAAGCATGGCAAGAAGATTGAGTCAATTTTAAGTTGAGGATCAACCGTATTTTGCACGACTGATTGTCCATTTCTACCTCTTTCTCAGAAGTCCCGCGCTGTAAGAGCGATAACCACAAAATGTGCAAATATTTTTGCACTTCTGATGGTCCATCTACAAATCTCAAGTGTTTACACTGCGGGGCACGGTAAGTTGTGACACAGCTAAGTGGATGCGCATTGGAAGGCCCATCGGAAGGCGAGGCACAAGACCGATAATAGCTGAATCCCTACGCATGCACGTGCCAAGCATTCAATAGTCATATTACCAAGTCTCGAAATGCCTATTGCAGCTGGAACCCATCACAGTACAGCTTCGGCAGCACGGGCGGCCTTCGGGGGTTCGTTTCCGCCATACCGCGTTTCCGAGTCAACCGGGATATTTGCTCTTTCCTCTTCGTGATAAAATAATCCTTTTGATGGCATAAAATTTGCCCTATTCGGGCTACATTAACTTACGGCTGAACTACTTCGCGATGCCCTACTCAGGTATTGTGCGGCCTGTCTCCATGGAGAATTTAAGGGGAAGATGGCATCATTAGTTAAATGCGGCTCTTGTGGGAAAAACCCCAGATCTAAGCCAAATGCGGAGCGCGGCGACTGGTCCGGCACCAAAGTTCCGCCAAGGTCAGCGGATACGACGGGCAACTGAGCCGACAACGGATCGTATACGGCGGATGGGCCATGACCGACCCATATGGCCGGTTCGCCATCCAGGCAGAGTGCGTGTCCCGCAGGGGCGCCGTGCACATTTCACCTCTATTTTCCATCTATCGACCTACCCATATACTCGATTCCTCGTTCATTCAGTGTACATACCCATACATATATGTACATATATGCATATGCGTACCGTAATTAGGGAGAACTTCACGCAACCGACCTCTTATCTACTTTTGTGTTAGTCGTTCACTGCTCACCCCTTGACATGTTAGGACCATGACCCTGCGATCGGCTGGGTGCAGCAGGGTACGTGCCGTTCCTGCTAGGCTTAAGTGGTGGAAATGAAAAGAGTGCCTAGCTTCAATATAATCCGTCATAGATAATACCCAATGGAATAAGTCGCCGTGCAGTTTCCCTCCCCATTTTTGTGACGTGGCTGCTACGTGTCGGTTCGGCACCTGTTCAAATCTGCCGTAGGGCAATTCTGTGAACCGGAGTGTGTTTGACTTGTTCCAGGCATGACATTCTTGATAATTGCGAATGAGCACGTGCTTACAAGTGCGTGCGTAGAGGACCGCTTGTAAGTGGGGTGAATACCCGAGACGTCTGATTGCTTCGTCGTCGTGTTCTCCAGTTCTGGTGACGCCTTCCCGTGTTCTTAATGCCGGGCGCTTTGGAGTCAGCTTGGCTGATTGTTGGCGCATGCTGGCTCTAAATTTCGCTTACGGGACGGCCTGGCCATATGCATGCCAGTCCATGCATATTGCCCATTTTATTACCAGCAGTGCCATTTAAAAAAATGCAAAATACATGGGATACACCTTTTGTTCCGTGGCACGCCAGGGAAGTCTGGGGCGGCACATATGCAGGCCTGGGAGAGACACATAATCACACGGCATGAACGATGTGACAGTTTACACGAATTCGCCGCATTCAAAGCAGGAATAGGGTTGCTGCCCTATCGGTATGCTGAACCTACAAGAAGGCTGGTGATACCGTTCTTGTCTCGCCTTAGCTTTCAAGTTGTCAGGATGCATGTCCTAGCTTTGCGTCTGCTGGTCATCGTTGCGCCATCGTTACAGACAGAGCAGAAGGCGTAAAAATTCCGCTTGCCATGTGAATACCCCGGCAGGATTAGGTACTTAATCCCAGCTGAAATTACACAGGGTACATGTCGGCTCAATCCATTCACCAGTGTTATGTACCTCTTCCCAACCTTTGCAAATGACGTCCTTGCCCGCCGACGCCCCATATGCATCTAACAGTGGTGCTCTCTGGCACAATGCAAACGCACAGAGAAGCTTTCGTACGGGCAGCCTTCGGAGATGTGTCCGCCACAAGCTCGGCTAGCCAGGGATCCCTCTAGCTCAGTCAACTCAACCGTGCGGAAGGTACCGTCTGTGGTAGGAGGCACTGTCTGGTAGTCGCTCGTCACAAGTACTAGGTCCACGCACCTCTTCCCAGGCCGCCCTACAGCGCGATATCCGATCCGCACGTGCATCCACACGCGCGCGCACTTGTACGTGTGAGCTTCATGCGTATCGCGGACAAGCTCCCAAGCTCCTGCACCACCTACCACCGTCACTGCTGCAGGCTATGCAGTTTAGATAGCAGCTCCAGGCATTCGCTGATCAACGCTACATACGAGCGGGCCCGCTCCGTGTCCAAGGCGGGTGTGCGCTCCAACAACCCTTGTGCCTCGCCCATCCTGTAGCGCATTCGCATGGCGGAGGACAACTAGTGCGTTATTTACCATACACAACCCAGCGAAAGAGAACGAAAGGCGGATTCGGGGGGCTCCTATCCCCAGCATGTGATGCGCAAGCAAGGGCTTATGGTGTTAAAAAGGACTTGCCAGGTGCAGGGTGCTGACAACCCCGCTTTGCGCACCGACTGTCTGCTACGCTCCTCACGAACCGTCGCCTTACAAAGCATAGCAGCCACGCAAACAAAACGATATGGCGAGGGAGCGATATGTCATTAAGAGCCTTTTTGGATGCTGCCTTGAGCACAAATGAGAAGCAACAGGGCGTGTGCGCATTAAAGCATATATCGTGGCGGTGCAGGGGACGGTCCTTTCACGCTGTCAATACCGCTTCATTTTGCTGCTGAGTGACACATTCAAGCTCTGCAACGCCTATGACTCACTTGAGGGCCACCGTTCGACCAATGGTTAACAACAACGCGGTGCTGCTGGTTTGCTTGTTCCCGCCATTGCCGCTGCTGCTGCCGCCAGCGCCTAAGCTAGTGCCATTACCACCTGCGCCCTGCGCCTGCGCCTGTCCTGCCTGGAGGGACGATCCTTGTAGCGGTGACCTTACTTGCTGCTGTTGCTGGCTTTGAGCCCGCAGTGCACCGAGAAGGGCCTCATGTGTAAACGAGGGGCCTCCCCCGGACTGTTGGAATTAGCGGAAACGTCAAGACGAGAAAATGGACTCATGGCCAGGATTAGAAATCAGGGGTAAGTAGGCTGTCACGTGACTTTGTATTCTTCCAAGTATGAGGTGCTGCCAGCATGGCCCTCCGGGCCCACCGGCTCCTGCCCCGATTCGGACTCTGGGTCACAGATTCTGATCAACCGCGCAGCAATTTGTCCTGCCAACCGGATGCTAGAAAGTCGTCACATAAGGACACACCCTGAAATGTCAGAAATCAATCACATACGTGCAACGCTCCACGTGCCCGCTCCACGTGCCCGCTCCACGTGCCCGCTCCACGTGCACGCTCTTACGTGCCCGTTAACACGCCCTCATCCTTATAACCACCCAATATAAGACCCTAACCATTCTGACCCACAAGCACAATCCTGGGGTGCTTTAAGTATATGTCTCGGACTATAAGATGTGTCCGGCGCCAAATCGTTCCACTCACCCACTGTTGCGGTGGAGATGAGCCCCGCGAAATGGTCGCACTGCCGGCTGTCACCGTGGATACCGGTGCCATCGGCAAAAAGAACTGTTGGTACGTTAGCGGCAGTTGCGGCTGCGACTGCTGCAGCTGCGGATAAGGCTGCTGCGGCTGTTGCAAGTCGGATGAAAAAGATAGCACGCCACCGGTGGGGATGGGTCCCGAGGGCAGTTGGGCCGGCTCGGACACGAACGCAGGCAACCCTCCAGGTGCTGCATGGACACGGGGATCCGGAGAACGTGGTTGTAGTGATGTGACTTGCTGCTGTGGCGGCGGCGGGGGCAGAGGCGACGGAGGCAGTGGCGCTGACTGGGCATGGTGCTGCTGCGGCTGTGGCTGTGGCTGACGAGGCAAAACCGGCGAGGCCTCTGGCAGGGCGGTGATGGACCCGAAAGCTGGTTGAACAGCTGCTGCAGGCACTGCCTGAGATCGCTCCGCCTGCGACTGTATCTCGTCGCGCTGCTGTTCCTGCTGCTGCTGCTGCAGGGCATCAGCCTCCGGCACCACCCATGCATCGCACGCGACGCAGAACATGCGCTTGTTAACCTTGGAACGGACCAACACGGTATTGCACCTAAGGCAAACGAAGGGAATAGGGCCAGCATATCGTGACCGCGATATACAAGAGCAGAGAAGCGAAAGGTGTTCAGCAGAGCGAAAGGTGCAAACGCGCGGACGGCGGTGCGGTTCGGAAAGCACCGCACGAGAGCCCATCCGCGACGAAGAATTGCACCAACAGTCGCGCGTTTGGGTCTTCCTACGTAGCCCATTCTTTTACCCCTGGAAAGCACAGCTGATGCGGGATGGATCCGATATTCCCGATCCGGAACTCACTGGATTAGTGGATCGAATGCTGCACGCTGAAAGCAGCGGTCCAAAGACTGTCCCGGCGGCAGTCCAGGACAGGACCCTCCGTGGACAGTACCCCCACAGCCCGGCAAAGGCCGTCCGCGACCCACACAACTGGAGGCTTTAACAATTTCCAAGATGCATTGTCATGCTCGCGACCCTGGCATCCCCATCGGCCTGCCATGCAGCCCCCCGATCCTCCCCGCACCTGGGGCAGTACTTGCCCAGAAGCGCCCAGCCCTGCACGGAGTAGAGTAGATGAGAAAGCCTTCTCAGTACGCGACAATCAATTCGCCGGAATTCGGGGGAGTTCGAAGCGCGTGTGCCATGCGATGATTTCGTCGGAAGCAGGGTATAGCGGCAAACTGACGACTCCGTTGAGGCTTGGTAGGCCGCCGCGATGAGGTGTCACCTCGAACGGATCACCCTTACAGTGTAGATCGATGAGGATATGAAGGTGGCTGATGCTTGCGAATTGGGACGCAGACGCCACGGAAACACAACAGGTACGAATATGGCATGAAGGGCAGGTAAGGGATGCCAGGAACATCGGAAGAGACACCACCCTTTTATATCACTGTGTTACGCCTAAGTATACATGCGCATGTCGATGCTATAAATTGTCACACGCATGGTAACATACGTTTAAGTCCATGCAGCTGGTGCCCTTTTCATAAGTTCGAAGGTTACCCACTGCCTAACCCAACCTGAAGCATCTTGGCTGCGAGGAGGTCCGCTACGTCTTCGGGTCCATCGGTCGATGAGGCAGCACCACTGCTGGGTTTCCCCACGGGCGCCCCTGAAGTGGCAATGAATAAGAGGGCACACCGACCGGACCTAAGCCAATTGCAGCTGGTGGCTTGTTGTGTCGTGGTTCAGAATCGTCATGGATTGGGTGTTGGGTGTCGTTGCTGTCGATTGGTAAGCGGGGCCTGGGGCTACCGCTGCCGCGGCGGCAAAATCCGAATCCAGGCTACCTTTGCGATTGCCTGGGAATTCGAATAATTTCGTCTGTGCGATACTTTTTCACAAGATCGTATCATACCAGCCGCCTCTTGGTGTTCAGGCGCTGGCGATGCGAAGGGACCAAGCCGAAGGTCGGCGCGGGGGTCATACTCGAATACCCCCTCCTCCTCGCCTGCCAGCCCATGCCCATCTTGCTCCCGCTCTTCTTCCTGCGCCTGATCCTGCTCCTCCTCCTCCTCCTCCTGCTCCTCCTCCTCTTCCTCTTCCTTCCCTCCTTCTTCCTGACGTCGTTGCTGCTGTTGTCGCGGGTCCGCGTCGGCCAGCTTTTGGAGGGGTCTGTTGGTCGGCCGCAACCCCTGCTGCGACAGTGCGATGTCAGTCCTTATTACCTTCTGTTAATTACGATAGCCAACTCGCATCAGTTCCGAGATTTCAGCAAGTACCCACCTGTCCGTCAGGAACAAATGTGGTATCGCAGTTGACGCAAAGCCGTTCGTTCGACGCCCTTTCCTTCATGAGGGGTACCTTCGAAATAACATTTAAAAATATTTAAGAATTAAATGTTATTTATAATAAAAATTAGCGCCGTGAGTGGACATCTGCACCATAGGCAACATGGACGAGGAGCACGCACTCTCCAATTTTAATTCTTACCAATAAAATCGTAAATAATCATATCTATCATCTTTCCAACGGATATCAAGTATTTTAACCCGAGCCACCCAACCACCTGACAGTCCGGGCAATTTTCCCCCAGCATTGCCCATCCGCGCAAAAGTAAAGCACCCAGGCGTTTACTGGTATCGCCTTTTACACCGAGAGACATGTCTAGTTCACGATACTGCTATTGGAAAGCCAGCGCAACGACGTAAGAGACGTAAGGGACCTTTACAAAGTAGTCGAGGAAATCCGCTGTTGGTAATTATGCAGGCCAAAAGCAATTTTAGCACGAAAGCGGCGGTTGAGCCTTCGGCTGTTCCAGCCCTTAAGCACCGCACGCTGTACTACACAGCCGTTAACAGACTACGGATTCCGTTGGCACTGAACGACTGCGGTTTGCGGATTGGCCATCAGAGCAATTTCCGATCCGTATTATTATGAAGCACTCGACAAACAGAGTCTCTAACAAGAGACGTTGCTGCCCTTGAGCTGCTCTTGGACAGCTCGACACGAACTACTGACCAGCGGACTGCGAAAGGCACACTACCGACGGGTCTGAATACGGCCTTTGCCCAATTGGATTAGGCGCCGTACACCAGTAGGGGAACTCTCGCTCGCATTTGTTCGGAGTTATGCCAATCTATCCGGTACGGAATGTCAAGTCTCTCAAAATGGACTCGCAGCCAACGATATCCACAAAACATCGACCTTGCAAAGTCCTAAGGCTTAGACTCACGCTGCTCCTGGCCTTCTGTCTCCCTTTGATGGAACATTCCTATTGCCATGCCTCAACACAACAACCACCTGGGGGACCCGATACCATCATTCCTGCAGTTCGTGCTGATACCCCCCCTGGAGCTTTATTTACATCAAAGCCCTCGGAAATCATTTATTCTGGTTGCCACGACGACAGCAGCCATCCCGACACATCCTTTGGCACCCCGTCGGATTGTACTGGCGCCACCAACCATATGGTAAATATCCGTTCAGCAATCGTTCTCCGAGGCTTTCTCCCCAGCGCCCCGCCTCGTTGGCGGTACCTTGCGGGCGTCTCGAACTCCTTACCTTCAGCTAGCACAGCCCCTTTCCCTTACACCGCCGAACGCCGCCACGTCCAAGGCGGCGCGCGCATTCGACAAGGAAACGATCCCGACGATATACTCCGGCGGCACGAAGGCTCAGACGATCTCATCAGACGAGTGCAATCGACCAGATCTTTCTCCCACGAAACCATCGGAGGTTTAGGAAACATCCATCAGAGGCTACATCTGCTTCTGAGCACAGCTCAAAAGAAGAGCAGCAGCAGCAGCAGCAGCAGCAGGAGCAGCAGCCAAAGACGGATGGATGTTGACGAATACGGAAGCGGTGGTGCAGCGACGCCTGGCCATGCTGCTGGAATGGGCGCAGTCACGACCGCGGCGGGGGGCCGCGGCGGCAGCAGCCATGGCCAGCGTCGCCGGCAGCTGAAGCAGATCTACCTAGGTCCCCGCGTCCTGGACCTAAATTCGATCACGCTGTACGTACGTGACTCGGCTCGGCTCTCGGGTGTCCAGTTTACCTGGCTAGCGTGATGGCGAGCCGTGCTTGCAAAACGTTTCGGCGCACATCTCATCATCACACCGGTGTCCATCCATTCACACTACTGCCATGCATGTAACGTTAAGGAACGAAGTCAGCCGGTCATTACATACAATAATAATCCCCAAAGAAAGAGGATGGGCCACCCGCGGGTGCGTGAACACGGACGCCTTCCTGTGAGCAGAAAGAAAGTACTCATAATGAAATGAAAATGCGAACCTTCACATACATCACCCCTCATCACCCCTCATCACCCCCCACCTCCATCACCAACACACTGAAGCGACCAACGAAAAAAGCTAACGGGGGAAGGGCCCCCGTACGTTGTGGCTCCGAGAACGCAGTGAAGGGAGGGAGGGTCCTTAGCGCGAGCGAGAGCCGTGCATATGTAGCTGAGCACTACGACTTGCTTGCTTTACATCCAATGCGGCGCATTAGTCTATGTTGGGGCCCGGTCTGCAGGTATGCGGGAGCGCCTTCTGGTGAAGTGAGTGTCAGCCTAGCCCGGGATCGGAAGTTCCGATTAACGCGCGACGGCACCGTCAACGTGGGCGCGGGATTTTCCACGTCGCAGGTGGGCTCGTGCTAGCGTCGTTGCGCTTACGTAGTATTACTTGGCTTTACTTGGCTAACCGCGCCGATATATACCTGATTTTGCTTCAGCGTAACGCCGGGGCGTCCTGGACAGAGCGATGCGCCTTATTCGTTATTGCCGTACGTACTGCAAATAGATACAGACTAGATAGACATCGCACGCAATGCAGCCTACGATAAGCCAGCATGCGCCTGCGTGCAAACTTGCCTTGCGGCCCTGATGCCTTGCTTGTAATTACCAGGTCTGTAGTACTGAGCGATACACCGGTGGCTATGGGTCCATCTTCCAACAGACCATGCATCCCCCGCCCAAGCACAACCTTCTTTTAGAAGCCCCCAATAGTCCCCATGCAGCATGACTACTGCAATACCGCGAAGCTAAAACCAGAGGAACCAAAACATGTTCACCAGCCAGCCACATACCAAACAAATACCTTGTGCATATGCAAGTGTCTGAACGATCTCGGACATCTCGCACGGACATGTCCATACATATGCAGGCTGTCGCCTTCAACCCTAGTCAAGGCCGCTGGTGGGCAGCTGTCACGGGTGAGGGCGGCCAGGGCCGCCCGTCCGCAGCCACGGCCGCCTGGGTGGTCGTTCCAAAGTTTTTCCGTAAGTTCTTTCACATGCATGTACGATTTCTTCCTGCTGCTGCCGCCAAGAAATAGCCCACAGCAGCTCCCAATAGCTATATGGCAGCTCTAATAAGTATAGTTCGCCATGTATGTGTGCTCGCGTATGTCGCACCCGGTCGATATGTTGCTCTGCGGCTGGCCGCCCGCACGCATAGCGGAGCTTCATCAGCGAGCGGTCAGCGAGCGGCCGAACTGGGCCGAATAAAAAAACTGAGCCTGGACAGCCTCGTGGCCGCGTCATAATTCTTATAATTATAAAATTATATGTTAATAAGAAGCGCTGCAGTTTCGGAACCTGTCTGCGTTTATTTGTTTAGGAACCCTAAGTATACAAACGTACACTACTTTACGTACGGCACCCTACTCAGTATCTCGAGAGGCCCTTTCGGTACTCAAATAGCCCTGCCCGCCGTTTCCTTTCCATCAAGCAATGATCAAACATACAATACTCATCAGGTTTTAGCGTTCGCTTCTAGGACCTCATCAAGGACCTCCAGGATCCACCAATTGACTACAGTGCATGCGCATGTTCTCTTGCGGCCGTCACGGGCAACCGCTGCTATTGATGATTGTTGTTGTTGTTGTTGTGGTTCCGTATATATATACATTAAGGGGTGTTACACTGTGGGCGACACGCCCTGCAAAGACGAGCACCGGGGGTCCTGACCGGACCGAGCCACAACGCAGGGGAGGGGCACACATATATATATATATATATATATATATATCATACTCCTAGTTGTACTACTTGCGTACTGTAATTTTCGGCATGCATCCGACTGCTGCATATTACATATGTACGGCAGCGATTGCTCGACACGCATAAACCTGCTTTGGGGTTCGTTGATTACGCTACATGCATACAGAGTGCTGTTCGTGGTTCCCAAGTCGAGCGTACTTCTTAGGCGAGGCCGACACGGGACCCTCCGGAACGACCGCCGCGGGGGGGTACTATTTTGTGACGGAAATCGGCGCAAACGCACTCAGCGGCACATTGGGATCATCTACCTCACAGGTAGGATTATTGACTCTGTACTCTGTACTTTGAGGTTTCCCAAAAGGACGTACGACCCTAATAAATAGATAGGGCATACAGCAGGCAGTACGGATAGGTGAAATGCGGACCCGAAATTGGCGCGGGTGCGTGGCCGTGACCCATTAAAGAGTAACTTCTTCCTATTTCGCGGTCTATCTAGCTATCTAGCTATCTAGCTTTTTCCACCTGCCAAATAAATGGACCCTGCCGCTCGTTCACGCATATCTTGTTATTTTCTTGGTTATGCAGTCCCACGCGGGGGCCGTCAACCTTCCAAGCACCACTCCCGCGGCATCGCGGAGCATCGTATCCCGAGGGGACGAGCCGTTGGGTTTCGCTGGCGTTGAAGCCCTGGGCCAAACCAATGCGCTTGTCAATTTCGCAGGTGGGTTGATTGCAGCAGTATGTAGCGTATGTGCCGACGTACGGCGAGGTGTGCACGTATGTAGGGTTTTCGGGGTTTGATGATGTTTTAGGACAGGTACAGGCAGGGCCGGTGATCTGTGCCGTTGTATGCATGGCTTGAACAAAGAACAAGTTTTTACGCGCCTTATATTATACATATGTACAAAACTCTCTCCAAACGAATTATACGCACAACTACGAAATATGTATATATATATATATATATATATACATATAGTCCAAACATATTATCGCCGCTCCTCGCTCGCTCGTATATGCCGTGCGGTACGTATGTGCGGTATCCGTCTTATTGTACCGCATGCATATATGTACAGGCAGCCGGGGCCCATATATGCATGGGGCACGCATGCAGCCGATATTATTGGTTTCATGACCACTTATGCGGACGGAGCTCTTACTATTAGCGAGCGGTGTACGCTGCCGTTAGCTGTATGTGCGTGTGTGGGTAGCTAGGTGGAACGAACCACCAAGGCGATATCCGCTTCTTACGTTAGTTGAATCTAGCTGCTGAGGCATCTAGCTAGTTAGGTTTAGGTTTTACTGTCGCACTTGCCGAATTAATCCCGCCCGCCAGCAGCGGCAACGGGTGTCATGCTTGCGTGCCGCTAGCTGCTTGTACATGCTGTAGTTGCGTGACTGCCGAAAAGGCCTCTCGAGATAGCGGCTGAGATGGTGCATTATGTACCATACATTGTCCATGTGTGTGCCGTACATATACGACTACTACACATGCTGTGCTGTGCTGTGGCAGATTTGCATCCCTAAGTCCCCGTCATCATTAGCAACATTAGTTGCTGTGGCTATGCGCGCTTACTTGCTTTGCATGTTGGACGGGAAATTCCTGATTATATGGATGGGGCTAAGCAAACCCAAACCCATAATAATAATAATAATAATAATAATAATAATAATAATAATCACAACACAGAGAACTTAAGACACCAGCCACCCTTCGTTCGTTCGTCATCCTAGGCGCTTTGTGTTCCACTTGTACATATATTTACATATGTTTCCATTATTTTTATTTTTACCCAATAGAATATTAGTTTAATCAACAATTACATACTGAGCAAGATACTTATCCAGTTGACTGCTTCGTTCTTTCTTATTAGTTCGTTTCTGCGTGCAGCATGTACGTCGGGTAGCTAGTTAGGGCATGTACGGATTCTATATATGGCGATCCCGTCCTGATTTGTTCGTTCATCCTATTTCGCACTGCAGACCCACGGGTCGAACAGTACGGACAAGCCATCGCATACCCTTTCAACATCTTCACACCGTGGGACCCGGTCACTTGCACACAGGCAGGTACCGCTAGCTGGTGAAATGATCAAGCTGTCATATATATATATATAAATATTTAACGCTATTCATTCCTTAATAAATGATGACTGATAACGCGGTCTTCCCCTCCTATCGATCCACATGCCTGCCTGCCTTTATTTTATTTAGCAGCAATGTGCCTGTATGAAATGCCGCCGTGCATGGTGACACCTTCGCAGCAATGGAGGCAGGGGCAGCTTTCCTTTCGATCGGGTTAGTTGCGTACCATCAATGCAAGTCTCATGTGCGTGCGCATAGCGCCTTATTACTTGGACCCGACTTCCCCTGAAGGTTCTTGTCACAGGCTTGGCGACTACGGGAATAAATCTGTTACCGGGGACCAACCGTGACCGCAGCGGCGGCAGTGCCGCCACCGCCAACCGCACTGTTGCTCTGCCGTCAGAGAGATTCAGTGCGGCGGCGGCGGCAGCGGGACGTAACGGCACTCGCACCCCCACCGGCTTGGCGCCCTTCTGCCTCCAGTGGTTCAACATACAGGTGTACGATCAGTGCGTCGTGGGACTACGCAGATGCATGTAATTCGCGTGGCGATTCAAAAGTTGTAATCTTTTATTTATTCCGGTCTTAAGGATGAATCTTGAGATTTGACTGACTTTGAAAATGGGGCTGGCAATCGATATAGGTGTAATGAGCGCTTAGCTATGTAATGCATTAAAAAATATAAGTGTGTGTGTGTTGTTTTTTTATACGTCAGTACTATGATTGCCTGAACTAACGCCATGCATTGAGCGATTACATACGGTTTGACTGCTCATCAAAACAAAAACAAGTAGACCCGGAATATGAACGACGTACTTCGCCGATAGGTAATCATCGCGCACATTATAATCCTGATAATCCCGCCCATTCATTTTTGCATGGGCGGATGAATTTGCAGGCCTCCACGCATGCATGCATCCTTCGACATGCATGCATAATGTATTTAATTTATTTCATTCTGCAGTGACTGCTGGTCAATCAACGGCATGCAACCACCAACCCCATTCAATTCGACTAGCTGCACAACGCCGCATGACAAGTCAGCCTGCGTGGCCTCTGCCATCCACATCAATACATGCATGCCAGACGCTGGACGACTACCGCGCCTTCGTACAACGCACCAGTCCCGCATACCGCACTGACTACATGGATGATGGGTACGGCTACAGTGACTATTACGATATGACGCATGGGTCCGAAGATGAAGACAACGGCGATAACACGGTCCCAGACGCGCCTTCCCGCCGTCTAGCTCCGCCATCTTTAAGTCACACCGCTCGGTTGGCCAAGCCAGATTCACTGAGGCGCGAAGCCCCAGCTGACGAAACCCCCATCGACCGCACCACCGCCAGTAGTCTACCGGCGGTGGCACCATGGCCAACACCAGCGGCGGGAACATCGCCAACACCGGTGGCCGCGATGGCAGCAAAGCGCAGCGGCAGCGGCAGCGGCGTTGATGGGACTGGAACCCACCCGCTGGCAGCGGCCGCAGCCCAAGTTTTCCCCGCCGCGTCTTCAATTGCTCCGGCGGCAGCACAAGCGCCGCTTTCCCAAGGCGCCAGCAGCTCTCCCACCGGGTATCTGCAGGCGCAGTCACAACCGCGGGTGCAGCCGGATATGATTCCTCCTCATCAGGGGTTGCGGACCGCGGGGAGTGAGATCGAGCAGCGGGAGGAGGAGGACGATACATCTGGGATCCATCCCATCTTCGTGGGAGAGAATCGGCTCATCGACGATAATAATGGTGATGCGGCGGCAGTGGCGAGGCGGCAGAAGGAAGGGGCAGGTCTTCTGGGGCTGCTGAGAGCCCGAACCGACGATGCCTTGCTGCCGCCGCACCTCCAGCGATTGCTGGGTAGGAGCAATCCTAAAGGGGGGGGTCAACGGCAGCCGCTGCTACTGCTGGGTCGACCGACTGTAGCCGCTGCCGCCAGCAGGGCGCTGACTGCTCCGGAAGTCGTCGCAGCTACTCAGCGGCTAGCTAATACCGCTGCGCAACAAGCCGTACATGCGGCGCAGCTCGTGTCGGAAGGCGCTGCATTACGCACTGAGGCCGTTTTGCGGGTATGTACGTACGTACGTATGTGCGTCGTGTGCATGTCACAAGCAATAAATGTCAACCAGGCGTCGCAGAAATGGCGGCAATACCCATAACGAATGTACCGGCGGAGGTAGGTATATATGTTCTTATTCCTGCGCTGTACATGGTCTGCCGACTTAATACGCTATTTTTTGTTATTAGCATTTGCTCCACCCTCATATAATGCATGTATCCGAACCCATCCATCGCCAGCAAGCTACCAACCGGTGACCATGTGAAGGCCCTGTTTCTGACGTATGTATGCAATTCAGGTGATCGTACGTCTTGTGAACGCGGGGTCTCCTTTCACAGCCTTCATGATGAACGCAAGCAAGGCGTGGTACGATGGCGCGGCGCGGCTTTCAAACGCTGCCGTAGACGCCGCGATTCGGCGGCTTGAGGAGGGTGTGCCGCCGGCCCTGGCAGACGAGTTGCGACGGCGGGCGGACGACATGGCGGTGCGGCTGAGCGCAGCGCTGCAGGACGGCCTCCAGGAGGGGATGGCGCCGGGGTGGGGAGACGGCTCCGGGGGCCGCTGATCATGGTTCGGGGAGAAACGAACTGACTCGTTCGCTGCCGGCGGCGGCGGAAACATATTATTTACACCCCGTCCTGATTGATTGAGTTTTCTGCACGTCTGGAGCAACACTAACAGGGCGCCAGATAGATCTATGTTTATAAGCTTTCAAGCAGTAGTGCTCTTACGTTATTACGTACTTCACAGAAGTTCACAGTGCTGCTGTCCGTCATCATGCATGATCTCAGTACTCGTTTCGGTCCAGTCGTCGCTCCTTGCTGCTCGTGCGTGGCTGCAATGGATATATATGTGGCAGAAGACCGCTGAAATGTGGCGAGAAGTGGGGTAAGGTATGTTATTACCTTGGGCCTTATACGTACTACTGCTGCAAACACCGTCCGTAAATAAACTACGTAGCAAGCAAGGCTGCTGGGCAGCATCACAGAAAGCAACCTGCCTGCTGCCTTTTTCCCAAAGCCCTTGCAGGTTTTCAATCTTGAGATTGCACAATATGATATTGAACCTGCCTTAGGAGCGAGTTGTTAAATAATTACAGTGCAGTGCGGAGCGGAACGAATGAAGCAGAGTGACGGGCGGGGAGTAGTGAACGCAGCCCTTTGCAGGGGACAACGAAGATCCTACATATTAAAGGGTGTTACTCGGTTGGCGACTCGCGCGAGTCACAGGGGCGCGCCTCTGCAAGGACGGACAAGCATCGGGAGCCCTGACCGGGCCGCCGAACCACAGCGCAGGGGGCCTCACGCACGTGGCTTTGTCCGTTTATCACGCCGCCACATGCTCCCTCCCTTTCTCATCAAGCCAGCAGGAGCAAGCCAGCAGGAACACACAAATAAACCTCATCACCTGTCACGCCCGATTATCGTCCCACAAACCCACTACATGCGAACCACTTACTTCACCCCCCAGCCCCTATAGTCTGGCTGGCTACTCAGAGGAACAGGGCCGCGAAAACAAACAAACACCGGAAAAGTCCAGAAAGTGGGGACAGAAAGACCCTACCCACGAGCTCAGCTGCCCAAACGCTCGAATACACTTCCTCCTCTGGCACAGCAACCACCCTGCGGGCGGCAAGCAAGAGCATGGCACTCCCACACGTACTAGTTCCCTCGGAGGCAGGCACGCAGGAGGGGGGCAACGAATCAAATAAAAGAAGACCCTTCCTCGCGGCCGAGAAGGACAACTGGACACATACACCTATGATCAGGGGGGAAACAAAATATATGTATATATGGTGTTATACCCCTCCTGCCTTTTAAGTATATTTCTGCACGCGTTGGCGTTAAGTGCTAAGGCAGGCGTATGAAGTGCAGTTCATCGCTACGGAACAATTCTTCCGTCTTGGTTGGAAACGGACCCCCGCGTGAAAGTTCCACCTTACAGCTACTTGCTTACGTTGCGAGTGTACCGCAAATCTCAGATGAAGGATATTGTCAGTTACCAATAAGAATTGTATGGAGGTATTAAGGGGTGTTACATACACTGTGGGCGACTCGCCCTGCAAAGACGAGCACGGGGGGCTCTGACCGGACCGAGCCACAACGCAGGGGAGCGGCATATATCATGTTGTGCGGCAGAGCAGTAACGCCGTTTTGGAAACCTTGGTGCGCGCGTGTATGTCGTCAAGCATTTATTTGGCTGGCTGGGGCTAGCTCACTCTCAAATAATGTATATTAGTACAAAGATGATATGCCGTCCGTCCGTCCATCCGTCCACCAAGTTAGTTACTATACTACTCCGTCATCATGCATGGATGCGGAACAGACAGGAAAAACGAGGCCCGCACCGACCACACACCTCCCTTAACATACGGCGTGCAAGATAGGCGGCAGGTCTTCTCCATTTTCTTTGTTAGCGCCACATACATCATTTAATAATCGTACAGTACGGCACACGCATGCATACAAAACACAAATATCAAATAATGTATGTGGCAAAAGCACACCCAACGTCTCCGCAGGTATGTATACATGAAACTACTAAATACGTACACATTAATAATTGAGCCAATTATATCAAATATAGATAGGTTGGCGTGTATGCATACATGTACAGGGAAGCAAGAGCGCACTAATGCATGCATGCATTCATACATGTGCATTGTCGTAGCCATAAACGGTACGTACGGCACACACAAGCACAATATAATGTGCAAAAAGCACCATCTCAGCATCTCAAGATAGAGGACTTTTCGCCGCTCAGCTACGATACAGATACACGTATGGCCATTCACACAACATACGCAAGTACGCGATGTATGCAGTTCCCTACCAACTTATAGGGGGTACAACAGCTGTTAACATTGCATAACAGCCAGCTAGAGGCTGTTTGGCGCTGTTTGGTGCTGTTTGTCACCAGTTAAACCCCCTATAAGTTGGTAGGGGTTTAAGCATGCACGAACATGCAATAGAAAGGGCCCTGCTGTCGGTCGCAAAGCCGAAAACTGAAGATGATAAGTCCAGTTAATTACGTTCTTATGGCAGATCAGCAAGTTGGCAGCAAGAGATATTGCAGATAACCAACGAATAATAATTATGATTCATTTATGCATTTCTCTATCTCTGTGAGGCTGAATTCGTCTTTTGTCCCCGGATGCAGACAGAAACCCCCCAACTAACCAGCAGCAGCAGCGGTAGGTCCTTTCCCCGCCGTCCCAGCAGCCAGTATGTCACAGTCTTACCAGTTCGTTGTTGCGCATGATGCTGGCGATATATCCTCATGCATACCCATGTATGATTGCTTACGGAGCGAGCAAGGCGTTTACTGCTTACTAGCGTTGAAGCTCGTCCTGGCCATTATTGCCCCGCTGCTGATACCAACAGAGGCAGCCTCGCCAGTGTTGCTTCGACGGATTGCCGCTTTCGCCTGCTGGCTGGCGGACCTGCACGCATATACATACGTACACAAGGAATATGGATGTGTGTATGTATGTGATGAATGATGGGGTAACAGGTACCTAGGTCGATACGAACTCACGTGTGTAACGTGACACGCATAAATATAAATATAAGTTTGTGGGGCCAGCTGTGGGTGGGGCCGGGAGGCTTTCTAGGCGGGCGCCAATTTGGCTCGTCATCCCCCCTCTGTCTTTAGCTGGGTTCTTCCTTCTTGGCTGTGTAAGAGTGTGCTCTCCTGTTGGCGTCTCTCCTCTGAGAGCTTCTGTGTGTCTTTGTCAGGCTCTTGCTAGGTCAGTTTTGTGTTGGAGGAGAGTAGTCCCCTTCCTTGTGCAGTTAGTTTCCCCCTGTTTTCCTTAGCTCCCTCCTTGTTTTTGTGGTGCTCCTCAGTGCTCTGTTAGTGGCTAGGCTAGAGCCTCTGAATCTTTCTTTGCTCTAGCTGGTCCGAGTGAGAGGGGGAGCACGTGGCAGGACAGACAGACAAAGCCACGTGCCCCCCCGTGTGGCTCGGTCCGGTCAGGACCCCTGGTGCTCGTCTTTGCAGGGTGAGTCGCCCACAGTGTAACACCCCTGACATATATATATATATATAAATTATTATTTTCTATTATCATTATTATTATTATTATTATCACCTGATGATTGCCTTCCATCTGCTTGCTGTGTCCAGTTCGGTGAGATCTGAAAGGGGGGAGTTTATGGGGATACATGGGAATTAGGAGCATGCATGATGTACGACATATCTTTTAACCTTATCAATTAGACGTCACAGCCACCAATCATTACCGGACATGCGCACCCAACCACACTTACACGCAGATCGATTAATCGCAACACCAATTACCCCAGCCAGGTCACATACATGGCGCACGTTTGCAATCTTACTGAAGGGAAAATGAAGGGAATATATATATATATATATCAATGCAAGTTGGCTGTTTGTCGAATGTTATATGTAACATAATCACCGGAATTAATAAAGGCGGCCAGCAATTAATGTAGGCCTTTATATCATACAAAGGGTAAAATAATAAGCTCTCTGCTGCTGCATGCTGCTCTAGCTCATGATGATGCAGACAATTATATGATAAGATCATATATACTCTTTATCACAATAACAATCCATTGAGTATACCAACAATTATACAAAATCATGCTTTTAAATATGCATTTGACTACCGCTTTCAATGCTGTTAACACCCAGAAGTGTACGGTGGAAGTGCGGGGAACTGGGGTGGCAGGCCCCAGTCTTGGTGTACTGGGATCCAAAGTATATTCATTGCCCCAGTTCCCCACACTTCCAGCGTCTTGGTGTTCTGGGGTCCAAAGTAGATTCTTGTTGAGACAAGTAAAGGCAGAATAATATATTATTTATTGCATTATAAGGCTTAAAATCCAATCTTGTAAAGAGGGAGCAGTTGTAATATAGTCCATATCATTAAATTTGCACTAGATATTTCCTGCTGATGTGCGCCTCTGATTTTCCTCTTAGATATTTGTGGTGGTCTGTATGTAGTTTATATTTTTCATCACCTCAAGCATCCCATTCATCAGCTAGCTTGCAAGGAATTTAAGGGGTGCTACACTGTGGGTGACTTGCCCTGCAAAGATGAGCACCAGGGGTCCTTACCGGACTGAGCCATCCAAAGGGCACATGGCTTTGGGCACAAGGAATGTATGTTATCTATATGATATGTACTATTGTCATCCTATCAGTATAGTTTATGTTATCCTAATACATAGAAAGGGTATATCCTGGTAATCTGGTACCACATGGCAGCAGCACCGCATACCAGTGGCACTGCATCCCAGCAGCACCACACTGCAGCTGCACCACATGCCAGCAGCACCACATGCCAGTGGTATCACACACAGCACTGCAGCAGCAGCACCATGAGGCAGCTGCACCATGCGTGCAGCAGCTGCACCACATACCTGTGTGTAGTATCCTGGGGTATCTACGGGTAGTATCCAAGGTGGCACCTGGTCATCTTTCGATCGAGCCTTTGCTGTAGGCGGATATAACAGAGATACAACACTGTGGCACTGTGGCAAATAGAACCACATGGCAGCAGCACCACATGGCAGCAGCACCACATGGCAGCAGCACCACATGGCAGCAGCACCACATGGCAGCAGCACCACATGGCAGCAGCACCACATGGCAGTGGCACTTCATGCCAGCGGCAATGCATGGCAGCAGCACCATATGCCAGTGGCACCAAGCAACAGCAGCACTGTGAGGCAGTGGCAGAGCGCAGCAGCTGCACCGCATGGCAGTTGCACCACACAGCAGCAGCACCGGCAGCTGCACTATGCAGCACCGGCACTGCACGGCAGCTTTGGCGAGTAATGCTTACCAGGATGGCAAAGGCGTTGTTGAGAATCCTCTGTGAAGCTCCATAAAATTGCTGAAGATCCAAGGAAGTATGTATCTATAGAAATAGCAGGCTAGAAATAAAGCGGTAGCTATAACAGCAGAAAATCATTACTGTACAATACAGATTAACAGTCAACTAAACATTGTAAAGATTTTTATTGTTTCTTTGGGGTGTTACACTGTGGGCGAATCGCCCTACAAGGGCGAGCACCGGGGGGCCTGACCGGACCGAGCCACAGCGCAGGGGAGGGGCACATGGCTTTGTCTGTCTGTCCTGCCACGTGCTAGCTCCCCCTCGCACTCGGACCAGCTAGAGCAAAGAAAGACTATCAGGCTCTAGCTTGGCCACTAACAGAGCACTGAGGAGCACCACGAAAACAAGGAGGGAGCTAAAGAAATCAGGGGGAAACTAACTGCACAAGGGGACTACTCTCCTCAAGCACAAAACTGACCAAGCAAGCGCCTGACAAAGACACACAGAAGCCCTTTTATTGCTTGATATGTTAGCAATCCGTTCATTAGAAAATATTATCATGCTTTTATATATGCATTTCACTACCGCTTTCAATGCTGTTAACACCCAGAAGTGTTCGGCAGCATGGCATGCAGTGCCACTGGCATGCGCTGTGGCTGCCGCGTGGTGCCGCTGGCAAGAGGTGCCACTGGCACGTGGTGCGGCTGCCGTGCAGGGCCATTGCCGCGCGGCCCCAATGGCATGCCGTGCTCCTGGCACATGGTGCGGCTGCCATGTGGTGCTGCTGGCATGCAATGCTGCTGGCATGTGGTGTGGCTGCCATGCAGGGCCGCTACCGCGTGGTGCCGCCGCTGGCACCCGATACCGCTGGCATGCATGTGGTGCTGTTGGCATGCCGTGCCACTGCCGTTTGGTGCTGCTGGCATGCCATGCTGCTGGTGCCACTGCCGCACAGTGCAGCTGCCACGTGGTGCAGCTGCTGCATGGTGCCGCTGCCGTGCTGTACAGCTGCCGTGCTGTGCAGCTGCGGCATGGTATTGTGTACCGTGGTACACCCATGTACCATGTGGTATCCTATTGTAGGGTAATACTTTTCCTAATGATAACACTTCATTCAGCTACTCTTGTAATCACAACTATTATAATTTTAATCAACATCTCTTGGTTGCTCTTTGAGTATATTATTATTATTATTATTATTATTATCATGCTTTTAAATATGCATTTTACTACCGCTTTCAATGCTGTAACTCCCAGAAGTGTACGGTGGTTGTGCGGGGACTGGGGCCTGCCGCCCCAGTTCCCCGCACCTCCACCGTCTTGGTGTTCTGGGGTCCAAAGTAGGTTCTCGTATAGACAAGTAATGGCAGAATAGTAGTATTATTTCTTGCATTATAAGGTTTATAAAATTCAATGTTGTAAGTAAAGAGGGATGAGTTATAAAATATTTCTTATTATTAACTTCTGTCTAAATATTTCCCCCTACATTCCCCTGATTTTTCTCTTAGGTATTTGCGGTGGTTTGTATGTAGTTAATAATTTGGGTCACCTCAAGCGAGCATCTCATTCATCAGCTAGCTAGCAAGTAATTTACTTTACATATAATGTGTATGATTGTCATCCTATCAGTATAGTATGTTGTCCTTATAAAATGAAAGGGTGTATCTTGATAATTGGGCACTGCGTGCCAGAGGCACCACACAGCAGCAGCACATGCACCAGTGCTACCACACACCAGTGGCACCACACATGTACAGCAATGGCACCATGTGCCAGCACCACCGCATGCCAGCAACATGCACAGTACAGCAGCAGCATGGCATGCCATCAGCACCGTACATCAGTGGAACCACTTGCCAGCACCAGCCACCGCACGGCAGTGGCGCCATGAGTTAGCAGCACTGCACGTCAGTGGCACTGCATAGCACCGGCACCATGCAGCAGCGGCACCACACGATAGCATCCTAAAGCTGCATCCTATAATTTCATTGTAAATAAAATTGCATTGTAAAACGATACAGGTTAAATGACTACTGAACTTTGAAAGGACCTTTAAAAACCTTTAAAAGATGGCGGCAATAGTTAAAAAAACTTTAAATGATGGTGGTGCCGCCAGCCACGGCACCACGTGGCTGAGGCACCGCGCGGCTGCACCAGCACATGGCTGCGGCACCAAATGTCTGCACCAGCAAGTGCGTGGCTGCGGCACTGTATGTGCGGCTGCTGCAGCACCATCATGGCTATGGCACCACAAAGCTGCAGCACCACACGGCTGTGGCACCACACAGCTGCGGCACCACACAGCTGCGGCACCATGCAGCTGCCGCACCACGTGGCTGCAGCTCTGCGTGGCTGCAGCACCATGCAGCTGTGGCTCTGCACGGCTGCAGCACCACATGACTGTGCCAATGCACAGCTGTGGCTCCACATGGCTGCACCAGCATGTGGCTGTGCCAGTGCACGCACGGCAGCAACAGTGCACAGCTGCAGTAACCTGCAGCAGCTGTATGTGGCACCTCCTGGCTCAGGTAATGCACGGCTGTGGCACCCCACGGCTGTGGAACTGCTCACCTGAGGCGTAAGGCACCTTGGGCTGCGGCACTGTATGGCTGCTGCACCACGCAGCTGCAGCACAGTGCGGCTGAGGCACTGTGTGGCTGAGGCACTGCCTGGCTACACCAGTGCTCAGTTGCACCAGCATGCGGCTGTACCCGCATGCGGCTGCAGCACCGTGCAGCTGTGGCACCATGCAGCTGCTGCACCACGCGGATGAGGCAGCACATGGCTGCGGCACTGCACAGGTGCGGCACCACACACCTGAGGCACTGCACGCCTGAGGCACCTCACGGCTGAGAACCACACGCAAGCATCCTAGAAATGCATTAATTGTAACGCCAAATTATTAGAGAGAGACAAGAACCAGAATGCCTAGGATCACCACAGGCAAACCTGGGCTGATGTTGTGGTGAAGGCAGATCCATGGAAGTACCTATTCATCGATTGCATTACCTCTAAAGAACAAAATTCGATTAGGAAAGCAGTTATGTGAACTTGGACTATGTTGGCCGCAAAGCTTCCATTTAGTGGGCAGGTTGGCAAAGGCAATGTTGACTACCCTATTAAGTGGAGCTCCAATGATTAACATTAGCTCTAAAGAAGTACGTATCTATACAATTTGCAGGCTATAATAGCAGATAATAGCAGATCATTGCTGTACGATTCAGATTAACTGTCAACGAACGTTGTAAGGATATTTCTTGCTAGACCTGTTAGCAGGCTGTTGACTAGAAGCTTTTCATATTCTAAACCACAATAAAAACTTTAGAGCATGAATCCTGCAGGGCTGGCCAGTGTCCTGCAGGATACCTAGCTACTACATGAAACAAAAGACTGAAAAAGCTTAGCAAAAGAGGTCAGAAAATGCTTTTAATAGCCTAGAAATTGCCTAACAGAAATCATTGCATTTTCCTCGCGACGGCATAAATTCCCGAGGGCCTTACACTACTAGGACTCCTTACAGGGGCGGACGACTGTAAGAATTCCTAGGGGCCTTACATAAACGATGAAAACTAACATAACCAAAACTAAATAAACTAAATAAACAAACTTAAAATAACTAAAAATTACTAGACTAGCTAATAAAAGCGGTAGCAATTATTATTATTATTATTATTATTATAAACATGTTACAGAGCCAGGTGAGCCAGGTGAGCCACTGCCATGTGGTGCCACTACTGGCATGCAGTGCCGCTGGTGCACAGTGTCGCTGTGTGCAGGGCCGCTGGCATGCAGTGCGCTGGCATGCAGTGCTGCTGGCATGTGGTGCTACTGCCGTGCAGTGCCGCTGCTGCGTGGTGCCTCTAGCGTGCCGTGCCACTGCCATGCAGTGCTGCTGGCTTGCAGTGCTGGATTATCAGGATATATACACCTTTTTAAACTAGTTGGATAACATGCTCCTGATAGGAAGACAATCATACACGTGATTCATAAAAATATATCATTTGCTAGCTAGCTGATGAACGAGATGCTTGAGGTGACCAAAACTATTAACTACATACAGACCACCACAAATATCTAAGAGAAAAATCAGGGGATTACCTAAGGGGAAATACCTATTACAATTGCCCCCGCTTGACTTACAACATTGACTTATAAAACTTATAATGCAAAAAATAACATACTATTGTGCCTTTACTTGTCTAAACGAGAATCTACTTTGGACCCCAGTAAACATAGACGGTGGGAGTGTGGGGAACTGGGGCAGCAGGCCCCAGTCCCCGCACAACCACCGAACACTTCTGGATGTTAACAGCATTGAAAGCGGTAGTCAAATGCATATATAAAAGCATCGTTCATCCATTTATTGGATTGCTTAAAATGCCTAGTATATAATACATATTTAATGTATACATATGAATATTAAAATCATGAAATCTATGCAAAAATAACCAACCTTATAAATTTGAAATCAGAATTCAATTGTAATCAATCTTATAAGTATGAGCTGCCTTAATATCATGTACATAATAATGGCAACTGAAATTCTTAAAGTTAATACTTTTTGCATTTTATGCAAAATGGATGCGGCAAAATATCTAAAAAAAAGTTGGATTGCAAGAGTGATAGTGCAGTTAAACTTGGTGCCGCTGTTGAATGTACTCATATGGCTAGCAAACCCTTGGGCCTAAATTAAGTTTAGGATATCACGTGGCAGCTGCACTGCACGGCAGCAGCACCCTGCAGTGGCAACTCCACCATGTGGCAGTGGCAGCACACTTCAGCAGCAGCACGCGGCAGCAGCACAGTGTGGCAGCCCCAGCACGTGGCAGCGGCCCCACACAGTAGCAGCAGTGCATGGCAGCTGCACTATGCAGCAGCAGCGGCAGTGTGGGGCAGCGGCACCATGCAGCAGCAGCAGCACGCAGCAGTGGCAACATGTGACAGTGGCAGTGCATGGCAGCGGCAGTGAGTGGAAATGGCAGTGCACGGCAGCAGCAGCATGCGGCAGAGGCAATGCGCAGCAGTGGCACCAAGCGGCAGCGAGCAGCAGTGCATGGCAGCTGCACTACTGCATGGCAGCAGCAGTGCATGGCAACTGAACTATGCGGCAGCAGCGGCAGCGCGCAACAGCGGCACGGTGCAGCAGCGGCACCATGCAGCAGCAGCAGCACATGGCAGTGGCAGCACGCGGCAATGGCAGTGCACGGCACCGGCAACATGTGGCAGTGCCAACATGTGGCAGCTGCAACACGCGGCAGCACCAGTGTTCTGAAATCACATTTAGAATATTATTATTATTGTTATTATTATTATTATTATTTGGAGACTTACCTGAGCAAGTAATGCTTACCCTTCGCGAGCAGAATGGCAAAGGCGATGTTGGCAAGATCCATCAAATTGCTGAAGCTCCAAGTTTGGCAGCCAAAATGTTTAATATTTATACAAAGTGCGGGCTATAGATGAAGCGGTAGCTATAATAGCGGACAATCATTGCTGTACGATACAGATTAACTGTTAACTGAATGTTGTAAGGATAATTCTTGCTAGACCCATTAGCAGGCCATTTACTAGGAACTTTTTATAATCTAAACAAAAATAAATTTTTTAGAGCATGAATATTGCAGGGCTGGCCAGTGCCCTGCAGGATACATAGCTACTACATGCTACAAAAGACTGAAAACACCTTGCTAAAGAGGTCAGGAAATGCTTTTAAAAGCCTAGAAATTGGCCAACAGAAATCATTGCATTTTCGTCGCGACGGCATAAATTCCCGAGGGCCTTACACTACTAGGTCTCCTTACAGGGGCGGACGACTGTATAAATTCCCAGGGGCCTTACATAAACGATGAAAACTAACATAAACAAAACTAAATAAACAAAATAAGAATAACTAAAAATTACTAGACTAGCTAATAAAAGCGGTAGCAATCAATGCATTTTCCTCGCGACGGCATAAATTCCTGAGGGCCTTACACTACTAGGACTCCTTACAGGGGCTGAATGTACGACACGAAAACTAAAATAACTGAAACTAAACGACATAAAAAAACTAGAAGCAACTAAAATTAAAAAATAAACTAAATAAACTAAAAATGACTAGGCTAGATAATAAAAGCGGTAGCAATTACGACTAATAATATAACATAGCTCACCACCGGATGACTCAATGGCACGGAAGTTTCCTTGTCCTCCCGCCGGAGGTGCTGGCAGTAGGGCGCCTGCTGTGGCCACTACCTGTTGCACATGTGCGGGACCAGCTGGGCCATTGGAGGCAACGCGTAGTGTGGCGCCCAGCGCCCTGGCCACCAGCTTTTCCACATCCAGCTCCAGGGGCAGCTGACTGAGCAGCTCCGCCACCCGCCGCCGCTGTATCATAGGGGCATATACGTAGCGCATGCATACCATGCATGTGGGCAATCGAGGATTTGGATGCATGGATGCAAACGAAATGCGCACGAAGCTCGACATACATCGAATTCTAGTTTAGCTACGGTAGCACAGTCTCGCACCGACTGCTTGCATGCGTGCATGCGTGGGGTATACATATTTGCAGCTTAGATGCGGCATGAGTGATGCTAGTATAGCCTCTAAGCTAGGTTATGTACGGTAGCCGTATGGCTTGCTGTTTGTTTTCTGTTTAAACTTGTCAGCTCCTTCGTTTCGGCATTCTGCCTTCACTACTGGAGCTTTTATTATGGCTAGCTCGTCGGTGTAAGGCCCTTGGCAGATGGTGTCGATTGCCTCCCTCAGCTTCGAGTTCGCAGTTAGTTTCCCCTTTGACAGCAAGCCAGGGACATAAGCATGACTCGACAAGTAAAGCCACCTGGATGCATGCATGTGCCTGCCTCCCCGCCCACATTCCCCGTCAAAGTAAACTACGTACATGATGACGTACATGATGGCCAATACACACTATGATTTCATCCCTTCCCTACCAGCCAGGATGCCATAGAAACATATAAATGAGTTACCGATTCTGGCAGCGAGGAAATAAGTGGGTACGTATATATCATGTATATACGTACAAAGAGGAAGTTCCAATAAAATCAAGCTGTATATATTCATTGGACAGTGCTACTGAAGGATGATTTAAACTGAAACCCTGTTGGGTAATATCAAAATCGCTCTCACTCTATCTATCTGCGATGTGTGTGTATATATATATAATATATATATATACTGGGCACCGGTGCAACATTAGCAGAAGTGCTGGATATGGTATGTAGTATGTACAGTCACACGAAAGGTGGCCGCAGGCTACATCTATTTATTCTTACCTCCCGGGAAACCCTCTTCAGCAGGGGGAACAGCAGGAGCACCAGAAAACCGCCAAAGATGATCCAAAATTGAATAAACAACATAGTGTGAAGGACAAAAATTCCTGCAATGAATTACGTACGCACGCAGAGATGTGAGCAAATAAGTACGTAAGTTATTATTTATGTTAACCATGCGCAGCAAGCATTCTAATGTTAAGTATTCAGAGTTCGAGACCCTGTTGCCGCCAGATACCATTCGAAGTACCAAGCCTATAACTTTGCTTACTTGCTTGCACGATCTCACAAACCCCTATAAGAAACTCTTCCGAATAGTTAAAAATAAGGCATCAGTATAACAATAGCTACAAATGGTATCGAGATGTGACTGTAGGATTCGGAGCCTGATTCCATTCGTAGCAGTCGTCCTAATAATGCTATATATATATATATATATACATAATAAGTAAGCGTACCGTGGAAGAGACCCAGGATGGTATTTAAGTGAGTTTCCTGGATCTCAGAGGCGCCACCTATTAAGTCCTGCATGTGTGTGTGCATGTAAAAACGGGTACATGGGGAAGGTGACCACGCAGGTGAGGTGATAGGCCATTATTATGGAATGCAACCTATTACACAAGCACATTTTAGAACTCAGTCCTACACTGTACGGCACACACAAACACAATTAAGCCTTTTCAGCACAAATCATTCCATATATGGATTTTGTCCTTGTTGACTCCTAGGTGCATGCATTGTAGTAGTTGACTGCATGCCGAAAAGGCCTTTCGAGATGCTGAGCAAGATGGTGCTTTATGAACCTTATATTGTGCTTGTGTATGCCGTACTGTGTACGACTACTACATGCATAGGTAGGTAGGTAGGTAGGTACCTTTCATAAGATCACTTATGCTGCAAGCATGATAGGTTCAGCATTGTAATGTTGGTTTCCCCAAAGCACGCTTGCAGTATATATGTACCCTTTCACACGAACGTCCAAATACATTGCAGTGGGTGCTGAGAATTAGTGACGTTGGCGAGTCGTCCTAGTAGTTATTAGGACGTTGGTCGACCAGGCATACGGTACATCCATGCAGTACCACAGACGAACAAGCAACCATCCAAGCATGCATGTATGTGCATCTTTTGGTTAATTAGTTAGCGTGGTTTTATCTATCCAGCCATATCAACTTGGGCTAACTAACGATGTGTTAGTTCGCTACGCTGACCTTCCGAGACGTTTGCGAACCCGTGCTGGTCAGACTCACGTTACTATCGCGAGCCTATTTATGCCCATTTCGGGCCATTTTTTCCATTCCTTTAGATTATCAAATACCATGTAACCTAATCTTTCTCGTTATAAGGCCAGGCTCTATTATTCTCAACAGCGGGCCGCACCCTTCAGGGTCAACCATTCAGCAGCACGCAAATATGCACGCACCCACGTCCTAAAGCACTCATCCACTGATTCTCCAAACAAACCTCCTCACAGACGTGCGTGTAATACATATACCTGGCAGGACAGACAGACAAAGCCACGTGCCCCTCCCCTGTGCTGTGGCTCGGTCCGGTCAGGACCCCCGGTGCTCGTCTTTATTTGCAAGGCAAGTCGCCCACAGTGTAACACCCCTATATATATTGCATGGATAATTTAAATGAAAAATACTATATTAGATACTTATCATTGCTACCGCTTTTATTAGCTAGTCTAGTATTTTTTAGTTATTTTTAGTTTGTTTATTTAGTTTATTTTTAGCTAGTCTAGTATTTTTTAGTTATTTTTAGTTTGTTTATTTAGTTTATTTTCGTTTCGTTTTTTTAGTTTTCGTCGTTTATATAAGGCCCCTGGGAATTTTTTCAGTCGTCCGCCCCTGTAAGGAGTCCTAGTAGTGTAAGGCCCCTGGGAATTTTTACAGTCGGGAGTCCCTGTAAGGAGTCCTAGTAGTGTAAGGCCCTCGGGAATTTATGCCGTCGCGAGGTAAATGCACTGATTTCTGCGAGATAATTTCAGAGCTATTTAAAGCATTTTCTGACCTCTTTAGCTAGGTTGTTTCAGTCTTTTGTTTCAGGTAGTTGCTATGTATCCTGCAGGGCACTGGCCAGCCCTGCAGGATTCATTTTCTAAAGTTTTTATTATGGCTTAGGATATGAAAAGTTCCTAGTCAACGGCCTGCGAATAGGTCTAGCAGGAACTATCCTTACAACATTAGTTGACAGTTAATCTCCATCGTACAGCAATGATCTGCTTTTATAGCCTGAAAATTCTGTAGACAATTACTTCATTGGTTGTTAATCATTGGAGCTCATTTACTGTTGGTTCTTTAAGGAAGAGGATTATCAACTACGCCGCCAGCTGACATAGTGCAAGTAGTTTGCCGAACTGCTTTCTAATAAATTCGTATATCCTTTACAAGTAATGAAATGGAGGAATACGTATTTTCACGGGTTCGCCACATACCAGCCCAAGTTGGTCTTTGGTGATCTGGGGCATCGTGGCTCTTGTGGCGCTCTTTGGTGTAGGGTTGCTGGCGCTACTCGCCAAGGTAAGCCTTAAAGTAGTTATGACAAATTTATTATCTACTTTTGCATGCATTTCCATGATACATTTGTGTTGTGCGCTGTCATTGCTAGTCCGGCTGCTGCTGCGCGATAGCCACACTGCACAATAACGAAGCCATACTGATACCAGGTGATAAGAAATATTATTGCTATCACGTGGTATCACTATAGCAAGGATTTGCTATCGTGCAGTGTGGCTATCGCACGGTATCACAACCGCCTGGTACCACGCTTTTTTGAAATGAATAGATCCTTTGATGCATAAAACAATCTATGTATTTATTTTTTTTAATGTGGTGGCGCTGCTACATCGTGTGGTACCGCTTATCACGTCACATATCGCTGCCCGCGCGGCATCCCTACCCATGGTATCAATGTAGGGCGGGTAGTGCACTCCTATCTTTCGCTATCCGTGGGTTTCAATATCGAGCGGGTGGCACTAGCGTGTAGGTTACGACTCCACACGGGCATCAATCACACAGTACATAGTGATATTTGCTTTGTGGTATATTATTTTTTATAATAATAATTACTACAAATTATTCGAAGTGAAAGCTCGACTTGAAAACCTTCTCCTTGTTGCATTTTAAATGAACGGATGAATTACCACTTACAATGATATGAAAATATTTTTTATGATGCACTATGTTCACTGAAAATGGAAATCTGACGCAGCATGCACCCTGGTGCAGAGAAGCCGTTTCAGTTTTGTATTTCAGCGTTGGAAATAACCACAAAAACCACAAAAGCTTGCATGAAATAGTAAATGCATGCCAAAACGGCTGGATTGCCATGCTCTATTGGAATACGTATAGGGACTTCTTCGAAAAAGCTCTCAACTGATGCTAGACATATGCATAGAGGTCCGAGTGAGAGGGAGAGCACGTGGCAAGACAGACAGACAAAGCCATGTGCCTCTCCCCTGTGCTGTGGCTCGGTCCGGTCAGGCCCCTTGGTGCTCGCCCTTGTAGGGTGAGTCGCCCCCAGTGTAACACCCCATATATTCCTAGATATGTTGCCCAAACATAATGCTGTGTAAACACAGGCAAGGCTGTTAACTTCACTGCAAGCCATTATGGAACCCAAACCCCACACACAATGAACCACGAAGGAAGGCTGAACTCATTTGGGCTAGCTGTACCTAGGTAATACAATTTATAATAGGAGGAGCTATGGACAAATTAACCAAGCCTCCAAAATAAACATTTATTTGGTGCTGGTGACAGATGCTGGCTGACAACCCTCCTGCAGGCAGTGCTCTGTGTGTGCTTTAGTAGCCGGTCTTCTATCCCACAGCAAGGTGCATTATTGTAGGTTTGCACCTGTCTTTGTTTGTTCGTGTTTGTTTGTGTGCATTAATCAGAAATGGAAGTATTTGATACATAATGTTTCTCAATACTACCAAATGTTTTTGCTGTGAAGCATTTCCTTAACATGATTGCTACCGCTTTTATTAGCCAGCCTAGTAATTTTTTGTTCCTTTTAGTTCGATTTTTTAGTTTTGGTTATGTTAGTTTTCATCATTTATGTAAGGCCCCTGGGAGTTCTTACAGTCGTCTGCCCCTGTAAGGTCTGCCAATAAAAATGTATACATACAAATTAATGCAGTGCCACAGTGCTAGGGTGCCGATGTTGCACGTTGCTGGAAGCGAGAAAATGTACGAGTGTTGCAATTTAGCTTTTCACGCGACATTGCTACCAACGCAATATCCCCATATCGCAAACATTATCTCTTCCCGCACGCGTAGCAGGCCGTGCAGGAATCGACCTTGCGCAGTACTGCTATCAGCACCGCTATCAGCACGCACACTGCAACAACACAATGTTATATAATAAGTATAATAAATACTATAAATCCTTTAAAATGCTTTCAATAATCTAGCCCACCCTATGCGAGAACCCCCCTATCAGATAGGTTGTGCTAGGCTAGCAGAAAATGGCCTATCCGGGCATGTATCTGCTGCCTAGCTTTAGGCTAGCTGGCAGGGAACCTGCTAGGTAGCAGGGCCAGGCTAGCTGCTAGCCTATCTGATAACCCCTGGATATGTGTCTGCTAGGCTATCTGCTAGAATACTGATGGCCATTTGCTTTGTAGTTGCTAAGTCTGCGAGTTTTTTGTAATACTTCTTGATATTATAAATCTGCCCTAAATATTTGACTTTCAGATATGTCCAGCTATGCAGCTGGGGCCATCACATACTAATAACGCCATAATGGCACATGATAGGAATGGCATACAGATTACCAGTAACCAGTGATTTCGGAACCCATGCATGAACTTAGGTATGCAAATTTTAATGAAGCTTGGATTCAGCCATGATTAATTTCATCACGACAATAAGAAATACTTGTCAATGCCATCCAAGCCAACAGGCATGACGACATGCGCAAGTGCAGGTATACGGTTAAGTGGGCGTGGGGAAACGCACTTTAGAGATAGAATCCCCACTACTTATCACTGATATTTGAAATTCTCATAAGAATCGTTAATTTAAAGCTATAAATTCTATCAAATTTAGCTGAATGATGAGGATTTGATCGCATATATAGGGTGTACATCAGGCAGAAGTTCAGCAGGGAAGACTAAATATTTTTGGCGGGAAATATTTAATCTTGATCTGGTACTAGCAGATAACCTAGCAGCAGGCATATCTGTCCTGCTAGGCTAGCAACTCAGACCTAGCAGCATGTTAGCAGGTGCTTAGCAGGGCCCTATCATAGCTTAGCAGGCCTAGCAGGCAGTTGGGCCCCTAGCAGCCGGTGCTGATAGGGCCTTGATAGCCTATCAGCATCGGCTGCTAGGCTATCTGCTAGGGGGGTTCTCGCATAGGGCCAAGACTTTATAAACTTTTCCTTGTCACATTTGAAATGAACGGGTAAATTTATTCTTTAGTGCAATGACCACTTACGATGAAATTTGAATATTTCTTTGTATGCTTTACACATGTCGTGATCATGTACACCACTAAAGCTTTTTCATGCTGTGACCCTGTACCACAATGTAATGCATGCAACTGCTAGCTATTGTATAGTTAAACATAAAATTGCTACCGATTTATTTAGCTAGCCTAGTAATTTTTAGTTGCTTTCAGTTTGTTTATTTAGTATTAGTTTTTTTACTTTTCGTGTTGTTTTGTTTTAGTTATTTTAATTTTCCTGTAGTACAGTCAGCCCCTGAAACTAAAACCCTAAAATTCCCAGGGGCCTTACATGACTAGCACTCCTTACAGTTGTCCGCCCCTGTAAGGAGTCCTAGTGGTGTAAGGCCCTCGGGAATTTATGACGCCGTGAGGAAAATGCAATGATTTTTATTAGGCAATTTCTAGGCTATTAAAAGCATTTTCCGGCCTCTTTACCTAGTTTTTTCAGTCTTTTGTTTCATGTAGTAGCTATGTATCCTGCAGGGCTGGCCAATGCTGGCCAATGATCTAAAGTTTATATTAATTTATTCTGCTCTTGAATGTTTAAATGTTTTTAGTGAATGGCCTGCAAACAGGTGAAACAAGGAATATCCTTACACCTTTAGTTGACAGTTAATCGGAATGGTACAGCAATGACTCGCTATTATAGCTTCAGCTTTATTACTCAAAGCCTGCAATTGTATGGATACGTACTTTTTTGTTTACCAATTATTCGAGCTTCAGAAATTACTCAGATCTTCACTTAATAGAATTGCCAACATGGTCTATCTTTGCCATCCTGCTGGCAAAAGGTAAGCATTACTCGCCAAGGTATATTGCCAAGAAATATTAGACTGCGATTTAAGAAAGCACTTTTAGGATGCTAGGATTTCAGGATTTTAAGATGCATGAGGCCGCCACCACCGGGTGCCGCTGCCATGCCATGCCACTGCCGTGCAGTGCTGCTGGCGTGCAGAGCTGGATTATCAGGATACGCCCTTCTAAACTATTTGGATAACATGCTATACTGATAGGAAGACAAGAATACACATGATACATAAAATATGTTATTTGCTACCTAGCTGATGAACAAGATGCTCGAGGTGACCAAAAATATTAACTATATACAGACCACCACGAATATCAGGGGAATACCTAAGGGGAAATACCTAGACAGAAATAAGAATCTATTTTGGACCCCAGGACACCAAGACGGTGGAAGTGCGGGGAACTGGGGCGGCAGGCCCCAGTCCCCGCACAACCACCGTACACTTCTGGGAGTTAACAGCATTGAAAGCGGTAGTCAAATGACTATTTAAAAGCATGATATATTAGTATATTAAATATGCTGCCCCATACACAGGCACACACACATTATATATATATATTGCAATCCGCCGCTAATTCATGTAGGTCTCTCTCGAGTAGTAAGCAAAACGAGACCGCGCAACCTGAGTTCCCAGCCAGGTGTACAAACCTTGGTGCCAACGTTGTAAATGAAGTCGAATTCAGCTGCAGTATCATGTTTAAGGGGGGTTGGGGTATTCGATGTTATTGTTTGGGGAGCGGTGATAACAGCATGCAAGGAACATTATGCCATAAATAATATAAGGGCATAATCACATTCATCATAAAAAGCAGAGTCGCTCCTGTATATCCTAACCCAGCAAGCGCATGCATTGCGTGCCTGGGCAGGACCTGCGTCTGGTGGGGCAGAAATAATACAGTACTAAACATCCCATCTATCTACCTAAGACCCTGCTGCCGTCCTTGTTATGCTCTCCAACGTGCATTTGCATGCCATGCATGGTGCAAGCAAGACGGCATACATATATACTGAGAAACAAACAAGGGTTTATGCAACCAGCAGCAGCGAACACGAACAGATAAATAATGCAAGTAAGCGGCGGAGCAGCAATTACACATTTATTACATACATATTTTGGCAATTACATGCCCCCGCATGCAGCAATTGCATACCCCTCTCAACGTATTATGCTATTATAGTAGTTGATGAGTGCCGCAAAGGCATCTCGAGATATTGACAGAATGCCTCTTGCACCTTAAATTTTGATAGTGTATGCCGTACAAGTACGACTACTACAGCTTTGCCGACAAAGGACAATGAGCATTAACGAGCGAGGAGAACGAACGTGCATGATATGCCTAGCTGGCAATATGCTGTCCTACCTATCTATCTACCTATTTGAACGCAAAACATAACTCACGACTGGACATTCCAGGCGGATTGGGGCCTTGATCCCTTGCCAGCGACTCCAGTTGCACCAAGTACTGCTGCATCATGCTGTCCAAGCTAGTCCGGGTGATTTGATAGAAACGGTACTTGTGGTCGGCGGGGCACGCGCCCTGCTCATAAACGAGTGAATAATAATAAAACAAACGAGAATGCATGCGGTACATATATATACCAGGATAAAGGATGGATTAACACGTAGGCGCGCATTCTGATTCGCACTGGTTCGGTAAGCATGTAGTAAACCAACAAGTCATAACTGTGTGTCTGGCGATAAATGGATCAATTGAACTGCAGCAATCATCCCAGATAGTGTGGCTTAACAATTGACAATGGCAGATTGGTGGGCGACAGTAAGTGTGGGGATATATCTATATCTACATCTACATCTACATCTACATCTACATCTACATCTACATCTACATCTACATCTACATCTACATCTACATCTACATCTACATCTACATCTACATCTACATCTACATCTACATCTACATCTACATCTACATCTACATCTACATCTACATCTACATCTACATCTACATCTACATCTACATCTACATCTACATCTACATCTACATCTACATCTACATCTACATCTACATCTACATCTACATCTACATCTACATCTACATCTACATCTACATCTACATCTACATCTACATCTACATCTACATCTACATCTACATCTACATCTACATCTACATCTATATCTATATCTATATTTATACCTATACCTATACCTATACCTATATCAACAGATATTGTGGGTTGGACATCATGCTTTTAAATATGCATTTGACTACTGCTTTCAACGCTGAAATGTACGGTGGTTGTGCAGGTTCTGGGGCTTGCTGCCCCAGTTTCCCGCACTTCCACCGTCTTGATGTAAAGGGGTCAAAGGTAGATTCTTGTAGAGAAAAAGTAAATGCAGTAGAATATAATATTTGTTGCATTAGAAGGTATATAAAGAAATATTTAGGGAGCAGTTGTAAAAGTGTCAATATTGTTAATTCCCCCTAGATATTTCAGCCCAGGTGAATACTCCCCTGATTTTCCTACTAGATATTTGTGGTGGCCAGCATTATATATGGCCCTTTAAAAAACCTTTACTTCACCCATGGCCACAACCTGGCAGTCCCTACCTTCCCCAGTATTTCCGGGCACCCTCATCCATTCACCCACGCGGATTTCTCCAAAATCATGTTTCCAGATGTTTCCAGGTTCACTCACCACCAGCATTATGCATTATGTGTACTATTGTCATCCTATCAGTAAAGCATGTTATCCTAAGAAATTGAAAGGGTGTATCCTAATTATCTGGTACCACATGCCACCAGCACCACTCACCAGTGGCACCCTATGGCAGCAGCTGTTGTATCTCTGTCATATCCGCCTAAAGCAAAGGCTTGATCGAAGGATGCCAGACAATTGACCAACCCGGATATTAGCCATGAGATACCCCAGGATACTACAGCAGCATAGCATGCCAGCAGCACCAAACGGCAGTGGCACGGCATGCCAACAGCACCACATGCCAGCAGTACCGGGTGCCAGCGGCACCATGCGGTAGCGGCCCTGCCAGCAGCCACACCATGTGCCAGCAGCACGGCATGCCATTGGGGCCGCGCGGCAGTGGCCCTGCATGGCAGCCACACCATGTGCCAGTGGCACCTCATGCCAGCGGCACCACGCGGCAGCCACACCACGTGCCAGTGGCACTGCATGCCGTGCTGAAATTAGTGCCGCTGGCATGCGGTGCCGCTGCCGCGCGGTGTGGCTGTGTAGTAGTCGTAGGCACTCTAGCACAATAAGATGTGCAGATACACGCCATCAATATCTTGAGAGGCCTTTGTGGCTCTCAACTACTACAATGGTATCAAGACGGAACGTCAGAATCAAATCCTGAGGTCGCCGGTTTGATACCAATGGATAGCGATGCCTCAAATCTGACATGATTCAGGTTCCCAACGGAAAGTTGGAGAGTAGTTGAAATCTAGATATTAGAAAAATTCGTGAGAGCTATGGCACATGTTTGGTCGTGCATGTCGTGACGTGGGATTGAGTAAACCTTCCCATGGCCAGGGTAGGCAATGGTTAACATCGGTTGATGGGGCCTTAGCGCCCGAGACGTGCCCTCCAGAGGGGGGGGAGTGTAGTAGTCGTACACACTCTAGCACAATATAGATGTGCAGATACACGCCATCAACATCTCGAGAGACCTTTGCGGCTCTCAACTACTACAGGCTGCCACATGGTGCCGCTGGCACGTGTTACCGCTGCCGTGAAGGGTCACTGCCACGTGGCAGCTGCACATCATGGCCCTGTTGCCAGGCGGCACCGCGCGGCAGCAGCACTGCGTGGCAGCAGCATGCATCATGCTGCACCTACCGGCACCATGCTGCAGCTGCACATCGTGGCACCGGCACCGTGCGATATCAGCCTAAAGTTTCATTATAAATTCGCCTTCTAAAACTTACCTTGGCGAGTAATGCTTACCTTTCGCGACCAGGATGGCAAACGCGATGTTGGCAATCCACCTAAGTGAAGATCCAACAAATTGCTGAGGTTCCATTCATTGGAAACCAAAGAAGTGCGTATAAGTAGAGTGGTTGCTGTCATAGCGGAAATCATTGCTGTACGATTCAAACTAACTGTCAATTAACGTTGTAAGGATATTTCTTGATTAACCCATTAGATAGCAGGCCGTAAACTAGAAACATTTAATATTCTAGAGCATAATTAAAGCCATAGAGCATGTATCCTGCCGATCTGGACAGTGCCCAGTAGAATACATAGCTGGTACATGTAACAAAAGACTGGGAAATCCTAGCTAATGAGGGCAGAAAATGCTTTTAATAGCCTAGAAACTGCCTAACAAAAATCAGTGCATTTACTTCGCGACTGCATAAATTCCCGAGGGCCTTACATGACTAGCACTCCTTACAGGGGCTGAATGTACGACACGAAAACTAAAATAACGAAAACTAAACGACATAGAAAACTAAAAGCAACTAAAATTAACCGACATAAACTAAATAAACTACAAGCAACTAAAAATGACTAGGCTATCTAGCTAATAAAAGTGGTAGCAAATAAACAATAACTAAATAAATCATGATATATGCATATGACCTAGCCCCTGCCTCTATCTCTACCTCCGAGCGGTGGCACCGACCAGTCTCGTAGAAGATGTCCGTTAGCTCTGGAGACGCATACGCCATCCCCTCTATAACATATGGGAACCTCTCCGTATCCGGTCCTGGCAATCAGTACGAAGGTCAAACAGTTAGGGTCAAATTAATTATTTCGGAAAAGGTAGTTTCAATGCAGGTTCATCAACTCCTGGTTCAACAAACGATACTATCTAGCTAGCTAGCTACGTACCACGTGACAAATAATAGTTACGTATAATTACATGTGTTTAGCCACATTTCATATTCTCACCTGCCGCGATGTAGGCGTATTTTCCCAGCTGCAACGTGTACCAGGCGTCCCGCACCACCTTGTGAACTCCGGCCACCGCTGCTCGGTGTGATGCCAGGAGCGTTGGGTCATCGTTTGCTACGAGCTCCTGAAATAGATATTAGCATGCATGTGCACGTGCATGATTGTCATGAGCGAGTGAAAATTGCCTCTATCTATCTGCCATCATAGTGGAATGTTGGGTCACAATAGGTAGTGTAATATATATCGCTCATAGCATGCATGCAACTAATAAATAAACACTGAAACCCATGCACAGGCACAACAGAGTGATGATAACTAGCAGGCCGCGTTTATATATTATGATGTCATTGCAACCCTCGTACGTAAAGCAGATAGATAGAACTACTGTACACGGAATCTACATTATCAGACAAACTGCACATACATATATCTCCATCCATGTGATGAGCATCACCACCACAGCGGCCTCTTAATCACATCTTACCTGGCTATAAAATACCTGCAGGTCATGTACGACAAGTGGGAGAGAACATGCGTTATTAACAACACATAGTTAAAACCAAGGAATGAAGCCTATCGCTTCTATATGCTGCCATGCGTATACTTCATCATTACGCGAGGAGGCGGCTGTGAACTAAACCGTACAGATAGTCCCTCCTTGAATACAAGTTGTTAATGCGAGTACTTTATTATGATCTTCTATATATCCACCTTCTGTGCATGATATCAAGCGATTGATCACGATTTATGATACGTCATGCAGGCATGTCGAAAAGGATTATTTCAATTAGCAAGCATTAGTAGTCTTCCACACCCACATTATATATGTAATAATTTTTGGGGGTGTTACACTGTGGGCGACTCGCCCTGCAAAGACAAGCACCGGGGGTCCTGACCGGACCGAGCCACGCACATACAGCGCAAGGGGGGAGCACGTGGCTTTGTCTGTCTGTCCTGCCACGTGCTCCCCTCTCACTCGGATCAGCGAGAGTAAATAATATATATGGTGCATATACAGTAGTGTCTGACCGATTGGGTAAAGCATGCATGTATATACATGCATACAAATAGTAGTCCGATCTATCGACATGTCCATTGGTCCAACGATGTACACCGTTTTATGTATTTCTGAAGACAACAACGAAAATAATGCTCATAAGCTCTCGGGGCTAGATTGGCTGGATCGATCAATCATGCATACCGTACAAAGAACTCATGCATCATTTCATTCAGTCTGGTTCGTTGTAAACTGCCTGACTCGCTCCTGCGAGTCTCTCACACCGTTTGGATAATTATTCTCATCCCTTAGTGCGCGCATATGTACGTACTCACCGCTCTGTATGTCCTTGCAGCTAGAAAATTAGCCACTGAGTGCACTGCGACCACTTCCACAATACCCTGAGAAATGGTAGGATCCATCAAATAGATGCCAACGGATGTAAAGTAATAATAAGCAATAACAGTAATGCAGGCAGGCATAGATTTTGCACGAGCTGCATGCGGATATACATGCATGTATGCATACATACAGCACGAGGTCAGGTTTACTTAGGGTTATACCTAACTTAATTTACGGAGCAAAGATTATTTTGATTTACATACGAGCCTCGACCGGTGCGTAAACGTAGGATAATGACCGTGTAAGCGACGTACCATAATTCTTGAAACACACACCGCATAGATTACGATCACCTGCTCGACGCACACAAGATACAGAGTGAGGGCACGCAATCATATACAGGCCATTATCAAGAAGACGGCACGTAAGCGGTTCTCGTGGAAGGAAATAAGATAAGGGATTTTAAAGTTATTCGTTGTTTGTATGTGGAGGACACACATCTACGCACTTAAGTATCGGTATTCCTGTCTGTCTTCTGATCTTCGCATTCGTCAGAGTGTATATATGTATATATTCCAGGTCTACATTCAATATTTTTATTATAGCCACAGTGTTCGAATATTACTATATATATATATATATATATGTAACCTTATAAATATATGTAACCCACGCACCAGTAGGGACCACATGACGAAGGGTGTGAGGACTAGAAATGTTTCAGGCGAGTCATACTTGAGCTTACGCTTCGCGGAAATGCCAAGCAATTGCTGCTGACCATCGGATGAAGTTGTCGGGAGAGGCGTCACAGCATTGCTGTTGCGCCTGCGAGAAATAAATGAATGTACAATCATGCATACATAAGCGATCGATAAGCAAGCATGATGCATAATATGCGTGGGGGCGTGGTTGACCTCATTGAATGTGAATGAATAATGAAGTGTATGGTATAGTAATTACTATCCAGGTAACTTAAATGATGTCAAATTTGCCTATGTAATACATATATATATATATATATATATATATATATATATATATATATTCGAGCTTGGGCGAGGGTGGAAGGATCTTGGCTAAAGGTGCCTGTGTTCAGGCCCCGGGTCCTGAGGGTGTTGAGGGACCCCACCGAGGGAGGTCTTTCCTTCTTGTGCAGTGCAGGCGTTTGTGGGGCCATCTGTGGGTGGGCCCCAGGGTTCTTCAAGATGTTTGCTGTTGTTCCGGGTTCCCCGGAGCCCTATAACATCTTTTTCGGGAGGGTCCCCGGAACCCTACCTTGCTAGGCCCTAAAACGCGGAAAGCTGCGCCTCACACTGAAAAGTTTCCCGGGGATCCCCGGAATAGCCCCAACATTTTTACGGGCGTTTTCCTAAAAATTGAAAATTTTTCGGGCCCCGTCCGGGGTGAAGAACGCTGGTGGATCCAGAAGGCTTTCTAGGGGGGCGCCAGTTTGGCTCATCATTTCCTCCCGTCCGTGGTCTTGTTTTGTTTTCCAGCTTGGCTGAATGGGAGTGTCTTCTTTTGGCGGCGTCTCTTCTCTGAGGGAGCCTGTGTGTGTTTGCCAGGCTCTTGCCAGGTCAGAGTAGTGGTGGAGGTGAGTGTGGTGTTCTTGCGTGCTGCACGGCTAGTTTTTCCTTAGGTTCTTTTGAGTCGTCTTGGTGCAGCTCTGTGCTCTATTAGTCGTCAAGCTAGGGCTTCTGAGGTTTTGTTCGCTCTTGCTGGTCAGAGTGAGAGGGGGAGCACGTGGTAGGACAGGCAGACAAAGCCACGTGCCCCTCCCCTGTGCTGCGGCTTGGCCCGGTCAGGACCCCCGGTGCTCGGGCGAGTCACCCACAGTATAACGCTATATATATATATATATATATATATATATATATATATACTACTGACTATGATTAACAGCAGCCCGCTATTCTTGCTTTGCTTGCTTTGTGTATGTCTTCGTTCCATGCAGCCCTGCATATCTCCTGGTTAACATACGGGCGTTGTCAAAACTCATTAGGAGATGAACTGATGCATACCTAGCTAGCCAGCCAACCAGCCAGCCAGCCAGCCAGCCAGCCAGCCACCGTCCCGCCCATCCATGCAGCAGCTCACTGGCTTCCGGGCTTGGTTAATTTATACATGTATATCATGTTTTAAATATGCATTTGACTACCGCTTTCAAGGCTGTTAACACCCAGAAGTGTTCGGTGGTTGTGCGGGGACTGGGGCCTGCCGCCCCAGTTCCCCGCACTTCCACCGTCTTGGTGTACTGGGGTCCAAAGTATATTCATTGCCCCAGTTCCCCACACTTCCACCGTCTTGGAGTTCTGGGGTCCAAAGTAGATTCTTGTTGAGACAAGTAAAGGCAGAATAGTATATTATTTATTGCATTATAAGGCTTTAAATCCAATGTTGTAAGTCAAGCGGCAGCAGTTGTAATATATTTCTTATTATCAATTTTTGTCTAGGTATTTCCCCCAATGTGTGCCTTTAATGCTCCTCTTAGATATTTGTGGTGGTCTGTACGTAGTTAATATTTTTGGTCACCTCAAGCATCCCATTCATCAGCTAGCTAGCAAGGAATCTAAGGGGTGTTTCACTGTGGGCGACTCACCCTGCAAAGACGAGCACCGGGGGTCCTGACCGGACCAAGCCACAGTGCAGGAGAGGGGCACGTGGCTTTGGGCACAATGAATGTATGTTATGTATGATATGTACTATTGTCATCCTATCAGTATCATTTATGTTATCCTAATAAATTGATGCCGCGGCACGGCTGCACCAGCACGTGGCTGCGGCACTGCGCAGCTGTGGCACCACATGCCTGATGAGGCACTGCATGCCTGAGGCACTGCACGGCTGAGAATCACACGCAAGCATCCTAGAAATGCATCATCAAATTTACTGTAACTAATTGGCAAGTAGCACCAAGCAATAATTGTAATGCGACAAGAAGGCAGAACCGTGGAAGTACCTATTCCCTATTATAGGTAGTGAATTATTGAATATTAATTGAATTACTTGAAAAGAACAAAATTCAATTAGGAAAGCCGTCATGTTAACTTGGAACATGTTTGCCGCAGTGCTTCCCTTTAGCGGGCAGGAAAAGACCAAACAAAAGACCAAAATAACCTAGCTAAAGAGGTCAGAATATGCTTTTAATAGCCTACAAATTGACAAACAGAAATCAGTGCATTTACCTCGCGACTGCATAAATTCCTGAGGGCCTTACACTACTAGGACTCCTTACAGGGACTCCCGACTTTAAAAATTCCCAGGGGCCTTACAAACCGAATATACGACATGAAAACTAAAACAAATGAAACTAAAAGCAACTAAAAATTACTAGGCTAGCTAATAAAAGCGGTAGCAATAAACTATATTATATACATGCTCTCTCTCTCTCTATATATATATAATATTACTAAAATTACAAGGAAGTACATTATTACGTGCGCACCTGAGTGCTCCACGCATGCGCTGCATCAACTGGCCTAAGAAACCTTTTCCATCAGCGCCGCCGCCGCCGTTATAGTCCCACGAGACCTGCTGCGATAGCTGCATATGCTGTTGCTTCATCATGCCTTTCATGCCCTCCGTGGGCGGCCCATTAGTTTTGGTCCGTCGTGATGATGCAGCCCCGTGATGATTATCGCCACGCCGTGCTGATGGCAACATGGAGTACTCGCCATTCCGTTGGGGGATGACGCTCTCCGTATTGTGTTCCAAGTTGACCGTCGCGTGACGCTTTTGATGCTTGTGCACATCGGCCGGGGGATCTGCGTCGCTTGGGTTTGAACCCAGGGCCGAATGCTTGTCATCCTCGTCATCATCCTCTTCATCGTCGTCCTGTACGTAGTTTCATTTTGGTATATGTACATATATATGTATAATATATGCAAACAGATGTATATGCATGTAAAATCGGATGGTGTTGTACATTATCAGGTGGCTAGTCAGGACGGCTCGGCTCGTTCGTCCGAACATATAATAATGGAACCCAAGATGGCCGAGCGAATGATTGCTACTACTGTACGTATGTATGCGTGCACATACACCCAGCGCTCGCCGCCCGTGCTTCATCATCTGTTGAGATAATCATACTTTTAATTATGCATGGGGCTACCGCTTTCTGGTCCTGAAAGTTAGGGTGGTCGTGCAGCTTGTGGGGTCTGCTACCCCACTCCCCTGCACTCCCACCGTCCTGACTAATATCTCTCTGAGATCCCTCCCCTTTTCCTGTCCCTCATCATGGCCTTTGCCTTGTCCGTCCCCTTCCCCAACATATCCTCGTCTGGCATCAGCGTCAGAGTAATATTGCTAAAGTAAAATACAAGGGAGAAATAAATAAAAACATCATAGTTAAAAATCCATCTACAGTAAAAGACGTGAAGGTAAGACAGACAAAAGTTTGCTGAACTGACTAAAAGAGGAAAAAGATCACAGCTAAAAGATAGCATCTAGGATTTCGAGATCAGCTAAATAAAACAGAAATCAAATGCAAGTAAATACGTTTTGGCGGCGACGGCCAAAATTCCCGAGGGCCTTACACTACTAGGACTCGGTAATAGGGGTGACAGTACGACAAGGCAAAAGTTTGTTGAACTGACCCAAGGAGGAAAAGTAGCAATTTAAGCTAAAAGATAGCATCTAGGAGTTCTATACCAGCTAAATACAAGAAGATTTCACGAACAAAAAATCATGTTTTGGCGGCGACGGCCAAAATTCCCGAGGGCCTTATAATAATAATCAGTAATAGGCGTGACAGTACGACAGAGGAAATCTGCTAAACTAAAACTTCCTAAAATAATATAAAACGAACAACTACCTAAAAATAAATCATGCTTTTAAATATGCATTTCACTACCGCTTTCAAAGCTGCTAACACCCAGAAGTGTACGGTGGTTGTGCGGGGACTGGGGCCTGCCGCCCCAGTTCCCCGCACCTCCACCGTCTTGGTGTACTGGGGTCCCAAGTATATTCATTGCCCCAGTTCCCCACACTTCCACCGTCTTGGAGTTCTGGGGTCCAAATAGATTCTTGTTGAGACAAGTAAAGGCAGAATAGTATATTATTTATTACATTATAAGGCTTAAAATCCCTAAGTAAAGACAGGCAGATGTAATATAGTCCATATTATTAATTAACCACTAGATATTTCCCCCTATGTGCGCCTCTGATTTTCCTCTTAGATATTTGTGGTGGTCTCTATGTAGTTAATATATTTTGGTCCCATTCATCAGCTAGCTAGCAAGGAATTTAAGGGGTGTTACACTGTGGGCGACTAAATCCTCTGTGAAGCTCCATAAAATTGCTGAAGATGCAAAGAAGTATGTACCTATAGATATTACAGGTAGCTATAACAGCTGAAAATAATTGCTGTAGAATACAGATGTGGCCGTGGCAGCACACGGCAGCAGCAGCACACGGCAGCAGCACAGTGCGGCAGCCACAGCACGTGGCAGTGGCCGCACACAGCAGCAGCAGCACTGCATGGCAGCTGCACTGCATGGCAGCAGCAGTGCATGGCAACTGCACTATGCAGCAGCAGCGACAGTGTGTGGCAGCGGCACTGTGCAGCAGCAGCAGGACGCAGCAGTGCGTGGCAATATGTGACAGTGGCAGTGCATGGCAGCGGCAGTGAGTGGCAATGGCAGGGCACGGCAGCAGCAGCATGTGGCAGAGGTGGCAGTGCGCAGTAGTGACACCAAGCGGCAGCTAGCAGCAGTGCATGGCAGCTGCTGCACTATGCGGCAGCAGTGGCAGTGCACGGCAGCGGCACCGTGCAGCAGCAGCAGCAGCACATGGCAGTGGCAGCACGCGGCAATGGCAGTGCATGGCACCGGCAACATGCATGTGGCAGCGCCAACATGTGGCAGCTGCAACACGCGGCAGCAGCAGCGTTCTGAAATCACATTTAGAATTATATTATTATTATTATTATTATTATTGTTGTTATTATTTGGAGACTTACCTGAGCGAGTAATGCTTACCCTTCGCGAGCAGAATGGCAAAGGCGACGTTTGCAAGATCCAACAAATCAGTTTGGCAGCCAAAATGCTTAATATCTATACAAATTGCCGGCTATAGATGAAACGGTAGCTATAATAGCGGACAATCATTGCTGTTCGATACAGATTAACTGTAAACTGAATGTTGTAAGGATATTTCTTGCTAGACCCATTAGCAGGCCATTGACTAGGAACTTTTTATATTTTAAATAAAAATAAAACCTTTAGAGCATGAATCTTGCAGGGCTGCAGGATACATAGCTACTACATGCAACAAAAGACTGAAAACACCTAGCTAAAGAGGTCAGGAAATGGATTTAATAGCCTAGAAATTGCCCAACAGAAATGATTGCATTTTTGTCGTGACGGCATAAATTCCCGAGGGCCTTACACTACTAGGACTCCTTACAGGGGCGGACAACTGTAAAAATTCCCAAGGGCTTTACATAACCGACAAAAACTAACATAACCAAAAATAAATAAACTAAATAAACAAACTAAAAATTACTAAAAAATACTAGACTGGCTAATAAAAGCGGTAGCAATAATACCTTTGGATTATGAATCCTGCAGGGCTGGCCAATGCCCTGCAGGATACATTGCTACTACACGAAACGAAACACTGAAAAAACCTAGCTAAAGAGTTCAAAAATGCTTTTAATAGCCTAGAATTTGCCTAACAAAAGTCAGTGCATTTCCCTTGCGATGGCAAAAATTCCCGAGGGCCGTACATGGCTGGCACTCCTTACAGGGATGGCTGAATGTACAACAATTAACTAAATAAACTAAAAACAACGAAAAAATAAACTAAAAGCAACTAAAAATGACTAGGCTAGCTAATAAAAGCGGTAGCAACTAGGCTAGCTAATAAAAGCAGTAGCAAATAACAAGGTTTTACCAGAGCAAAATGTGAATATTGATGGTGTGAGGTGGCCAGCCATTACATACCATTCTTACTCTATCTGCAAAGGGAAGCAATTAAATGACACAAGGGTAGTTCAGCCTATGCCATTTGATTGCCTTTGCAGTGGTAATGATAAAGCAACATGCCAAGATGCGGTGAACACTACCTGAATGGGGTGTTTTATTGCTGTGTACCATAACTCCAGCAGAGTTGATAGATAGCCTAGCACGTGCTCCATATGTGCCACCCCCATTCAAATGGGGGGAGGGTTATATAATTGTTAAATTATACCTAGCTCTCAAGATATAGAGTTCTACTGCGGTAGCTATGAATGCGGACTGTGTGGGTTCAAATCCCGCTCCCTGCACGGACTAAATTTTCCTTTCGGGCGGTCAGGCTACGCGTGCGACGACATGCGACGATGCGCGACAATGCGCGCGGGAAAACGCGCGCGGTTCAGTGCACGAGTACCACTACTGTGCGAGTACCAAACCGAACGAATCATTTCCTATATAACTAAATCTTTATTATGCTTAAAACGTTGGTCATGATGCTTACCTTTAGCAAGATTGCTTGGCGGCGGTGGCTTGGTAATCATCTTCCAGAAAGGTCCAGCAATAGTTCAGCTTCAATATGTACTAGCCAAAAAAGTAGCTGACTATACAATTTGCAGGCTACAATAGCAGGTTAATGCTGTACGACTAAGATTAACTGTCAACGAGCATTGTGAGGATAATTCTTGATTGACCAGGCTGGAAGCGTTTGCCTAACATTTTTCATATTCTATACCATTATATATCCTTTAAGCATGAATCCTGCAGGGCTGGCCAGTGCCCTGCAGGAAACTTGGTGACTGCATGAAACAAAAGACTGAGCAAACCTAGCTAAAGAGGTCAGAAAATGCTTTTAAAAGCCTAGAAATTGCCTAACAGAAATCAGTGCATTTACCTCGCGATGGTATAAATTCCCGAGGGCCTTACACTACTAGGACTCCTTACAGGGGCGGACGACTGTAAAAATTCCCAGGGGCCTTACACTACTAGGACTCCTTACAGGGCGGACGACTGAAAAAATTCCCAGGGGCCTTACATAAATAAACGACCAAAACTAAAATAACTAAAACGAAATAAACTATATAACTAAACTAAAAACAACTAAAAAATACTAGACTAGCTAATAAAAGCGGTAGCAATAAATACCTAACTAATAACGATTACTAGACCAGCTATATACAGCGGTAGCAATCATCTCATTTAATAGCATGCGTGATTGAGATCGTTATGACAAATGAATGAAAGCACTGGTAGGTTGGTTATGAGCAGGAGCAGGTTTCTAGCTAGGGATATTATATATATTATACTCGTGCATACTCGTCGTGCTCGTCTTTGCAGGGTGAGTCACCCACAGTGTAACACCCCTTAACATATAGTACGTAGGCACGCAGGAACGCTGCTGTCAGCACTTACGTCCAATTCCAGTGATGTGTTTTGCGATGCCAGCGTACGCGCAAGACCCTGAAAGATTATGCATCAATTGAAAATACACCTCAAATTATCAACGAAATCCATCCACGTATTTGGTATATTATTATTGGCTGGATAGCTGGTAGCGGCGAGGACAACGCACGTATAATCGTGGCGGAACGAACATAAATATAAATAATATATATGTGTGTGTGTGTGTGTGTGTGTGCGTGTGTGTGTGTCTCGGTCCGCCAGTCAGGACCCCCAGTGCTCGTCTTTGCAGGTCGAGTCGCCCACAGTGTAAGACCCCTTAATAACATATTTGGTACGTATTCATCTAGAGACCTACAGTAACCAGCCAGCTATCATAAACAGGCAACTGTCACCTAATAATGAGGCAATTTGCATGCACAACAAACCAAACACGCCTCCACAAATGAACAAAGTAATATTGCATGGGCCTGCGTGTAGGGTTCACGACCGCCGATCAAAATAAGGAATGCAAGTAAGGAGGAAACGCAAGCAAGTAATATGTATAATCAGATTAATTGAAGCAGCAGTGTGCCGTGAATATCACACCCCAGTCTGTCACTAAATGTTTCATCATGCATGCATATGTTCATATGTTCATGGCTGTTCGCTGCGTGCTGGTCGCACTGATTTCAATTGTTGTCGGCACACCGTGCCGGAAAGAACATCATCACTCACCGCTGGAATGATCATGAATGTGTTATACAACTTATACCTCTGAGCTGCGAGAGCCCGAAGGAGGTACGCCAAGTAGCTGGGGAATGATGACAGACAGCAGACAGACAGAAACCCGTCAGCCAATAAACATCATGAATCAGGCATACAGGTCTATGTACGGGTGGGTGTTAACAGGTGTATATTGCATCCACATAAATTCCCAGGGAAACGCCCAAGGGAAGCTCCGCCTATCCCCGTACGTCATTAATAACAGCAGGTACTAAATTGCGTCTTCGACTTTTTTCCAGTTTATCCAGCAGTAGTAGTTGTGGGCCAAAAATTCCGATCTTTTTATTTCTGTCCATGCAATCGATCGGCACTCATCGTAGCAGTCGTCTTAACTAGCGGTAGTAAGCTTAGATAGGAATCGGAAGCATTTTTCTATATGCATAGCTGGCTTGCTAACATGCCCACCGCAACAGAGGTTGCATATAACAAGCACTGAAGTACGCGCAACATGCATGATAATACATGGATGCATAGAGCATGCATGCATCCGTCCCAGATGACCGGACGGCCGACGGCGCTTCGTCATGCTGAGCTGCTAGAACCCTTGTTTGTTTGGTTCCTTGACTAATAAGAATAGGGACGGAGGCTTGTAAAAATGGTTGGCGATGACGACCATCGATAATTTATTAAGTTCATCAATTATAATACAATTATTATGCCGTTAGATATATAGCACGCCAGCTAGTCATTCTAGGCAGCACATAAATACGTGCATATATGGGTAGTTTATTAGGATTATATATATATATATATATGTATAAATCTGTGCGTGTACATACATATACGTTCGGTACCCCGTATACCGACATAGGTACCTATCTACGTACCAGGCAGCTACAGAGGTTATTGCGACACCCTCCGTCGTCAGGAAAACGAGCTGTAAGTTGTCGACCTGCAGGCCAAAACACCATACATGTCGAGTCGTGGGTTTTCCTGAGCAAATATACACATAATAAACACATATTGAGGGTGCGGGGGAGCTATAAACATGTGCATGCATGGCCGAACGACCGGGTAATGCCCACGCACCTGCGCTACATAATAATACGGGTGCTTATTATTAGAATCCTGCTGGATGATGCATCATGCTTAAATCCTTCACGGCTGCCGTTGTTCATACGTACACTACTGCTGTTGGCTGCTTATGTATATAAACATGTACGGACGCCGGCTGCCAGCTGGACATCAGCAGCGCAGGAAAGCAGCATGCGTATGTGTGTGTGTGTGTGTGTGTGTGTGTGTGTGTAAATCCTATACACACATCCACCAACAGCAACTCACCCAGCGAGCGTCGTCGACCGCGAGGTATAGCAAGGCGTCCAGGACCTTTACGACATAAAGTCAAGTACGAGAAAGATTTAAAAGGATGGAATACGTAAGTATTTGAGATGACGGTAGGAGTGACATGCATTGATGCATGAGTCCTTGCTCCTTCATTGCATTGAGATTGGTTCCGAGTATAGGGAGGGTGGGTTGTGCATAGACACGAAATACATACACTATGAATGGATGGATGGATGCCAAAACGTGGCTTCTTCAACATTTTCTGCGCAGGTCTGCCGCCTTACCGCCAAATAAACGATTGGCAAGCACTCAAGTTCCGTGCGCATTATTCCCAGCCACGCACGCAGTACCTGCTACAGATATAATATATGTAATGGCCTTTGCGCATTATTCTCTCTGTATATATGTATATATTGCTGTATTATATATATTGCTCTCTCTCTATATATATATGTATATATATTGCTGTGACCTTAACATCAGAGGTCTTGGTTGGTCTTGCCACAATAAATGCTCCGCAAATAGAGTCAAATACCCACGCTTAATTATGGATGCCGAGACGTATGTGTACGTATATACAGCATTATGTACTATGTGCATACCTTTCTTGTTGCACTCCAAAGGTCGGGTCCACTCTTGATGAGGAACTGGCCGGGGATTGTATCTGAGATGCTTATGTTGTTCGCCAGCCAGGTTTCCATTTCCTGCTCGATACTCTTGGCCATTGCAACGAATCGGGTTGAAAATTCCTGTAGCACGAGCAAAATCGATCGAGGAGCACAATCGTGTGTGTGTATATGTATACATGTATCTGTAACATACCAATCATTAAAGTCTCCATCAGTAGAAAGGCTGCCTTCTTATCACATGCATATATATATGTATATATATGTTCATTCATTCATCTATCCCAATACATATCTGTTGTAACGGGGGACTTCGCACCCCAGCATCACGCGCTATTACACCAGTGTTACATTGGTGCGAGTTGCTGGGATCTGACCTAAGATCCCCGGGTCGAACCCGGACTAGCGCACACTGGTTGAACAATTCGCGACAGGATGCGCATGAATCCCGTCAGCCTTAAAGTGGATGCCCGGGTTGGCGCTGCATCAGGGTTATGACCCGCCGCAATTAGCAAAGAAAAGCTGCGGTAGTGCCGGGAAAACGAAAGAACCCCATCCGTCGGGTGCAAGGCGCAAGCTGCCCTACGGGGTGCCAGGGGCGCCCGAGGACGTTCGCTGCAAGGCGGGGAGGATTGTAACGGGGGACTTCGCACCCCAGCATCACGCGCTATTACACCAGTGTTACATCTGTACATATCTGTAGTTTTAAAATCCTGTGTACACAGCAATCAATTATCTGATTGTTAATTGCTTTTTACAACCCCCTTAAACCATCAAAATATATTGCATCAATAATACATCGTCCGTCCGCCCATCCGTCCGTCCGTCCATCTGCCCGCCCTTCCGCCCCCCAAGTAGTAGACTTGTATGCACCGCACTTAAAACATGAACCGACGGGTTTGCGCGTTATAATATTGCCTCTCCTTTCCTAGATGGAAAAATCAATCCTTCCTTACCCATATGGTCAAGTCCGTGTACTCGGTGGACCCGTTCTTATAGTTGCCATCCCATGCCTGATGGTAAGTTTAAATAACGTAAATTAGACACAATAGATTTTAATGTCGTGTATATGCATGAAGACATTCATTCATAATAGGATGGGAAAGCGGAGTAAGCTAGGTAGCTAGCAGATATATATATAGAGAGATCAGCTGTCAGTGGGCCAAAGAGGCAAAATGTACATTTGCTTGTACTTGTGGGCATTACATTAAAACAACGGCGACAATTAATGACATAGCATTAATGACATACACCTACAATTGCAAAATGTACTCGATACAAAAATTAGACACGCACACACATGCATACATACTGAACGGCACCTATTATCGTATATGTACATACGACACCTCACACATGTGCGCACAGACTTACAGCACGCTTGGTGCCAAAGAGCAGATCGTGCACCGGGGAATTTCTGGAGTGGTGGCTGTCTAGGATCTCCCGCAAACGCACCTGCTTGCCATGTACACGCACCGAATTAAGAAACATATATGAGATTTGTGTCGTACTATCTACGTACGTACGCAGTAGAGGCAGGCAAGCAAGTACCCATGCAGGATACGTGTAGCCAGGTGATAAGAATGCAATACGTGATGCATGTTTGCCAGCTAATACCATGTCAGGGCGCCAGGGCCGGCGGATAGTTTGTGTGGTGGTGCCAAGTAAGATCTATCGCCATTTTTATAATTGAAACTTTGAATCCACCATTTTAATCTACCAGAACTGGTCTATTTTGAAGACAGATGAAATCAGAACCTTATTATATATATATATATATATATATGTTGGCTGGTGTATAGATACAAGCACGCCACGGCCTGTCTGAGACATTCTTTATTATGAGCTGCCGAACCGATTATTGATCAGAGGGCTCGATCGTGAGCTCGTAACCCTCCCAGCACGCATTCGGCAAGGATGTCATAAACTAATCTGTTGTATCTGTACCAAATACCATCATAAACTGAACGACTTACTTGAATCTCATCTGCCCCCTTCGATATACGCATGATTAGGGGCTGCGTATAGGCACAAGGAATGGGTTCAGAGTCCGGCACGCAGCTTGCAGCTAGCAGGCAAGTATACTGGCTGCCCACATTTACATACGTGGTTGCTGGGTATTGAAATCATGCATGTATAGACGATATATGTACAACCATGGTTGAAGGGACCCGCTAATAAGCATATTTAAAGCCATCAACTCTATCCTTAAGCACCCTAGCTAACCACCTGATCGGTGGCAGGTGTATTCACTACATACACGTACTGGCGGTACATACCTGCATACCTGCACACATGCATGCATGTTATGTAGCGAACTACATTACTTAGGAAAGCCGGCCGAGAAAGCTTAGTAGGTAAACATGCTGTAAGCACGATATCTGACTAAACGTCAACAGAATGTCGCAAACACAAAATAAAGCAGGTTGTAGTACATCTTGGTAGGTGAGCCAATAATAAAGTCCCCCCTCCATCCGTCTTTAGTTTGGTTCTTCCTGCTCTGCTGTGTAAGAGTGTGCTTCCTGCTGGCGTCTCTCCGCTGAGGGAATCAGTGTGTTTTTGTCAAGCTCTTGCCAGGTCAGTTTTGTGTTGGAGGAGAGTGATCCCCTTCGTTTGAGCAGCTAGTTGTCTCCCGGGTTCTTTGCTTCCTTCTGTGTTTCCTTGGTGCCCCTCTGTGCTCTGTTAGTGGCCAGGCTAGAGCCTCTGAGGTTTTCTTTGCTCTTGCTGGTCCGAGTGAGAGGGGGAGCACGTGGTAGGATAGACAGACAAAGCCACGCACGTGCCCCTCCCCTGCGCTGTGGTTCAGTCCAATCAGGACCCCCGGTGCTCGTCTTTGCAGGGCGAGTCGCCCACAGTGTAACACCCCTTAATAAAGTCACCCTGGTGGGGTGCTTTGGCCAGACACTGAAGTAGTATGATAATCTAAATGTTCGCAGCTTGAGACGCTGCCGCGCGCCGCTGGAATGTAACTAGATGTACCAAGCTTGTACATCATCTTACTTGCACTCATTACGCGCATAATAATGGCAGAAAGGGACGGAAAGGACGTAGCAAATGTGCTAAACAGGTAAAACAAGAGTTGGTGTCGGTTTCCTTGCTTGTAGCCAGAAATAAAGGGCGGTGGGGACACCATGTGATGGCTAGTACAAAAAATGACTGCCGTCCACGGCGCAAAATGCATGCATCATATTATGTATGTGCTGAATATTACGTAAGTATTCATCACAGCACGGCGAACGAACGAACAAACCTTGATATCATCCCGTGTGTATAAGGTCGGTAACGATTTATTCTTAGCAATCAGGTCCAGCGATCGAACATCCGTAATAATCTGCATGTCGAAATATTCGAATACGTAGATGCGGTCAGGTTAAGAAAACATTCATTTTTGCTTGCATGCATGTGTGGCATACATGTTTCTGTGAATCAATTGGCTTGTCGTCGTAGTCTAATAGATAACTACAAATTGGTCCATTAGACACCTTGTGGTAATAAGAGATCAAACAAGTATGTATATATGTATGCATACTCCAGGCAGCCAGCAGCAGCGTAGCCATGCATCCATGCATGCATATATATAATGATGATGATAGCGATGCAGCGATGATGTTGATGATGATGATGATGATGATGATGATGATGATGATGATGATGATGATGATGATGATGATGATGATGATGATGATGATGATGATGATGATGATGATGATCGAGGAAGCAAGACATACCACGTGCATGTACCGCTGTGCCTGGCCGGTACGTCCCAGCTCCACCATGCTGCCCCGTTTTGTCTGGATGGAGTAGATGGTGAGAGCGAAGCAAAAGATGTGCACCGCTGCAAGGATTGCGACCGTCAGCAGCGCGTGGGTCCGGAAGCGCTGCTGGACCTGTTTTAGTGGATTTATTCCAAAGAAATCGCCACAATCATGTAGGCAGGCAGGTGCATGCGGGTGATGAATGGATAATAGATAGACAAGCAAGCACACACAGACGGGCAGATAAACAAGAACCTTGCTCATCAGGAGATCAACAAAGGAATAATTACGGCCACCTAGCCACCGTGGCAAGAAGGATTTATTTAGACGCAGCGGAGACTCTACACCGGCTATGCAGGCCTGTAACAAAGCAGCAGGCCTGTATAATGATTAAATTGCATGTATGTGTGCAAGCAAGCGAACGTGCAAGCTTGCTATTGAAACAAACCCTTCCAAGATGTGCTCCTGCATTGAGTATCGCATGCAAGCAGGATCTGCATGTAGTTTATCATTCCATACAATTTTGTTCATATATATGTTTTTATATACCGGTGATGTGGGGGGGGCCCTGAACCCGGGAAAATCACTGATTTGGGAGAAGTCAACGACGGTGAATGGATGAGCGAGGGTGCCCCGAAATACTGCGAAGGTATGGACTGCTAGATAGGTAGTGGCCACGGGTGAAGCCTGGATCCCTCGTATCCCACACACATATAAACCTGCTGGGTTTGTCCGGATTCCATCAGCTTGACCAGCTTTCGATAGCGCTTCCCGCGCTTGTAGTCGGTCCGATTATCTGCAGCACGTTTCATGAAGTCCCCAGCCACGCAGATGGAGCGCTGACGGACAGAGGCCTCTATCTCAAGTCAATGCGGGAACGGACACGAGCTTTTGGCTTCCAACTTGCGTCCTATCATGCTGGCTGGCATATATAGACACGTTTTTTTCTCCTGCTGCCTTGGGTTCGCCACGCATGCGACGTAAGTAGCCGAGTTCACAAGGGTGTATGTATATGGGCATCCAGATATGTACCTACCTTGGACATATACACTGGGGAAGGTCAGGACTGAGAGGTAGTGACCATGGGTGAAGTAAAGCCCTCCTATCCCCCCCCCCACAAGAGCAGCAGTACATACGCTACGCGATACAAACTGTGAAATCGAAGAAATCGCATATACGCATACGTTTAGGTAGGGTGCATGAATAACGAATCATGTGCACGCACCTGACTGTGCAGAGAGGGCACTCTGGCCCCCTTCGCTGGCAGCGTCATCATCTTGTGCCACTCCGCCCGCCTCCCGATTATTAGGCCTGGGTCCGAGAGGCGAAGGGGAACCGTTATAGCCACCCCCTCCGTAGGCGTCAGGTTTTGCCTTGCTGTCAGTTGTATCCTTGTCCTGCATCCCCTTGCGAAGGAGACCCTTTATATCGATAGGGCCTTCATGACGCGGTGAGTCGCCCTTGCCGTCGCCACCGCCTTCACTCAGTCGGGAGCCATCCTCGCTCTGCAGTATGGATATGTGCAATTATGCATACGTATATGCGGTTTATGTGTTCACAAGTGTATAATGCAAAAGGCAGATATAAAAAGCAATCAAGAGCTAGCTACGTGTGCTGTCTAATAATTCTTTACCAGCACACAATAATATTGCTATGTTGTGGAGGCAGAAGCTGCACTCACCTTATCTCCACCCAGTGGGACCGAGTTCTGATAGAACACCCCTGCATGAAGGAAATTTGTGGTATTTCCTTACTTGCTTGGCTGGCGGAGATTACTACTCAGCAGCAAACGTATATACAATATGTATACAATATGTATAATATAAACCCCAATATTGCCAACAGGCGAGCAAGCAAAAATATAAACATTACTGGCAGCCTGAACGCAGCCACTAATGTATATATACATACGGCGAGTCGCCCACAGTGTAACACCCCTTAATAATGTATGTAGTCGTACGTACATGTACGGCACACGAGAACGCAATGGAAGGTGCATATGTAAAGCACTAGTAACGAAGCATCTCGAGATAGAGGCAACTCGAGATAGAGGCAACTCGTGGTGGACAACTACCTAATAATATCAAGATAAACACAATAATGAATGCATATGGATGGATGGATATGCGAACAGGCAACTACTACTGCTGCTCGCTCCAATGCCAGCCATGCATGCATGAACATGCATGCCTAGATAGACTTCGTAAGTAATAGCACACAACGCTACGACAGCTTCACGCATTTGAACCTAATGCCCATGCACACCGCATGATTTACAAAAATACGCAAATACTCTTGCCACTTGGGGAATGAATGAATGCTTATTACGCACCCTTGCTTGCAACCCAGTTGGAGATTCTTTCCGACGCGGCCGTTGCAGTGAATCGAATTGGCTGTGTTGGTCAAACATACAAAAGAGATGCAGAATACAATAAGTGATATGAGAGCGAGCATACATCACATACGATCTCGCGAGACATGCATGTGTATGACAATACGTGACAATAGAATGGCGTCGGGTTTCTGTTTAATCCATGAAACTACATTTATACCAGGAATATATATGTATAATATTACATATAATATATTGACGGCCCAGTGAAAGAGGTTGCCACCGCATCGAGTTAATATAAATCCAGCCATAACATAAGTTTCCCATATATAGGTTTCAGCAAGTTTAAATAGTAAATCTGGCTACACGTTTCTGTAAATCCAGGTATACGGTTTGCTGAGTTCTGTGTAAATTTCAGCTAATAACGAAGTTTGCACTTATATATATATATATATATATATATATGCCTGTATTGTATGTTAAAATAATCTGAATGAAGTAATCTACGTAAGTCGGGTAAATCAGCTATGATAACTCATCCAATACTTAATAGGCGCATCGATTGGCCATCAGCATCATGCAAGGTAATTACTCAAGCATGTTATTTGGCGGTGGCAAGCAAGGCATCTCGCTCTCGGCATACATAAGGGTAAATGCGCCACAAAATACGAATAACTATCAAGTAAAATGGAAAGCCATTGCGTTTTTCCACCCAGAAAATATACTGGCTTGCTAACTGCCGCATGCAAGGACCCACCTGACCGGACCCGTCCTCCTGTGTGTTGATGTCTGAGGTCGAGCGTGCGTCAAGGTTTGGAGATGATGATCGGTGGTGACTTCCATCTGCATCATACATATATATAGGTAGGTAGATAGATAGATAGATAGATAGATAGATAGATAGATAGATAGATACATTGATAGGTATAGATAAATAGATAGTAAGCTATTTGTTATAGCGGCAAGCAGTCTAATGGCTGGCCGTGCATGGTTACATGCATGGACACAGGCCGGGAAAATGAAAATAGCTAGCTAATGTCGTAAGTTCCACACATATTATTGGTTGTGCATCGCTCAATCGCAGCGTTAGCTCGCTTACTCATGCATCGTTACACGTGAGCTTACGAAAGTTTACTAAAAACCTAAGTAGACAATATTCAGCATAGAATACAGGTTTTTCAGTCAATATATACTTATTGGATTTCCCAGAAGGATCTTCGCAGCATCAATCAACAGCACAAATGTACTCACCTTGATCGCTACTGCACGAGGGTCTCTCATCCTTGGCTGCTGGCGGTCCAGGGGGCGTCCCCGGCCGCAAGGCAGACCTGCGGTTTACTTGCGGTGGCGCCGACGGCTCATCCTGCCGCATCAAAAAGCCCCCACCGCTTATAGTAACACCGTGTACAGCTTCCTTTGTGATCACCTGCTGCGGTTTATCCGGGGCACTTGTCGATGTATGTTGACCATCAGCGGTCCGTACCATTTCCACCGGGAGGCGCAGATGCTTCTGGGTGCAATTGGAGCTTGTGATAACGGCAGGCATGGGGAGCAGCTCAAGCACGGCGGGTGGTGACGGTAGAGGTGGGCCCTTCGCCAAAGACGTGGGCAGTAGGGAGCCTTCCACGTTTGGAATGACGGCAACGGTGGCGTTGTCGTCATTATTGCTTTTGATATTAATATTGCCAGACATTGCAGTAGTAGTAGCGGCAGCAGTATTCATCCTTGGAGGTCTGACGGGGGTCGCAACCCTAACCGTGGCAATGGCGGGCGGGGCGTGGTCGCCTGCTGCCAGGATTTTGTCAAGTGACTCCGTGGCGTCATCAATGTCCACGACGGCTGATGAGGCCACGGTAATTGATTTCTTGATGATGTGGGAGGCGGACGCACTCAAGGTCCCTTCTGCTGCTGCTACAGGTATGGCAGATGAGTTCGCCCACGTGGTTGCTACCGCCGCCGGCAGCATCGGCGTCTGGTGCACTTTCAGAATGACGTGGAGGACATGTCCGGGCCCGGGCTTACCGACCACTTGAATACCGAGGTTATTTGGTTGGCCGTCTGGATGAATGCCCTGTACTACATGCACAGGGCCCACCTGCGTGCCGATAACGAATGATTTAGTAATGAGTTTTAGAATAGATGTGAGCATCGATATTTATGTAATCACGTTAGTTTTCATACATATGTACATGCATCACCACGCATCATCATCATCATCATCATCATTGCTACCGCTTTTATTAGCTAGCCTAGTCATTTTTAGTTGCTTGTAGTTTATTAGTTAATTTTTGATTTTAGTTGCTTGTAGTTTTTTTATGTCGTTTATTAGTTTTCGTTCTTTTAGTTTTCGTGTCGTACATTCAGCCCCTGCAAGGAGTGCTAGTCATGTAAGGACCCTAGGAAGTTTTACAGTCGCGAGGTAAATGCACTGATTTTTGTTAAGCAAATTCTAGGCTACTAAAAGCATTTTCTGACCTCTTTACCTAGTTTTTTTAGTCTCTTGTTTCATGTAGTACTTATGTATCCTGCAGCAGGGCACTGGCCAGCCCTGCATGATTCATGCTCTAAAGCTTTTATTATGCTCTGGATAATATTTTCTAGTGAACGGATTGCTAACATATCAAACAATAAAAATCTTTACAATGTTTAGTTGACTGTTAATCTGTATCGTGCAGCAATGATTTTCTGCTGTTATAGCTACCGCCTGCGATTTCTATAGATACATACTTCTTTGGATCTTCAGCAATTTTATGGAGCTTCACAGCAGAGGATTCTCAACATCGCCTTTGACATCCTGGTAAGCATTACTCGCCAAAGTAAGTCACCAAGTAATTTCATAATGCAATTTAAGAATGTAATTTTTGAATGAATCATGCGGAACCACACGGCAGCTGCGCCACGGTGCACTGCTGTTGCTTGGTGCCGCTAGCATGTGGTGCTGCTGCCATGTAGTTCCATTTGCATGCAGTGCGTGCCGCAGGCATGTGGTGCAGCTGCCTCATGGTGCTGCTGTTGCGCAGCTCCATTGGCATGCGGTGCAGCTGCAGTGTGGTGCCGCTGGCATGCGGTGCCACTGGCATGTGATGCTGTGTGTGATAACACTGGCATGCGGTGCTGCTGGCATGTGGTGCCACTGCCGTGCAATGCTGCTGGCATGTGGTGCAGCTGCAGTGTTGTGCTGCTGGCATGTGGTACCAGATTACCAGGATACACCCTTTCAATTTATTGCTACCGCTTTTATTAGCTAGTCTAGTATTTTTAAGTTGTTTTCAGTTTAGTTTTTTTTTTAATTTAGTCCATGCAGGGAGGGGGATTTGAACTCACACAGTCCGCATTCATAGCTACCGCAGTAGAACTCTATATCTTGAGAGCTAGGTATAATTTAACAATTATATAACCTTACCCCCATTTGAATGGGGGTGGCACATATGGAGCACGTGCTAGGCTATCTATCAACTCTGCTGGAGTTATGGTGCACAGCAATAAAACACCCCATTCAGGTAGTGTTCACCGCATCTTGGCATGTTGCTTTATCATTACCACTGCAAAGGCAATCAAATGGCATAGGCTTAACTACCCTTGTGTCATTTAATTGCTTCCCTTTGCAGATAGAGTAAGAATGGTATGTAATGGCTGGCCACCTCACACCATCAATAATCACATTTTGCTCTGGTAATGTCTTGTTATTTGCTACTGCTTTTATTAGCTAGCCTAGCCATTTTTAGTTGCTTTTAGTTTATTTTTTCGTTGTTTTTAGTTTATTTAGTTAATTGTTGTACATTCAGCCGTCCCTGTAAGGAGTGCCAGCCATGTACGGCCCTCGGGAATTTTTGCCATCGCGAGGGAAATGCACTGACTTTTGTTAGGCAAATTCTAGGCTATTAAAAGCATTTTTGAACTCTTTAGCTAGGTGTTTTCAGTCTTTTGTTGCATGTAGTAGCTATGTATCCTGCAGGGCACTGGCCAGCCCTGCAAGATTCATGCTCTAAAGGTTTTATTTTTGTTTAAAATATAAAAAGTTCCTAGTCAATGGCCTGCTAATGGGTCTAGCAAGAAATATCCTTACAACATTCAGTTTACAGTTAATCTGTATCGAACAGCAATGATTGTCCCGCTATTATAGCTACCGTTTCATCTATAGCCGGCAATTTGTATAGATATTAAGCATTTTGGCTGCCAAACTGATTTGTTGGATCTTGCCAACGTCGCCTTTGCCATTCTGCTCGCAAAGGGTAAGCATTACTCGCTCAGGTAAGTCTCCAAATAATAACAATAATAATAATAATGATAACAATAATAATAATAATATAATTCTAAATGTGATTTCAGAACGCTGCTGCTGCCGCGTGTTGCAGCTGCCACATGTTGGCGCTGCCACATGCATGTTGCCGGTGCCATGCACTGCCGCCATTGCCGCGTGCTGCCACTGCCATGTGCTGCTGCTGCTGCTGCACGGTGCCGCTGCCATGCACTGCCACTGCTGCCACATAGTGCAGCTGCCGTGCGCTGCCGCTGCTGCCGCATAGTGCAGCTGCCATGCACTGCTGCTAGCTGCCGCTTGGTGTCACTACTGCGCACTGCCACCTCTGCCGCATGCTGCTGCTGCCGTGCCCTGCCATTGCCACTCACTGCCGCTGCCATGCACTGCCACTGTCACATATTGCCACGCACTGCTGCGTCCTGCTGCTGCTGCACAGTGCCGCTGCCACACACTGTCGCTGCTGCTGCATAGTGCAGTTGCCATGCACTGCTGCTGTCATGCAGTGCAGCTGCCATGCAGTGCTGCTGCTGCTGTGTGCGGCCACTGCCACGTTCTGTGGCTGCCGCACTGTGCTGCTGCCGCGTGCTGCTGCTGCAGTGTGCTGCCACGGCCACATCTGTATTGTACAGCAATGATTTTCAGCTGTTATAGCTACCACTTTATTTCTAACCTGTAATATCTATAGATACATACTTCTTTGCATCTTCAGCAATTTTATGGAGCTTCACAGAGGATTTAGTCACCCACAGTGTAACACCCCTTAAATTCCTTGCTAGCTAGCTGATGAATGGGACCAAAACATATTAACTACATTGAGACCACCACAAATATCTAAGAGGAAAATCAGAGGCGCACATAGGGGGAAATATCTAGTGGTTAATTAATAATATGGACTATATTACAACTGCCTGTCTTTACTTTGGGATTTTAAGCCTTATAATGTAATAAATAATATACTATTCTGCCTTTACTTGTCTCAACAAGAATCTATTTGGGACCCCAGAACACCAAGACGGTGGAAGTGTGGGGAACTGGGGCAATGAAAATACTTGGGACCCCAGTACACCAAGACGGTGGAGGTGCGGGGAACTGGGGCGGCAGGCCCCAGTCCCCGCAACACCACCGTACACTTCTGGGTGTTAGCAGCTTTGAAAGCGGTAGTGAAATGCATATTTAAAAGCATGATTAGGATAACATAACTATACTGATAGGATGACAATAGTACATATCATACATAACAAACATTCCTGGTGCCCAAAGCCACGTGCCCCTCGGCTCGGTCCAGTCAGGACCCCGGGTGCTCATCTTTGCAGGGCGAGTCACCCACAGTGTGCAGTATCCTGGGGTATCTCATGGGTAGTATCCGAGGTGGGCCAGTTGTCTGGCATCCTTTCGTTCTATCTAGCCTTTGCTGTAGGCGGATATAACAGAGATACAACACAGTGTAACACTCCTTAAATTCCTTGCTAGCTAGCTGATGAATGGGATGCTTGAGGTGACCAAAAATATTAGCTACATACAGACCACCACAAATATCTAAGAGGAAAATCAGGGGCGCACAGGGGGAAATATCTAATGGGAAATTAATAATATGGACTATATTACAACTGCTCCCTCTTTACTTACAACATTGGATTTTAAGCCTTCTAATGCAATAAATAATACACTATTCTGCCTTTACTTGTGTCAACAAGAATCTACTTTGTACCCCAGAACACCAAGACAGTGGAAGTGTGGAGAACTGGGCAAGGGATATACTTTGGACCCCAGTACACCAAGACGGTGGAAGTGCGGGGAACTGGGGTGGCAGGCCTCAGTCCCCGCACAACCACTGTACAGTTCTGGGTGTTAATAGCATTGAAAGCGGTAGTCAAATGCATATTTAAAAGCATGATTATCATTATCATCATCATCGATTGGTTATTTGCTTGTCGACACCTGAAAGCATGTAATATATACATCTTTGGCCTCCCTATGTTTGTCTTTTTTGCTTTTCGTTTATTTGTACGATCGCATTATTTCCAACCTTATTTCTATCTCGCCCACTTGCTCGTTAAATAGATTTATGTTACGAGGTTCTATCAATATCATCAATTGCCAGCACGCACACAGAGCCACGCAGCAGTGACAGCCCATAAATATTTTGCACACACCCATGTGGCATATACCTTCACGTTATTGGCGTCAGCTGAACTGGATTTCAGGCTGCTCTTCTTGGTGCTGTTCAATGACAAGAGGTCTCCAGGTTTGCTGCGATCAGCCGGAAAGCGCAGCAGCTCTATGAGCTGCTTGCCCACCAGGCTGGGACTGGATACTCCGAACAATAGACCCGCGGGTCGAGTGCGCTCCTCTAGCACAGCACGAATGTGCCCGTTACTGTCGACCTCCAGCAAGCCGGACACACTCGGTGTCGGCCAAAGATCGACGAAAATGGAATACTTTTCAAGTCCGTCCTCGTTTTCCTTAACCTCCAGATGCACCTGGAAAGGAATCAGAATGGACAGTACGGGCGAGTGTGTGTGTATATATATATGTATATATATTTCTTGTCCTACCAAGAATCGACTGGCTGACCTGCGCTCCGTCAAACCGCCCTGCTGATTGGCCTGGCCCCCAGCTTGACTCCGCTACAACGCCCAACCAAACCCCCATATTTAAGTCGGATCAGTGGCGGGCCGTGACACTTAGGCTACTAACCACCGAGGCCCATCTAGGCCTGGTGGACAGACAAACGTGAAGACGTGCCCTACCAGGTGGGGAGGGCGGGCGCACAAGGTGAACCTAAGGTCACAACACGGCGAATAGCCAGAAATGCTGTGACCTGCGACTAAACTCGAAATCTCAGTACTTGCAAGATGCACTTAATTACTTGCTTCGTCCAAGAACCAGCCTGCTCGCATCGAGAAGCCAGCGCATATATAAACACATGACGCATGCGTGGTAAAACGGCCGCGCACTATCCATCAGCATGTACACAGTTTCCGTACACAGCAATAATTTCAAGAATAGAAGGCTATCACGTGTACGGGATACAGACCAGACCCAAGATGGGCTGACATATACACACATGCTCAACAAACAGCAGGCGTGATAGATACGAGTAATAACGATGTATGTATCTAGGGGTGTTACACTGTGGGCGACTCGCCCTGCAAAGATGAGCACCGGGGGTCATGACCGGACCGAGCCACGCACAGCGGAGGGGAGGGGCACGTGTCTTTGTCTGTCTGTCCTGCCACGTGCTCCCCCACTCACTCAGACCAGCAAGAGCAAACCAAAACTCAGAGGCTCTAGCCTCTGATGTATGTGTATGTATATATGCCAGTGAAACAAAAAATATACCAATGCATGTACCATGCCCTGTCTGGATGGCATCGTTGTCTAGGTGTGCTTGAAACGAACTGGATGGCACCAGCATCAAGGAAACGGCGAGGATCGATATTGGGCGGGGTTATTAGTTATTTGGTATAAATAAGACTCCATCGACCGCCCAACGAATAAAACTATCTATCTACAGGCTTCCTGAAGGCGCCACCACACCGCACCTTGAGCAACGCCGGCCGGGATGCTAGGCTTGTGGTGAGGGCCATCAACTCTGATGCAATACTTGGGACCTGCTGCAGCTGGTGAGATTTTGATGATGGTGGCAATACCTGAACTCTCCAACTCGAACCTGGTGCCGTCACCTCTCTGAATGCATGTAATATGTGATTCCGCATTATTAAAAATGCAATACTATATAGGCCATAAGTACCAAGTTATAATAATATCGGTTACACATAATGTAGTCAAGTACCCAGATAGATGGTTAGGGGTCAGGCTAGCGGATGATGATGATGATGATGATGATGATCTATCCGCTCGAATGAATCTACCAATTCCGCAATATCATATATATATATATAACGTCCTAGCATAGCACGCATCTATCTACCCCATGATGCAATTAATGTCTTCTGTGAATGAATAAAAATTAAAACTGTGAATGAAGTTACGAACCTTCGTACGATGGTGTAAAACATCTGTCGTCCGTCGGCAGGTAGTGATTTGTCCCCGTCCACCGCCGAAGACCATTTCAGGACATCCCACAGGGCACGTCCTGTCAGCTGGAAAACCGCCCGCCCGGGAGACGACACGCAGTACATACGTGATTGCTCAGCAGTCTTCCTGTAGTAGTCGTAGACGTACGGCACACACTTTCACACTATAAGGTGCAAGAAGCACCCTGTCAACATCTTGAAAGGCCTTTTCGGCAATCAACTACTACACTTTCTATTTCGTTCTGCACCAAAAGCTTGCATACGAGCGAGCGACAAGGAAGCTACATACTGGGACTTACTTTGCCAGGTTTCATTCCAAATAGTGACATGGAGTTACCGCCAGTCACCGCTATCACCTCGCCGTCCTCGTTGAGCTGCAGTTGCAGCCGCCGCGCCTCCAACGCTGCCTCAACCGTTGACCTGAAGAGCGGCATCCAATAAGAACAACGGCACATACGTAAATTGCATGCGACGTAATTTGCATTGTTAGTCGCAGTTGTACGTATACCAGGCTAAAATATGTATAGGCCGCTAATAAATGAGAGCTTGCGCGCGTCAGTTGTCTGTTTGGCTAGCTGTAATAAGGCTGTTATATCGCTGTTATATCCGCCTACAGCAAAGGCCCGATCGGAAGATGACCAGACTCAGTCGTCATCCCGAATACTACCCGTAGATACCCCAGGATGCTACAAAGGCCTGTTGCAAGTGTTTGGCACCTTTGGCTTGATTGGGTAGGTATACACTTAGTGGTTCATGTTCATGTCATTCTCTCGTCCTAAGGTTTTAAGCATTATTGTTAGGGTTTTTTTGTTAGGTTTTAAACCCTAAACCCTAAACCCTACGTAGCTCTAGCGGTTATTGCGTTTTATTACTTTCTGCGTTTTGAATTCCGCGTTGGTTGCCAATATTTTGGTTGTTGGTTGAGAAGTTTGGTGTGGTGTATTTGGCTGTGTGTGGGGGGTTTTCGATGCGGGGCACCCGCAAACTCTTCGTGGGCCTCGCAGCTTCCCGGGGATAACCCTCGTCTAGTATGTGACCGGTGTGTCTGGTCTGGTCTACCCGTGCAGGAGGGGGCTGTCGCCAAGCCCCAATTCCAGCTAGCCCCCCCCTTTGTAACTTGTGCCTCTGTACCTCCCCTTTTCTTGGGGATCCTGTGAGGGTGGAGCGGTGGACTTGAACGTTTCCATAAATCATCTTACTTGGGCGAGTGTATGTAGAAATTGGAGCACCTATTAATTACATTGGTAAATACATAGCATAAATCGTGACGCATAGCTATTTTACCCAAGTGTTGTGAGATAGTCCAGCGGACATTGGCAAAGCTTGGCCGTAATACGAGGAAGTATTAGTTACATAATTATATATTGGATAATGGAAAGAGAGAGGGATAAAAACGTTAATAGAAGCAACGTCTGTCGGATGAGTTCATGCAGCTGTACGCAAAGTGATAGGAACTTCGCCCACAAAACATACCTAAATATACATAATTCGAAACCTTATAACGTACCACAAATAGATCCCTGAAAAGCTCACTTCGCGTACATGACTAGGTCGTACTGCATAGCTCGCTCACGGATACGCAAACCAGCTAGGACGGCTCGCTAAACATATCTAACGATAACGTTTTCATAACACCAAGGGTTGTGTATGTGATGCTCATCATCGAGCAGCTTATTTATAGCTCTTGCGTGGATGCCTGCTGCTCAGGACGGAACCATGCATGATTTATTGATGTAACCTTAGGTACCGTACCTAGCTAACAGTGCACTTTAATTCAGGTCGTTATATACTGTACGCATGCCGCCGCAGTACAATGCATGGTCCTCGCAAGCGCGTTCGGTTCACCTCATAATAGTTTTGCCGTAGTCAGTTGCAGAGACAAGGCATTTTCCCCAGTCGTTTTACTTAAAGGAAGCACTTATCTAATAGGCAGGCTAACCGATGGGTTACCCCTCCACAAGGTTACCCGCCCACCCCGCCCACCCCAATAGCGCCGCTACCCATGGGTTACCCACCCAGTACCCACCCAGTACCCACCCAGTACCCTCCCAACCAATGCCATAGGGTCGGCTCGGGTGGGGAAAACATGTCATCAGCCACAATGAACAGGCACGCACCGCACCTGGCTAGGCGGATGACGTGATGGAGTTCGCCCGCGACATCTGCCGTTGAGACGGACGTGTGCATGAAGAGCGGCTTGCCACTTGCGGTGCGCATTTCAAGGATAGGCCCCAACGGTCCCTCCTTGCGGCACGTCCAGATGTTGCGGCTGCTGGGTTGACCGGATGCTGCGGTTGCCTGGATGTACCCAACATACATGCACGTCGTAGTTATTATTGGGATACATGGATGACCCATAGACAGGGGCTGACAGATAGACCGTTGGTGCTCCTCAGTGCTCTATTAGTGGCCAGACTAGAGCCTCTGAGTCTTTCTTTGCTCTAGCTGGTCCAAGTGAGAGGGGGAGCACGTGGCAGGACAGACAGACAAAGCCACGTGCCCCTCCCCTGCGCTGTGGCTTGGTCCGGTCAGGCCCCCCGGTGCTCGTCTTTGTAGGGTGAGTCGCCCACAGTGTAACACCCAAGATAATAATATTAAAAAATATATTCGTCTGGTAATATATTTTTAATTATAACATTATATCATATCATATCATATCCATTTAATATAATTTTAATATATAATATATAATATAATATAGTAATATATTATATTTTATTATATTATATTACTTGTCTAGATAGCCACTTGTTAGGTAGCATAGTCAGCTACAGCAGACAGCTCGCTCCATGCGCACCCATAACCGTTTCTACAAACCCCGTTGTAAGTACCTTTAACTGCTTTAGATGCATTTCTTTCCAAGGGGATGGAAGGAAATCACATATCGTGAAGCCCGCCAGCTGTTCCGCGGATGGCAGCCCAGAGGTCAAAGTTGCAGCCGCCGCCATCCCCACCACACCGTTGCCGCTTCCATGTCTGCCCAGCAGGCCGCTACCGCCGCTTGTGAGACCAGATCTCTCCTGGACCCCAACGACTCCCAGCGTGTCTGCGATGTCCCTCAGATCTGTGACCACCTCGGAGGATGCGTGCACTATGGCCCCCTTGCGGTTCACCACTAACAGGTGGGGCTGCTGCTGATCTGACTCGGCCAACTGGAAACGGAGCTCATGAACCGGGGTATCCACGTCCACTGTGTGGAAGCATGGTGCGGGATATTTAGGTGGATCGCCGGCAGATAGATGTAAACATCCATAAAGGCAACAAACAGCAATATATGTACGGAAACACAGAGAAATGCATAGAGCAAAACGTCAGCATAAGAAGACATATAACTCGCTCACCAGGCTCCTGCAATCTTATGCAACACGAAACTGGTTGGATGTCGTACTTGTGCTTCACACGGCAATGGATGATCTTCTGGCTCTGTTTCTCTGCTGCCGCCATTTCCTTAGCGCGTGTGACTAGCCTGCATGCATGATCAAATATATGGGATAAGAATGCTTCGCTATGAGCCCAGCTATGATTTAAGCATTATTACATAAAAGACAGCGGAAGAAGCCACTATCAATTGCATAATTGCATGTATGTGTAGTAGTTGAGTGCCTCATCAAAGGCCTCTCTAGATGTTGCTTGACAGGGTGCTTCTTTCACCTTTTATTGTGATAGTGTGTGTCGTACATTTTCGACTACTGCAGCATGGGTAATCAGCAGAATGAACTACAATGCATGTAAGGATTGACAATTATTGACCGATTCGGTCCAACCTGGGCGTCTCACTATATAGATATTTATCAGATAGCCTAGTTGTAAATGTAGTTTCCTACACTAGTCATCGGGCATCCATCCGGGCAACCTGGATCGAGTGTTTATCGGCATCCATCCGATGCAGTGCGGCTTATCGCATGTTTACCTGCTATACCTACCTACCTCTTCAATATATCACATGCACTTTCATCATGCGCACTGCTGTTGGCGCCTGCCTCTATGTCCTCAACAGCCGCTGGGATCGGTCCCTCCCAGTCCTGAGTGATCGAAACCAATGCAGTGAGGCTGGCGCCGTTGACCTCGGGAGATTTCCAGCTGCGAAAAATGCACGATTTGGTAGTAAGGAATTAAGAGAGGGAATTACACAAATTTCATCCCATAGATGACAACATTACATAGTATATTATCATTATCATCATCATCAGAGGGAATGTGGTGGAGAGTCACATGCATGCACATACTAGCACGCAAGGAATATCCCATCGCCAGCCAGAACCCTTGCCGATAAGTTTACCAATGAAAAACTTCCTCCTGCCTTAAACTTTTGAACCACACCCTTAAAACCTCTCACCCGAACGCCATGACGAATTGCGGGTCACAAGCCACGATGGTGCCATTGACCGCCACCCACAGACTCGCTACACCGTGAACTGGGGGCACCGCCTCCAGCATCGTGATGAAAGTGGAGTCTTCACCCACACCTGCGAAATGTGTACATGCGCATCTACAGTCAGAAACGTTGTGACAGTTTAGGTTAACACTTCTCCAGTAACAGCACGATGCATGTTTTGCATTCAGGTCAACACTATATATATATATACCTAGCAAGCGTAATATAGTAAAATATACAACTAAAATATAGTATATAGTGTAATATATATTTATATTATGTTACTTTGAAGAATATTTACAACAATACAAATTACAAATAAATAGAATTCAACACAATTTTATATAATAAACAGGGCGCATGTCATATACTGCAGATTTTTGCATTTCACCAAAGTCCTCCATATGAAATACAATCAGGAGTGAACTTACGTAGCCCGTTGATCCTAGATACTGCGGCCATATTGACATCACGACACAATATTAAATTATCTAACTCCCAGACAGACGCGCGCACGCACCTGAAGCCTTGCGCATCGATAGTCTCAGGGGAAAGGCCAGGCGGTCTGAGTGCATTCCCACTGCCAACTCATCTTTGATTATGTCAGCCTGCGCCTCGTCCCGGGTTACATACGCCAAGGCCGCTGTGCTGACAAGCGAAGTTAAGTGGTTCGCGAACCAGCGGGCGAAGTGGGGTGCAAGGAGACTCGCCATGGGCTTGCCCTCCAGGGTACCTACACGAGCGAGGTGGATGCATCGGTCGATGCACATCATAAATCGGTACCATATATATCGCTCCCTCCCCCCCACACACCATGGCAGTCATGGGCAGCAATCCATCAGCCAACACACGCTCGGCGACTTTCCCACGTTTTGTAACACGAGCTTATTATGTATGCACCATCAGACATGAGACGTAGATGGATGGCGCTGGTATACATGCCGACGCGTACCTCTTTTATATCCAAAAAGTACATGGGCATGTCGATTTGCCTGCAATTCAATGACGATAACAATAGTCTATTGGCCCAGGAAATAAAATTGGGTGTGAATGAAGTTGCATGCTGACCATTCTGGGGAACGTGTTTTCCGTAAGGATGTATGTGTTCTGGCTTCCGTAGATAAATTGCAGTCTGGTCTCCGTAAAGTTTGGTTGGCAATATTTACGGAAACATTTTTACGTTTTAAGTAGTAGTTGAGTGCCGAAACGGCTGATATACTGAGATGGTTATATGAGATGGTTATATGAGATGGTTATATTGTGCTTTTGTGTGCCGTATATGTACGACTACTACATTTTTTCTAAATTCATGCAAGTCCCTTATGAGATTACGGCTTGCGTGCAACACCTAGCTCAGATCCACCTAAGATGCATGAAGAAATTATGCAAGTATTTTTGAGGATGTGCATGCATCGCATACATACCCGGCAATGACCGCCCTTGCCTTTGCTCGTGCATGTAATAAATCTACTAACAAAGCAAAATATATGGTGGCACATGTTTGATAGATGTAGTTTTTCAGGCGGGCTACAGAACCCTGGTCTGGGATGCAGGGATAACGATCGGTAGTAAGCAAATAAGGAATGCGCTTTTACTCGGAGCCGTGTTGGTCGAAGCCATTTTCCCATAAAGGTTATATGTAGATAGAATGCTGCATCAAAATGCATCGGTCTCTTCTATCATATAAGATTTCCCCCCAACCCCCCAAGTTAAAAGATGCCCAACCGGAAGACAAATTGCATAGATACATACATAAATTGGGGTGTTACACTGTATATATATATATATTAATTATATACGTGGCAGGACAGACAGACAAAGCCACGTGCCCCTCCCTTGCGCTGTGGCTCGGCCCGGTCAGGACCCCCGGTGCTCGTTTTTGCAGGGCGAGTCGCCCACAGTGTAACACTCCTTTATATATATATATATATATATATATATATATATGTGTGTGTGTGTGTGTGTGTGTGTGTGTACGAAACAATACAATAAGGGTATATATAGATAGAGTACGCTACTGGCAGGTCCGCATACGCAAGCAGCTGTTTTCCAGGGACTAGCTTTTACGTTTTGCTTGGTTGGCCAGAGATCGCGCCGCGAAGCTCTGTGTTTATCATGCACTCACCACTTGCACCTCTCCCGCGGCGTTGATGACTAGTACGGCAGTTGCCATCTCGTCCATACGGCCCAACGGCGTGCCTGCGTGTGTTTGCCAATAAGCGAGTGAGCAAGAGTGGAAAGATGTCTATCTATCTACTGAAAGCTGTTGCAGCATGCACATGATCTTGGAGCGACATATCCATCGATCTAATCAATATTATGATCGATGGTGAGGTGAGATGAGATCCGTCCGCGCCTGCGTGCTATATTTTTATCGTATTTCCTTACCGTCCGGAAGAAGAGGTCCTTGTGTTGCGTCGCCATTTTGGACCTCTTCCAGTCGTTCCGCTTCTGCAAAGTATTCCGACTGTGAGAAGCAAGGAAAACAGCACGCAGTTGGTGTTGGCACACACATGCAAATACATGCATATAATATATGTGTGCATCAGGATGCAGCGCACGACGATTTCATGATGTCATTATCCAGTAATAGCTATATTCCCCAGTAATAGCTCGCAGTACGCATTCAGGCATCTACATACCAAGCACGACCCACCGCTCTCCATGGATCGTTTTTGATGCTCTGAAGAAATTTGCCGTACAGTCGTACCAACTTCGGATTATTACCGTATGTCTCCAGCACGACCCGGTAAGCGGCTTGAGCCTGCGGAAAACCGGATCGATTGTACATTAGGTGATATTAGAAAGAAAGGCGCCAAGCAACCCTCGCCGTATTATTACTTCTTTCTCTTTTCTGTCACACATATGTGTGTTTACCGCATTCTCAACAGATTATATATATTATGTTAACTGACCGAACGCGTGTACTAAACACACACACACATATATATACACACACATATATATATATATATATATATATGCACACATATATGTACTTTGAATACACAGGTATATGTGTATGTGTGTGTATAATCGAAGTACAACGCAGCGTGAAATAGCATTTATTCATTTGCGCCGCCCGCAGTCTTCAAACTGAAAAATTCATATTGATGGAATCGAGCGATTTCATCCGGAAATGGTTCCTTCCTCTCTTATTACGTACCTTGGATACGGAGCTCTCAATCTTGCTGAGTCCCTTGCTGAGGGTTGTGAAGGAGACGAGGGTGGAGTCCAGTGCTTTCCTGCGGAGGGGGGGGAGTAATGCATGAAGCTGTCAAAGTTATCACCGTGAACAGCATGCATGCATGCTTGTGCGCACGAAGATAGATGGGCGGCGCTTGTTTCCTTATGATGAGATGGCGCGGCATGCACCACCCCGGCCGTACGAGATCCTTCGTTCATTGGTAATTGGATATACTATATATGACGACAGCTTCTGAGTTGCTCCATTCTTCTCATTCGTATTCTTATTACAGGTCATCGTTCCGTGACATCACATAATTTCGCCAAATAACTAATAAAGTACAGCAGACTATTGGGTAATGCATGTGATTCACGCATCCGGGATCTCCGACTACTCATTATAAGGATGAAATTGTGTTACAACTTGCCAGCAGGTAGCGGCATGCATATATATGCAGTTATCTTTGTAGAATTGTTATACGTAGGCGTCTGTATGTGTGCAGTGCGTAAGTATATATATCTACCGTATGAAGCGAGGGCCGCCTAATAATGATTCCCACACGAAGAACCCAAAAGCCTGCCTTCTGGCTGCTTTGCTGTCGGTGTCCTTACCAGAAACTACATATCGCTTGCAGGGACTCGCGGTGAAGTCGGACCACCATTCTCTGCTTGCGCTGGTACTCCACATACCTACAACAAAGGAGGAAAGGAGAAGAGATAAGCAAATAATGATAAAGATAAATAATTTAAAGCTTTTGTAATGTTTATTCCAGGTTACCTGTGCACTGCTGCTTGTATGCATATGTATATTATATTATATATACACGTACGGCTGATGGCCTGCATACATTTTGTATATTATATAATAAATATATTTTGCGGCTGATGGGCCATTTAAGTCCATGCCTCAAAGTAAAATGGAAACATTTCCATTATATTAGGAACATCATATGCTTTTTATTTTTTGTTTTATTTTTTTTATTTTTCTTACATGCGTTTAATTTTCAGCCTCTTTAATAATTTGGCAAACTAACAATATAGATAGCTCTATAAAGTAGCACCGCCACTGCTTCATGATGACAGCTATAATTCAGACTTACATTTACCCTATATATCTTAAAGATTTAAACTATATCCCTTATTAAACTATATCCCTTATTAAACTATATCCCTTATAAACGTAATTCACAATGGTGTCCGTAAGCGAAATGCAAGTAGTTTTGTATGGAAGCGGTGGTAATGACATTACTTACGCGAGCAGATCCATATTCGTGCCCCCATTGGATTGCTTGCCTGCGGCGAGTTGCTGTAACAGGCATATACGATACAAGAGGAAGATAATCTGGGTAAGTGGTGGGACGGATTTACTCATGTATTAATATCATAATCTATCATCCATGCATCATTCCTTATACATGATGATTGATGAGCATTCATTATGATAATCATCTCCATAAATTGATAAGCCCACCCCTGCCTCTTGTTATGGCCATGCATATCGGCAAATTATTTCGTTCATTATGTCACTCGTGCGAGGACATACAGAGATATATTTACCGTCTAATCAATCAATACTTGAAGTTGCTTGCCATGAATATCGGTTGAGTTATTACTAGCCCGCGTTTGCAGCTGCCTTCTGCCGCAGCCATTTCGTGTTATTACATGTATGTGCGTACGTGGATAAAGTGCCCGCACGCACGGCATGTGATGCATGAAGCAGTACATAATCTACCGGCGAGCCTCAATGCCTTTGCTCATTATTACTTCCGCTCGGGTCTCAATCAAACCTTGGGTTTAAGCTTGCTTACCGAGGCCTGCTGATGCCGTACAAACATGATGAAGCGACACATAAAGTTTGGTTCCAGCTTACGTGCTTCCTGCAGCGGCCGATACAAAAAGCTCGTAAATATATGGGAGGACCTGCATAATCAAGATGTTCAATATACAGGTAGACATTTTGTATATGTTTATGTAAACGCGAGGTAGGGAATTTAATTCCTGAATATATAGAGAAGTGTGTTTAGAAACCCCAAATTGATGACCAGTAGTCTTGTCGTACAGTTCTGGAGCAGGAATCTGTCGTACATCCCCAAAACAACTCTGCCACCGCCGGCACCCTCACGACCGTAACCGCTACCCACGCCAACCTCACTATTGCTGCTGCTGTTGCCTCATTCACCCCAGCCGGTGCTTTCACCGGCTTTCCCCAATCACTGCCACCAGCAGCCAGCCGTATCGCCAGTTCGGCCTCCGCCCTCACGGCCTCCATCCGCCATGCACCCCGGTCACCGCGTCCACCTCTATTGTAGTAGTCGTAGACGTACGACACACACTATCACAATATAAGGTGCAAGAAGCACCCTGTCAACATCTCGAGAGGCCTTTGCGGCAATCAACTACTACATCTATCCTCGCTGGCCCCTCCACCGGTTGCCCGCCCCAACCACCGCCCCCACCCCTGCCTATGGCAATCCAATCCAACGAGCGTTACCCATTCATCAGTTAATGGCCAGGGGTACGTAGGTAACGGGCCAGTTACCGTGAAGCACAGTAACGACGAGAAAGGCTATTTGGCCAGTCAACCCACGCACATACTGTTGTATCATGCATGCATGGCCCCTCCGAAAAGGGCTCGCGAGTTAACGACAGATTAGGCAGCTTAATCGTATATCGTCATGATGCTACGCAAATAGTTACCGTCCTCCTGTTACCCCAGGTAGCTACCCCTCCTGTTACCTTCTGGTCTAACCTTATCCATCCCACGTACTCCCGCAGTTGCAGGGATCAAGTTATGCAGTAAGTAGCTGGCCCTGTTACCCCGCCCTACAACGTTTTCCCTTAAGTTAACCACCCAGGTTATCAAATGAGTTATTCGGTCTCTATCTTCATTCTGTCTGTATTACCCCAGATGTATTTTCACCCGCATACATCTACATACGCTGCTGACTATTACCTCAATGCGACGGCTTCCGCTCTGGCTGACACCCAACACGTCAATCATGAAGTTTCCGTGCAGCAGCACCATGTAGGCGCGGGTAGGAAACATCGCAAGTCCGGCCTGTCGGGGGCAAGTCATGTCGCTTAGCAAAAATGCGTAACTATAAAGATATCATCATGGACATTATTGCTACCGCTGTATATAGCTGGTCTAGTAATCGTTATTAGTTAGGTAGTTATTTAATTTTCGGTAGTTTTTTTGGATTATTTTAGGAAGTTGTTTTAGTTCAGCAGATTTCCTCTGTCGTACTGTCACCCCTATTACCGAGGTCCTAGTAGTGTAAGGCCCTCGGGAATTTTTGCCGTCGCCGCCAAAACATGACATCTTGTTTATGAAATCTTCTTTTATTTACCTGGTCTAGAACTCCTAGATGCTATCTTTTAGCTTAAATTGCTACTTTTCCTCCTTGGGTCAGTTCAGCAAACCTGTTGTCTGTCGTACTATCACCCCTGTTACCGAGTCCTAGTAGTGTAAGGCCCTCGGGAATTTTTGCCGTCGCCGGCAAAACGTAATTACTTGCTTTTGAATTCTGTTTTATTTACCTGATCTAGAACTCCTAGATGCTATCTCTTAGCTGTGATCTTTTTTCCCTCTTTTAGTCAGTTTACCAAGTTTTTGTCTGTCATACCTTCACATCTTTTAATGTAGATGAATTTTTAATTATGATGTTTTATTTATGTTCCCTTTGTATTTTACTTTAGCTATGTTACTCTGACGCTGATGCCAGACGAGGATATGTTGGGGAAGGGGACGGACAAGGCAAAGGCCATGATGAGGGACAGGAAAAGGGGAGGGATCTCAGAGAAACATTAGTCAGGACGGTGGCAGTGCAGGGAAGTGGGGTAGCAGACCCCACAACCTGCACGACCACCGTAACTTTCAGGGCCAGAACAGCAGTAGAAGCGGTAGCCCCATGGATATCTAAAAGTATGATTTGCTTGTATTGCGAACCTTTAGCAAATGAAATCATTGCCTCGTGATTGGAAAGCAATCGAGTTCGAATGCGGCGGATGCATCATCATCTGCTTACTCCTGCCTCCCCCCCATAATAAGCCCATACATCCTCCAGCTTCTACCTTTTAAACTTTATGCATGTATGGGTAGTGTTGTCGATCGTGCATGTTTACGTACCTGGATTACTTGACGGGCCTTGTGCACAGCTTCCGGGTCCAGATTATAGCGGTCTTTCCAAACCCGACAACACCTACACGAGTAGATAGATGTTATCCACATACACAGACAGCCACGCACGCACGAACGCACAAGTAGATAGGTAGTATCCTATCTATCTGCAAGTACCTAGCAGTTTCTACATGTGCCAAAATATATTTCTTCGTTCCTGCCCCTCGGTCATGCGCATTTTTCCACTATCTGTCTTAATAGGACGTATATAATTAAAAATTTTTCATGACTATATTTGGGTATTGTTGCCTTCCATACGTAACTTTATGGAAGTCCATATGGACTTTATGGATCCAACAAAAAATATGGAGGATGGCTTTTCCCAGAGTGTGCATGATACCTTGCTTTTTTGGAATAAGTGTAAGTGGAAAGCACTTCGACATTTATGATGAACATCGATGATCATGATGATGGATGATGATGATAAGCGAAAGAATATGTCATATATGTGTCACATATATATATATATATTGTTTTTTTTATAACTACGCGGATGTACGATACAAATGTATTTATACATGTACAACAGCAATTCATATAATTTGTTCTCGCTCGGTTGAATCCTGCCTGATGACACTACGTACTCTAAACACTCGCTCTATCTAGTTAATGCGTGCCGCCGGCTCAAGTGGCATACTGTATGTTGCTGGAGGGTACGTAGGCGTATGCATGTATACGTGTGTAGGATAGGGGGGTTTGGCTTCACCCGTGGCCACTACCTGGCAGTCCCTACCTTCCACAGTACTGTATTTCGGGGCACCCTTATCCATTCACCCACGCGGACTTCTCCGAAATCAGTGGTTTTCCCGGGTTCAGCACCCACCACGAGCATCTATCCAATGGCATGTATATCCATATGTCTGTTCAATCAACGCACGGTCATCGCGCACGCACGCACCTGGCAATGAGCTCCACATCCTGAGGGCCGTCAATGTTCTGACAGATTTCCTTCAAGGGTGCGTCGGGCTTGGCCAATCTGCATGCATAATTATTGGAAGACCATCAGCCGTTTCAGTCGCCTGTAAAAACTAGCCGCAACTAGCTTATTATATCGCAGCATTGATATTTAGCCTTGGCTGGGGCGCTTTGTAGAGCCAGCATCCCATATATATTAAGGCGCCATGAATGTTCTCAACAGCATACATAGAATACTACATACAGCGATTCCGAATACTACAACATTATTAGCAGGCAAACGCACGTGATTTCCCAGAGCATGCCAAATAATAATATTTATTATCAAGCAGCTGACCCTTACTTGCGAGCAACGAGAGGACATATATACTTCGTTACTACTGACAGGTATGTAGATGCACTCATGCAATCTCTATTGTCATCCTAATACTCACGCAATATACTCACGCTAATGCCTTCAGCGCCGTGTTTGTAAGGTATGAGATCATGCGCCAGGAAATCAGGGCCCCCATTAGGAAGGCTGGGGCGAGACCCGCCAGCATTACCCTGGTCAGGGTCTCTGACCACTCCTTTCTTTGGTGATCAGCAATGCCGGGGTGAAACACCAGCAGCATCAGAGTCGCTGCGCACCATACCATGGTGACAGAGACACCACCCTTAAGGTAGTTCATCCAGGCGACAAGGTGGGGATTCTGCAAGAACGAACACGCACGTACACACGCATGCATGCGTTGATGCGGGATTGGCAATATCGCTACAACCAACTAATCGTATTTCAATCAACACATGCATGTATAATCGCAGGCTGCGTGCACCGGTTGGACACATTTATATTTGTGGCCTATACATGTATTATATGTATATATATATGTGTGTGTGTGTGTGTGTGTGTATGTACATAAAAATGAAATTAGGTTTGGACACTGCAAGTGCGCTGTGCATATATGCATACGCTTAGTTGAAAATAAATAGATCAACTGTATTTATGTCCATGGTGATGCACATACACATATTTGCAGCATGCACGCCATGCATACATGCATACCCCTGGCAAAATCAAACAGGTTTTATGAACAGTAGCTATCTTATGTGCCCCGTGCATAAATTTACATGGTTCTCGAAGTGGTGCAATTGCCAGCTGAATTTGCTAACGGGCCTGATGCACTTATCTGAACAATCACGCACTACTAGCTACGTAACTGTATACCCCTCCCCACCTCCCTCTCTCCCTCCCTCCCACCAGCGGCCCCTCCCCGCCTCTCACCCATCGCAAATACTGCCACGCCAAAGCCAAAGATAGGACCAGGTGAAAGCAGGATGCAACACGTTGCCAGCCAATGACGACTTGCACAAGCGTCATTAACACCTGTATGCGTATTTCCGACGTCCGTCCATCCATCATTCATCGTCCATGCATTATTCATCACGCAACAAAATAAATGTCATCAGGCAGCAGGCGTCTGGATGAAGCAACGGGTCGAGATAGGTCTGTCTTAACACGCCCGGTGCCATCATAAGATGCCGCTGACGCCAGCAGGGTTGAAAGCAATTTTAATAATTAATCATTATGTAATGAAGGCAAGGTACGCGCGGAAAGGAAACCGACTTATTATGTACGTATAACGCAACCACATAAGCGGCTATCTCTATACTGCCGGAAGGATATTATATCCATACATGCAAGGCATATTATATATATGAGAGAGAGGCCATCGAGTATATATATATATGTATGTAGGGTTAAATAAAACCTAATATAAACCCTATATAAACCCTATAAACCCTATATATGTATGTATGTATATGTATATATATGTATATATATACCGCCCGGCGCGGTGCTGCTCTCAGTGCTGGCGACTATGCTGCGTGGGGGCACGCTGCTTGAGGCTGCGTGATAGTGCGCCCGCCCTACGGCTATTTAATTTAACGAGCACCAGCAGCTTCTAGCACCTGCATATTCCTGTCATACATCGATCGATGTCCTTCTGTTCTTGGGACCTCCTCCATGTGTGTGAAACACTTTATTACTTATATGCTTCACAATGGAATGATGACCAGATAAATCAACAACACCGATAAGAACAAACTCACCCTGATGAGAAACGCAATCATTTCGGGCCCACTGTGACCCAGGGCAGACGGTCGCTTAGACAGAGGATTCACCTCCACCTGCAATCACCAATCGAGCAAAATGTTAAGGTACCATAACATACATATACATAAGTGCGCCGGAAGAAATTGAAGAAGGCATTCTATTCCTCCAACTTTTCATGATGACTGGTCTGATGGTTAAGCCCGTGGCGAAGGCAATCATGCAGCAGGTCGTGATCGATTTAAGTAGTTGCCAACTAAGCCAGCAAGCGCAAGGTGGTATATCTGCATGCATGTGGTTGGTTGCGGCTGGCTGGGTGAGCACGCAAGCACCTACCCCAATAATCGCAAGGTAAGGGCACACAGCAAAGTGCAACGAAAGCTTCACGCATGCATACAAAGAATAAAGTCTCCAGAATATGAAACGAAGCCAGACCTCCGTACAATCCGGCCAGCAGCAGGGCTCCCGGGCAAAGTGTAGATAGTATGCATGGAAACTAAAACACATGTACATACGTGTGTATAACCGGCTGGCGCGCATAGTTCGTCGTGTCTATATATCCTATTGCTTAATCTGAATGCATGCACCCGCTAATTAGCACCTGAGCCATGATGGAAACGAGGGAAAGGATGACAAAGAGTATGAGCGCCAAGCCGGACACCACGGCGTGCATCACGTGCGGTGACTTCACGCAACCTGGCAACAAGCACATACGCACATATGGCATACATAGAATGGTGGGGGTAGGCGGCACGCAGTAATTAGAGCATGCAGCCGTATAATGGATTAGGATAAGTCAGCAGGGACTTGGCTCTCATATGTTGGACGTAACGAGCTGCTGTTGATGAAGGACGTACACCATCCATAACAAGGCTCAAGTTCAGGGCTAAATGTACCTTTATAATGCACAAACGCAAGGTCGGTCGCTCGTCTATTTGTATTATTATGTATTCAGCTGCTATAAAACAATAGCAATAATTAATGCTACGTACGTCAATAATAATGTTAACTTACTGTATTTGGGTAACATGTCGAAATGCAGATGTGGCTTTTCTGGGCCTGTGAAGCGGCAATTAATGCCCAGCTGCGCGCGGGGTGAATATGGCAGGTAGAGGAGATAGAGTGCATAAAGAGCCACGCTACTGATTCTTTCACCACCAACAGACATTATTATTACCCACTAGCGAGAATTATAATCAGAAAAACGTCAATATCTGGATGTTATGATAATTTCAGCTATACCTTCCAACCAAAGTGAGCAGTACCACTGCTTGAAAGAAGATGCAGCGCCATGCAATGCAATTCTGTTCGGACGCGGTGCTACGGGGCTGTGCTGGCTGACAGCGTTGCTGCTGTATGTACTGAGTGTCATCAAAATTTCCCCGAACGGTTGAATTAAGGGATTTCAAGATTGATCTTGATAGTACGTATCGAATGAATTGCACATACAGTTACATGTTACATGTATATGTACTATTAATAAGACAAGACCGATTCAAGGCAGGTTCCAGGTAGGGCCACGCATGCGCGCGCGCTTCTGTACGTACGTACCTGGAGGACATTCAGCGAAGTGATGTCAAAGGCATGAAGAAAGACTGCGTTAAAAAACCGCAGGGCCTGTGGTGCACGGCGTACATACGGTGCGTGCAATGAACATGGAACTGCACGCAGCTAGTCAACCAAATGTTTTGCAGTTCGTATCGTTGACGTATGTATGTAGTTGAAGTATTTGAACCTTCTTGCTTACAAAATCACAACAAGCCAGCCTGCTTCTTGTGCATGCACGATTGACGGGGTGTATGTTACACTGTGGGCGACTCTCTCGCCCTGCAAAGACGAGCACCGGGGGTCCTGACCGTATAATATAATATATATATATATATATATATATATATATATATATATATATATATATATATATATAGAGAGAGAGAGAGAGAGAGAGAGAGAGAGAGAGAGAGACCGAAATAATCACCCTTACCTGAGTTTTCGCCGGCTTCCTTTCGTCATACATAACAAAATTTAAATTATCCTTATCAAATACTTAGAAATATGTGGTATATATATATATATATATATATATATATATATATATATATACGTATCGCGTGCCGGCATGCGTGGTATGCAACTACTAACCATTCAGTAGGCACAGTACGTATTAACGGCGGTGCCGTACGTTCACGCACTCACGCATATACACAGAAGCACAAACACACACTCGCCTGTCGTGCCGTTCAGTACAGCTGTACATACCTTGACTGGCCATACCACCGGAAACTTCTGCTCCTTAAAGCACCAGGCCACCCAGACGCACAACCCACAGTTGAACACAAGCATCGCGGCCATGGTATAAAGCACTGCCAGGTAGGCGTTATAACCCTGTAGGCGCGCATCATAATGAATCAGCTCGCTATTTACTTTGAATGGGTCGCATCCATCAGTCCATCTGCTGTCCCGCCCACCCAGTAACTTATTAGTTAATAAGCAAGCGATGGATGCACGAGCGGAAAGCCACGTACCTAGAACGTACCTAGTTGTCACGAATGAATGTATGGGCAGCGCATTACGGTACCTCATACATATTTACGGCGTGCACACACGAGGCGCCAGGCATTATCAGACGTAATAAGGCTTACGTGCGTGCGTGCCTGGTTGACACTAAAGTACGTAGGTTGGATGGGCGGGTGTATGGATGCCCACTACGTACTCCAATATTCAAAGCAAAGACGGGGGGAATCAAGCAGTCCGAGCAACCCGCCATCTGCTTACCACTTTCACAAGCCACTCGAAATCGAGGATGCTCACGACTCTCCATCCGCTGTGTGCAGAGCAGCAGAACTTAGTTGTGTTTGTTAGATTATCTTTAGCACGACTAACCGAGCGAGCCGATCGAATGATCTTGCTCTCGACCATCAGTCCATCCACAATGGCATGCCCCTACCGTGGCTGGTTTCGTGAACGCGGGTTCACGAACAACAACAAACTAATAACGCTCCGATATAATATACATACATATATATTCATTCATATGCATAAACAATAAGTATTTATACGAAGACGTCCGTTTTATTATTAGCTGTTGAGCTTCTTGCACATACATATACACATACAGGCGCACGCATACGCACGGCTTATCATTATTATTAGCGTCCATGCTGCATCATGATGATGCCCTTCATAAGCAAGCAAAGGACTCGCTCGAGAATAATTATAATAGTTGTTGAGGTAATAAGCACGCATATATAGATGTGTGTGTGTGTGCTATTACGGCGAGAGCGCTTGCATTTTTAAACAATAACGACAAATCAGGAATCTTAACCATTGTCGGGTACTTAGAGCAATGGTTTAAAATTGCTGTGTGCGTGGTCATCAGCATGATACTACATACACATATTATATATTTGATCTGCTGCGCCACGACCTGGATTACTGTATGATGACCCATGCATGCATGGAGCTTTATTTGCCATGGCGGCTGAGTATCCTTTCGTTCCCTTGATCCTCTTTCTGGCAACGTTTCCCTATATATGGGAATCGTAAGTTTTTGTAATTGTATAGCATGCAGTTTGCACTGTCTCTTCTTACATGCTGTGAGGGTTCATGTCCCAGGGTTGCTTTGCCGGGTCGATAATTGTGGTGTATAGCTGCCAGCCACCCAACAGTATCTGCAGCAGAGACCATCGTATGCGTATACGAGCTTCGGTGTCCTCCTTCCTGAAGAACATCAATAACCATACATACATGCAGACAAACAATTCGCCCATGCATGAGAGCGACGGAAGTCCTCCATTCATTCACAAGATAGATAGATGGCACGCAAGGCAGGGGTCATCCGTTCCTAATAAGGCCATACATCGATATCAGGTCCTATCAATTCATACTTGATTATGCGGACTAGCTACCCACTCACCGCAGGGTGAAAAGGACGGCGAAAACGCCATCCTGCACGCCAGCAACGTTAGATAGGCAGGACGGAATCCAATTTGACTTTCGACAAACGTTTTCGGTCGGTAGCAAGTGCAGCAGATGCAGCAGCAGTACCCATGCCTGTGTATCCATCTAACGTTTATATGCAGACAGATGCTTACTTCGCTCGGGTGATAAAGGCGCCAAGATTGGTTATTGCATCTATGAACATATATACAAATACTTAGGTACGGTATATATATATATATATAATATGTACTTTAAGTCCATGTACTTTTCAGACGGACCGGCAAGTCCATTTAATATGGCAAGGTTTCCCCGGGGCCACTACACCTACAATAAGTTCGTGCGTGTGGAGGAGTATAGGAGGCGGGGGTCGGCTGTTCAGCTCCTTTGCATTGTGCAAAAAAACTTAATATATGTATATATATGATAGTACGTTGATAGTGATAAGCAGCGCAATAGTAATTATAATACGAATGCATTGATAAAATTTTATTAAGCCCTATGTAACCCGTTAGTTGACTGTGTGCACGCATTCCTTCCAGGACAAATAAAGCGACGCCCGTCACTCTGGATCTGCCCTCACTCATCGCATGCAACTGCTGTGCCTTCAAGATCTTGAGCGCAGATGCATGTGATGAGTGCCGGTCTATGCACCACGGATCAGGCCCCTGCCTCACATACGCTTAGCAGCATGTATGCAATAGGCATGGGTACGGCCCTAATTGCTCGAGGCAGTGTTCTGTGGCTCGCCCAGATTGATGTTGCCAGCAGAGGGATATAGCATAACTTCATCTACACACACATTGAATGCATTTATTTATTAGCTTTTTGGAGGCATGTATAATTTGATATATCATCAACTCGGTGTCTAATTCATTTGATTTGCGTCATTCAATCGACCCTTTCATCAATCGTCGTGCTTAAGGATTTCCAGCCAGTCACGCACGTACGACTCTAGCTCTGCATCCAACGTCGTATTATTACCCGTTTGCACTCAAAGTATGTGATCATCCGTGAAATCATGAAGCTGGCCATTACGGGTATTCACATGGAAGTGTTCTACTTCATTATTTGATGTTAGCATACGTGCTTGCTGCATGCATGTACATATGTATGTGTTCACCACCAGACGTACCTCAAGTGAAGACCGCCTGTCGAATAGGTCCTCACTCTGACCATCCGGATTGACATGGTCATGCCTGCGGGTGGACACGTAATGTATAGTAACAAGGCAATAATGCCATTTTGATTCATTAATCCTGATCAAGCAACAATGCCAAATAAACCTTCTGCTCAAGCAATTTTGTATGTGCTACTGTCCATAACATACAAATGAAACGCCAATGAGACTTGCTGTATCATGCCATTCATAATAAGCAACGGGCTCGCAAGTGAATGACAGATGATCGCTTATTGGTTATCATGATACTATATTTATTCCCCCCTTAGCAGGCAGGAAGCGTCCGCGCACCCAGTCAGATAGACAGACTTAATCAGTTGAATTATTGGAAGTTTGTCTTACGGCCTTATCTTAGGGCTGGCTAACTCCTAAGTATCCACTCTGAGGTGGAGAGTTAGAGAGGAAAAATCAACAGCTCACTTCAACGCCAGAATGGGAAATTGTACTCAGGAGGTTAGGTCTCGATGTCACTATGTTGTATCCTGCCCTAAGTAACGGCTCGCCAGCCATTGAACAGATTAGACATATTTATTGTGTATCACATTCGTATTATATAATATAAATATAAATGTATATATATACGTATTCGCAAAGGAGATCAGCTCATCAGCCCTGTATATCTTTCTACATAGATAGACAATCAATAGATGAACTGAATGAAACTGACAATGATTATTGCTTAGTATGCATGGTACGGCGGGCATAGCCGTACAAGTCTGATGTAAATAGTATGTACATACATAGGCAGTGCGTGCACACACATACCCGTCACCGGGGGCAGGTCTCGACGGAAAGATCAATAATTAAGATAATCAAAGATTTATTCGTGAAAAGTTCAGCTGTTGTGCTGTCGTGTGTGTATGTGCGCCCGTGGATAGATAGGTGAGGCAGATAGATAGGCAGCTATATATCTGTTCATCCTCGCTATCTATCTATCTATCGATATCAACTAATTCATTTGCATGAGAGATACATAACAACGAAGCATGTGCCTGTTGCACTTCGCTTAGCTGTAAAAATAAATGCTATCTGGATAGTTAATAATGCATGCAGGACTCCACAAAACTCTGTCTATAGAAGATTTATTTCTGGTTCAGTCATTTTTACACACATATATACGTACGCACCGTGCTCGTCTTGATACAGACGTCCGAGATGATGCGACGCTTCCCGCATAGCTGGAGGCCCCAGACACGGACTCCGCCATCTTCTGTCTTAGCACCTACCTCCAACAGCAACACCGGGGCTTAATTCCGTGTTGCCTGATGCCTATTGCGCTAATGGCTAAATCACTGATGAGCGAGAGCACGGATTCGGCGTAATAACAACCGTCACCCAGCGGCTTTTAGAAGCCACGACGGCAAATAGTTGGACGTCCCTGATATGGCAGATGTATGCATATATTATATTATTTTGCCTAAAAGTATTGTGATTTTCCTGGCGATTTTTTTAGTGAATGAAACTAAGAACTTTATAGGTCAGCAGAAGCAACGGATAATCTTTACATAATCCATATTGTAGAGAGCTGAGCGTGTGAATGACGCAAGCTCTCGTGGCTGGCTTCTCAATCAGCAGGAGAAGCAAGATCGATCAAAGCGGACGCACGAACGAACGGCGCTCGTATAAACTATATTCCTGTACCTCCTGAACATGTACATGAACCGACATAATGCACAGTTATGTTTCTAGCACCATCATCTTAAAACGTTATAATGACGTGACTCATTTATTGGCTTGCTTCTTTTGCGAGGACATCTAACTTCAGATAGAGGTAGATAGCTAGTGTGCAACTAACGTCGTTCGCCCGACGGCGGGTCCGTCCAAACCCTACTGATTCCTGCCCTTTACTTTTAATCGTGTTCGGATGGATACAGTTGAATAAGCGATATGCTTCCTTGCTAATGGTCGACCTGGTGAATGTTTGTATGTCGCCAATGAGCATGCTTGTCGGTGTATGTCGTCGTTGATTTCGGTTCATTAAGCTTCTGCACCAGATGATATTATATATATAATGTTTTATCATTCTGTATGTCTTCATATTATCATTAATGTTTGTGGATTAAGGGGCTTTCATTTGCTGATGTTGTCGAAGCATTCCAAGTTGTCGGCAGCAGCAGCATCTAGATAGTCGTTTCTGTGTGGCTTGTGATAGACACATTACAGTCAAATATACTCATTGTTACCATTTATGCCGCGCGTACGTACATATTTAAAGTTTCGCGGAGTATGCACGCAGATAGACCGTTTCGTATTAATGTCGTATGTATGTCGATCGGCCGCATCCAATTGATGACGAGCGAAGACTCAGCTAGGTAGGTCTTATGACTCTTCGCTCAATACATCAAGCATGCACGAGTTAATAAATGGATGTCGAAAGAAGTATATTGTTGGAAACCCGTAAGTGCAAAGAGGCACACCTATGGCGCTTGGATGCGTTAATTGGAGATGACGACGCTTGATTGTCTTGTCTTTTCATCTTTATCCGACTTATCTTCAAGGGATACAAGAGACACTTACAACTGACGTGTTTGACGTGCTTTTCATTTTAAGAATGACAAATAGATTATGAAATATACAGTAATAAAGATGTGTAAAAATATTTTTTTCGCTCACTTGCAATCTACTTCGTACAGGGAAACTATCATTCGTCATCAGTTCATCAAGAACATTCATTTTCTTTTGCCGTAACGAGTTTAAGACGGACACAAATGTCCGTAACATGCAGTTTTCTTTCTTTAAATAGTATGCCCACCGGATTAATAAATAAATACAATAATATTTCATGGAAACATCTATAAGAACGCATATGGAAGGCCAGGATACCCATACCTTTAAGTATAGCAATAATATGTATAAGATATTTCTTATACGATTACTAGACATCATAGATCATTCATTGCTACCGCTTTAATTAGCGGTAGCAATAACATCTCCTTATGGCTATAAAGGCTGCATGCCAATTTTTCCTCACCAGCTGCGTATAAGTTATTAGCAGAATGAGAAATAAATTGAGCTGAAATTTTTAGTATACTGGTTTATTTAATATATTTATGATGGTTACTTAAGGATAAAATAAATTAAGTTATAATAAATCTGTGAAGGCACCCAACTAACATACAACCACCACTTCCCGGGCTGACCATTATTATTAATGACAATCAACGACTGGCCACGCATCCGTTCCATAGTCGCTAGTTTTGCATTATTTTCACAGTTGTTTCTGTTATTGCATTAAAATTGCATTGGTGAGGCTTTCCTTGCAGTCCCGCATGTAATGTTCAGGCTTTCCACATAATGGCCCGCATGCAACACTTGGCTTGCCAGTAGATCTGACACTGCTCCCCGAACCGCAGCCAGATAAATTGACGTTGGTGCCATGCACCCCGGTGCTAATAAATAAACACTAATTTCCTTCCTTGGATGTCATCTTCAGCCACCTCATCATGTGCCATAAGATGTGTTGTATTACGCTCCTTGCTAAGTAGCCCCTTGGCTACATCCTCTATGTGCAAATGTAGAGGCTAAGGGTTGCATGCATGCCCTAGTGCAACCGTGACACTGTCACTGATAGATTCAATTGAGTTCGGTTTCACTGGTTGATCCTGCTGTGCATTTCCGTAATTTCCCTGTTTTCTCTTCCTTATAGCTCTTTATGGTGGCCTGCTGCTGTATGTAGTGAGCTCTGAGTACCTACATATATATGCTCTGCTCTTTCTATCAACCGGTAGTTATCATTACCACTAGTTGGGGGTGATGCAACAAGATGGGCCATGACCTGTTGGAAGTCCAGCTCTCCCTCTCACATCGTGTGTAGTAGTTGATGAGTGCCAACTAAAAACTCTCTCGAGATGCTGAGATAATGCTTTATGCACCTCAGCAGATTATGTTGAAGACCTATAATCATAAGATCGACATTAGGAAATGGGTGAAAGATGCCTATCTCCACGGCTTGTGTTATCTGGGGCTCATAACCTGTTTGTTGAGAAGTGGGGTACCAGGCATATTGGAGCCTGGCCACAGCACAAGAAAGTATAACTTACATAGTATTTGATTGTCCAACAAAGGAATAAACTGGTATGCCACGAAATGGGCATAAATGGTCTAGTGTTAGTAATACTGGTCAGACTGCTGGCGAGCAAAGGTTCACAGAATAGTATAAACAAGTCGGTAAGCGAACCCAGATCGATAGTTGACACCAAATAATATACAATAATAGGACGTATCATCCTATCTCAATAAGCCATAGCTATGAATGCACAATTACCTGCAGGTAGACAACACCGCCAGCTCCCAGAAGCAGCATGACCAAGTACAGTATAAATGCTGCAAGGATATCGAAATAACCCTGCCTAGATAGAACGGACTATCTGAACCCTTGCTTGGAGATATTCATCGTTTTATAATAACACAGGCGCATGCAACAGTGCGTAGCATGTAGACCGGAGCAGATCAGCGTTACATTATTAGCGCGTGGCCCTTCTGCACCCACCACAATTCCAGGTCAATGAAGGTCAGGTCAATGAACCAACTGACGTCCACAACGTCATACACACGTAATTAGTTCACTAGTTCATACATAGTCCACCTGCTTTCATCAGTGACTAGCTATACATACATAGCTTCAGCAGAATTGATCCCAGCTGTGAGCGGGTTAAAAATCCCTCCATCAGTAAAGGGTGGGTGTGCCTCCATGTTGATGGACGGTAACAGACCCGATTGAACTGACGATTGAACTGACGATTGCTTGAACTGACGATTGAACCGAAGAACTAACTAACCAGGAGAGGAGTGGAGATGAGGCCGGCCAATCTCCAGATGCCCAGAATAAGCCGCATCGCCATTGATCCGGCCAATAAATTTCACAGGATGCTGATGGTAGGAGCCACAACCCGTAAAATCACGGATTTCGGAGAAGTCAGCGGATGAGGGTGAATGCATGAGCGAGGATGCCCTAAAATACAGTACTGGGGAAGGTAGGGATCGATTGCCAGGTAGTGGCCACGGTGAAGCCAAAAAACCCCTCCTATCCCGCACGCACAAGATATACCATTTGCATTTCAATTAATCGATTAACATTTGTTAGTAACATACAAGCAATCAAGGTCACGCGCCTGTAATATTTAGGAACATGATTGCTTGTTCGACCGGTTGGTGGGTATGTAAAACGATATAAAAAACATTCGCATTATTTATAAGACTCTTAAAAACAAATTAGGGCTTCCACCACGCCGTCCGCATCGATTTGGACACACACGCAAAACCTAGCTACATACGTACATAGCAACAAACATTCGCAGCAGCAGGAAATGGTGCATCCCGTATGTCTGCTATCTGCAATCAACTTGTAGTTAGATAAAAAATTGTCCTCATAGGTGCACATGCCGGCCCGCGTTGCAGCGGGCAGGAGCAGCTGCAACATTGATGGGTTATTGGGACCCTTCAACATCTCAGCTTTGGACAGCATGCATGTAGACATATAGCGTGTAACACCCCTTAAATATAGCGATGCGTGCGTATCTACTGCTGATAGACAGATGTAGATGATGAGGAAGCATGGCCGTACGTAAAACAACATTTAATTCCTTAAATTTCCATTATGCCCGGAGGATATAGAGATAGTCCTACGCAATTAAATCATCCCGCCTATCTACAGTATTCAAGGCCGCGAATGAAGTCAAGGCAGGTACACGCAAGCGATCGAGGCCAGCAAGGCACAGCAAAACACATACGTTAGGTATGTATGCCTGCTGCCTTTGACACATAAATTGCATAATCTCATCTCGGTGTATCATCACACATCAATTCGTTCTCCAATCAAGTCATAAACTCGTTACCACTCAACGAGCCTTTCAAGCATGTCTATCTGGCCAGCAGATGCATAACGGCGCGCATACATACACTCGAGTGAAATACGCACGCAGCGGTAGGAATAATAGGAAGGAAGGCATTGCTACCTTGCTTTTCCAGCTGCTGAATTCAAGCTTTCGGCGATGCGTGACCGACATAGACAGAATGAAAGGATCACAAATCAAACCTAGGCGAACGCCGTAATACATATATAATAATCATGACGTAATGCTTCTTGCATATGTAATATATTAATATATACATATGGTTCGAAGTTGAATTGGAATCCATTATTTGCGATTACGTTTTGCGCCACGCACACACAAACATGCGCTATATATCACTCAGGATTTTAACGGAACATGGCAGGTCGATGTATTCGTTTTTTGTGTCGTCATCGTGCGTGTTCCGGTCGTTCGCCTGCTGCTGCCCCGTGCAGCCCGCACAGCAGCCGTGCACAGCAGCCGTGCGTGCACAGCAGAGACAGATGAAGAAAACTTAGGATTTAGAGATACTGCGCGCAGGCAAGATTCATGCACTTAGTAATTCTTAGATAGATAATAATAAAGCCGCCGTACGCACCGACGTGCGTATGCAAATCAGCCGTTAAGAATGATAAAAGCGTGCATAAGTACGCTGTGCAAGTAGTAGCAACTCCATGCATCGCTACGCACCATCTCTCCATACATCATACGTATTGCTCTTCTCAGCTATCTCAGCCTCTGCACCTACACACACACACACACACACACACACACATATATATATATATATATTGTGTGTGTATGCAGATTACGCCAATGACCATTTCCTTCCTATATACAAGTATAATGCATCCGTCGTGCATCCCGCCTCGTTCCAACGCCGCCAGGATAGGAGAGCCCTGAGTTGACTGCACAGTTGTGTGCGTGCTTGAACTGCTGGTTCATCGGTGTATCAAATAACTGTCATCAGCGCTGCGTGCAAGGAACGAGCGAAGGACTACACGAAGCGTAGGATATGTATGCGGCGTATAAGAGATAGGGTGATGCTGCTACGTAGCCCCTGCACTGCAGATAAAAGCCACGTCGACATGTATACGTATACGTATCAGATGTTGAAGTAAGCGCCACATAGATGATGATGCATGATGAGCGAGCGGCACGTGCATGCCGATCGACAGGCAGCAGGTAGGGCGACGGGCTCCACGACGGTGCATCAAAGTCCTCTCCTACCGCTGTGAACGCTGCTGTTATTCTGCCCCTTCACCAGCTGCGAACTTGCGGCCCTGCGCATCAGCAGTTGAAGAAAACCACAGAAAATACAATCAACGCATTGAGGTAAGTACTGGCTGCCGCTTGGGTTTCATTGGGACTATGAGGACATGTGTGTGCAATCAACGATTGATTGATAGCATTTTCGGTTTTTGTGAAAGGACATTTGTCTCGGCAAAACACAACACAACATAACATAGATATAATACGTGCTCACACAGGTTACGTACTTTATTATGCTCTTCCATTTGGTAACTGCATCTGCGGTCGCATCCGCGAGGCCTGCATGCACCCCATGCAGTGGCACGTAGTTAGGAAGGGATTATTTATTGATGTGCACACACACACACGTAATTAACATGACACATACGTGTCTGATTAATTAGTCTTAGGGTTTAGGGTTTAGGTTTAGGCTATTTAGGGTTTATATTTAAAAACCCTAAAACCCTAAGTGTCTGATTAGTTTCGTTAGGCGAGATTCGAAAAATTCGTTAGGTAGTCATGCAAGCGAGGAGGCAAGGTCGGGAAGGGTCTAGTGTAAACAAATTTTATAAATATACACAGCAGATGTGCACACACACACATATGTAATATGCATATATTCAACAGTGCATATACCATCTATATAAACACACACATATATAAATCAGACAAAGCCACGTACCCCTCCTCTGCGCTGTGGCTCGATCCGGTCAGGGCCCCCGGTGCTCGTCTTTGCAGGGCGAGTCACCCACAGTGTAACACCACATACATATAAATCTTGCTTCATCCCCCTACGTAGCTAGGCATCATCATTCATATAGACTTGCGTGCACCTTCTGGTCTTCTGACCTTTCATTCTCCTACTCCTATGTTCACCACCAGCAGCGAGCTGTAGCCAAAACACCTATATATGCCTTGGACTGTCAATCAAGAACCTTGAATGGTATAATGGCATAACATGGCATAAGTAAAACAAGCCACTCACTATTTATCCCAGTCTCGCCTCCACCGTGTTGATTGGCCTTCATACTACCGGCTGGCGGCCCGATGCTGCTGCCCGCTCCCACCAACGGAGTGCCGCCACCATTACCAACCGCACCAAGAGCCCTGGCCACAAGTCTCTCCACGTCCAACTCCAGTGGCAGCTGACTCATCAATTCCGCCACACGTCGCCGCTGGTGAGCCATATAAGATGTGCGTGCAAGATCAGGGAAGATAATACAAAACCAAAAACGATAAGCACGCATAATTTAAATGCTCATATTTTGATACGCAAATCTGTACATACCGGCCCTTGAACTAACATGGCCGTCAAGCGCTTCATATACGTTCTTTCCTTTAGTTGCAGTTAACGAAGAACCGAAGCAAGTAGGGACTTCAGTGCGCCAGCGTCCTTTTCTCAACGATGGACAAAGCAGAGACACATACATTCGTTTGCCCGTCCCGTCCAAATATAATGATTGTGCGTTAGGGCCAGCGTAGGTGATTGGGCCCGCCCATGCATGAAGTTTATGCATGCATGGTGATGAACGTTCGTTGGGGCAAGCTGCTTCTTTACTTGCTTGCGCTTACCTCACGAGAAATCCGTTTTAGGAGCGGATTCAGGAGAAAGATAAGAAAGCTGGAGAAGATGACCCAAAACATGATAAGAAGGATCACGTGAAGGACTAGTAGATCTGCGCATCCAGGTTGCAGCATGCAGGTAGATAGATGGAGAGGTGATTCAACATTGCAAACGGCAACGGCAATATGACATTCACGCAATCAGTAAAGAGGGGCCTCCGATATCATCATGATATGAAAGAACACAGATGGCTTACTAGAAAAGCTTTTTGGACTTGCTACCCTTCCTACCGCACTTGCTGTTAAGAAGTAGTGCAATTGGCATACCCCTTGCTTGCTTGTGAGGCAACTTGAAATATATATTATATATTTTTACATTTATAGGATCAGCCATGCCATATATCCCATAACATCCTCTGATGATGTTATATATATATATATATATATATAACAACACTACAACACATTCGACATGGCTGCCACTGGCATGCATTTCGGTATCCTCCATGCTGTTGCTCATGATACCCTTCTCTATCTCCGTACTATGCATCTTGCTTCCCAAAACACTACTATCACAGTTAGCTGCTTCACGGAGTCACCTAGGTATAAGTTGACTGCTGTGTCACAATAAACGTGATTCAGTTTTCATATTAGCTCCGAATATGTGATATTTGCAGTGCCGTGTACCTGTTTCACCTCCAAAATTGCTGCATCAGCTAAGAAAAAATCACAGACGTCTTCTGGGATTCTCGGCTTGTGAAACAGGGTACGTTTGTGAAGGGTGCATCATCGCACGGTGTTGCACAAGAGCACAAATAATAGCCCCCATTTTTATATACCAAAATTTGCTGCAGATTGGCGGCAGCATGCCTTAATTGACTTGCGCACTACGTGTACGGCAGAAGATGAAGTGTGTCCCTTAGTTGGCACAGTGAATTTTGGTCTCTAGAGACGACCAACCTCAATATGCAGCTAAGTTAAGCGTTTTCCATGATTTCTAATCTGTCACACCTTTCCTTGCAAAATATATGCTAAATGCTAACTAGTAATAATAATAACCGTTCTACTTCCAAATGTCGTTTCTGTTATGCGTTTTTAGAATGTTTTCACTTGTGTCAGCTCACCGGTTCTTTCTTATTTGCTTTTAATTTGCTGGGAACTTCCATGAGTTTATTTTATCCTGACCTGGCCATATATATGAGAGGATAAACGAGCTATCAATGTGCTATTTATTGTTCATGAAATTTAACTAATAATTATGGTAGCTTCAGGGACATACTGCTGGGATATACCAGCAGTTAATAACTTACCATCGAACAGCGTCATGATGATGTGCAGATGTGCATTCTGGATCTCGACAGTGCCGTCCATGAGGTCCTGTGTAGGAAGAATACCATCCATTCACCCAAAGCCACCAGCAGAACGTCCATCTTTCTTAAAGTGAGGAAATGAAGTGGTGACATTTAACGCAGAGTTGCATCCTGCTAATTATTTAAATATCACCCAGGCCGATCTCTAATAATTGTTATCATTATACAGCATTCCACCAATAATTTATATACAATTAGCATCTATCAGCTATCGACCATCAACCAACAACACAGTCTCCACCGATGGTGATGGTGACCACAACCCCGCCCCCCATATCCCATGTCAGGTGTAATCAGGAAGGAGAATTAAAAGGAACCCGAAACTCAACATGTGTCTAAACTATTATTGCGTGTGAAGCCGCACATTCTGGCTACAAGTGGCAGCGCCACACATCCAAACATTCCACGCAAATAAAGGATATAGCTTCAAAAGCTCAAAGCAAAGACTAATGTTCTTTACATATATTAACTAAGTGATCGTACGTACGCACGATCACCGACCTACAGCACAAATTATAGCACGGTAATACAAAATTCCGAATTTCCGTATCCTCCCTCCATGTTTATTCCAGCTGACCCTGTTAGTTAATGCTAGCAGTGATGTGGTAATGACATATATACAGGTCCCACCATTCTGCGTGCGCACCTTTGTGCCCACGTTGTAAACGAAATCCAAGTTTACTGCAAGCAGGCAAACACAAAATTGGATTACGGCAAACATACATCAATTTTTCGTCAGGTAGACGGAGGTGCGTGCAATGAACAACTACTGCTAGAGTGACCAATCACGCAATGCAATGAAGGCAGGATGGCCTTGTTAGGTTATTTTCTTCCCTTACCATCATCCAGCCCGGGAATAACCGGGACCTTAGAAGAACCCATGGCATTAACGTGCATCATGAACTGTTGCATCATGCTGTCAAGTCCCGCACGGATGATCAGGTAGAAGCGATACTCTGGTCCAGGGCAGGGTCCGGATTCCTGCGCGTCACCAGGCATGATTGAGCACGACGACCCGCCGTGGTGTTGTATTACGGTACCGGCCTTAGCTCCTTGCTAAGTAGCTCCTTGGCTACACCCTCTATGTGCAAATGTAGAGGCTAAGGGTTGCATGCGTGCCCTAATGCAACCGTGACACTGTCACTGATAGATTCAATTGAGTTCGAATTCACTGGTTGATCCTGCTGTGTATTTCCATAATGCATAGCCCTGTTTTCTCTTCCTTATAGCTCTTTATGGTGGCCTGCTGCTGTATGTAGTGAGCTCTGAGTACTTACATATATATGTTCTGCTCTTTCTATCAACCGGTAGTTATCATTACCACTAGTTGATGGTAGTTATCTAACTGGTAGTTATCATTACCACTAGGTGATACAACTATCTAACACGCCGTATGTAAGTGCCAGAGGACAATCTTCATTTTGGCTGGGTCTGCTGGACGTGGCGTGGAGTGTAAGAGAGGATCTGCTATCCTTGTTTGCATCCTACATCTGCGAGGCGGATGTATACAAGACAACGTCAGACAAATGTAATCTCCTAACAACAGATGTCTCTTTCAGCGTACATTTGTACAAGCTTAATGCTGCAATATTATGGGGTGTTACATTGTGGGCGACTCGCCCTGCAAACATGAGCACCGGGGATCCTGACCGGACCAAGCCACAGCACAGGGGAGGGGCACAAGGCTTTGTCTTTGATATGTACATATTCCATGGTTTCTGTGTATGTATGTATGATCCTTCTGTAGAATTCAACTTCTCTATGAACCCGCAATGCATGAAGATTCCATTCCCTGGTTGGCCTAGACAGCTACCTACAGTCGTCTCCTACCCGGACACGAGCATATGCAAGACTTCTCCCGCAGTTGCATTATTAGCAACAGGAAAGCGAATCGAGACTCTCTTGGCTGTCGCTGATGGCGTTGTGCGTGCGTGCGTGGTAACCGATGACTCCATACGTGCACGTAGGTATGGAGGCTTACCGGTAAACGATGACATTGACCATTGCCGTAGAAAATGTCTGAGAGAACTCCTGATGATGACGCTAAACCCTTCTTCACCAGTGGAAACCGCTCCGTGCTGGGACCTGAGTAGGAAGGCGTGTATAATGAGCTGGCGTGATGAATATGCACGAATGAACTCAAGCACGTGCACAACTCAAAACATTTGCAGCTTCATTCCGTTCGGCGACATACGCCAACTCATTACAAATCATCACTATCTAATTTTACTATCAAAATGGACAGTACCACCAGCGAACATGCAAAGCATGGCTGGTAACCCGCCCTGAACCCCTTTGCTTATATATCGATCTATGCTGTAGCAGTAGGTAGATAGGCTGGGCGCAGGAAAACTCCTATTTACATCTCCTAAATTATGTCGTATTGCATGCCGTGGTATTGCCGTTTAGAGCGAGGATGGTGTTGCGGCGCCGTCTGATCACACCATACCAATGGCTTTATACGCATCATCCCCCAGCTGTAGCGTGTACCAGGCGTCCTGCACCACCTTCCACACAGCCGCAACAGCAGCACGGGCCTCGGGGAGCTTCGCGGGATTCACAACTGCAGCCAGCTCCTGCATTCAGGGCCCCCGACACACATCTGAGAAGGGGTATAACTCATTTATAAACATGCATAGCCTGGCGCAAGAGTTCACGTCCTGTCATGGCCATAATATTATCAATGTGATCCTGGTATCTATCTTGGTCGCAGCTAGCAAGCTTTATTCCCACATAAGGTTTATATGGCTGCGCAAAGGCCATACCGATCGATTATGCCAAGTAAGGGCAGCACAGGACTATGCATGGGTCTATCTCTCTTGGTAAGGATATGCATCCTTTCCGTCCAGTGTGCATGTAAGTTAATTGATGTGACAGCAGCTGTTATCGTTATTCCGTGGACTATTATGCTGTTGTAATATATATATATATATATATATATATATATATATATTAGGCCGTAACATATATATGTTGCTCGCCAGTCTTTGCGGCCCCCGGTGCCCGCAGACTATAGAGGTATATTCCTTTTTTACGAATTATTATTTTATATGTGTGTTTCATTCCCTAAGCAAACATATAAAGCAGGTGCCCACGTCCTGCTGGCTGGCGGCGCACCTGGCAATAGAAGACCTGCACGCGGACACACAAAGTATGAGCAAGCCACCGAAGGGGGGGGATTAATGTCATGAGTTAATTAGTCCATTCAAAAGTCATCGCTTCCAAGATTTGCATTATTGTATTACGGAAGGTAGAGCGTGTATTTGCCTGTTGCCGTTTTAATATACAGTGTTGGGTGCACCCAGATAGGGCCAGGTGTCACGTGACTATCTACGTGACTACCAGGTGTGGACTACCCATAAACCCTGGGAATCGAGAGGCTGACACAACGATTTTGGGGTCTGGAGATGGCGGGTAGTATAAATGTAACAAATACGTTATTTATTGCCCCCATATAGTGCAAATAAGCGACAGTCTATGTCAGGACCACCTTGCTTACCGCACGATAGGTTCGGGCAGCAATGAAATTCACGACAGAGTGCACGGCCAGCACCTCGACGATTCCCTGGTGAATACAGGTTGGTTGCAAATGCAAGTAAGGATTCAGTAAGAAGTCAGTCAGTCCATGCGCGCGAGTTCCCTCCTGCAGCAGGACATAACATACATTCCTTTACGCATATAAATATGTGCTCTGTTATTAATGGCCAGGCTAGAGCCTCTTCGTTTTTGTTTGCTCTTGCTGGTCCGAGCGAGAGGGGGAGCGGGTGGCAGGACAGGCATACGAAGCCACGTGCCTCTCCCTTGCGCTGTGGCTCGGTCCGATCAGGACCCCCGGTGCTCGTCTTTGCAGGGCGAGTCGCCCACAGTGTAACACACCATATATGTGGATTATTAGGCATTTATCTGGGATGGGCGAAATATGACCTATCAGCCTACACAGCCAATTGGTCAACAAACCCTGCAGGCATATATACCTATCTATCTACATACCTATCCATCTATCTCTATATAAATGTATACATATTTTTGTGTGTATGTGCGTAAGAGAAAGAGAGAGAGAGAGAGAGAGAGAGAGAGAGAGAGAGAGAGAGATTGCTGTGGCCACCGATTGAGGGGGGCATTTCGTGTTTGCTTATTACGCACCGACATTTGGCTGACGGCGACGACGTACACCGTAATTACCTGCATGACAGATAAATAATAGTTATCATAACGGTAACAGATAGCGTGAGTGCTGCTGCTGATCATTACCTGCTGTTGACGACACGTATCAAACGGTATCAAGTAAGCAACGGTGCGAAGTCCTATCGTGCGTTCGACATGCAGGTGTATCCGATGTAGACGACTGCGATATATTCTTCATCTATCTATCTACCTATCTATCTATCTAATTAACGGAATCTGTATGGTATCTTGCAAGATCTAGCTAAGTTTCTTTGGTACAATCAGTTATATTTATTTATGAAGTCAGGTCGTTAGGCAAGCTATCTATCTATGTGTACAGCGTTGCACAATCAAATAGATCACGATAGGATGGCGTGACACACGCACCAGCGCTGACCAAGTGACGAAGGGCATTAACAACAATCTGGTCTCGTGCGAATCGTACTTGAGCTGTCGCCGGGCTTCCAGCAATGCTCTCTCACTTTTATTTTGGAGGGGAAAGACGCGAGAACCCATCCTGATGACGGATAGGTGTATGTCGCCGGATACCATACATGCGACCACGAGCCAGGCGCAAGCAATAATCAATCAAGCGGATGATGATGATGAAGCAAGGAAGAGCGAGCTAGCTGTGTATGTAGCTAGCCCGTCATAATAGACGCGCCCGGCCCGGCCCCTAACATGCATGGGCTAACGGCTAACTAGTAACTAAATACTGCGATATGAAAATTGAACAAGCTATATATAACCATTCGAGAGCCAACCTACCTGGCTATCATGCCGCGTAGGCGCCAACCGAGACGCCTGAAAGCACCACCACTTGACGCCTTAGCTTTCGCCTCTATCCCGACGATGGGAATGGACGGTGAGTGCTGACCAGTGCTGTGAGCCTTGAAGCTTCTACTATTACGCCGGAAGTGCAGAGTCCCAACTATTCCATCCACCTCTGCCGACTTTGGGCTGGTCAGCAGGCCGTCACGACCAAGTCCCAATGCGCCGAAACTCTCCGGCGAAGGGTTACTGGTGTTGCCAGAGACCGCGAGCATTGCATGGCGTTTTTGTTTAGCTGCAGCTTCGCCCCCCGCTATGCCTTCGTCAACGTCGTTGGCAGTAGAACCTTTCTCGTCGCCGCCATATGAACTGTCATCATCATCCTCTTCCTGCTCATTACAAACGTCAGAACAACAAGACATATGTGTTGGGGTGTTCCACTGTAGGCGACTTGCCCTACAAAGACAAGCACCGGGGGGACTGACCGGATTATATATGTATATATATGTGCATATTACTAATGTTTAGAAGCCCATACATAATTGAGCCAAGTGCGTGCGTGGATGCATCACGGGCAATCCCTATCTAGGCTGATGCATGGGGTTTTATTAATTCTATATATATGTATAGTAATCGTGTATTTCTTAAAAAAGTTTCCCTGCTGTATATTTTTATATATACGTCGGACGGATCACAGCAGGTCATCAAGCAGGTGGGTTCATTCATCATCAAAATCATTCGCACAGGTCACTTATATATTAGCGTACGTAGATTGCTGCACGGGGGAAGACTAAACATGCGCCCAGCCATGTAATGCCGACCTATTTATCTAGCTACCACGCACATAACAAGGACGACGCACGTACGACGCACGCAAGGTTGCATTGACTGAATAGGTTTAATTTACATACCTCGCTGGCGCCCTTCATTCCTTTGAAGGAAAGCTTCGAATTATTGCATATAATATGTATATATATATATGTTTATTGTGCACGCACGCATTGCACCTACGACGCACCTATCTTCTGCTGCCGGCGAGACACCGGCTAGATCGATGTTAGATTGGGAGAAGTCTATCCTAACATATTAGAGATCCGTCGAACATCGTCCGCAGCTATCTACATACAACATCATCATTTTAAGGATCCAGCCACTTACGTCTACAGTCAGTGTCGTATTCTGAGAGGCGAGAGCCCTCGTCAAGCCCTGAAACAAATAAATAAACAAAGGATGGAGAAACAATTAATCACAGTTCGCAGCGTTGTAGCAGCTTGCATGGTAAATAGCATGTTATTATTTGTCATCTATCCTGTTGCTTTTAGTAGCTGATGCCGCTGCTGCAGTTGTTGGCCGACACGCCGCCGCGCTCGTGCTGCACAAGAGCGCGTAAGCATACGGAACGCACAGAGGCAAAAGGCTGCGCACGCACACGCATACACACACATAATATACATGGTATACATATATACATGGTATGATATAGGTGTATACCTGTATCCTACCATGCATAATAAAATATCCGTACCATAACCACAAACATGCATAACCACAAACGCGCGCTGAACCTGCCTTGCCTAATAAATATCATATCTACTTGCGTGCCTTATTAATCACCGCATATATGTACGTGAACCAAATTCATGGCATTGCCACAAGCAAGTACATCCGTTCTCACCCACCAAGGGAATATGCATAAATGCGCTGTAGAGCTTGTACCGCTGCTCCGAAACGGCTTTTAGGAGGTAGGCCAGGTAGCTGTATGGCGCAAGCAGGTTTGCACAACGCAGGCGACAGGGTCACATACATGAAGCAAGTAACACACAGTAATAAACACACCAGCTGTTACAAAAACACACCAGCCGTTATCGATCTACCCGGCGACTTGCTTGTGTAGTTATAGCTAGTTACAGATAGATTAGGGGCACACAGCGGCGAGCTCTGCCGAATGAAGATATATAGATGCATGACACGCACTCACCATGCCGCAACAGAGGTGATAGCAGCGCCCTCAACGCAAAGAAAGATTATCTGGAGGTGATCAATCTGAGGATACGTAGCGTAAGCGCAACACGCATGAGCACGCACGTTAACCAAATTACCAACAAGTAAAAAGCGTGAAATATATTTACGTTCTGCTGCTGATTCTGCACGCACCCGATCCTAGATGCGTGGATCCATGCGTGCTATCTGCTGACGACAATCTATCGTCGGCAAACTTGACAATAACATCTATCCGAAATCCGTGTTATCATTTATTCCGTCAGGAAAGTGGATAGACGGGGGGATGGATCGGACAGTACATAATTGGTGCTGTATTAAGGGTTGTTGCATACACTGTGGGCAACGCGCCCTGCAAAGACGAGCACCGGGGACCCTGAACGGACCGAGCCACAGCGCAGGGGAGGGGCACATGGCTTTGCCTGTCTGTCCTGCCTATCTACGTACTGACTCTGCGTACAATCAATTCTTACCCATTTGGCATCGTCCACAGCCACATACAGCAATCCATCCAAAACCTGCAGGTGTATGTGACCGCCATCACAAACAATAATCAACCCAGTTATGCATTATGTATGTAATAATCATGGCTCTTGATATATACTTATTTATATATCAATAAATAACATCCAATTACCAGGGCGACCTGTCTCCATGCAGATAATGATATTGAAGGTTGATTTAAAGATATTTAAGACATTATATAGACGGGTTAGGTTGTACAGACATCTAAGATTTGCTATCTGTCTACAAGCATGCGAACAAAGAAAAACGGACGCCCTACACGTAGACAGCAGGTAGAGCACATGCGTGCATGCGCACCTGCCGAGATGCCTTCCAGAGATCCGGACCACTCTTGATCAGGAACTGGCCGGCCGTCGTGTTACCGGCTATATCAACGTGGTCCTGGACCCACTCCCTGCCGTGCTGCTGGACATCCTTGGCCATGGAATAAAATCGGGTGCAGAAGTCCTGCATGCGATGCAATTATTGGCATCATGCATACATACAAGCACGTACGGCCATTCATTCGTTATTGTTACCGCCTTCCCGTTATATATGTATATATATGTGTGTGTATATATATATATATATACTCGCCCTTGTAGGGCGAGTCGCCCACAGTGTAACACCCCAAACATATATATATATATATATATATATCAGTCAGAAGTAAGTTGGAAGTGCGCATACATGCCTGCTGGCGCCTGCTGCTGCTTGCTCGGATCTATATTGCTCATATATACATTGATGCTGGTGGTGGGTGCTGAACCCGGGAAAATCACTGATTTCGGAGAAGTCCGCGTGGATGAAGGGATGAAAATGCCCCCAAAGTACAGGGGAAGATAGGGACTGCCAGGTAGTGGCCATGGGTGAAGCAAACCCCCCTATCCTACACACATTGATATGAATGCTATGCATTTGATTGACCCTGGTTGACAAAGAAACAAAGAACGAAGCGAACGAAGTTTGTTTACCTCATACTTCCTTATTCTCTCCCCTTCTTACGAGTGCGCGCCTTTCGCTATCTATCCGCTATAAACATTTGCACGCGATTGATAATCAATGAAATATATATATATATATGATGAAATGGATCCGTCTTCATTCAGACCATCCGTCCATCTAATTATCTATGGACCTTAGCTAGCTTCGATCTGAACCTGCCTCCTGGCTGACCCAACCCCTGAATAGACGTGACGACCCGTGAATGAATTGGCGGCTCACCCATATGGTAATATTTGCGAACTTGTCCGTTCCGTTGTCCTCCTTGCCATTCCACACCTGGAATTATGTAAGGCAAACGGCGGGCGGAGATAGACCCGCTAGCTTGTTAAGTATGTAGCTAATTAAAGACTACTTAATTTGAGAATGTCGCAGGCAGGAGTCGTGGACGTGGGGGGATTCGGATGTAGGTGCCTAGCTGATCAGCGGGCGGCGGCGCAGGGCTAGGTAGAGAGCCAAAAGTGGAGCATCACTGCCACGGCTCGCTAGGTAACGATTGTAACGTACTGAGGACAAGAAGTTACGACACCACGCTTATTATTAAAGCAACACCGTAACTACGTACTACCTTACGTTCTCCTCCCTAAATAATATAATCCTGCTACATACAAGTAACCCTCACCTTCCGTGTTGTAAAAAACAGCAGGTCCCGCACATTTGTTGACGAGGTGTGGTGGCTATCTAGGATGTCCTTAACGCGCGTCTGCGAGCATCATTGCGTAAAAATGTAAACAAAATAATATTGATGCTGCGTATCACCGAATTTTACTCCCCAGCAGAGATATCTATCACGTATCTATTTGTCTGTGTGCATGCCTTCCTCGCTCGCTCCATCTACCTAGTAGATAGATGCACAAATGTGTAAGCATCATCAATCTATCTATCGCTAGACAGAATTTATTTTTGTATTTGATTGCTGCTGCATTCGTAGTGTAAAAGGTGCCGTGAGTAATAATACAAATGCATGCAACATTAGTACGTACGTACGCGTACCTGGACTTCATCGGCGGCCTTGGCTATCCGGTTTATGAAGAACTGCGTTCGTACGTGCGACAGCAGTTCATTATTCGTTCGCTCGGCACGCATTGATGAGAATGAAGGGTAAAATCACCCTTACTTCAGATAGACGTCGTCTTTTATCATCTGGCAATAATAAATATTATGGTGCCATGGATCTATCTGATGGCATACGTATATGCTGCTGGTCATCCATACTGCCCCAGATGTATGTGAGGAACGTGGGTACAGCACCGACAAGCAAGCAAGGACAGCAGCATGGTTATTATCAGGCGTGATTATTTTCCTGCATGCTTTTGCATGCACATCGTCCTTACATTCTAATACGCTTTGCTCTTACCTCCACCTCCGCATTTGATGCATTGTACAGGTTCGGATGTGATCTGTTCTTGGAAATCATATCCAACGATCTGACATCCGTCAGTATCTGGTGCCGCACGCAGGTTAGGTTGGAAAGACAGACAAAAAATAATGTTAGTAGCAGTTGTCGTACCGTAACATGCAAATCATCAGCGACCATTCATCGAGCAATGGGTTAAATGGGCTAAATTAATATTGTCTAGGTAGTAGCTGTCTATCCGGATGTGGCAATCTTAACTTTCCGTACCGTAAGGAGCCACAGCCAATCACCATAATATATAAATGAAAGGGTGTTACACTGTGGGTGACTCGCCCTGCAAAGACCCTGCCGAGCCACAACGCATATATATATATATGGAAATCACCGGCCGTGGAGCAGAGAGAGCAGAGCAGGGTTCTTAGGGCGGGAGTTTTGAGGAGGAGGTTAGAGGGAGAAGAAGGGGGAGAGAGGAGGAGAGTTGGAGAGAAGGGGTAGGCATTAGTGTTTGAGAAGGGGCAGGGAAAGGGTGGAGGGTCTCATGGCTGGAGGAGCCTGTGTCCAGGCACCGGGTTCTGAGGGTTTTGGGGGAGGCAGTGAGAGAGGTCTTTCCCTCTTGTGCAGTGCAGGAGTTTGAGGGGCCAGCTTTGGGTGGGGCCGGGAGGCTTTCGAGGGGGGCGCCAGGTTGGCTCGTCATCCCCCCCTCAGTCTTTAGCTGGGTTCTTCCTTCTTGGCTGTGTAAGAGTGTGCTCTCCTGTTGGCGTCTCTCCTCTGAGGGCTTCTGTGTGTCTTTGTCAGGCTCTTGCGAGGTCAGTTTTGTGCTTGAGGAGAGTAGTCCCCATCCTTTTTCCCCCTGTTTTCTTTAGCTCCCTCCTTGTAGTAGTCGCACAATATATGTGTGCAGATACACGCCATCAACATCTCGAGAGGCCTTTGCAGCTCTCAACTACTACAAATGGTAGCGAGCGGAACCGTCAGATTCAAATCCTGAGGTCGCCGGTTCGATACCTTCGGACAGCGATGTCTCGAATCTGACGTGATCCAGGTTCCCAACGGAAATGTTGGAGAGTAGTTGATGGCTATAAAGTCTGATGTTAGAAAAACCCGTGAGAGCTAGGGCGCATGGAAGACAGCACATGTCGCGACGTGGGATTGAGTAAACCTTCCCATGGCCAGGGTAGGCGATGGTTAACATCGGTTGATGGGGCTTAAGTGCCCGAGACGTGCCCTCCAGAGGGGGGAGAGTGTAGTAGTCGCACAATATATGTGTGCAGATACACGCCATCAACATCTCGAGAGGCCTTTGCAGCTCTCAACTACTACACTCCTTGTTTTCGTGGTGCTCCTCAGTGCTCTGTTAGTGGCCAGGCTAGAGCCTCTGAGTCTTTCTTTGCTCTAGCTGGTCCGAGTGAGAGAGGGAGCACGTGGCAGGACAGACAGACAAAGCCACGTGCTCCTCCCCTGCTCTGTGGCTCAGTCCGGTCAGGCCCCCCGTTGCTCGTCTTTGTAGGGTGAGTCACCCACAGTGTAACACCCCAGAAACATATATATATATATATTGTATACTATATAATATAATGTATACTATATTATATATAACTTAAAGAAGTTGCACAAGTATCATTGTAGGATCCTTTTTCATATGAAAGCACACCTGGTGCATATATCGTTGCGCCTGGCCACTGCGGCCCAACTGTAGCATGCTGTTACGTTTGGTGCTGATGGAATGAACCGTCAGTGCGAAGCAAATGATGTGCACCACCGCCAGCAGCGCGACAGTCAGCAGCGCGTGCAGCCGATACCGCTGTTGGACCTGCAGCCGAGCGAGCAATCAATCCAGCAGGTAAATGGTAAGGTCACGGAACGTGAGGGACCCCGCGAATCAGGTACGCCACCAACTTGCTTCCATACATGACGGTAACTTAACTCTTAAAAAGAAAGGAAGGGGGCACGAAGCGCGTATACACTATATATATATATATATATATATATATATATATATATATATTATGTATACAGACAAAGCCACGTGCCCCTCCCCTGCGCTGTGGCTCGGTCCGGTCAGGACCCCCGGTGCTCGTCTTTGCAGGGCGAGTCGCCCACAGTGTAACACCCCAAATATGCATGTATGTATGTGTGTATGTCATATTCGTACACGCACACCGCCGGGTGCTTGAATTTATCGGCCCTAGATACTCAACAGCCAGTATCTAACCAGCAGATATAATACCCACTTCGGATGACGACAGAAATAACGCGAGAGTAATCAAAGGGATATTCAGACAACTGTGTATGGGGACGAATGAAAGCGAAGAACGCCACCATTACACGCGTACCCCAACATACACGCACTCCACACCAGCAGCGAACAAACTGGTGTAATGTGTTACATACACATCGCGTTCATGAAGTCCTAACTATAGTGTATCATGGTAAGACATCCGCGATATAGAATGCAGGTAAATAGTATCCATACATTTATATTGTACGTATATTATATATATATGTGTCTATATGTCCGAGTGAGAGGGGGAGCACGTGGCAGGACAGACAGACAAAGCCACGTGCCCCTCCCCTGCGCTGTGGCTCGGTCCGGTCAGGCCCCTTGGTGCTCGCCCTTGTAGGGCGAGTCGCCCACAGTGTAACACCCCGAACATATATGTCGTCATACCATCATACGTACGCAAGCATGCTAAGTTATGGTAACTAGGGGCTGCCGGCGGGGGCGGGCATGTTATACCATGCGCCACCGCGCTCCTGATCTAGTAGCTTACCTGTTGTGTTTGGCTGGAATCCATCAGCTTCATTAGCTTGCGGAATCTCTGTCCCCTCTTGTAGTCGGCACCTCCATCTCCTAATTAGGACACAGGTCAAGCGGCGGAAAAGCAGCACGTACCTAAAATTCAGTGCTTAAGACCGTATGCAAACAGCACGTAGAGTACAAACGAGCCTATATTTCAAGGGGGTGTTACACTTTAAGTGATATAATATATATATATATATATCACGGGAAAAAGCGGCGTGTAACGCTACCTTAAACGTGGGTATATGTTATTAGCTGTTCCCCTAACAGTAACGTTAGTAGTTAGTTGTTAGTAGTTATAGTTGTTAGCTGTCATAAATGTACCTACATACCTGACTGCGCAGACAGCGCGCTCTGTCCACCCTCGCTCGCTGCATCGTCCTCAGCCGGAGACAACCTGCCGTTCGCCTCCTGTCGCCTCCATGCCCAGTTAGGTGTCCCGCCCCCGCGTGCATCTTCACCGGTCGTCTTGACGGAGGGATCATCAGGATAGTCGTCGTCACTACCCCCACCACCGCCGCCACCTCCTCCGTCAACCCCGAATATTGATTTTATTTCACGCGGGCCAATGTTCTTAGGTAGGTCGTCAATGCTATCCCGGCGTTGCCTGCCATCAGCTTCATCCTGCAATGCTCACACGTGACGCAGCAGGCTTCACTATAAATACGCACATAGTAAGGCATCACAAGACTTTCATATATGTATATGTTTATCTGTTATTAATGGCCAGACTAGAGCTTCTTCGTTTTTGTTTGCTCTTGCTGGTCTGAGTGAGAGGGGGAGCACGTGGCAGGACAGACAAACGAAGCCACGTGCCTCTCCCCATGCATCGTAGCCCATCGTCGATACCCTGCCATTGTATAATCGAATGTCTCTCGTTGATTACTTCGGTTGCATATATTGGGGTGTTACACTGTGGGCGACTCTGTGGGTTGCATGTATGTATGTATGTATGTATGTATGTATGTATGTATGTATGTATGTATGTATGTATGTATGTATGTATGTATGTATGTATGTATGTATGTATGTATGTATGTATGTATGTATGTATGTATGTATGTATGTATGTATGTATGTATGTATGTATGTATGTATGTATGTATGTATGTATGTATGTATGTATGTATGTATGTATGTATGTATGTATGTATGTATGTATGTATCTTGGGGTGTTCTTGGTATCTTGGGGTGTATCTTGGGGTATGTACCTTGGGGTATGTATGTATGTATGTATGTATGCACATATATATATGTGTGTCCCCTGTTTTTCCCCTGTTTATATAAATAAAAATTATTATATATTAGTCATAAGATGGCAGATGCAGCAAAAGCGAGTTACCATTATACCGACATGCAGGCGCGCGGTCAGGAAAGAGCAACATTTCAGGATGGCCACGCATGTCCGGAGGTGAAGGAAAGTGAATGCATCTGCGCAGCAGCCCGTCCCGTGCATGCAATGAAGCAAATCCTCACCTTGTCGTCCCCGCCATCTGACAAGACGGTGTTTTGATAATAGGCCCCTGTAATGTGCACATGGATGGATAGAGGAAACAGAGGAATTAGCAGCATTTTGGAAAATCGTAACACGACCGGTAGTCATGGCCATACACCCGGCCACCCATGAACCCTCGAAACGGCTCTCCCTCTCTCTCATATATATATATATATATATATATATATATATATATATATATATATTATATATATATATATGGGGGCACGTGGGGCACGTAGCTTTGTCTGATATATATTATACATAATATATATCAGACAAATCCACGTGCCCCTCCCCTGCGCTGTGGCTCGGTCCGGTCAGGGCCCCCGGTGCTCGTCTTTGTAGGGCAAGTCGCCCACAGTGTAACACCCGATATATATCCACACACGTACATATACATACACGCCAACACGACCATGGGTAACATGGGTTTCTTATTGCGTCGATAATGGCTTGCATGCATCGAGTATATATTGCACATGCATCATATATAGGGACTAGCGCGCACGTACCTTTGCTTGCAACCCATGTGGAAATGCGTTTCTTATCATCAAGCACCTACAGACATACATCATCACAGACATGCAGCAACATCGTGTACTGTCTCATCGTGATGATGAATGATTAAATTTATTTCTTATCTGTCTGTCTGTCGTTATTGTTTATAACTCACGAGCGAGCATGCCCCTCATTTGCTTATCATTAATAACGGCAGGGTATGATATATACAACTATATCTACGGTAATTTGGTTTATACCGGTTTCATTATTTCAATTTAAATATTCAAGGAAAGGTGAGTGTGCGAACGTTTCATCTGTGCAAACTATGCCGAGTGATGGGCGGCGGGCTCGTTTCAGCAGTCACTTGCTTGGCCGCTGATGGCCGCTCATTCAAATGTACCACTTTCGGAATGAACACACCGCATCAGCAGCAGCTTCACCATTCACGGACTCGACGTCTGCGGCAGGCAAGGACGCTACGACAGCGCCACCTGCAACGCAGAAAGTAAGCCACCCATTCCGTTATTGCAGTACAAATAGCAAACGTACGTGTTACGTAAGGATATATAACATGCAAGTACGTACGCCAGCTTGCACTTGGCCCCAGAGGAGTCGCAGGCTGCTGTCTGCCTGCGGCCCGCCGTACTTCAAGCGACAAGTACGGAAATGACAAATACGACAAGAATGCAACGGCACGCACCTGCGCCGCGCAACTTGCTGTCCTGCCGCTGCTGCTCCTGCTGCTGACGCTGATGCAGTGATGAGGCACCTCCTCCGGTTCTACTTCCTTCTGCACCGCCGTCATCACCATCATCATCACCCGCGGTGATCAGATCGTCCATTGGTACCTTTTGCTGCCTGTTGCTTCGCCGGCGGTTACTTAAGCCGCTTCCAGTTTCGGTTTGGTCGCTAACGGTAGCCTGGCGGCCTCCCTGGACCAATTTCACCATATCCGCGAGTTTGTCCCGGGAACCCACCAGCGGTAGGACCGCCTTAACGGTCGCAGTTGGGACCACCGCGGGCACTGGCAAACCGCCGCCCAAACCTGCCAGTCCGTCAGGCGGCGGCGGCGGAGGGACGGAAAGAGGATCGAGAGGAAAAAGGGGCGGATCCATCCGCTCCGATCCATTACCGTCAGGTAGAAGTGTGGTTCCACAGCGACGCTGGAGGGGTTGCTCTGGAGGGGTGGAGATTGCAACCACCCCGCCACTACCGGCTGATGAATTCGCCGGGCTTTTCTGGTCCTTGTTATCCACGGCACCAGTATGTGTAAGCACCGTTACCGGGAGCTTAGAAGCCGACAAATTCGAGGCCGGGGGGTTGACTTTTACGGTAGTGCCCGTGTTGGCGGCGGTGACTGCGGCGCCAAGTGTTACGGTACCGGTACCCGGTGGCCGGGGTGGTGATGGTGATGATGGCCTCCCAGCTGTCGGAAGCATGGGTGCCGTGTGGGGCCGCAAGAGGACGTAAAGGTTGCTATTATTATTGCTGCCTGTCTTGCCGACGACCTGGACATCCAGCATATTAGGCAGGCCGTCGGCGTGTGCCGCTTGGAACACATGTACCGGTCCCACCTGCAAGGGCGCATGCGTGCATCAAAATAGAGATACACGAATATGACCTCACAGGATCATCAGAGTCACACTCGCTCGCATCCACGTGAGTGAATGAAGCACATATGCATACATGTATATACATACATGCATCAGCAGGCTTAATAACGTCTGCACAGAGGGGGAGAGAGAGAGAGAGAGAGAGAGAGAGAGAGAGAGAGAGAGAGAGGAGGAGTAAATAAACTGCACAATTGAATGATATCATTTGCAGTGTAGCCAGGCAGTATAGAACTTCTGGATGGCTTGGGCGATTGAGCGCATGGATTAATAATGTATAACATATAGACGAGGGTATTTTCCGTAGGCCCATGGAAATACATTTACCGGGCCAAGGCCGTTTACGGCAGGCTTCGGGACCTCTGCTGTAAGTATAAGCTGTTAATTATACAGATTAACAAGATTAATAGAGCCAGGAACAGCAGGCCCAAAACCATTACCATTACGTGCAGGCCCACACCCCAGCACCTTTCTTGGGGTTCCTTTCGCTGGAAGTTGGTCTCACCTTAACGCTGGACTCCACAGTTGTGGTTTTCAGACTGCTCTTTTTGAAGCCATTGAGAACGAGCAGGTCTGCGGGCTTGGTGCGCCCCGCCGGCATCGCTACGAACTCGCCCAGCTGGCTACCCACAAGCGACTGGGTGGATACTCCGAACAACAGACCCGCGGGTCGCGTTTGCTCCTCCAACACCGCACGAATCCGACCTACACCGTCGACCTCCAACACCCCCGACACGCTGTTCTGGTACCACAGGTCGACGAAGATGGCAATGTCAGCACCAGAAACGGCTTCCGCTTCCGAAGGAATTTCAAGATGGACCTAACATGGGCACGCAAAGATGCAAAGTTAACTGATGAAAAGTACTCAATTATGGGAAAATGTATGTACGATGCTAGCTACAGTTCGCGGCATGCCCGCCAAATTGTTTATCATTGAACCCGTATTATGTAGACATCACGGCGCTATCCATAGTAGCGAGCAACAGCAGAGAAGGCAGAGGCAGTAGCATGGCGGGTGTTACTAGGCGGTAGGTGTATACATTATATATATATATATATACATTTGCAGGGCGAGTCGCCCACAGTGTAACACCCCTTAATATATCCACATATATATAGATAATAATGTGGGGGGCCGATAGGGGGGGTTTACTTCACCCGTGGCCACTACCTGGCGGTCCCTACTTTCCCCAGTACTTTGGGGGCACCCTCATCCATTCACCCTCATCCGCTGACTTCTCCGAAATCAGTGATTTACCGGGGTTCGGCTCTTACCATAATCATCCATACTAATATAAATATAATATGAATAACTTAGCCCAGGTGTTTAAATATTGCAAGGGGTATACGCACAATGCAAGCACGCTTGTACATAGCGTTCCGCGCCGGCCGCCCCCGCCTCTAGGTACCTCTCCTCGCACCTGGAGCATGGCAGCCTTCTTCATAGAGGACCTAGCGAGGTCCATCAGTTCAGACACTTTGCCAGCTGGGCCCTCTTTCATCCTGATGGGGGCCATTACTTGGACTCGCCAGCTCGATCCTGGATCGAACATCTCCCTGCAATGAGTCATCAAGGTTGGGAGCAATATGGCCGCGTTGATAAAAGTACACTTAAAGAAAGTCCCAGACGAATGAATGAAGGACCGAACGAGTGTAGCCGATGGCCAAGGTTCATCGGTGGCCAGGGGTCATCGATGGCGCTTTGTATCGTCCAGCGCAATCGACCTTCTGGCTGCTGACTTCAAATATCACTGGACGCTGGTGCATGTTTTCTCATCTGTCTATAAATCGGCATTCCTTATTATATCACGCACTTATTACCTCTTCACAAGGGCTGCAAACATGAGCGGACCCGTAGCTGGTAAGCTGCCCGACTCGGCATATCGTGACCAGTCGATGATCTCCCAGAATGAGAGTCCCCTCAGCTGCGTCATGACAGAAGGCGGGTACGTGGGTGGTTGATGATGAATGGGTAATGAAGTATGCATGGGCTGTGTATGGGTGAGATACCTAATTCTCTGAGGAGCATCGCCCCTGGCTCGCACACCTCAAAATCACAGCAGAAGCAAGCGAGGGATGCATGGTAGCGTTCGGGTCTAGCTTGCTTGATTGGCAGCAGCTCCATCACACGGCAATACACAACCTATCTACCAAATGTTGCCTTTTTAGGACAGGTGCCTATTCCGTACGTTCATGGACGGGCCCCCCCACAGTGAGCGCTCGTTCTATCCCCGCACACAGCCAGCACAAACCAGCGGGGTGATAATAAGCAAGCCAGGAAGTAATAGAACACGAACAAACAGAACAAGTGATAAAAATAAGGATCCAAAAATGGAACGAAAACCAAATCATACAAAGCCAAGCTCCCAAGGAGGTACACGAGTGCGTGAAGCACTGGCCCGCATCTGGAGCTCCAGGGGAAGCGGCCGGCACGCTGCCTCTAATCACACGCACAAGGCCATACAGCAAATCTTTAACGTCCTACACTTGTCCCTAGCCAGATATATAGAAACACTCCAGTTAAGCTGTCAACTGCTGTCACTGTTCACAAACACACTGTGAAAGCTACACGCACCCCGTTTCATGAATGTGACCGACATGCTGCTGGATGTACGTATGCATTTATTGCTTTCTCTCGTTCGCTTACGCACGTGCAGCGGACAGCAGCATATACCTGACTGCAATTCAGTCCAAGCAGCCCCGCAGCGGGGCTCTCCCTCACAGAAGAGATTATCCCATCCTGTGAAACTTGCAGCCGGAGGCGACGCTCATCAAGACCAGCTTCCAACGTCGACCTATGGTATCGGTGATATGCAGTAAAAAAGAATTACTGTAGTAGAAGTAAGCAATGGCGATAGTATGTAACTATATATGCATTAACGCCCCCAGCCATATCTACATGTGACGCAGCAGGACAGGCTAATGAAGCCACGTGCCCCCACGTGCCCGTGCGCTGTGGCTCGGCCCGGTCAGGGCCCCCGGATTTCCTGTTTGCACACAGGGCGAGTCGCCCACAGCGTAACACCCTTTCACGCATGTGAGCAGGCGTCACTCAATCGGGATTTTCCATACCATAGGCATTATTTATCCCACACTTGCGTGTCCCTCCCTAACATCCCATTTGAAGCTGTCTAGTGGTATACCTTATCAATAATAAGTGGCGAAAATAGAAAAGCGTTCCCAACGGGATACATGTGAGTAGTTATCCCGTGCGCGTAGTTAATAATAACATCCCGCTTCATTTACTTATACGCTCACATCGACATGCGAATGACGTGGTTGATCTCAACCGACGTGTCAGTGGTGGACACGGCGACACGCATAAAGAGTGGCCTGCCGCTGGTGGTGCGCATCTCCAGCGTGGGGCCCATGATTCCTTCTTTACGGCAGCTCCAGAGATTGCGGCTCCCGGGTGTCAAGGCAGTGGTACCCTGTATGGGCACACGGCATACATAGATCCGATAGTGCATGCATTGCACGCATATGCATTACATCACGTGTAGTAGTTGAGAGCTGCAAAGGCCTCTCGAGATGTTGATGGCGTGTATCTGCACATCTATATTGTGCTAGAGTGTGTACGACTACTACATCACGCGTGTCCACGCACTACAAGCTCAAGCTCCTTCATCACACGGTGTTAAGCTGCATGCGTACAGTTGTATTATTAGACCATCCAAACATATTGACTGTATATGTTTCATCCGCGAACGCAGCAGACAAGTGCATTCCAAGTACGAATGCAGATCAAATACACACGTCATATACGGCGTTAAGAATGGTAATGAACCGGCTAATAACAAGCTTGCCGTCCTGCAAATCCTTACGTACCCGCAGATATTTGTAGTGCATTTCTTTCCAGGGTGATGGCATGAGGTCACACAAGGTAAATCCCTCCAGCTGCTCAGCACCCATCACCAAGCCAGTGAGAGCCAGGCCCCCGCCCCCAGCAGCTAGTTGGAACGAGTTGGGACCCTCCTTTTTGGGCCGAAGAAAAGAACCGCCGCTGGGCTGGTGGGACGCGCCGTTACCGTCCACGATGCTGGTCAGATGGGTCAGCACGTTGGCGGAGGCGTGCACTATGGCGCCCTTGCGATTGACCACCAGCATCTCTTGGCTCGATGCGGCATCACTGCTGGTCACAATCCGAACCGTGTACACAGTGCTGTCCAGGGCACCTAAATGATTCGTTCGCAATACACATCACAAAGGAGCTGCATATGAACTACATGCACGGTGAGCAGCAGATAGCTATACTATATGATCGGAGAATGAAGAAGCAAGGACAGATATGTCGCTGCGTGCGTGTACGGCTTGATTTGAATAACCAGATCCGGATTATGATGAGCTATGTATATATGTATTTAGCTTACTTGATGTTGACTAGGGTTGACTCGGTATTCCCAATACATATACACAGCAGTCTATCATCTATCGTCGACGGCGGCACTAGTGCCCATGAACGCGTAACGTGATAACAGCGCACCTGAATCGAGGATGCTCGCCGTGCACTGTACGGGTGCGCTGCTGTACTTATGGGCTATCAGACATCGTAGACCTTCCTGGGTTGCCGCACCGCCGCACGCTGCTGCAGATCGCAACAGCCTGCGGCGTAAAACAATCCACATACGCACATACACGCAGTCATGCATACGTAGTTTTCCTCACGCATCATATTCTCTAGCTCTCGCGCAATCCTTTTAAGGACTTAAGAGCATTCCTTTGGTAAACTGAAGTGCGGCGTCACGTGTATTTCATTGTTATAAATTTTAAAACCCTCGTTGCACCTCGACCGGTCCTTTTTATTTGCCATTCACAAAGCGCCCCACCCGACGAGCGAGGTTGCCAGCCACCGCCGCACCTATTCACGACCTCGGTAGGGCTTATGACTAAGGGCTGCGCCGCCACTGTTGTTGCAATGAGCGCTGCCGTAGCTCCATGCTGATGCTGGGATCCAACATCTGGGGCTGTCGGCCCTGATGCTGAGTCCAAGTTCTGGAGCGCCATTAACGTTGTAAGCATCACTCCATTCACTTCTTGAGGCTTCCAACTGCGGCCAGCCAGGAGGGCGGTTACGTAATAAGCCATCTATTATTATGGCATCAGCGCCCTTACCAGGGACCGTGAAAATCAGAGGCCGTGAAAATGGCGGGGCGAAGAACATACATAACACCTCCAGAGGGCCACCGGGGCCCAGCAGTTAACACAATCAGCGACTGGGAGGGAGCGGTGCTACTCATATACGATCGATGTATGCTTACCCAAATCCCATGACAAACTGGGGGTCGCACGCCACGATGGTGCCATTGTTGGAAACCCACAAGCATGCCGCGCCCTGGGCGGCCGGCATGACCTCCATCATAGCGATAAAAGTTGAATCCTCCCCGACGCCTGTATACATACATATCGCACGCGTGACCGCAAAAATAATCACTACTGCTGTTTGGTGCCGCACCGACTCCGGGTGCGCGGTGAATACGTAAGTAAAGCCACTCGCGCGTACGTGTTTTGGTTGACGCCGAATACCACGATTGTTATCTCACTTGCAAAAATCAGCAACTAACTACATATATTTGCAAATAAGCGTTTTTACAAGCTAGCTCCAAGACGACCTACATCTGTACGCACGCGTATGGGTGCCTCTATCTGTAGTAATCGTACACAGCAGTACGGGCACACATAGAATATAAGGTGCGTAAATCTGGACAAGCTTTTCGGCACCCATTTACTACTGCTACTAATTGCTATCGAGACCAGATTGTCACATCTGGGCACAAGGTCCACATACAGTTCAGTCCCGGCAGCCTACAGATGTCCTTGACGACAAAAAACTGACACGGTCCTATGAACCCTACAGAAGTGGGAGCAGTTATTGATTAGCCGCGCAAAACATGACTTTATGCTTGAAAAATACTGAGAGCTGCGGTGAATGCTAGACTGGGGCATGACGTGCCGTGGAAACCCACGGCCAAGGGGCGGGTGCTGACAGGGCCAATTAGAATGCCCGAGACGTCGTTGCCTCCAGAGGGGGGAGAGTGTGGTACTTGTACTCCGTACGGCATACAGAAACACAATATAAGGTGGCATAAAGCACCATTTGAACCTTTTAATCGAGAGGTTTTTTTGGCGCCCAACTACTACAGCCTCGTTCCGTCATTCACCCGTCAGGGACCCGGGCGTGTCTTATAGAGCTGCGTCAAACGCAGCTAGTTGGTTGAATGTATGAAGGCACCCTCCACACGCTCAGGAGTGACATGGGAAACATTAAAACTTACCCGACGCTTTTCTCAAGGCCAACTTCATGGGAAAGGCGAGTCGATCGGAATGCATTCCGACTACCATCTCACAGAAAGCACTACTGCCGCCATCGAGCTGTTGCTGCCGTTGCTGCTGTTGCTGTTGCTGCTGCTGCTGCTGTTCCGGCTGTTGTTGATGATGATCGTGTGGAGAAGGAGCTAAGATCAGATGATCCGTGCAGTCCGCCAGATACGCTAAGTGGTCAGATAACCAGCGGCCATAATGGGGAGCGAGGAGCGTGGCCAGGGGCTTTCCTTCCAGCGTACCTGCATGGCATGCATTTGCTCGTATGAAGATGCTCGCCAGTTCATTGACGTTTCTAAGTTACGTAGGATCGCATATGTATGTCCAGGAGGGGAGGCGGGGTCATCTTACCTCCCCAGCAGGCGGATAGTCTGGGCTGCCAGATACCTAGTGCCTGTTATTCCCCTTCCCCCATCATACGATGCCCCAAATAAACAGACCCCCCGCGCGCACCTCGCTTGTAGCCAAAAAGTATGTGTGCTTGCCGGTTCGCCTGTGATAGATTCACCGAGCCAAAGGCAGGTTTACTACATATATAATTATAATTATATATGTGTTTGTGTGTTTAAGGGTGTAGCACTGTGTGCGACTCGCCCTATAAAGACGAGCACCGGGGGGGTCCTGACCGGGCCGAGCCACAGCGCAAGGGAGGGGCACGTGGCTTTGGTATGTGTGTATGTTTGCTCCAGGGAACCAATTCTTAAACCCCGCACGCTGTATGGCGACTCAGCTATCCTTATGCTAATAGATGACGCACGTAGGAATGAGCGCCTGGGCGTTATTACGGTCCGAAACGCATGCGGCGTGCGTTGTCCGCCGTTTCTCGCTCACCATTTGGACATCTCCATTAGCGCTGATCACCAATACGGCCGTCGCGATTTCGTCCATGCGGCCCAGGGGTGTGCCTGCGTGCATGCATCCAAACGCCAACGAACGCATCAGTGTGCGGATAGGGTACCTAGCTAGGGATATCCGGACTAGATAGAATCAAGTAAGCGCAGCAGGAAGAGGTATCGCCGGTGGCAACCGCTCATCGGACAGGACGTGCGGCAATCGACCCCAGTAACTGTGATATCAAATATCTAGATAGGCAGATAGATAGCAGATAGATAGCAGATAGATAGGTAGATAGATACATAGATAGAAGAACCCCGCCAAGGTCCGCAATTGTTGTTTTTCCTCCACTGATCGAACAGTAAAGACGTCCATACCTAGGCACTGATAGATAAATATACATACGCACCATCCGGAAGGAGGGGCCCGGCCCCCGCGTCGCCATTTTGCATCTCTTGAAGCCGATCCGCCTCTGTGAAATACTCGGACTAAAGACAGCAGCAGCAGCAGCAGCGGGGGGCAAGGTTCAATACGTTAATTATTAGCCACCACGGCAGACAAGACATGTATAAAGTAACGGATGACGATTGATGAGGTCAACGGAGTAGCAGCATGCATGCGTATGGTTTTCGGCGTCGAGGTTGAGTGGTCTAAAGTAACCAGGTCACAACACCGGCTGACACGAACCAATCATCTTAGCCATACATACACGCAGCAGTGAATGAGCCATTGCTCCTGCCTAACCCCAGCAACCGACAACGCATGCGGGGTCCAGAAGGTACTAAGAAGGTAGTGTGTACATACATGCACAGCTAGTGTGTACATACACATGCATGTACGCACAGACGCATTTCATTCAAACGAGTAATGTTATGCTGGCCGTTTGTTGCTTACTTCAGCATATCACTGCCGATATAACGGAGTAGTTAAGAACGGTCAATAAACGGAAATAAAAGAACCCAAACCTACCGCTCTCCACGGATCGTTTTTGATCGTGAGCAGAAACTTGCCATAGAGCCGGACCAGCTTGGGGTTGCTGCCGTAGTTTTCCAGCACGACGCGATACGCCGTCTGAGCCTGTACGTGGATCGTATATCGCCGCAGCAGCACACATATGCACACGTATAACACACGTAGCCATACTTCATTCACGAACGCAGACTGCTGCCACATCCAAACACGTATATCAGGCTAAATCAAAATATATAAAATATTACATGATATGTAATAATATATGTCACCCGTCGTCCGCACGTGTGTACGTATGAATTAGCATTGTATATATGTTAAGTCACAGTGGTTCGTTCCACTACTGCTGTTCGCACACATGCCCAGTTGATGGTATAACCGCTACCTGCCACGCGTGCGCACCTTTCCAGGCGTGTGTAGGTAGGTCTGCGTGTGTCATCCTTAGCCAGTTCTCTTTATTATTATTATATTAATTATTTTTTCATTATTACATATAATTCATGCAGATGACCACACCTGGGAAACGGAAGTTTCAATTTTGGCCAATGCCTTGCTGAGAAGCGTGAAGGAGACGCGAGACGATTCAAGCATCTTCCTGCAGACATACGTACATAGGGGCACCGGACGGTGAAGCAGAACTATCTAGCTAGTGTGTACGGAATTTACCCTTAATATTAAGCGCTACTGTACTAGCAAAGCAAGCAAGCCTAAAAATGACGTTTGCACGAAAAAATAAAAATAAATTAAAAATTCTATCCATACCTAGCAAATAAGTAACAAATAAGTGCGCTTGACTAAAGCGCGGAACCTCTCACTCACGGGTACTATGTAGATAGTCATGGTATAACCTAGGGTTCTGGTCTTTTGGAGGTTGCCAGACTCTTTCCGCCGGGCGTACGTCTCCCTTACCAGAAATTGCACATGGCTTGCAGCGCCTCACGGTGTAGTCGGACTACCATTCGCTGCTTGCGCTGGTACTCCACATAGCTGCAGCCAGGAGAAACAAGGGATGAAGGGACAGTAAGCATGCAGGCAGGATGCATGGTCGTCGCTGTAAGAAATTCATGCCGATTGCCGTACAGTGAGTGCATCTCTCCGCCGACTTCATCGGAAATCCATCCACCGACATCTTCGGAAAGAACATTCTCATGACGTACGCCAATTTCTTGGAATTCTATTGTACAAACTGCCTATTGTTCGAAACCCCGCCACATCCCATGTACCCACAAGCAATAATGTCAACAATGTGACCCCGCTCATCCGCTAATTACTAGCTACTGCGTGGACTACATACTTACGCCAAGAGGTCCATGCTGGCGCCACCGCTGGCGTAGCTGCCCGCGGCTTGTTGCTGAAGGTTAGAAACCAAGGGGCGGGACGACATTCGCAATTGATTGGGATGCATGCAGGTTATATTCTTGGAAATTTAGGCTGAGTCATGTAAGGGCGCGATACCACCTGCTGCTGTGGAAGAGACGGCTACAACTACTGTTACTACGGTTCCTGCCATATACACGTAAATGCAGTCGTATTAAAATAACGAAAATGTTCTATTTGGCTCCCTCCAATGCATGCTCACCGCACGGACGGAACATTTATCCAGGATAATGTATATAGCGCTCTAACATTCCTGTTTAGGTCATCAATCCATGTCCTATTCGTTCTCGTATGTATCAGCACGGATGGAGACGTCATCCCAGCCGGTGAACACAGCCTGGGTTTACTTGTTTAATACAGCGCAGTGCAGTTAATTTCCGTCATTCGTGTCAAGGGAGGACTGCAGCAGTATGTACAAACTGCTTCTGCACACTCACGGCATCTGTATTCGGCATCTGTATGTTCGCCACGCAATCACACAGATTCCTTTAAACTCTATAATTCTAGGCGAGGACAGGAAGGGCGAGGTGCGTGTATATACACGAAGTAGCGCCTTCATTCGCTGACAAACGGCGGGTGGCCAAATACCCTTGCATTATATTATATATTATAACTGCATTATAGAAGTGCATGTACTATCTGTTATGAAGAAATGGTGGCAATCAACGGCAGCCTGTCGTACCTACCGATGCTTCTTGCTGACGCACGAACATGATGAAACGGCTCATAAGACCCGGATTCAGCTTCCTGGCATCCTGCGAACGTGTATGGAGTAAGCATATATACGTGCATTTTTTAAAACAGTTTTCCCGGTGACTGTCTGTCTGTCTGTCTGTCTACCTAACTGTCTGCCTGCCTGCCTGTCTGCACTTGCTTTTGTCTGAATGTCCGTCCGTCCGATCGTCCGTCTGTAGCTAGGGCAGATGTCCATCTATGATATGATGAGTGAACGTGACGGGCGAAATGGGTGCTTCCTACATAATTGCGGCAGCGGCGGTGGCCTACGTAGATAGTTGCAGGCACATGCAAGCCCATCGTGTGCACTTCGTTAGTTCCTAATAAGCTCATAGACCTACCAAGAGGCATTTGGATTGCTTCTCGATATGCTAGACGGATAGCCTAACCCAGAAAGTGTTCATAAATAAAAATTAGACGACTGCTGCAAACTAAGTACACACACACGCACCTCAATGCGACGGCTTCCGCTCTGGCTAACCCCCAGCACATCAATCATGAAGTTGGCTTGAAGCAGCACCATAAAAGCACTGTTCGGAAACATTGCAATACCCGCCTGCGCGGGTGGCCGGTGCAGCACCTATCGTTTACAATGAAGTTGAATCACATAGCATTTATATAAGCATGCCCTTCTCATGCATACATCGATCGTTCGTTGGGTGCATGGAATGAAGTGTATACAGTACGTATGTAGCCGTACGTAACCCGCCTGCTCGATACTTTGTTTTCCCCACGTGTATACACGCGCACGCACGGCAGGCGGGAGCACGACTACTAGCTAGCTGCGTTTATTTTAAAAGCCATGCATGTAGTCAGGTGTATGACTGGAAGATGGAAGCACCCAAGCATGCCGTGTGCCGTGTGCCGTGCCAGCAGGAAGTTACTAACACAAGGTTCATCAAGCAACCTAATAAGATGGCTGCTTCTGGCTAAACTACCATTTTTCAGAGCGTGGATCATTCGACGATGAAATTCGGCTCACCTGAATTACGTGACGGGCCTTATCTGCGGCCACGGGATCCACCGTATACCTATCCTTCCATACGCGACAGCACCTGTTGCAAGTATTTGCGTAATATATATAAAACATATTTGTGTGTGTACGGTCATCACTGTTCTTTGTACGACATCCACAGTGCCTGTAGTTTTGCCGTATGCATGCGAACATGTTTACCTGGATGTATGTGCCGATATTTAGGTCCGCAGTTTTCATAGGGTAGCTAGATAGATGAACACCTCAGGTGAGACCTCACTACGTAGCTACGATTGAGAAGGTACGTATGCATCCATCCATGGAAGCTCTTTCTGCTATCGATATCTATGCTGCTAAATCACCCTAGTAAAAACAGCGTGAAGAACGTAAATATCCACGTATTAGAAGTGCCGACGACGCAGCCACAGATAAATAATGCGCGGACGAATTCCGATATGTGAAAGCTGCGCTGCTCCATCTCATCGCACCTAGAGACAATCTCGACGTCCTGGGGGTTGTCCATGGCCGTGCAGATGTCCTTCAGATGTACGCCCGGCTTGGCGTTCCTGGGTGCATCCAGCGTGCGAACCGGCGATGAAAAATGATGGATGGGGTATTTCCGTACAGGAGAAGGCCTTTCATCAAGCAAGCAGTCTTCCCTGCTTGGGGCAAGTGCATGCATATAGCCAGTAGCGGCTGACCCACGCCCCCACCCTCATCATATAACACGTCCCCAAAATATTTCTTGGTATGAATGCTGTTTAAGGTATACTCACTGCAGCTCAGCGAGTGTTACATTCGTCATACGCCGAATCACGGCCCACGATATGGTAGCGCCAAGTGCAAATGCAGGGGCCAGGCCAACGATCATGAGCAGCGTCATAATGTCAGCCCACTCCCCCATTTGATGCTCCTTGACCCCCGGGTGGAACACCAGCAGCATGAGGACAGCGGAGCACCACACCACCATAGTGGAGACGCCGGCCTTAAGGTAGTTCACCCAATTTACAAGGTGCGGGCCCTGAACACATTGGTCAATGGATGTGGTGTTGGTGTTATTACGGGCAGGAGCCGTTGTATGCATCTAAGGATATGGAGGTTTACGCGAACCTATGCCGGAGAGTCCAAGGCCGAAGGCGCACAGCACATCGATGCACTGCATCAAAACTACTCCCATCCAATGGGTAACTGCGTAACTATGTAGCTTGCTTGGTAGACAGACAGACAGATAGATAGATAGATAGATAGATAGATAGATAGATAGATAGGTAGGTAGGTAAATAGATAGATAGTAGGCAAAAGATATATAGATAACCAGCTAGATAGCAGCGCACGCGTTTGTTTGCCGTCAGCAAACTTGCATCTCATACCTAGATATACCGCACGCCCTACGTATGGATCAGGCACACTTGTTTACGACACCCACAGTTACTCCCGAACACCGATGCCCGTTAGGAGCCGAAATTAACTACGCTTGGATTCCCACGGCCAACTTTGGCCCGCCCTTACCCATCGCAAGAACTGCCAGGCAAACGCCAACGAGAAGCCGAGATACAGACAGGCCTGCACCCGCCTCCAACCGATAAAAACGCGCACCAGGGTAAGCAACACCTGCGCATTTACCCCCAATCAAGGAAATGTCTAAGTTCGTGTATGGTTCATGATCGTTCGTTCGTTCGTTTCATAATGGTCGATCCTGACCGGCGGTACCGGCAGTGCTCCTCCGTCCATGAGCAGCTACAGGTAAATCCCTATCCGGATGGGCCAAAACGTATCAAACAAGTTCAGATATCATGCAGCACACAAGATGCTATATATACATGTGCGTGTGTGTGTATACGCACGGCCGCGCCGCGTGCACCTTGAAAGCAAAGGCAATCACAGCTGGGCCGCTGTGTCCAAGCGCAAACGGTCGCCGTGACAGAAGGTTCACCTCCACCTGCAGTCAAGCACGGGTTCCGTTTCAGGGTGCATACGTATGTGGGGCCATCCGTGCGCGGATAAGCACTAACAACCAACCGCAGGAATCTTTCTTTCAGCGTCTATTGTATGCGTCGAAACTTCCTCACCTCCGCAATAAAGGACAAAAGAGCAACTGCCACGAAGAAGCCCAAGCCGAGCCCGGAAACAACTGCGTGCATTACGTGGGGTGTGGAGCTGCAACCTGCGGCAAGAACGACGCATTAACCATATAATTTAATTGCCCGGCGAAATGGCCGATCGCAGCAGGTAAAGGGGATGCACAGGAAAACGCGCGCGTGGTCGCGCAACGTAAGCCGCATGCTGTGCTTACGGGGGCGCCACCGTATGGTGGCCGTGCATACCCTTAAAGGTACATATCCTCAAACAAGCCATAAAGCTGCAAAGACGTGGACGGCATGTATAAACACGCGAAGGGTCAAGGCCAACTTACTGTACTGCGGGAACAGGTCGAAATGCAGCTTCGAATCTGATGGGTAGCCGGTGTAGCGGCACGTAATGCCCAACTGGTGGTTCGTTGTTTCGATTGCCACAATAGCCGGCGAGTGGCGCAAGGCCAGGGAGATGGGACACAACTGGCTTAGAAGGGGTCATATTGAAAGCACAGATCGCCGTGGGTGGTTGAACATCTACTGATCATGCCCAAGCGATATGCCCTTGCTGCTGCTTTACATGAGAGCAGAACCGCATGCAGATGGATAGTTGGCCATTTGGCCCATCGTCAGGGTCAAATGGCCAACTGGTATGCAGTGGAATGGTCAGTACATGTATCCGCGTTGACAAAGGTAAGATTTTTACACACACACACATAATATATGTGTGTGTGTCTCGTCGCCATACCTCGAGAAGGTTCATGGCGGCCACATCGAATGCTTGAAAGAACACACTGCTATAGAGCCGCAGCAACTGTGATCGTTTGGGCAGCGCACGCACAGCAGTCATGTGGCAAGACCGTTATTACAAAACATCGGAGATGTACATATGCGGCCGGGCGGGTAAGGGAAAGCGCTGTGCATTTTACTACACACCCGCTCGTAGATATGCCAACAGCAGCCAACACATGACCTAGCCAGTCACATAGATATACATACGACACGCTAAGGTATTTCTAAGGAAGCGCACCATGTCTAAATATTTAGCCTAGGCAGAGTGACATCCAGATGTTAACGACAGTACCGAGCTACGTACCGAGCTAGTACCGAGCCACGCCCATCACATATACTTCCTCCAACCCGTTCCGTTAGACACGTGTCCTCGCCTCCGGGCGCCTCCGGGCATCTCCGGCAGTAGCAGGGGTGCATGTAGGAGGTACATGGACATACGTACCAAGCACACGCACACGGTCCCCACGGACGACGAACCGCATACCTTAATCGGCCACACGATGGCGAATTTCTGCTCTTTGAAGCACCAGGCCGCCCACATGCACAATCCCACGTGCAGGCCCAGTAGCCCCACCATGATGTAAAGCAGCGCAAGAAACCAGCCATAGCTCTGCACGAGTAAAAATCCCAACAGGGTGTATGTATTACTAAAAGCGTGCCCGTCGTTAGTTAATACCAGCCAGATGTAGTTGACGTGAACAGCCCAGTGCGTGCGTGACATGAATCCCTGCCCAGAATGAAGGAAAGTCCCACCTACATACCAGGTCTGCGAGCCAGTTGAAACTCAGAGCACTCACAACGGTCCACGCCCTGCGTTTTCAGGAAGTACGGTGAAGTACGGTGAAGTTGATGTCGAGGAACAAGTAGTAACGCGCGGCATGTGCATAAGCCGCAGCAACCGAACGAAATACGGATGCACACATGCATGCACTTCACATATATACATCAACGAAGCGTACGTAATGACCGACACTAATAATCGCCGTCACGGTTGTTATGTGGGATGCCAATCCTGGTTATTCCCCTGCAAGTGGGGGGAGGGGTAACAATCATGCGGCAGAGTGGCAAGGAGAGCGGGGCAAGGCAGGGCGCAACTCGCCCGATGGCAGAGGACGGTCGGAACTAGCTGCTTTCAATCAAGCCACACCCATCCATCAGGGAACGAACGAACGTTTTGGTAAGTAAGAGGGCAGTTATGTGGTAACAACCTGCGCTGTATTCCAGAGTCCGTGCTTGTAAACCCCGGCAGACGTATGCACGGATGCAATAGTAGGGCTGCAGTAATAGTGCTTGCTTACCACCCATTCGCGTTGATACTCCAGCCCTGCCTGGCTGGCGCGATGATTGTTGCGAACAGCTGCCATGCATCAAGAAGGATCTTCAACAGCACCCAGCGAATACGGATGCGTGTTTCATTGTTCTCCTTTCTGCGTAATAAAGTACGTCGGTGATTATGCGTGCACGTCTGCCAAATGCCAACAGCCTATTAAGAATAATGGTCTTGATGGTTATCGATCGATTCTGTCTCTGCTGAGGATGCGGTCGTGTAGAGCTGTCACGAGCGCATTTAAATTTTCCCCGTATTTTCCCCGTTGTAGCTTGTTATGGGCAAATAACATCAGATTAAAAGGCAATAATTCATTTCCCGAAATCCAGTTGATTGCTTTATTGTGCGATTACAGATGCGACACGGCTCCATCCGCGTACCGTAACGTACCGTAAGGTGTAGAGGACTCCAAAGATGCCGTTCTGCGGACATGCAGGCAAATAGCGTGCACAATAATGGAGACTAGAAGGCATATTCGCTTCATGACATGACAAAGCAAAGCACGATATCGACGCCAACAAATAAACGCATCTTTAATCCGCACCCTCTACGGATCGATCTGCTGCGAATGGCATGCAGGTGTACGTGCCACGAGTTTTCATCGCGGATCGGTCGGAGTTCACAAACTGTTTGTCACATTCCATGCATGCCGCAAGCTCGCAAGCCGTACGGAAGGTAGGGTATGCATGGTACGCACCTCAAGGGAGGAATGACGATCGAAAAGGTCATCACCCGCGCCATCCTGATGTTCATTGTCTGCCCTGGAATGCCCAACGTGTGGGAAAATGTGCAGTTTCGTGTAAATCTATCCTCGCGCTCGATGTTTGCTTCTAGCACAGATAAAGATGTCTGATGATGTGGTATCAGATCGATGACATAACCATCAATACTCCTGATGGTATCTTTATCAATTTCTACCTCGCATATCTTCAGCGTAAGATGATTATTTGGCAAAGTCGCTCCTAACTGCTTTTACTGTTGGAGACTTTCCCAAGCGGGACGAACTGCACCTGCAATAGACCGCATCTGATCATATACTACTCTTTCTACTTTGGACAGATTGGTAAGCTCCAGATGAAATACATTTCGCGTTGGATAGCGAGCAAGCCTACCATATAGGAACGATTAAAGCTATGCGCAAACGATTTCAGTCGGATATGCAGTTAGTTGGAATTGGCACCATTCGTCTAGCACCTGTACCTTGCGCGCCGGGATACCGAAGACCGCGAAGAGGCTACACTGCCAGCGTAGCTGCCAGACCCAGACCTTACAAAAGAACCAGACATTGAGGCGCGTTAACCTCCAATCCACTTATGTTTTAACCTTCATTATATGCGGTTCAAATAGGGCAGCGCTCGGTAATTTCTTAGGTTAAGCTGTGTAGTAAATTATCTTCGAGGGATGTTATCAGCAGCTCTTCCAAGCATATTATGAGATATATCGACTATGGTCTTGCATCACTTGGCTCTCTTGTCCTTGACCGCGGATGGGTTATATGTCAGACTACCGGTACGCATAGAAACTCCTGATTGTTAACTAATTGGTCAACACGAACTTACTTTAGACGATGTATTTTAAGGCGATGTTAGATTACTACAATGAGTTACAAGACACCAAGATATGATATGGATGTGTTTTGATTGTTGCGCCAGAAGCGGCGTTCGTACGATTGAAAAACTTGCGTTGGAGCGTGTTGGAGCGACGACGCAGACGAGGGGCTGGCTACACATGCCGGCAGTATAGTACACATCTTAGTTCATGCAGCCGGTGAACCGGCATTCTAAACAGGAAGTGGGGCAACGGGGTTTAACCATCAGCAACAACGTAATTGTGAAGATGAAGTATCCCAGTAAGGATGGTTAAATCAGCCGATCAATAATTTAGCCTTCTATCACTTTAACATTGAGCGAAATTTTCAGGTAAACCTGCTGCCACGGTCGATGGACATTCCTGTGACATGACAAAACATAACCATGCATGAAACTTGAAATATCGTGTCTGAAGACAAGAAGAATATTATCAGGTAATATAAATTCATTCCAAACAAACACTCACGACGTGACATGATGACGACGTATCACGCCCTATAACTAAGCTAGCGAATACGCACGTACGGACCGCTGCTGCTTCCCGCGCCTGAAGTGAGGTGGTTACGCCGTGTTACTGCTTCGTTGCGGGCGATCTATATCAGTAAGATTTCCCGCGCCAGTTATTCCTGTTACTGGCGCCATGCTAGTCACGGCTGGTCACGCGTCGGTGTCATCCTAGATCCAACCTACCTACCCGCTACTTACCAAGCGCATCCATGCATCCGACACGCACTCCTACGCGTACCCCCCTAATTACCAAAACAACGGCAGCAGGTGCACAGCTCCAGCTCTTGCGTGCCATTTGCTATGGCGTAGCACGTGCACATCTATATGTTGGCCTTCCGCAGTCGCCGGATGCCCCACATTGGCAGGTGAGGATCGGCACTATAGCAGCCGACGTTGAGTGATCCAGCCAGGAGGTTAGGTAATAGGGTTAGGTTACAGAAGGACCCTGCCACAAGGTACCTCTGCGTGGGTGACTTTAGCGCGGGCACTTGTGGTGTACATCGCGGCTGCGCTGGTAGGTAGGAGTTAAGACTGTGCTGTGAAGGGAGACACTTGCGAAATCTAGTTGGGGACAGAAAGAGATAATGTCAAGGTTCAGCAATCAACCTCACCCCTTAAGGTTACGCGGCCAGCCGTTATTCCTACCCTCCGCCGATCCCTACGTAGACCCAGCGGTCTAGGGGACATTAATTTATACAAATCCCGTGTTGGACGGATGTGCCCTCACACCAACTACAAGACTGGAAATTACGTTGAGCAGTTTGCAGATAGAGACGAGGTGTGTCAAGCCCATATCGCGGCATGGGAATGAGGTGGTAGAGCAAGACGAGGCAGGCGAAAATCGACGGCGAGGAAAGAGGAGGCGGTGATGAACGAAGCACGGGTAGAAGCACTAGAGAGCGATGCAGAGCGCTCTGATAACATGCAGAGAGATAGATCAACCCATTAACTAATGAAAATGGCTGGGCTTTCGCGTCGCGCACCGCGAAAGCCCAACTTGTAGAGTCGCCGAAGGTAGAATGCATGCCTAACCAGCAGACCGGCAAGGAACACAGACATGGTGTTCAAGAATATGCTAGCTGCACAACATCGATAAAGTTATGAAGATTTTCATGTATCGTCCTGGATAGAAAGAAATGAAGCGAGCAAGGACTTGTAAGAATTGTTTCATTCGCTGCGTCAGATATGCGACAACCTAACGAAAGGGGCCTACTAGCTGCGCGTAGGATGCTTCCTGAAAGCATACGAAGACAAAGCACTAAGGCAGTGGCTCGATGTGATTTCTAAAATGATGAACTGTACAATTGTTAAACAACAGATGTTAAAGTACCAGCAGCATACCAGTAGAGGTCATAACCTCCATCTTCCAAAGAATGCAAAAGGAACGTACAACGTGCCAAGTACATCCAAACCGCTTCCATGCATGCGTTGCAGCCTGAACAGCGAGCTTCATCGGAATGCAAACATTTGACAGCAAGATTTGCCATGAGATAGGCCTTTGCAGAATAATGCATGCTTTGTAATCATTACAATGCGGATGGTGTCCTGACCTGTCCTGATTAGTCGCATCATCGGCTGACAGCAGTGGGCCCTGCATGGGCCAACCGAGCTGGCCGCAAGACGGTCGCCCTGGCCAAAAGTGTACATTCCTCTGGTCTTGATATTAAAATCCAAATAGCTAAAAGATTTGTCTAATTTTATTGTATATTTTCTCACGCCTGGAATAAACGTTTTCTATCCTATGCGAATATATGCAGCGGCGAGACGCAACCTTACCTGTGGTAAATACGTTTTCGTCACAAAAACATTCTGAATCAATCGCAGCTTCTTCTAAGCTTCTTTAGCGTATCGTTTGTTATCTTATAAAGCCGTGCCTTCAAGCGCTAGTGCCTGTACGATTCCATCTTTTTCCTGGGTCCTCTACGTGCATAACATTAAATCATGACTCGCCAGTAAATGTATTATGAATTAACTGTTAATTGCTTGTTTACACGGAGAGATGTTCGCAGTTTGCAGTGACGGACACGGCGGCTGTAACTTGAGCACATTTTCCTAACCACATGGACGATGCAATATATCTCACTTAACAGTACTAGGAAATGGATGTGAATTATGCTGCCGAGATAACATCAATGCTCGTACGGAATTAATCGCGTTGACAGTATAGTGGCTTACGGGTGAAAACACCATTTCACAAATGTTATACTGTCTTTGTTTGAGCCACACGTGCACGCCAGATGCGGCTGGATAGCGCTGCTTACATAGATAGCTTTAAACGTCCTCGAAGGCCCGCCAGGTCGGATGAGTTGTAATTGACATTTCTGACCTGGAATATAACGAGTGGAAAAAGTACCAAATAACGCGGACCTAGGAATCCAGATAGCCGCACTGGAGTTTCGCTCTGGCGTTGGGGCATATGTAACTCTAGCGGCATGACCCAACGGTATCAGTTTCCAACCTAAAATAATTGCTGCCGGGCAAAAGAACACTGAGAGTGTTTACGCCTTCTGGTATCGCCTGTGCCGGGACACGGCATGGCTACGTCTGGGGCTAGTAGCCATGGAGGGAGCGGTGGATCAGCAAAGTCTTCGTTTACTACCAAGCGAGATCGGTGGGTGAACTCATCTCAGTTCCTGGGGCGTCGAGGTAGACTTGGCCTATCTTCGACCGTCTGACACCTACAAAGTCGTTTGCCCCAAAGCGGACCCAACGGCTGGTGGCCAAAGAACGGCTCAATGATAAATTTAACTCCTCATATTTTACCAAACATTTTCGCCGTGGATGAAATCGGTCTCTTTCGAGAGTTGGATTTGCATGCATGGCGCTGCTTAACTTGCTTTGTTAACTAGCTTTGTTCCGTGAAGGCTCTGCGCTTACCCTTGCGCGTTGCAGATCTGGTATTGACCAAGATCAGGATCAGGGTGACAACCTTCTGGATCGTCGGTCTTCGCTGGAGGTATGCTGCTCCGCACTCCTCCGCAGCCCCATCACGGAGGTCACGGTAACCCCATGGCCTCCGCGCACATAGAAGCACCAAGAGACTCGCTTCCACTCCAAACTCAAACAGGCGCATGATACATAAACGCATTGAAATTACTCGATTTGCAGCTTGTTGCCGCAATACTAGTCGACAAATCCTAATCCCTCCTCAAACCCTCCATCCGCCTGCTTGCAGTACGGCATCTTTGGTGTTTTGTTTACCTTGAGGTGCGAACGGGCCTCGTGGGGGACCTGTATGCACCCTTTTATATAGCGGCTGCTGCCCCGCCCTCCGTCGTCGTCGGAACTTTGCTGCAGGCAGCGCTATTTATATCATACTACATTACTAACACCGAAAACCTTTTGGTTCGCAGCAAGGAGAAAAGCGAGCACCGCATCCGCATACGATGGGTGCTGCTCAAGATTCTGCTGGATGGTTGGCAGTTGTTTACGACGGTTATTGCACCAGAACGGCAAGCGTGGAGCATCCAACCCCATAGCGTGTGGGTACGAGTGTACGACTGCTTGATCTGCTCGACATCAGGCTGTGACACGTCTTTGATTGCATGCGGCGTCGATGGCCCCAAATATCTTCCTGGACCCCGACGCTATGCCACATACATACATGTTCATCAACGTAAAACCATGCACGCAAAGAAAGCTGCAAACCAAACCATAATTCGATAATACCAATGTTGGTACCGCCCGCTTACCAGTACCTACATCGCACATAGTCTCATAATGGTTGTTGTACATGCTGGCTATTTCTTAGATAGGCACGTCGAGTCGTAAAGTTGGATAAGGCCCAGGCCTCGAGCCTTCTTTTGGAAACGCTCTTTCATTCATTCCGTCGTGCTGCTTACAGGGCGTGGTCCATCATTGGTGTGCTCAACTTCACGTGGCTGGGGCATTTGGTAAGCCTGACCTGAAGCTGCTGACTATCACACGTTTTTCCAGCTGGGTATACCAGAGTGGTGGGTTTCACTAGGTAGCGCTTTCGGGTTTTCTATGGAAAATGCTCACACGCCTTGAACCAGCAGGGATATGGTATGCTCGTGCACTTCTTGCTAGACTCATCAAGGCCAGGGCCAAGCCAACGGGGATTGCCTGGTGCATAGATGAAACGGAACTTGGATTGCCTGTAATCGGCGTTCTTTGAATCCTAACCATGTTCAGCGCTTGAAGGCTGGAAAATAATACCCAACATGTGTACGGCACGCGCATGCTCCGCGCAACTTTGCAGGGCTATGGAGTATACCTTGCCGTCCTGTACTCCATGTTGGCTTTGCTGGCTATCAACATCGGGATGTGCGTCTGGGTGGCATGGTGCTTTAAAGAGCACAAGTTTCCAGTTGTTTGGCCCATCAAGGTAGGCCAGAAGCTTTTCCACGAGGGGCTGGGGATGGAAGGTGCCTTTCGGCATTTTGTATGGATGTGCTCATAATGCAGGCTGCGGCAATTGGTTGTTGACGCCAGTCAACGCCAAAAGCTTGCGGCTTGGAGTCGAACAGCAGACGCGCCCTGTCTGCCGTCACCCGTAAGGACACGTAGGTCATATCTTAACACCGCCTGTGATTAGTTCGTCTAACCAACATCCTAACTAATTACTCATTGAACATCAGGTGCTGCGGGTGTTCAGTAGCGTGTTCTTCCAGGCCTTCGATGTGGCTTCACTTAATTTGCTTCAGGTAACTCAGTGTGCACATAGGTTCGCGATCACAATAGTAATGATATTTCAACGACTTGATACGAAATTCTCACGGAAAACTCGAGCATTGCCAGGATTAATAATTGCATCACAAAACATCGCGCGTTGACTATCTAGAAGGTCCAGTTTATGAACTGAAGATCAATCGTCCTCATGGTTTCAATAAATTAGGGGACGCGGTCGCTCGTGACCATTCGCAGAAGATTCGTTGTGCTGAACAAAAAAATAAAAATCGAAATCAGATATGTCTAGATTTTCGCAACTACGTCATAGGCATTAGTAACAACGGATATCACGTGGATTGAGGTCTGCGTACTTCAAAACCGCGCGCGTCCCGAACTATTCGACTACTAAGCACGAAATGCAGGAACAAGTTACCAAAAATGCTTTTTTTGGAAAAATAGAAAGCTTTAACCTCTGACATGCATGCAAGCATATCGTCAATCCACCTGCTTATTGAGACGAACGTATTCCTAATCAAGCTGAATTGTTTAGCAATTCAAGTAAAGCATTGTACTAGAAACATGTTTAAATAAACGGATATTGTTCATGGAGTCAGAACCTGCATTACCTGCACTACACACCGTACCCGCCGTGCGTACCAGTGCCGAAAACCATAAGGTTGTCTTGAACAGTCCTTGCAGACGCAAATTAATCCTATCCAGTAACCACATGACGTAATGACCTCAGAAGCAGAAGATGTGCAAAAACTTGGAAAGCCAGAGGAAGTCCGTCCCCTTCCGCAATCTTTACGGGTTGGCATGTAGCCATACATTTCGTCTTAATCTCACAATCTCCTCCAGAAGATCGCATGATGTTGTAAATTGCGATCTTCTACGTCAATAAGTCCATGCTGGCAGGCCCCACGCATAGTTTTTGCGCCTTCATTGACGGCAGCATACACACGCTAGCTTGCACAAATGTGAACACGCATGCGGCCAACTGGCACGTACATGTCGAAGTACCACACCCTCAATCTCGCACTCGCCGGACATACACCTTTTGACAGAGAGGATGGATAACAAGATATCTTTAAACCCCATCACTGCATATGCTCCAATTCGCAGCTTGGAATCACATGTCGATTTACCGGACCGGAAAGGCCGAAGCTGCATTTTGACCTAATTGATAAATACAGTGAGTACTCAGTGTGGACTCAATGTAACAATCAACCAACGCCCCCAGCTGTCTTCTTGTCATGTATTCTGTGCGTCGACATAAAGCAACCTACTCGTGACGGCTTGGGTATGATGTGTGTCGGACAGACCCTCTTACCACATGAGCTCAGCGCTTCATATCGTATGGAGCACGCCGGCGTTTCGGCGTTTGGCGAACACCGTAATGACGACCTCGCGTGTGGAATGTCCGCAGGCTGCACAACTACTCCTCATATCATGCATGCGGTGGTTTCGGCGCTCTGCCTGATTCTCTTCGTCTGCATCGCCCTGCTGCTGAACATGGCTGAGGTAAAACGCTGGCTAATATGCGGGACCAAGCTATTGTTTATCGGCGGGAGATGGGTCGGGGTCTACTACGTGCAACTAAGCTACAGTATGCTAACACAGCACTTGATGGCCGATACACTTTTTTTAGTAAAGTCACGTATCCTAATCTGGCACTCTTTCCCGGCATGTACAGGTTGAAGTAAACCCCCTGTCACGGCGACCCATGGCGCTCGGACACAGCGGGGCGGAGGTAATGGCGTTCGGCATTAAGGTAAATATACATGACACTAGTTTTGTGAAGGGTGACAAGCGGCCGTGACAACGGCTTGAACCGTCATCCCTCATGTCATCACGGCGTGCCAGGGTGCATCCGAAACCAAGGAGATGATAATGATAATATTGTGTGTGCGGGATAGGGGGATTTACTTCACCCATGGCCACTACCTGGCAGTCCCTACCTTCCCCGGTACTGTATTTCGGGGCACCCTTATCCATTCACCCTCATCCGCTGACAGCTGCTCCGAAACCAGTAATTATCCCGGATTCGTTTGGCTCCTACCAGCTCGCAGATCACTATAGCCGGGGTCTGTCATCACCGTCCATCTTTGTGGGGGCACATTTAACCTCAACCAACGGAGGGATTTTTATCCCGTTCATATTATTATACAATAAAATGCAGTACGGACGATAGCTCAAATCCGCAAAGTAGAGACCCGTCGTGGCTCTTCCAATATATTCCATTCTAATAAAAAGCAAATCCGGAAGCATGCGCCGGGTAATGCAAAAACGTCACAAAAAATAAAACAAGATATTGCGAGATCGCGTAGTGGATATCGGAAGACGTCAACCCTAAGTTGTGGATGGATGTATAAGCGACCTTTTATCGAACTCGCAGTTATCACCTGCTATGTATGCCTGCGTGCAGGTGATAATGACCCTCGTAAACGTCTTCATTGGGTGGGGCCGCGTGGAGGCATCCATCTATTTGGCCCTGTCCCTGGCGCTGGCCTGGCAAAATCTACGATGGGTAAGTCATCAGGCGCCCAGTCGCTGCGCTTTCATGAATCCTATCTTCTATTCCGAGTCCGTTTGCCCCTCTATTCGTTTGCTGCCTTTTACTCCTAATTACTGAAGATGCAATGGGAGAAGCCACATCCTGTGGCCACATTCAGCGGGCATTGTGTGATGCAGATTTTAGCAGGTCCGGCTGTAAATTTCACCCTACACACATACGGAAGTGCTTTGCACGAATCTGGCAAGGCGGGTGGCATTCACCCAATCTGTACGGCGTTTGCCAGCCCCCGACATAGCCGCCTTGCCTTGCCTTGCTTTCAGTATGCCACATTTCCTCGAGCATGCCATACACCCTTACATACCTGGATACAGACGGACAGACGATTTTTCTCCTTCCTCTTTTCGTCCCTACTTCTTCGCATTGCACCCATGCAATCACGCAGAGCCCCCACCTGGTTTCCTGGGTGAACTACCTTAAGGCCGGCGTCTCCACTATGGTGGTGTGGTGCTCCGCTGTCCTCATGCTGCTGGTGTTCCACCCGGGGGTCAAGAGCGCAGACAACCAGAAGATGGAGAAGTGGAATGACAGCATGACGTTTCTTATGCTGGCGGGTATTGTGCCCGCCTTCGGCGTTGGGGCCCTGGTTTCCAGTGCCGTCCTTCGCCGCGTAACGGCAGCTGCACTCAAGGGCCTGGAGTAAGTGCTAACAGCTCGGCAGGGTGGCCGCAACCCGTTGACTGTTTAGACTAGTATAGAGACAATATAGCTGCTGCATGCAAGCCCGCTGCCATTCGATCTTAATGCTGGGTTTGTTTGTTGCTGAGTTTTGGCTGGTACGATGTCGTAACGATGTAGAATCTGTGAGGTTATAGAAATAACTCATATATAACAATCTGGATGGTGCGACGTGGGGCGGGTTTGGGAGGCGATCATGTCAATCAGTATGCATGTCGCCTGTGTGGTACGATTCCCGAAGCGACATGTGTGTGATTCGTACCAATATGCCGTACTTGCAGAAACCCCAAGAAGCTACCGGTAGTGGAGGCTTTTAGCAGCATTGACGAACCCCGAGATGTTGAAATTGCCGCCAGGTACATCTGGGGGGAAGCGCAGCATAGCATGCATGCGTTTCATGCACTCGTTTCAGAAGTGCATATTGATTGACTTAACAATTCAACCACGTAATGACCACGTGGTGGTTGCCCTGTTTCGCCCTGACCATGTCGGACAGCCATGACCGGCCGCTTGAAGTGTATGTATCCGTTCGCGTCCGTTTCCATGCGGCACGCACTACTGCACCATACCCATCTGTTGTTATCTGTTTGCGCATGTAACAATGTGCCGAATATAGGCCGCCGCATTATTGGAATGCTTGCTTGTGGTGTCAGCTAGAGCAATGCGGGGTGGCCCGGTCCTTTATGTACTATCTAAAGCGCCACAGCACTACCGGCCTAACGGACGCGATGAGATTTGGGGTGTTACACTGTGGGCGACTCGCCCTACAAGGGCGAGCACCAAGGGGCCTGACAAGGGCGAGCACCAAGAGGCCTGACAAGGGCGAGCACCAAGGGGCCTGACAAGGGCGAGCACCAAGGGGCCAAGGAGCGATGAGATTGTTGGCCCCTAATAGCCGTACACGCTGTGACCCCCACCCCCACCCGAATGCTGCCCCTAATTATCTTCGTTGGTCGGGGAATCTAAACCGTGATTCCCGCTTGGTCCGTTCGTTGCGGGCTGCTGGTACTATACCGCAGGTATTGTCGCCATTGGAAGGAGCCTGGCGTGCTGGACCCCGACGCGGTCAATAAAGCGCACCACATTATCAAGGTGTGTACATGTACACGCACTTGCGCTCCGCAGCGCACGCGTGGCTCATGAGATGGACTTATGCCGTTTCCCCCCGTTTATGCATAGTTGGGTTATGCTAGCAATACATCATACACCCCAATACGTGGATAGCGTTCCTACTATTGCTTTACGCCTAACTGCTGTGGCCTCTGCGCCTACCGCTTAACTTGATAACCGCAAGCGAATGACCACTGCGTGCGACGACCAGAGCTTGTGACAGCTAGCATGCACTGCGCGCTGCGCCGCCTCCTAACATACCACCTGCTCCTGGGCCAACCTACCGCTGCCCTGCTTCCATCCCTTAGGCCGGCCTGGAGATGTTCCCTGGCAGCGCCTTCATGGTTTTGTTGCATGCAAATTTTATGATTGACGTGCTGGGAATAAGCCAGAGCGGAAGCCGTCGCATTGAGGTGAGCCTGCCGAGAGAGATTTTGCTTGAATGCAGTAGCCGCTTCTTTTCAACGTAGCGCAATCGGTAGTTACAGGTGCAGTCGTCGGAGCATGAGGGCCATATACTCTTGATGCTGTATCCCACGTAATGTAGCGACACAAAGTTTGAAGATGGGAAATATGTAAATGCTCATTGCTTCGTTTTATGCCCGGCCAACCCTAACACAGGATGCGCGCAAGCTTAACCCCAGCCTCATCTGCCGCTTCATCATGTTTGTACGACAACAAGAAGCCACAGTACGGCGCTTATTGCTGGTTAATAGTCGTATACGGGACTCAATTGCTTGGTGAACGTTTCATGTGTGTTAGAAGTCACAAGCCTGATTTGGACAGTCTCTGCGCAAGAAGGTCCTTGCTGCGCTGTCGCGGGTTGCGGGTTGCTGCGGGGTGCACTGTACGTTGGAATTCACTCAATATGCTGGTCTTGTGCTTCTTGTGTGAGCTGTGAGAGAAAATGATATCTATCTATCTATCTATCTATCTATCTATCTATCTATCTATCTATCTATCTATCTATCTATCTATCTATCTATCTATCTATCTATCTATCTATCTATCTATCTATCTATCTATCTATCTATCTATCTATCTATCTATCTATCTATCTATCTATCTATCTATCTATCTATCTATCTATAGAGAATGCCACCATACAATTATAAAAATATAAGACAAAGCCATGTGCCCCTTCCATGCGATGCGGCTCGGTCCGGTCAGGACCCCCGGTGCTCGTCTTTGCAGGGCTAGTCGCCCACAGTGTAACACCCCATAAAAAATTATGTAATTACTATCCCACGTTTTGTGTATTGATCTAGATCGTTGATCGTTGACCATTCACCTCTCCCCCTTTCTACACCCTTCCCCATGCACAAAAATGGCCTGCACGCCCGCCCGCCCCATAGCAACACGCGGCTGGCAGCAGTGTCAGCGCGACCATGGACCTGCTCGGGTACGGTAAAAGTTATATATCTTTGTGTTGTTTTGGTCACAGAGCGGGCCGTATCTGCACTTCGCTGAGCCCAAGCTTAGGGAGAGAATTTCGCCAGTTCCGCAACCGATCCAACCGTGATTAACAACCAACAAGGGTTCATTGCCACGAACCGGGAAGGCAACTAACGAAGGAAACTGAGTCGATTTTCGTTCGAGTTATGAATGACGTGGCTCTCGCGCCGTGCGGCAGTCAGGTTGCAGTAAATTAATGGGTGCCTTATGTTTGATTGCATGGTATCTTCAGCGAGCCTGTTGTCGGATTCGGTCACCTTCTTGTTGTGGCCGTCCGTCTGGCCCTCTCCTTTGCTATGCACACCCGCGTACGTATCTCCTCTCGCGCCTCCCTCCCGGTTACAGCTATGTGGAGTACCAGCGCAAGCAGCGAATGGTTGTCCGACTTCATCGTGAGGCGCTGCAAGCCATGTGCAATTTCTGGTGAGCAAAGTTCGACTTGATCGGTAAGGACCGCAGCGCGTAATTCAGTCAAGCAAGTATAGAAGTGTAGTATCCTGATTAGGGTATCTACGGGTAGTATCCGAGTGAGATGGCCAGTTGTCTGGCATTCTTTCGATCGAGCCTTTGCTGCATGTAGGCGGATATAACAGAGATACAACAAGAAGCAGTGTGCACGATTGGGTGAAGCGCCGGCGATCCACAGCCAGCAACCAGCGCTGTTGTCATTTAATGTTTATAATGTTTATTATGTTCATCCTAGATAGATAAATGACAACAGCGCTGGATGCGACACACATACACACACACGCACGCGCGCACATACACACACACACACACACACACACACACACACACACATATATATATATATATATATATATTGCTTTTCCTAGATACGCCTGATAATCCAGCCTACTCATAAGCAAGGATACTCGCATCGCGCCAGGCAGGTGATGGAAGGGGACAACCGTACATACCGTGCCAGGCCGTGCCTGGCTCAGCATCATAAGGATTCTCCTCACAGGATTGCCGGTCCCTCCCGACGTTTCTGGGTCCACTGCAGGAAAGCTCTGGACGCATCTACCGTGTCTTTCACGCATCTCAGCAAGTCCCTGGCCAAAATTGAAACGTCTGTCTCTCAGGTAGGTTGACGGCTTCTTCGCCGCGTCTCTCTCCTCTTCCCCTAGCGACTATGCAAGGCGTGTGTCGGGTATTTCCACTCATCATGACAGATCCTTCACTGAAAGGCGATTATAATGGCCTTTAATGCCAGTCTTGCGGCGCTCGGCTCTGTTATCTGACTCTCATGTCAAGCCGGCTCTTGTGACTAGGTCTGATTGATCTCTTCAAGTTTTGTTCCGGTTGCGTGCTCTGGCCATTCCCCTGTCGTGGAACAGGCCCAACGGGCGTACCGTGTCGTGCTGGAAAGCTACGGCAATAATCCCAAGCTGGTGCACCTGTACGGCAGATTCCTCCAAACCATCAAAAACGACCCATGGCACGCGGTAAGCTAGATAGCTACAATAGCTGTCTGTGTATGCAGCTCTAATATTTGGCAGGGGGACTGGTGCTTCATCGAATGTCTATGAGCCGTTGATCGCTGTCACGGCTTTTGCTGTCATAAGGTACAGTGGCGGGTGTACACTCTCATGTGATTCCTGTCGCACCTCACTCCTTCAACCATTATAAGCATCACGAGCAGACAGGACATGCGGCAACCAAACTGATAATACGCACAGCCGTTGTAATCGAGAGCGGCTGGGCCCACACCTGTCAAGAATGTCCGTACGATGACCGTGTGCCATGTAAACACTCAGGCTGAGTATTTCGCGGAGGCGGAGCGGCTGGAGGAGCTTCAGGATAGCACCGCAGGCGGTCCTCTCATGCCTGATGGTGGGTGGACAATAGTGCCTTTGCCTGTGCATTTTGATTTTAGATAGCCGTTTTGGAAAGTTGTAGAATATTTTGCGTGTACATTTCCAATCAATTGCACATGCGTCTCCCCACCGACCAAGTTGTATGGCCTTGTATTGCGACAAAGGTGCGACGGCATAAAACAAGGGTCCAGCGAGCATGACTGCTGCTGTGCTGTATCTAGACCTGCCGTGGCGTTTGACTTAACACTTTTGCACTGTCTGCAGGTACGCCTCTGACTCGAATGGACGAGATCGACACCTCGGTGTTGGTGCTAAATGCTGTGGGTGAGGTGCAGATGGTAGGTTACGGAAGTGCGTGCGACTCGCGAGACGGAGGGCACAGGGCGAGTAAGTTACAAGCATCCTCCGTTGGTCCAGATCCCGGGTCCCGGGACCTTACGGTGACGACATTGAAGCCATATCGGAATTGTTTTTAACCGGAATAAGCAAGACAAGTTTAAATTGATACAATTATTACAATCCTCTAAGCATTAGAACGTCGCATCCATCATCCCCACCAGTACTGTGTGTGTGTGTGTGTGTGTGTGTGTGTGTGTGTGCACGCGGGTTGTAGGTTGCAAAGGGATATGCGAGGTCTCGGTTGCGCTACTTGCCATGTATTGCTGTTTATTGGTCGCTTAGCCCCCATGTACCGCGTTTTTGTCCTTGTACCCGCATCTTTTGCAACGTGCACCGGGGGTTACCGTGTTATTCTACGCAGGCGAACCGAAGCACTCAGCACCTATTTGGCTACAAGCGAGGTACGCCGACATGTATACATACATATGTACATATATACATGCATGTAGTAACACACATATGAGGTTAGGGGTGATGTCATCTTGGTTTGTTAGCTTAGGCGTGGGGGTTTGGAACACACAAGAAACCCTCCTTCCACGTCGGCTCCTAAGCGATAGGGAGTTCTTTCCTTCTTTAGAGCATACGTATGCCATATATAGTACCAGCTCCGCGTGTGCATCGGCCGCTAGATAGGGCTGGCTATTCGACTGACCATTGTGACACTGCCCAGCTAGCAGAATTCATAAGATGCACGTGTGGAAGACACGAGTGGGTATGACATACAGTCACCATCCCGCAATGTATCCTTCACTTTGCTATTTGTCAGATCGTTGCCATTTCGGATTTCGGATTTCGGTCCGCGGTGGTTCATTCAGGCGCTCTTGAAGGCAAGCCGTTGGCGACCCTACTGGCTCCCCACTTCGCGAAGCGCCTGGCGGAGCGGCTGGCGGCTATTGCAACTGCGAATGAGCTGTTGGGCATCTCACAAACGCCAGACGAGTGCGCCGAGACGGCGGAGGAGATGGTAGTTGGGCTACATTCAGACCGGCTGGCCTTCCAAGCCAAGCTCTCCCTCAGCAAAGCTTCTGGTACGTTGGTTGCGGTGGGTATAGTTGTTTAGTAGACGGCGTGGTATCGCATCCTGCAGCCTGATCTCCTTAGTGGACTCTATGCTGTACTGATTTGTGACAAATATTGTGTATTTTTGAGTGTTGCCTTTATAAGCTATATATGCGGTGATTAAATTGTGACTTGGGAATTGTGATTTGTGGGAGGTGGTGATCGAAGCTGTGGTCCGGGGCATGCTACAGCAGGCGCAACAGCGCCGTCTTGTGCTACCAACAATATAAGTACTTAGCCCAAGCGCAGCAGCGGCCGCCCGGAAGCGAGGAGCGCGCAACTTAGTCAGACACGCACCATTCACTGCGCAAGCATGTGACCTGGGTGCCCACATCCGCATCTCATGTTATTATACACGTCATCCCTGCTTCTTCATGTACTTTGGGGTGTTACACTGTGGGCGACTCGCCCTGCAACTTAAGACGAGCACCGGGGGGCCTGACCGGACCGAGCCACAGCGCAGGGGAGGGGCACATGTACTTTTAAATGATGTATGGAGGGTGTTACTTTGTGGTTGATTCGCCCTGCATGTGTGAGTGTGTGTGTGTGTATGTGTATGTCACCCTTTCCGGTGCAGGCGTTGGCGAAGACTCCACCATCATTGCGCTCGTGGAGCCGGTGTCCCCATTACCCGGCGTGTGCAGCTTCTGGGTGACGCACAATGGCATCGTTACGGCCTGTGACCCCGCCTTTGTCGCAAACTTTGGGTAGGCAATTCGCTGTGTGCCCACACATCACGACGACGTGATCACTGCAAACAAAAGTCCTTATCAATTTGTGGCCCACGTAAGAGCCCACGTAAGAAATCCCCGGCCCGCAACTTCCTGAAGAACTGAAAATACCTTCTGGCGTTCTGGACAGAAGCGCACATGATGAGGAGAGCATATCCAAATCTTAATATGTTAGGCCACTGAAATATCCCGGCTGTTAGGATGCCGTTAGAAAGTTTCATCCGCGTACTCGCATGTGTGTGCGCTTCTTCTGATTGCAGGTGGAAGGCCAATGAAGTCAACGGTACGAGCATTAAGGGCCTGCTGACACTTCCACTGCCCCCGACCGCTAAGGTCAGCACTATCGGAGCCGGGGAAGACGCCGTAGAGCAACGGGCCTCCCAGTTGCTGGCAGCCCGTCCTAATGAGAGTGCCAGTGAAATCATCAAAAGGTATGAATGTTGATATTTCACCAGCTAGCACCAGTAGGTGTACATCATTTATCTCTGAGCTGCGGAGTATCATGCTGTTCACTTTGTCCAGGCTCGTGGTTCCTTCCCTATATATGGCTCCCTTTCTGTAATTGGTGTACGGTAGGTGGTGTATGTACGATGTTCAAAAAACATCTCCCTCGCTCTCGCTTGGTCCGAAAATCGTGCGGTGCGAGGCACATCAGGGCACATCAAGTCACAAGAAGCCCCCGGAAGCGGCCGGAAGTTGCCAGCGCTTGCTTGCTTCACAGAAAAGCTCATCAAGGGCATCCATCGCGCGGTCTCAATAAAACATGAAATGAATGAACGAGGGGAAATCTGTCCAACTCAACTCCCCATCACTCGTGCCTGGCCACAGGCTGCTCGCCGAAGCGGTGGTACCTCCGACAGACGCGCTGATAGATCTGGGGGCGGGGCCCGGCGGCAATCCCGAGCCGGGTTTGTCGGTGCTGGTGCCTCACAAGTACATCCTGAAACCTCTAAAGTGTACCCTCAGAATCATCCCAAGCGGTACGCTGCACCAGGCAGGGAAGCACATGCATGAGAGCCTCTGCCTGTGTTGCACCACGCACCTAGCTACCCGCGTGTAATGCACCAGGTGATCCTAGGTGATGCATATATTATATATATATATATATATGCCACCTGTTATGTGTTTGATTTTTCTATTGCTTTTATCGCATCCACTTCGTCCATCGTCTTGCTTAGCTAACTGTACTGTATCGCGACACGCACGGCGCTCGCCTCATCACTTCCTACCTGCTGAAAGTGTACTGGGACACGGTTGCACACAATCAGATCTTGCTACCAGCAAATATAAATTGGTATTAATCGGTATAAATGAAACGCGTGTTTGCAATCATTTAATGATACTTGTATTGATTCCCGTGGTCGAGGAGATAGCTGCCACAGATTCGCCAATCGTACATGAAATCCAGATCAAGGTCGACACCGACCCTGTACAGCTGTTGGCGGTCAACCGCAAGGGTGTTATTTTGCACGCATCCGCCGAGCTCGCGGCGCGCTTCAAGGAACGCGGCGGAGCCCAGCTGGGGGCCCTAGGGGAGATAGGTAACTCGCACGCAGCGCGTGGGGAGGGGATGCTAGAAACGGACGCCGCGTTCAGTTCATCTGCGGCGCTGAACGGCTACACGCTATTCGACTTCTTGTCCCCCGCCTGGAAGGAAATGCATTTCAAGTTACTTAAGGTTCGTTCGAACTTGTAGCATCATAAACCTAACCTGCTGCTCGCTGTCTGGTGTTTTCCTGGAGCGATATGCAAGGTTGGTTGGTGTACACATTAATTGTCCGATCTGCAGCGGGAAAACAAAAGTGGGTGTGGCCCTAATTCTGGCGTGCGTGGGATGGCGATGATGAGGGACAGTGCAGCAGTCGGAATAGGCGGACCTGCATGCATGTAGCGGGTGCCGAGCCTCGGTTAGCGGGAAGAAAAGGTTTCGATGAGACCCTTGATTATATCTTCTTGGGAATGTGTGTCGTATGTATGTATGTAGGTGCCGCAACAAGCATCAGTTTTCCAGCCTGAGCTATTTTCAGGTCGTCTTCTATACCTTTCGTCACCTTTCGTTGGTCAATGGATTATACGCTTGCATGTACGGACCGGTTATGCACGCAGGAAATCACTGCCGTCAGTCCGCAACCGGTTTCAGAGCTCGCCTGCCGTAAGAGCCCCTTGACTGGTCCCACCCTGGAGCTGCGCACTGCTGGCGGCCGTCCCATCTACATGCATGTGGGGGTAGCCACCACGGAGGTTCAGGGAGAGATAGTTCATATTGTACACATGGCAAGGTGAGCTGTGCAGCGGGCGGAGCAACGAAACCCTGGCTTCTTTTCCCGCCTTGATTCCCAACAGCAGCTGAATCAAGTTGATGTACTACAAGTACTACAAGTTGACGTACATGCGTATAATGCCGTACAGCATCCACGTTGTTTACCAGGCGCAGCATAGCACGTGCTGCGATCCAGTAATCTTCAATAGCATGCGGAGAGAGGATCTGCCTTTATGTATCGATCTTTACAGGTTACAGGTACAGACACTAATAAGGTTCACCACACATATCATATGTGTTTTCCCCCGCGCTGTTCCCGCTGTCCTCAGGTCCTCCCTCCATGAGGCCTTGGCGGAGCGCCGACTGCGTCTGAAGATCTCTCCCGACGGTCTCATTACGACTGTGGACTCTGGAAACGCCACCCAGCTCTTTGGGATGGATGGAAGCAAGGTACGGCGTTGTTCTATGTGTATACACACACACACACTCCTTTGTCTATTTTGCGCCACATCTAGCGCCACCGCGCCACCGCCGTCCCTTCTTAAGGCATGTTCTGAACGGCGGTTCCTAGATACGCCCAGAGGCCCCCAGCATAAAGCTATAAAAGCTATGCCTTATGATTCTTCGCATCTGGCCGCTTGGCTTACATACCCCCCCCCTATCCTACCCTAATCTTTCCGTACACTCCACTCGTTTCCGCTCGAAGCCCTGCAGTCACGAAACCTCTGTTTGGCTCTCCACGTTAGCTTGCGATGCGTGTCTGAATGTTTAGCTGGGGTGCGAAACCTAATGCATGAAAACTCCTGGCCAGGTCTTTAAATGCACTTCTGGATCGTACTTCTGGATCGTACTTCTGGATCGTACTCATGGATCGTACATTGATGTATTAATTGACATTGATTGGCTTCTCCTTTTCCCATGCTCCTGCTGGATGTCCGCTTTATGCATGTAGTTCATTGGTCGGAGCTTGTGGGAGATCCTTGAGGAGCCGGAGCAACCGTCGCCGCCAACCGTAAGGGCTTCGAACAGCACAATAATAATGCGAGATATCGCAACCCTCATCAGAAGGTAGGAGGCTCCCTGTTAGGAGCGCCGTACGTGCCTTCCCAACACGCCCCTTCACTTCAGGTGTCAGTCTGCAAAGCGACCGTCTGCATCTATATCCCCGGGCGGGATAGAATAACGACAAGCACCCAATACTGGTTGGGTAGTTTACCAGTCTTGCAGCTTGGCGGTTTTAACTGGGAAGCCCTTTCAACTCCTGCATGAGACCCCCTCTCCTGCAGGAGGGGGATTCCGCCGTACATGTAGGTTTTGCATCTTCAAGGAGGCATACAGAGAATTGTCCATATGTAGAACATCATCTCTATATCATAAGCACCAGAGCCGTACTTTATTGCAACGATGACCACGCGCGTGCCGATACGCTCCATCCAGACACCCTTTTGGCTTCCGTACTGCCTTCTCCTGGCGCTCGTGACGCGGGCGTGCCTTCTCCCCCTCTTTTTCCCAGGGCGCTGAAGTACCCTGGGCATAGCTGGCGAGTGCAAGTTGTGTCGCCGCCGTCACGAGGTACCCGTTCCAGTTTCACACCACAAGCTCGGCCGGCAATCATGCAGGTGCAGGAAAAGGCAATATCGACCCAACATATCAACATGTGGCTACCAGCATGCAAAGTTGTTTGGCGCTGTGCGCGTCCTTACTATGGAACTGCGGTACATACGGGGATGCGTGTCCGTTTCCGTACCATCTCGTACCATTCTTTAATCCCCACATGAGTACGAGCTGGCAGTAGGCGCACATGATCGCTGCTACATACCGTTAACTACTCCCCCAACTCCCACCCCCCCGAGTTGTACATTTTTTCGTTTCGTTTCTGTTAGAAACATGGGTACGACGAATTACGTTAATTACAAAGACGGGACGGATCAGGTCTCAAAGGGAAAGGATCACAATACCAAAGGGCGAACCCTGGCCTGGCAAAATGTTTCAGCGATGCGATGTCGCATACACCTGTCCGTGTCGCCGGGAGCCTGACCGCCGCCTCCTCGGCCGCCGCTGCCGTCAGGTGCATGTGGTGATACCCGCTGAAGACGACGAAGCCGAGGACCCCACCATCCAAGTGGACCTGTGGCCTGTATCGACAGTCGTGGGTGTCTTAGATCTAGACCAATACGGTCGGATTCGTGCGGTGCTGGAGGAGCAAACCCGACCCGCGGGTCTGTTGTTCGGAATTCCCACTAAGTCACTAATCGGCGCCCAGCTGGGCGAGTTCGTAGTGATGCCGACGGGTCGCACTAAGCCGAACGACCTCTTGTTCCAGAATGCAACAAAGAAGAGCAGCCTCAAAACGCAGGCCAAAGATGCTAGCATTAAGGTGGGCGAGTGGGAAGGGAGGTGGGTGGGTGTGGGTGGGTTTTCAGCGTGGGGATGAAGTCAATTTTGACGGAAACGGCAGCAGGAAACGCAAGTGGAGGCAATGTGCGTGCTATTCAACGGGACCTCAGCCACTTTGAAGATTCTTTCTCTCCCTTTCCAGTTTGATGCGAGGTACATGGCAGTTGTAAAAATAGACATTTAATCCCGACTGGGACTAAAACAGAATGTGCTTCTGCGCTCACCAACGGTCGTTGTACCTAACTGCCAACCCCAGATGGCAGGAAAAGTAATCAACATACCGCCATTCAGTCAAACTCCTGCGCATATCTGAATGTTTTATCGGTGGCATGGAACCTGGCGCAGATTCCGGAAGCGACGTAGGGTGACTACCGACACTGCCCGACCCGACCCGATCCGGTGCAGGTGGGCCCTATCCACATGCTGCGGGCCACACATCTAGATGGCCGGCCGCTCAATCTTCACGTGCAAGTAATCGGCAAGCCGGGCTCCAACGAACCGTTGACCGTGATATTAAAGATATACCAGGCGCCCCTGGCCCCGCTGATCCTGAACGCGCCGCCGCAGCCGCCACAGCCACAGTCGCAACAACAGCTGCAGCCACCACAGCCGCCACAGCCACAGTTGCAGAAGCAGTCGCAGCCGCCACAGCCGCTTCTGTGGGCAACAGCCAGCAGCGGCGCCGCTTTTACCACCGCCGACAAGGCGCGGACGGCAGCGCCCGTAATAACCGCGCCCATCCCGCAGACAATGACAACCGTAGCGAAGGTGCTCCCCGGAGGTGTGGAAGAAACCGAGCTAGCCATGTTCGAAGACGTCGATCGTAATGCAGCGAGGAAGGGGCTTGCAGCGGACAAGGTGCTGACGGGCGCCATATCTCCCCAACGGACCCCTTCCCTGGACGACGCCAAGCCGCGCTCCGCAAGCCCCTGGAGGAACACAGCCGGCGTAACGGGACCAACCCAATCACCCCCCGTTGTCCATGCCTTGTCAACTCCCCCTGCTGCCAAGCTGCTCAGCGGGACTCTAACGCCTGGAGAGTTCAATACGGTGACGGTGTGGCCTAACCAGGAAATCCCGGATGCAGGCGACGGATCTTCTGTGACCGCAGCCAATGGCCGTGGTGGGCTGCTGCCGGGACGTAGTAAGCTGGCGGACATGGTGAAGGCAGTGGGGGTTGACCGAAGTGGTTCCGGTCATCCATCCGGGGCGACGCCATCACGGGGCGCGACCTTCGTGGACGGCGGCGACGGCCCCGGCAACAGCGGTCGCGGCGGCGGCGGCGGCGGCGGCGGCGGCAGGCGGTTAAGGTCACCGGTAGCGATAAGGAAAGGCCCCGCAAGAGGCATCGAAGTGCCCGGCTCCGTACAGCAAGGTGCGAATGGTTTAAGAGGTTCGCAGAAAGCGGCAGGCTATTTGGGGAGTAGTGATTTATGGTGGAGATATAATTCTCGAAACTGCTATTTTGGCAACGGCTACTTCCAGAACCGCCACTCTTTCAACTGGATGGTCTGTTCGCACAGTTTCCACTCCTGTCCAGACCTACTCCCATTCACCGTTGCCATCGCCACTCCATCGCCACTCCATCGCCACTCCTTGTCGTTGCGCAGGTGATGTTGGCGAAGCTGAAGAGGAATCGGTTGGGCGAGGCGGCGGCGCTTCGGAGGGAGGCGCTTCGGCAAGTGATAACCTGGGATCCGGGCGGACACAGGTGCGCTTCGAAAGTGTGCCGAATGGTCCCTGCGTGGCATAGCCTCTAGAGGGGCGCATGAGCGAGCTGCTAAGGTATCCTGCACGGAACTTGGCAGTCGCTGGCAGCCGGGCGCGGAGACATCACCGGGGTTTTGGATATCACCTACCAGGAATGCGGCTTTGGGACTTGGAAAGCACTCACAACAGGGTCGCCTTACTGTTGGTTTCGGAGTTGGTTAGTAAGAGCTCCAGTCCTCTCCTCGTGGCGAGCGTCTTTGCTAGTTCACCCTCGCTGCTTCGTGATTAGCTTTATTTGTGCGGGGTTGTTTCTTGGCTCGCCGGGTGGTTCTTTGGTTCTCTCCTTCCGGCCCCGTTCCTGGTTTCCCTGGGGGGATGTACGGCATGCGGCGTGCCAGGGTACGGCCATGCAGACATGGGCGGCCTGAGCGGGTGATGAGGGAGTTACGGCCTCGGGGACGTGTAGGCGACAGCTATGGTGGCTGGAACGTAGGCATGCCGAAAAATAAGGACAGGTAGGCCAGGTTTATCCCTCCTTCCAGTTGTCATCAACCACGGGTAGATGGATTCAGTGACAGTAGATCGCGATTGCTGCAGTTTTGGGGACCCTCGTTGGCCTCGTGGGGAGTGTTTGGCGGTTAGGCCCCCCCGTGGCCCGTCTGTGTTTTTCGTTGTTCACGTCTGCAGCGTTTTCATGCCCGCGATCCGGTGCCCCCGACCCTTCGGACCGAAAGGCGCCCCGATCTATCCCGATGTCCAAAAAGACGACACGTGCAGAGATGGGAGGTCCACCTGTGTCGTTTGGAATAGTACCTAACTGGCGCCTGCGTTCTACACCATTTACGGAATTCTTTTCGCTTTTTGTTGCACATACTCAGTTTTAACCAATTATTTTACGTGTTGTTTTATACCTTTATTCTCCTGTCTCTCCCCCGTATATATCTCTCACAGGACACACACGCCCGAGCACAGACCGCGGATCGAGTGATGGACTGGGTCGCAAGCAAAGGTACGGCGCCTGTACCTCAAGATGTCCCAGACACCGTCACTGCGGATTGTGATGATTTCATAGCGCTAACCCACCCAGACAAATGGCATACATCTCGGCTTTCTTTGGAGGTGTTTCTTTCCAAAGAACTCAGGACGTGTTTGGCACTGCTTTGGCCCTTCCCCCCCTTCTCGATCTCCATAGGGGGACTGATGGCAGGGTTTATGGCGCCAGCGTGTTGCTTCGTGATCGTGTGCACTACCTTGCGTATTGCTGCAGATGGATGCCTGAAGCTGCATTCATCCATTCAGAGCTGCGCTTTTGTTAGCATAATATATATATATATATATATATATATTATAACATAGCCACATCATTCTCCCTCTCCTCTGCTACGCGCCCGCCAGGTGCCTTTTATCAGAACTCCATGAGCACCTCCGACGTCGCCAAGGTGCGTGTGCTGCCCGTGCTGCCCGTTATACGGCCACTTTGTTGTACGTAGTGGACCCACGTGCTCGGTGCTAGCTGCGTCATCACGCGATCCGTCATGAGCGTACGTTGCAAGCTAAGGAATACTTCTTTTCTTATGGCGCTTTAAAAGCGCGGCTTACGAAGCGAATTGCCGTGTGGGTTCTCTATCCAATATTAGCCGCACGTCTCTTAGGTTGATCTACATGCCTTGAACCCACCATCATCTGTCATTGACTGTCTAGATCTAGGATCGTGCCGAAGTGGGTGCCGGAGGCGCTGGTTGACTGACCGTTAAACCCTAGGAATACGCGAATGAACGTAACAACCCAACCCTAGACCCATGTACATCCACCTATCCATGGCGGCACGTGCGACGTTAGCCTCATGGGGCAACAGCCACATGTTCGGCCTTCTTTCCGCTATCCAGGTCATTGAAGCGCCTACCTCACCCTGCCCCATCCTGTGTCTCCCTGCCTCCCTCATTCCGTCATCTCGTGTCTCTGAATATGTGGAAACGAACTCAACGGTGCCCTCAGCAGGCCGAGGGCTGGTACAGGGACAGCCCCGACGGCTACAATAGAGGAGGAGGGGTCGGCAGTCCTCCCGGGGGAGTAACCCTCGAGCGGTTCCCTACAAGTCCCATCTGCGACTCCCGCTCTCCGCCAGAACTCAAGGGCCGGATGGGGCTGGGGAGCTCCGCAGACGGCCTGTCCAGCCCCGGTGCTACCGGCTTAGAGGACGATGATGCGGGGAGCGAAGGCGGCCAGAGCGCCGTGTCGGGTGCCCAATCGGGTATGCAATCATTTTCTTTCCGTTCCCGATGGTCGTCACATGTGATGTAATGCGACATGGAGACATGTACGACAGCTTCTCGCGGCAGTTATCTACTTATTAGGGGACTTAGGTTTCGCCCCACGCTTTCTTTCGCCCCTTCCTTCCTGGATCGGCCGCAGCTACTGGCAGCGAGTACACGCGGGGTAAGAGGTTCCGGAAGCTCGTGAAGTTGATGGACTCCAGCCAGACGCTACAGGTGGGTGGGTGTGCTGAATGGGTGGGTTTTGGCAGGCTGTCATCGGTTCGTATGAAATCCCGGGACGGCGGCAGATGGCGGCGGATGGATCTGTGCTGTACTGCCTCATGAAGAAAGGCGCAAGGATATTTGCAGTTTTTAGTCACACGAATCTAGGCGCATAAATATGTCAACCGGTGTCAGACCTCATTTAGCTCACCTTCGCGTGAACAATATCTGAAAAGACACGCACGGGTTTACCAGTCCGGCAGCACATGTACGACGACTGCAGGTTCAGAAGCGGTTGCGGATCCACGCCCTCGTCGTCGTCACGTTGCTGGCCGTGGTCCACATCATCTGCTTTGTACTAACCGTGATGGCCATCAAACAACAAAAGACCAGCATGTTGCAGCTGGGCCGCAGCGGCCAGGCACAGCTGTATATGCACCGGGTACGTGCGCCTTATGTCTATAGGCCCTATGTCTAACGTGGTTTTTTTCTTTCCTCAGCAGGTCATTTCCTGCCGGCCTTGATGACCACCCTTACACGTGCAGGGCTACTGATTGGTAGTGTGATACTCAGAAAGCTCATGGCTGGGAAGGGAGTCTGTTCGACGCACTTACGCTGACTTCATCTGCCCGGCGATTAATACTGAATTACAAATGAACGGCGGGCGTGAACTGTTACTCATCGCGTGCTGCCTGTAACGCACTGCCTGCTGCTAAATCGCAGCGAACACATTCACTTTGAAAATGATGTATAAAGTACCTAATACCTGACAACCTAATCCCGGAAATGGCTTTTGATATACGCACACGAACAGATCATGATCGACACACGGTCCTTGGATATCATCTCGCACAATAAGTCTCAAGAATGGCTCTACACACCGGACGACGATGTGGTACGTATGCATCACGAGTTCTGACCGAATACAGAACCGAATAGGCCTAGGATTTGGGGTGGCGGCCCGTCCTGCTAAGCCGCTGCCGGATGTCAAACTGTGATCCTCCGTATTGGTTAGCCAACCCTGTGTGAAGAGGTGCACTTTGCGGTAGAAAGGTTAGGTAAGATTGGATAAGGACGCTGGATGAGGGGGATGCCTAGGGAAGGAACGAAGCATTCCAAGACAGAAGGCGAAGGCAGGCCTGGTGCATGCACGCGCACACTCTGAACGACACTTACCCCTAGCTAGCGAATCGATTCCTTACAACACTGTAGACATAAATGTTAGCCATCTGCAACAGCGTCCTCGTCCGTACAACACCCCCTTTCTAGCCGATCAGTTCGGGCGCTCCTCTGCTCCTCTCTCTCGCCTCTCTGCCTCTTCTGCAGTTTTTCGTCAATCGCATTTCAAACGATGCTGAAGAGGTCAAGGTGGGTGCAGATGCAAGAGGATATGACGTAAACCTTTTACCGTCCACCTCTCCGCCTGATCCTCAGATGGTTTACCTCACCGTCTGAGGATCACCCATACGTTCCTACCAACATACCCTGCATACCACTGCGACGACCGTACTTTACCGTACTAACCCTTAGCCTTTAGGCGTTAGGTATGCACCTCACCAATGGCCTTTCCATTAATACCGTACGTCGGTTCCTTGCCCTGCCATGCGTACCTTTGCGCCGGTACCTTTGCGTCGCAGATGCGCTTTAACGACATACTGAACACGCACTCAAAGTCACCAGAAATCATCCGTCTGCTGTACCAGACGAAGCGCACGGTGAGAGGAGATGGCGGGGCGTACGGATGTAAAAGACGGATGCCTATTGCTCGTTCTCCTATTTTTCCGCTTGCTTGTGCTCCACTTGAAGGTGGATACTTGATGCGCTATCCACCTTCAACCCCCCCTCCCCGGGCATCATGCGCCTTTAAGAGGGTGCTTCACCGCTTCACACGCGGGGCAACGCGTGTGACGACGCGCGACGATGAGCGACAACGCGCGTGGGAAAACGCGCGCGGTTCCGTGCATGAGCACCACTACTGTGCGAGTACCGAACCGAACAAATCATTTCCTATATAACTAAATTTGTATTATTCGTGTTCCTATTGCAGTCCCTGCCTTCATACAAACGCTGTTGTTATTGTTACTGATGCTGATATATACCATTGCGAAATCTATCACTTTGGCCTCAGGTGTGGGACACGAATGACGCGGACGGCTCTGACATCTACACCAACCTCACCATATGGGTGAGCTGCTTGGCTTTCTGCGAGCTCGTCATCATGGCGTTGTTTGTTGCACGCTGTGTGTGTATGCATGCGCATACGTGCCCTTCCCCCTGTGCGGTGGTTTGGTCCAGTCCGGTCATCAGGGCCCCCCCCCCGGTGCTCGTCCTTGCAGCAGGGCGAGTCGCCCACAGCGAGCAGTGTAACACCACCCGTCACAACATACGTGGCCGTACATGTATGCAGCACATAGACAGCAGGACATAGCTGAGCAATGTCCTAGCTGCATCCAAATGCCAATTGCCTGTCCTGATGATGGATGGGCGGGGGCTCGTGAATCAAAGGGTATCCGTTGAGGGAGGGGCCGGGGGATAGACGGGGTGCAGCCGGCGAAATCCAAATCGAAGGGTGCACACTACTAATTACTATCGAGAACCATGCACGCGCTGATTACGCCGTTGATAGGTCTATGCCTTGCCTTGCTACCAATCGAGACTAGTTATCCTCTATCCGTCTAAGCGAGTGAGCGGCTTCTCATTATTATTACATCAATGCCATGCAATAGGACTTCGCAACTCGCTTCTACAGCATGGCCAAGCAAGTGGAGCAGCTGTACGGGGAATGGAAGCAAGATAAGGCCTTTGTTGCAGATACATACGCCGGGCAGTTCCTCTTGAAAAGTGGACCCGACCTCTTCGTCGATTCCCGCAAGGTCAGTGTTGTGATAGGTCCGCGTGTGCGTCGTTCAATCTGGGCCCCTTCCACGAATTCATCTTTTGCAAAACTGCGTGTTCGCCTGTCCTGATAATGGACGTACTTGTAGGTTGGGGGTTGGTTAGTTGGATATCCCGCTATATGCGTGCATGTGCATCCAGTAGATAGAAGAAAGCCGGCTTGTATGGTTACGCTTGTATGGTAATGTATTCCGGTGAATGCCTTCGTACGGCACTTCGTACGGCACTTCTGTTGGCTTTTTTTGCGCACGTACGCAGATTCTGGATGCGCTGCTGTATAGTGCCGTCAGCAATGCCCGGCGGGTGAGTGGGTATCTGTTGTATATATAATATAAAAGATAATTTCTCTGTTAGTAAATAAACACGGCGGATGCGAAACCTGCGTAGCCTACGAGGGCCTACGAAACGTTTTCAGCATACTATATAGGTTCTTCTGTACCGCACCAGTTTGCTGGGTATATAGGGCATGCCGTACGCAAGAACGGCTGCCTGCCGTACTCAGATATGTACGTGCGGGCTGGTCTGTTCGTGTTCGGGCCCATACAAACAACCTGTCGGATGAAGAGGAAACGTCGCTTGCCATACACATAACACATAAGTGGTTATTTACTTGACGCCAATGCCGTGGGTTGCGGCACCAATACATGTTTAGGCACCTACGCCGCATGCTGCCGATTTATACATATCCTTACGATCAGGGCCATATCCGTGTAAAAGCCGAATAAGCTTATCCGGTACAAATGTGGCCATGACGGCTAATTATGTGTTCTGACCACTACTTACTTGCTTGTGTATGCGTAATATATAATACATAAAAGCTTTATTTGCTGCTGCTCACCTGCCGATCGAATGAATCTCCCCCTAACTATCAATGATTATAATTGTACAGGTCGACACGCTCCAAATTGTGTTCCTGCTGGTGGAGGGTGCTGCGATTAGCTTTTTCGCCGCATGGTGCGAATCCACGGGACCTGTGGTTCTGGTCAACGGTCTAGGAGAGCTAACCCCCGACCTGTCTAGCTAGGCTGTAGTAGTCGTACTTGTACGGCACACACTATCTCAATATAAGGTGCAAGAAGCACCACCCTGTCAGCACCACTTACCTCGATAGGCCTTTTCGGCAATCAACTACGACATAGGCCGTGTAACCGTTGACGGACCTCAGAGGCATGCAGCAACACAACTAAGAAACGCCCGAGTGTAATAAGTATAAGTGTGTGTATGTATGTTTCTATGACATTAGGTACGGCTGCTCCGCTCAGATGCGTGTCCCGCCCTCCACTAACCACCTACGTATGCAACTACCTGTACACCTCCTCACTCCTCACTCCTCGCTCCTCACTTCTTCGCAGCTACCTTACGTTTCTCCTGCGCGCTGTTGCTGCCCAGCGCTTCAAGCTGTACAGCACATTCCTGATCATCCCGGTGGTAAGTATGACATCATCATTATGACCAAACGATATACATAGTTCGTTCTTAACACCCTCTTTTAACCCCCCCTACATGTACTTGCTTCCTTTAACTGTGTGCCGGTTATCATCACCTCCCGGACGCACAATAACGCAGCAAGTAATACGTGGGGGGGACGGATGGTGCACATGAGTGGATGTGTTACAGTATGGCGCTCTTGTGCACTGCTACAGCAGTAGGTGTGCCGCCGGTACCAGTGCGGCAAGCAAGTATTAAAGTTGCATTTCAGAGTACATATATGGATAGCTATATGGATACACACATATATGGATAGCTATATAGATAGATATACACTAGGTGATAAATATATATATATATATCTTATTTAGGATCGTATCGTGTCCTCAGATGCCCTGTATAGGTTCGGCGTTGACCGCTGGTTGACTCAGCACCCGCCGCCCCTTCCTGCTTCGCATGCTGCGTGTTTGCGACTTCCACTGTAGGGCCTTACGCGCGCTCTCGCGTCACAAAATTTGAACCTCCTGGTTGATGTAAGTCCATCCATACCTGGCTGGGGTGGGCTCAGGCATGCTTTGGAACCTAACGGGCAATCTTATTAACAGGTTCTGCTTCAGTCCATCTGTCCCTATATATGTCATCAACCTAGCAGACAGGGCTCTTCGACAGCAGTACATACTGCCTGAAGTTCGTTCGTTTGCTCGCTTGCTTGCTTGCTTCTGTTGGTGTGTCTATCTTTACAAATGGACGAGAGGAGTGTTTTGTGTACTGCCAACTAATGAAATGAAAGGCAGGCTTGAACAAGCAACCAAAACAATGACAGCCGAGCGCATGCTGTTTGTGTGTGTTTTGCTTGCGGTTGTGCGGTTGTACTGTTCGCAGGAGGATGAAGATGAAGACGGAGACGACGAAGATGATCGGGCGGTGCAAGCTGCAAGCATGCAGGAAAATGAGGAAGAAGGCATGACGCCAAAGCTTAGGCGACGCGCCACATTAAAAGTGGAGGAGGCTTCCGAACCAGCCAGAACTCCGTCTCCTGGCCCCATAAGCCCCGGCTGGGCAGCAGCGCGCCGGTCCTCCTTCCGCAGGAATTCCGAATCCGAACCAGCCAGCCGTAACACGTACGATAAGTACGATAAGCAGAGATCCCTGACAGCTGACTCGGCTGCATCCATGGATGGTACCCATGGACGGTACGGCATGTGGTGCTGCAATTGGGGCGGCGGCTGGAGATTGAGGCTTCGAAACCTCCTGGTCAAGTACGTACGGCTTGGAGGCTGATGATAAGGCCGCGAGGGGGGAATATTATTTATAGCGAGTGCTGCTTGCGAGATCCAACCTACCTGTGATGATCGTTAATTTCGTTTCCGTTGCTTTCAACAGATAACTTTCAAGCTACATTTAAGTACGGCAGCGGGAGAACACGCCCTTGCTGATGCGCATGCATTTCCACGTGCCCGCTCCAATTCCTATACGCCGCGCGGCATGCAGGAGGAGCTCCATCTTGCCTCTGACCATGTCGAACAATGTCATCAAGCTCGCCGGAGCTGCAAGCGGAGGCGCCAAACGCAGCCTGAAGTTTGACTCCCAGGAGACTGGCATCATGCTGCTGCCCTTCGTCGTTTGGTCTATTCTGGTGAGCCCATGTTGCATGTTGACAACGGAGATCGAGAGTGAGAAAGTAATACGGAATGAAGGGAGCACAGAAGGAAGGAAAGGGCGCACTTCGTAACGCCACGGAAGTGACGTATAATGACGTAAATGCAATACAGAGCAGCACAATTCGTATATATCACGCTATCCGCTGCTCGTAAATATGCATGTCTTGCGAGCGAGTGCCTTGCTCCCGCCACGGGGACGGATATCACTGGAGCGTCCCACTAACCGCCAATCCACTACTCGTGCTTGAGCGCTCACCTTCAACCGCTTGCCCAACCGCTGACCCGCAGGTGATCACGATTTATGCTTTCGCCGTGGTTAAAATGAAGGTGAGCTCATGTTCGTGTATTTCCATGATCATAGAAGATCGATGCTTCCGCGACGTGTCAGTGGATGTATCTGTCATTCAATCATTCATCTTGCGTTTTTCATAAAATCTACCCGCCCTCGCGAAAAGAATTACCTTACGTGCACCTACTGCAAGCATCAAAATATCAGAGGCTTCGTGTACTATAATAAAGCTTTTGATCCACTTCGCGGACCACCATGCAGTCGATCACTTGTGGTGCATTTTAGATCAAAAACTGGCTTCGGGTTAGAAACGGTAGAGCCAACGGGCCAACTCGTCACCACTCACCGGCGGATTTGAAAAGCGACACTGATGGTTAAGATCTTTAGTTGGTCGGTGTTATATGTAATCGTTGCATTTCAGAAATAAATGAACGAAGGCCTCACAAGCTCACATGCATGCTCCATTGCCCCCCCCCCTCCCACGATTTCCTTGCGTACAATGGGCATGTACGCACGCAGGGAGTGGACGAGGTGGTTGCTATACACTCGGTGGTCAACTTCATGGCTGCGAGGACGAGCCGGACCGTGAGTTGCCATTCCATGCTGGACAGTTCGCGGGGGGCCTTTGCATGCTTAGCTTTTCCTTTGATGGCACGTTCCTGCCATTTCGCTCAGCCACACGCATGTTTTTCTCTCGGCAGGGTTGCTCATTCAAATCTGAACAAGACATACATCTGCTTTTGCGGGATCTGCGCGAGCTTGGCCGTTTGAGCAATATACGCACACATACATAGACCTAAGCGCAAATATAGGTTTGCGCCCCCCCCTGTATTTGCCGCCACGTGCGTAGGCACGCATGTATAATAAGGCAAAGCGTAGCGATGTTTGCTTCTTTGCTTGCTTCTGGCTCCCATCCCTCGCCCCGTTCTTTGTGGATCGACATCCCCTCCCACAGGTCTTCTTTTGTCAGGTGCTAAGGGATAAGCAGGATAAGAGATTGAATATAATTGAGAATTCTCATCTCAATTAGCACGGTGTATGTACGACACAGCTGGTTTGCTGAAGTGGGAGTGAATAACCCCGTATTGCATACGACCACGCGTACATGTCAGGTTTACGTATCCGCGTCACTCGCCACAATAACACATGGAACCCGTTCCATGCTGTCCTTAAACTCGTCCCGCACCGACGGCGCATGCAGCATTGCGAAACCCTGATGCTCAAAAGCGCTACCCGGTTGCGCCGAAGCTCGCTCACCACGGGAATAGGACGTAATATGGCGGCAGTACGGATGCATCGATGTCCACCCGACAATTCCACATGTGTTTTCCGCTTCAGACACGTACAGGGTAGCAACCGACCGGTTTGTAGCAAAATCACCATGAGTGTGAAGTACCGCAAACGAGTGGATGGATGCTTGCAGGAGCTGGCAAACGTGGATGATCCGTCCCAGCTCATGGCTAAACGTGCGGCCCTTTTGAAAGTGGTCAAGCTCGTGAAGGACGCTTGGTATACCCTGCAGCTTGGAAACCAAGCGTACACCGCTTTAGGTGAGCAGCAGATAGAGTGCAGTGCGGTACAGCACAGCATGGTAGGCAATTCCAATTCAGCAGCGCGACTACGTACATGTCCCTGGAAGGTCCCAGGATCAATTCCGATTGTGAGGTGATAAATTTCTCAATTGGTCGAGGGTAGATGTGTCTCCATGTTGGCGGATGGTGAAAGACCCGATTATACCCGATTGATCTGCGAGCTGAGTGACCAGGCGTGGAGTTGACGTCGCCATTGATCCGGCAGATTCCACAGGATGACGGTGGTAGGTGCCAAACTAACCCGTGAAAAGCACTGATTTCGGGATAAATACAGGGGAAGGTAGGGACTGCCAGGTAGTGGCCACCCACGGGGCAAGCCAAATAATCCCTAAATATCCCTATACACACATTATACGCACTGCCATTCGATTTCTATGGTTAAAGGTTTTGGGTTTTCTATGGTTGAAGCCTTTGGGTCTTGAGGAGCGTGTGAATTGGTGTAAGCGGTGGAGGTTAGGGTTTCTCAGTCGTGAAGATTTGTTTTGCCCCAGCAGACACATATATAACGGCTAAAGTGCCATCATGACTAAAGCGAGGGCCATCAGCTTATGGGGAACGGCAGAGTGATGGCCAGAGCGATTCATACATACATAAAAGCATCTGTCACAGATACGCTGCCGCGCACCTGCCACGGGGAAAACGTCCGCAGGTGCTGGCACGGAGATGTTCCCACTGGTCAAGAAAGGGCTGTCACATGCCTCGAAGACGATCGAGAATTTGTTCTACAACAGCGGTGTATGCCACCGCACATCGGTACGCACTGTCACAGTAGTCGTGCACCGTCCGGCACACAGAAACATAGTCTGAGGTGGCGTAAAACACCATCTCAGGTTCTCGAGAGGCAACTTCTACATGCACGTAAAACATGCACGCATTTGGGTCGTCAATGAAACGCTGCGGTTTCCTTTTTTCATCAATCATACCGCGGGTGTCAATGTAGCTAATCTTATCTTCAGTGCGACCTGCTCGTACTGCGCGCTGCACACCTACACCTACCCCTACCACTACCACTACGATACCCATGCTTTGCAGGTGGACCCGCCCTGCAGCGACAAGAATTACCGCTTTTATCAGGTTACTCACACGGGGCTGGACAGCATGATGCAGCAGCTCATGATCAGTCTGTCGTCTATGGCTACAAACAGCAGCTTGGTGCCAGAGGGGCTGGAAGACGGTGCGTGCGTGCATCAGTGGCCTGAACACCCCGTCTGTCTGTCTGTCTATCTGTCTGTCTGAGCCGCGGTCTCCTCTTCTATAGTCCCTTTCCCCGTATTCATCTCACAGGCTGCGGGCCAGCTGCATCCAGCTTCTTCCATCCTTATCAGTAACTTACGAAAACGTCTATCAGTGCGCTCTGCCACGCATGCAATGTCGTGCGGCACCTTCTTAGCAAGCTCTATCTGTGTAAGCACAATCAGCAGCACGTACACGTACACGTACACGTACATACCCCTCCATCATGCCGGAGAAAGAGCAAGTACCCACCCAGACGCATGCAGAGAAATTAACGCCTTACCTCATCGATCGGCGACGCAAATAAACCCTAGAGATGGAAGAACTTAAACAGCAGCCGAGCTTGCGTTATTATGCTTGTCGAAAGTTGTGCACGCTTAACTCCTTTTCGCCTCGTCCTTTCGCAGAACACTTCGACTTCGTGTATAGTGTTGGATACAAGGTACGACATGTCTGCTGTCCAGCGCCAATAACTTACGATTTCATTTTCGGAGTATGTACGATGTACGGGATGGCGGAAAATCGGCGGCCAGCATATTATTGTGTGTGTTATGGTCCGGGCGTCTCTAGCTGCAAGTTCATAGAATTTTCCAACATGCGCTCTTTTTTGTTAAGGTGGCGAGGTCGGCGAGGTGACGCTTTGGATTTTACCAGGAATACTACCACCGTCGCTTGACCTCCCATTCACGCAGGACCTATTGGACGGCACAAGTGCTATCGCGGCGGCCCATTACAACACAATATTAGCTCTGTTCAATGGTGAGTAATAATAGGGTGAATAGCGAGGCAGTACAGCTAAACTAATGATAAACTTACTTTGGAGACATGCATGCAAGTAATATATCTGAGGCCCTTCATATATACACAATTTAAACCTAGCTTGAGCTTGAGCTTGAGCTTGAGCTTGAGCTTGAGCCTAAGCTTTGGCCGGGTTTGAGATTTGAGATGAGTTTATTGGGTCTTCACCACAGCAGTAGTTGATTGATCACGGAGCAGGAAATAACACAGGGCGTGATGAGTAGTACGCTGCCGTTTATTTGGTCAAGGATATTTGCGCAGAGGCCCAGCAGGAGCTGCCAACCGCCGTATGTCCACGACGTTGTAGCTGTCTGCATCGATCCTTGCTCAACTTGCATGCTGACTGCCTCCGTCCATGCATCGCCTCCACCATACATGGTGTTCATTGTGCGCAGGTATGTTACTGCTACACATCATCCTGTTTTTAATATTTTGGATCATTTTTGGCGGCTTCGTGCTCTTCATGCTCAACCCACTGCTTAGGCGCATCTCCAATGAGGTAATAAGCCACCAGCCAGATAGAAGGATGGTGCAGGGTGGAACTGGAGGGCCCAGTAGTGAAGTGTTGTATCATGCACGCATGCCCCCCCCCCGAAAAGGGCTCGCGAGTTAACGACAGATTAGGCAGCTCAATCGTATAGCGTCATGATGCTACATGAAGAAGGTGTAGTTTCCTGATTAGGATATCTACGGGTAGTATCCAAGGTGGCCAATTGTCTGGCATCTTTCGATCGAGCCTTTGCTGTAGGCGGATATAACAGAGATACAACAGAAAGTATTTGGGGACCCGAAGGGTGTGTGGGTTATGTTGGGATCATGCTTGCGTGGACCTGTTTGGGCTCGCACGGTTGGCCATGATTGGGCAAGTACACACATGTGCATGCAGGTATATAGATGTATCGGATAGCTCTCACAAGGATGTCCCATTGCATCCATTTTTATTACCCATTCGAGCAACCCTCTTTCTTCCAGCGATCCTCCAGGGATCTTCAGGGGGTAGCTGTCTGTTCCGGGCGTCCTCGGAACCCTAAAATCTCTTTTCCGGGAGGGGTCTCCAAAGGGTTTACTGTAACACAGTGGTCAGCTAACAGAGCAGCACGCTTTTCTTGAGGGGCAACGTTTTTCCTGGCCCCCAGAAAGCTGCCCTTCCCGCAGCTAAAGATTCCTTGGGAATCAGCAGCGCAGACTCCACGATTTTATGGGCGTTTTCCTAAAACTTTATAAAGATGTCAGAGTCCTCTTTAGAGTGAAATACGCTGCTTTCTTCACTTCCTCTGTGTATCTGCGTGCCACGTCCTTCGACAGCGTCGCCGCATCGCGGAATTGATGAGTCAGCTGCCCCTGGAGCTGGATGTGGAGAGGCTGGTGGCCAGGGCACTGCTCGGCGCTCAAACCCCTGGAATGCAGCAACATGGCATAGAGGGCGATCGTTCGGTCTCTGGTAAGTACAAAGAACAACAACAACGGAAGAATGGGAAGTACTTAATAATGCGGCCAAGGTAGCGTTATGATTGCTTGCTTGGTCACGCACGACTCAACACCGGTACATCATCAGTTGCAATATGCATTCATGGCCTAGCAAAAGAAACAATTCTAGAAGAAACTTGTCCTTTTTTTGCTGTAGTATCCATAGCTCTCTGCGTGCAATTGAACTTCTGGAGATCGGCAGAAGGATGACGTGTGACTTGCTTGTGCCTGTTATTACTTCCTGATCTCACTGCCGTTGTGCACGTCCCCATGCACAGGTGGTGCTACAGGCAATGCTGGTGGCAACGAGACGGAAGCGACGACCAAGTGGAAGGCCATTATCAGGTATGCTACGATACACGCACGGTATGTGGCTGGTTAAAAGAATCTTCCAAAATTCAGCATCATTTTCCTGTCTTAGTTGTCCCTACTTGCTTACCATCGTTGTTATCCTAGCACGTACGTAATGAACACTTGTACGTGACTATGTGTACGTGACTTCGTGCTCCTTGTCGCTCACATGCCTGTTTGAATGGCCCCAATCACAGGGCCTCAACCTCTCTTAATGGCAAGGCACCAAGCATGGACGGCCGGAAGCGTCCATAATGCACGCAGATAGAATGTCACGACGGATTAGGTAGCCGCACATGACAGGTGACACGGTATGTTTGCTAGGCGGTCATCGGGCGTGATAAGAAGGCCAGAACCGCCGGCATGCTGGCGCCGCCGTTGTCACCAACCTCAGCCCGGAACAGACATCCTCCGGTTCATAAATCTATTAGAGAGCCCCCTCCCCCTCGGTTTTGCATTCGTTGATCAGTTGTCGACGCATAAGCGAGGGCGCCTGCATAACCGTTCTGCGAGTTTTCATCCACCCACGTCCATTCATTAGAGTTCGCGCAGTCATCACCGCTGCCCCAAAGAACTTCATCAAGCATAATCTGGTGCGAGTTAAACATCGCGACTGCAACCTCGCGATATGCTACAAGAAAGGTTAGAGTGCAAGAATTTTGCTGCCCGATGTTCGTTATTATCTTATATACGAGACATCATTCATGTTTAAATGCTCATGCAATAACGCCATAACCCATTATAATGAATTAGAGGATTCATTAGCAACTGAAGAAGCTACAAGTAAATTTTGCAACGCGTCAAACAGCGGCATCATGGCGTGCGTGCCGTTGCATCCACACACACACCCAATAATTCAATCCATCCACCTGCTCGGCATATGCGTAAGCAATATGAAGTATTGACACAGAACCATCATGCGGAACATGCGCCAAATAGTTGAAGGCGTGTTGAAACTTAATTCCTTATTGCCAGCCACCACTTCATGCATCTCTTTGGATATTTCGTCCCTATCAGATGCATGTATGTGGTGCGCTAAGAACGGGCGGCTAGCAGCAGCGTAAGTCCTGAATTGCAAGAAGATGATGGACGGCAGCTTTCCAGATGAGGGTTTATGGATGAGGGTTTATGAGTGAGGGTTTTCTGCCCTGCGGGGGATTCTCGGGGGGGGGGTAATGGCAGATGCGACGATGTAACACTGGCGTTGCTTCGCAGCCCAAACGGTAACGCGGGTTCACGCGGGTTCATCCCATCACAAAGGGACATGTCCTTGTGTACTTTGTGTACCGGCTGGCGCAGCAGGCGGCGGCAGCTATTTTCATCTGGACATCGATTCCTTTCGTTCTGCTTGCTTGCCTCCATTACTCGACGGATTTCGGTGGGCTCGCTGAACTGTTGGTGTATGTGGCGCGTGCTCAATTGTTTCCACATGGGGAAAAAGAAGTAAAGTAAAGCGCGACTCTGCGGTACGTGGGCAATATTTTCTGTGATTTACTTATGTGGTATGGTTGGGTTGAACCTATTCTTGAGAACTCAAATCATCCTACTTTTAGGGTGCCGCGATAACTCAATTTTTTCGGTCCATTGGCTTGTATGTTAGTTGCTGTAATAGACAATTCCTGGGGAGCGATAACGATAAGGAAGCGCGGTGGAGTTGTTTCTGAACAACTGGCTGGTGATGGCATTGTTGGAATGGCTGGTTGTCCCAGGTGGGTGATACCTTGATTGCATGTGTGAGGGCGAGTTTGCATTAAAGAGGAACTCCGTTAATTGCCGTTCGTTCGGGGATGTCCAGCCAAGAATTGGTTTTGCGCCCTGTGGTGCTGCTGTAGTTTCCGACACTTGTCGTTACACGTCTTTTGTGCTATATATATTATTGTGTATATTGCCTAATAATAAGCCAAGCGGAACTCTGGAGTCCAAGAACACGATTGCGTACATATATATTTAGGTAAGCATGTGTTTCTACGAACGATCTTTCAGCATAGATGGTGTAATGGCACAAACTTCGCATTGAGCTAATCTCGATGCGGGTTTTGAGTTCATCACGGACGCAAGTGCATGCCGCATATTATTAGTACTGTTCGCCGCCATGCGTGTCATCCAAATCCAAGGACACTGACCTCGCTCACCTTCAGTGATCGGCTTAGTTGTCTGGTTCGTTAATATATTCCGTTCTTGACTCTTGCTGTTTGTTTTTTGACATTGGTTATTAGTTTGCTGATGACGTCAGTTCCGACATGTATGGCCTTTGGCAGCACCTCACTCGGAATGTCAGTCAAGCATGTATCTGCTATCACATAGGGCGTGCTGTGGATCTTTTGTGAAGTTCATGAAGGTAATAGGTATATGTGCAGGAAGACGCACACCTCAAGTCGACAATGCCATGTCCCTGATGAGCGTGTGTTGCCTACTGGGCACATTTGTAAACCACGCTTGCTGTATGCACACAATTGATTGTAAACATCCTTGGCCATTGACGTGCTTCTGCTGGATATGTGTGTGTTTATTATGTGTATTGCAAGTATGTGCCGACTCAAACAGACAAGCTCCAATACCACGCACTGCATGTACGGCCTCTATTGGGGTTATTTGGACTTTCAGCAAGTTGCAAGTTGCTGGAGAGCGCGAGTGCGCGACGGGCGAAATTATTTAAAACCTGCATCCCAGCAGCGCAGTTCTCACGCGTTATTGCGAGTGGACGTTGAAGATTAAGTACCTCCGGCCTGAACAAAACCCGTCAAACGCCAATTATAATCCTATTAAGATATCCTTCTTTATAATTATTAATTGTACAAAATATGGATTCCCGTTACTACCTTAGTAAGTCAACCGTCTGCAGCTCATGGCGTTATCGCACGCCTTGTAAATAATTACTAGGAGAGCATATATGCCTGCCCAACATAAATGTTGCAAACACTTAAATGTTAACGAAAACTCCCACGAGAGGGGCCACGCTAGATGCTGCAATATGATCCAATAAGCATTGCCTGGTAATATCAAGATGTCTGCATTTTAACTTATCCATTAATCAAGATGTCGGGAAGACCAGTGCCGTGGACAAGCTGGGACGAATGGCAGGCCCTGCGCGATGACTTATGGAGCACTGATTTGCAGCGCCAAGACGCAGGATTGCAGCAGGTGACTGCATTAACAATGTAATCCAAATGTGTTACATTATAGTAGTAAAGCCGCCGGCGGCTCGAGAGTCGTTTCCCACGAGATAACTAAAGTGCATCTGAAGCTTGACTTCACGTCACTCAGCTATGTCCAGACTTTTTGTGCAATTTCATGGTAATTTACGGAGCATGTCACAGGGAAGGGATTTCACCTTCAACGCCGCTGCCTATCCTTCATGCAGTATAGCTGGCGCTTCCCTAGTCAGCACGAAGTTTGCTTTTACCATTTGTTTTGTACATTGTCCCTTCGGCCGGCATGTCTGAACTAGGTGTGCGCGTGGCGCCTTCGCGGCAAGCTGCCGCTGGGCGTGGATGTCACAGCACACCTAATGGACGTACGGCGCGCGGATGCAGATTGGCAGCGGTCGGTAGCATGGGCTGCTGAAACTGGTGCCGCTGCTGCTACTGCGCCATCCCAGCTGTCAAATGGTGCATCGGCTGACGCGGCTGTAGCAGCTGGCGAGCTTCCTCTGCGGCTGCGCTATAGCCTGCCCTTAATCCGCCTTGTCAATGGCATTAGTGATAGCCAGCAGCGTGGCAGAGTGGCGTCCAGTGTGGCAGTACTGTCGGAAGCTGCCGGTGAGTGCAAACGATGGGCACTGGCGGATAGCTCATTCATGGCAAGTACCAGCGTCGCTCTGTTACAGCAGTTCAGCTGCTGCTGCTGCTGCCCGTCTTTGTCGAACGGCGTTCGGATCCCAACAAAGTTCGGTTTGTCATGTTTTATGAAATCCACAACGATGTGCCGTTAAAAGGAGTGGCAGGACGTTTATCCAGGGAGGGAGGTCTATATGGCTTAGGGCGTGGAAGACTAACAACGTAGTCGGGATTAGGGAAGAGGGAAAGCAGTGCTCAGCTTCTCGGTCCGATAGCATTGCGAGGTGAGACTGACGAAACCTCGCGAGTCTCTTCTTCGCCCTCATGATCACCCTTCGTGAGCCCTCACAGCCCTCCCTCGTCGGTGCTGCTCCCGCTACGCCACGCAGGCCTCCCACGCGCCCTTGTGGATATTCGGCATGAAGCGACCCACAACGAGCTGCCGTCGCTACCGCTGCTCCGTTCAGCTGCAGGCAGCGCCCTCTCCTGGCTACAGGACAATTACTGGTAGGCAGCGGCGCAAGACTACATAAGGCCCGAGACGTGCAAGGTTTGACAAGGCCCGCGCTAGAGCCTTCCTATTTCCCTAGCATAGGCCGGGGCCCTTTCTCCACTCCCAGGATTCGTTCGTTGGCCGCTGCCGCTGCTGCTTGCAGATTCGTGCTCCTTTTATACACCCCCGGAGGGAACTTAGGCAGTTCGAAACACCATGTCATGCGGTTAAACTTTGCACCTGTGGCCGCTAATCAGGTGTAGCTGATCAGCTACAGCACGGGACGAACGGATACAGTCGGCAACCGGTAGATGTCACTTTAGATCTTCCGTCCAGATAAGATAACATCTGCTTTCTACTGGATGATGTTTATACATGGACAGGGACGGTCAGGGCAGGGCGCTGGTAGCAGCCAGGGCGCGCATCGGCTCGCTGCTCACACGTCTGGTGAATAGCTGGCGCGCAGCCACCTTAGCAGGGTTCAGCTGTGGCGCGATGGCGGCAGCGGCAGCGTTTGATGAGGATGAGGATGAGAATGAGGATGAGGATGACATGGACGGTGAAACTAAGGGTAAGCGCGCTGATCATGGGGCGTCATGAAAACGCTACCTCGACAGATGATGCGTACTGTTCTCGGTTTGCCTGAGGTTGTCTTTGTGTGGGCCCCGCGATAATCCGATAGCGTCTACATGGTGGACGCCAATGCGGCAGTTTCCTTTATCACGACAGGATGTAGGATCATCGCCGCGGCATCCCGGGCCGCGCCAACATGGTCGTCCAACAGATACGCGGCAATGAATGACAGCATGCAGCTGCCGTGACGCAGGCAGCAACTTACCTCCAACTGCGGGGCCTCATCAACGGCGATTTAACTCCGCGCCAATATCCTCACCCAGTCCCCATTTAATGTAATTGTTGCCGTTGTCGTTGTTGTTGTTGTTCCCATCCTTGCATGGCTGTGTGTTTATGTTAATACTGCCGCTGCCAACGTCCCGTCTTGTGTAGCTAATCTTAATTCTCGGTCATCACCTCGCTGGGCCCCTACGATGATTCCAGGCAACTATAGCAGCTCTGAAGGTCAGCGGGTTCGCCGCCAAGCCATGTCGGAGATCCGTTCCCTCGTCCCGACGACCTTCACGCACGAGCTACTGCAGCCTATTCTGGACTGCCATGTATTGCTGCCACCGGAACCGGTGCCTGCGGTGTCGGGGCCGCCGTCACAGCAGCAGCAGCGGGAACTGGTGGACCTAAGGGCATGGTGCTCAAGTGAGTGCCGGACGTGGGTGGGTCGGAAAGAAGGAAACGAACCCATTCGTGCGCAGAGATCCTCTTCTAAGAAGCAGGTTGCACTGCTCACGTGCTCAAAAGACCGTATTAGTGTGAACTACGTAATGGTTTTGACGGAAGGGCTGTTCTTGGGTGCGGGCCGAGGAGGAAGGCTGAGGCTCGGAGGCGGACCGAGATTATTGGGCCATCCGCAGCAGGAGGCCGCTTCGTGCCCACAAGCAGCGGCCCCTTACGAACTGCCCTACGTGGTTGCAAACTTCTGTGTTATTCGAGCTTTACTATCTCTTGCGGACCCCTCACCAGGCCAAATCGACTTGTAAAAATCAACCCGTAAGAGTCCACCCGTATTTTTATTTTGCCCTCGTCAAGCCGCGCTGAGTCGTGCAGAGTCATAAAGCATCACGTGTTCAAAATGGCCCCACACCGGTTGCGTGTTCCCGTACAGCCATGAAGCATCTCTTCAAGTGGTACCCCCGTCTCAGGCTGCTTCTGCTTCAGGTGAGAAACTTCGGGGTCACATCCACCTTACTAAGGCTCATGCGATGTGGTCATGTCAGATTTGGTAGCAGCCGCATCCTAAACATCGCATAATCGCACCGCACTCCACAATACACCAGTCTCCTCAGTCCACTTCATCTTCTGACTGCCTGTGCAATGGGCCGGGAAAACCTTTTACCGGCCCCATCGCCTTTCCTTACTAGCTTACCGTCCACCGCTCTGCATGTGCTGTCTGGACAACACGGTGTTCGCACGGTCACATGCTTGCCCCTCGACACGTCTACAGGCAGCGGTGCAGCGGTTGGCTGCTGTCACTGCCGCATGTGCAGCCGCAGCTGCAGGACCCCCCCGTCCTACTACTACTGCTGCTGCTGCTACGACATCTGAGACCAGGGAGCCTTCAGGTGCTGATCAACGGGCGCGTGCCTACGCCCGATGGGCTCTTCGGCTGCTTCCCGGGGGCACAATCGCACCACAAACTCCAGTTGCCTTTCAGGTAGGTGCGAACAGCAAGCAACGCCCGAGCAGGTACCGTTCCAGCCTATCAATCCCTAATTGCCTAAACAGGCGCACATCCTGGTACGCCCTAAATTCCACACTCCTGCACACGTTCTGCCTCTTTTGATTCTCTACCGCTGGACATGAAGCATTTCTTCGTGCCGACCACTGCCCCGCATGTGGCATGCCTCATGGGAGATTTTGGAAGATTACGGGCCCACGGGCCACAGGGACGCTTTCACGGCCGCAGCGCGCGCAACAGCCAAACAAGTCCAAATCGCCGATAATCTGGTGGATGAAAAAGCGGTTATGTTGACGCCCCCAATCCCAACCACACCAGGAACTCAACTTGTCGTAAAACCATGCTGCCTCCGCAGGCAGGGAAGGTCGGCAGCGGCAGCCCTGCACGAAAACACGGCCGAACACTAGGCGCCCATGGGCGTCACTTGAGCGGTACTACGGGGGGGGCGAAACCCGTGAAGAAAGCAACCGGGGGGGGATCTCCCGCGACCACCCCATCCCGGTCCAGCTTCCCGGAAGGTGATGACAGCGGAGGCGGAGGCGATAACCTATTGCTTGACGGCCCTTTGACTCTCCAGCAACTCCAACAGCTGCTTGCCGTTGCCATGACAGCCGCAGACCCGACCCGCTGTCCGGAAGGATGCCATGAAGGTGCAACTGCTACTGCCATCTCTGCGGCGGCTGCAGCGGGCAATGCAGCGGTAGCGACGTCAGAAGGCGACGGCTCATTGCATATACTGGGGGTGAGAGAGCTGTCTCTTTAGTCTGCGGCGTAAATTAGCGTCTGGATGCGACATGAGATCGCGTACATGACTTCGGGACGCCTTGGTTCAGTCCGTGTGTTACGTGGGTTTCCCAAGCCCCTGATGCGTGACAAGTATTTGCGTCGTGTATGAGATATATGTGCACGTAACGCCGTACACCGTTGGGCGGCGGGAGCTGATATGTCGCCCGGCTTGTTCTCCTCGTTGTCCCCTGGGCTTGTTCCGTGCAGGAGGTCGTCACGGCGCTGACGCGTGCCCTTGTGCAGGCGGGGGCAGCTCCCGGCAGTGGCGGTGGCGGTGGCGGCAAGAAGCGGCAGAAGCTCACTCCTGCCAGTAGAGCAGACGACGTGAGCGCTGGAGCGGGCAACGGTGCTGGGCGGTCAGAGGGTGCTGCATCTAGGCTGCCCCTTGAGGGTGGTGGTGGTGGCGGTGGTGGTGATGATGGTGACGGTGGTGATGATGGTGATGGTGGTGGTGGTGGTGGTGGTGGTGGAGGGGACCGCACTGCTGCCGACGGTGACGGAAGGCGGCGGGAGTCGCAGCCGCAGCAGATGCACCCGCAGCTGCCGCGGACGGGATCGGGACACAAGAAGGCCAGGCAGCAAAACCGCGACCGCGACCACCACCATCCTGAGCCCCAACAGCAGTCAGGGGTGTCCCGATCGCGCCGTTGGCAACGTTGCACGGAGTGGTCAAAGTGCGCCGTCGGCTGCCTGCCCTGCCCTTTAAATCCCAACGGCAGGCTGCCGCCGCTGGTTCCTCCTCCTGCATCCGTAATAACACCAGATGCGCCGGCTCCGCTGCATCCTGAGGATACTCCGGCCTTCGATCCTGCGTGCTCTGCCGCGTCTGACCGCTTAGGGGAACAAAACGGCGGCCAAGGAGCTGCGACCGTGCCGGCGAATGGGACAGAGTCTTGTGTCAACGTAGACATGAACTTAGACAGGTGCGGCGCCAAGGCTGCCAACCCCAGTACATGTGACGATGTCGACATTGAGTTATACGAAGAAGAATTTACGAGGGATAGCGATAGCGATAGTCTGCAGGGACTGCAGGAAGGCGCTGCTGTTAGAGATTGGGATGGTGGCCTCGAGAGCATGGACGACAGTGATGGGGATGCGGAAGGCCGGGGCGACGAGGAGGTGGTGGAGGAGGAGGACCTTGTGGACGCACCCGTATGTGTATTCAACTCGTTGTTTGGCGGACTCCTGCGGCAGCAGCAACAGGGTGCACCGGGGGAATCTGGAGCGGCAGCCGTGGGCTTTCTGTTGTGATGACGCTATATGACGTTCCTCCATTTGCGGCCGACAGGGTTTCGCCTGGCGCCATGTACGTCGTGTACGGGACTGGGGAGGGCTGTTTCAGCGGGTTGTGTATGGGTAAAACTTATGCGACCCTTCTCCTGCCCTTCAGATCCGATCCATCATAAGATTTTACAATATTTGGATAATCCGAAAAACGTCCAAGAAACCCCTGAGGATTTGCCTGGAGCCGAAGTTATCTGTTTATTGGCGGAACCCCCTCGGGTCTGTTATGTGGCGATCGCGTCTGAAAATCTGAAATCGACATGCTTGTTGCGGCGTGAAAGACGCGCACGTACGGGGCCCGAATCTGCAAGGAAGGGAGATCGGATTTTCCCATATAGTGGGGTGACGGGCTCCCATTGGAAAAGATGTAAGGGCTACAAGAGACCCCTTCTAAGGTTGAGCAAACGGAAACTGGCATGGGTTGGTGGTGTCATCAAGCGCATGCGACATTGCGGCCCAAGTACGCAGAAGAACTCAGACGAATACCTGCATACTTGAGATGTATGTACTTGATATTTCCTGGCAGACAACATCACCCACAAAGCACAATATGCCACACAAGTATACGACTTTCCTCCGACTTGCTCGTTACGTCCTAGCGGTTGTGCAAACGTGTGCAAGTTCGGTTCGGCATGAGGAGATGCGAACGGCTCGCTGTGCACTGAGTACAACTTCCGCTACAGGGCGTTTCGGAGCGGAGATGTGGCTTAATGCCTTGTCTTCGGCAATAAGAGGACAAGCTGCAGACCAGCTCCACGTGCAGCAAGGCTCCCAATAATTTGTCACTCGCGGGAAAGAAATCCATTTGTCAAATGGCTGTGCGGTCTCGGACTTGGCAAAACATGGAACCGCGTGGAATAGTCAGCCGGCCAGGGACTGCCAGGGGCCAGCCGGTAAAATCTGCAAATCTGCACTTAAGTTCGCCTGACCGCCTCGCAGGACAGGCGACAAATGTTTCACGGAAAGGCATGTCTAGCAGTGCCTGACTGTCTTCCCCACTCAGCAATACCAGTACCAAGCGCCAGTGGGCTTCTGTGCATCAACACGTTACGTATCATCGGACATGAAATGTTAGCCCATATAGCCCGTCAGACTGCCGCACTTGCATCCACTTACACTCAGCTTATGCACCTGGTCGAGCTCATTTGCAAGCTGTTGATGATGATAATCCCGTTCTGAACCTTTCTGATTACGAATCCTGGGCTTCATTGAGCTACTGTCCTTTCCCTGTCGTCTTTCCATTTCGCTGATTTACTATCCTTCCTTTCTTCTGCTGCAACTTGTGCACACATACACACACACACGCGCGCGCGCGCGCGTGCGCGCGTCTACAAACATTCAACTCTCCGCAGGAGGCGGAGGAGTTCGTGTAACAAATGACAAACTTTGCGATACGAAGGCCCAAAACCAGGGCTTGCTCGTTACAGTTGCCCACAGACTACGGGATTGTGACTCCCGTGCATTTAGGGCAGAGGGTACATATCGCTGAAGGTGGAAGGACAGGGAGGATAGGCCCACTACGGAATACGTGTTGGAATCGGTTGCCTAGAAAGGCAACCTACTGGCAAGAGAGAGAGTGTGCGAGGAGCAGAACATCAGGAATGTGAACAGGCCGTTGCTGGGATATGCAGCGGTTAATGCTGAGCCCGGCAAACTAGCATATGGCCGGTCGGCAAATATTGGCGAGTGCAAACTATCACCAACGCGGGTTTTCTTATGCTACTGGAGAGAATGAAGTAACTCAGGAGCACGAAGGAACTAGATTTGGACGGAACACGTTCTCTGGAACGGCGGAATGACGGCTAGCATCTAAACCTTGCTCCGCAATCTGAAAATCCTGTTCTGCCCGCTAGATGCAAGTGAGCGAAGGCCACATATGCCAGCATATGCGCACCCCTATGTTTCCCAAAGCTCCAGTCACGCCAATTAAGGCCAGGGGAAGGGTCAAGTGTCGAGTTGCAAGCCCCTGAGCCCTGTGAGCAATTGTCATGATGATGACACAAATGCGTTTTACACACACACACACACACTCACTCTCTCTCCCACACACACTCACACTCACACACGCACTCTCTCTCTCTTACGTGCAGTTACGTCACCAAGTATAATGATCAGTACGTATGTGTCATGACACCAGTGCACCAGTCCTTCCAATCTACTTCGCGCCAGTGCGATGATCATTCCCTGAGACAGTGCTATTCAGGTTGCGCCTCGCTGGCCTTCGCGAACGACACCTCCACATCCAGCACTGCTATCCAGCCTGCCTGCCACACAGCTTGCAGGCCTTTGGTTCCGCTGCACACAAACAGAACCCAGCTTTTGTCCCTAACACGTCACCATGAAATGCCCATAAAAAGACAGAATTTGTGCTACTAAACCCTAAACCCTAAGCAACACGTCTTCCTCCTCCTGCTCTTGCCACCTCTGCGCCCTGCAGTGCCGTAGATTGCCCTTTTTTACTTTCGTAATCTTACCATAAAATTAAAACATTCCCCACCCTAAGAAAAAAACCAAAACAGGAATTAGAAAACAGAAATGAACAATACAAAGCAAGACGCACGTTGCGAACTCCGTGACGCTCGTCCTCCCATAGCAGTAGGGCCCAGCTGTCCTACCCTCTGGAAGCGCAAAGTGCACGTCTATCAGTATGCTTGACTAACTTTCCCCCGGTCGTGACGTGCCCATTCGCGTGTCATCCTCACAGCTCCCCTCATAGCTCCAGGACGGTGGTGGTGCAGGCCATGGCGTTGTAGATGAGCGTTCCGGCTATGGGCACGAACTGGCGAGTGACTAGCTTGATGACCTCTTGTGCGGCGACTCCGCCCATAAAGGCGGCCACCACGTGCAGCTCGGCTGTGGTCGGTAGGCGGGGGGACAGAGACAGAGACCGCAGAGGATGCGGTGGTGATGGCAGAGGGGTGAGAGGGTGAGAGTCAGGGGAGAAGGTTGAAAGACCCAACAGGCGCAGGGGCACGATACACAGGCCACGGCGAGGGAGCTGTCGGAGTCGTACGGGTGTGTAGGTACCCCATACCCGGAGGAGATGCGAAGGAGCGTGACAGGAAACCCCCCCAGTCACCCGTTATCACAGGTTATCACAGGTTATCACCGTGCGCCGTATCAAGGCCCTACTGCACACTGACGACGAGTCCAGGTCCACCGTGCCTCACTTTCCGGGCACTCCCTCCCTTCCTCCCGTCCTCTACGACAACACTGAGCGTGGCCAGCCCTGAAAAGACCACATGCCGCAGTTCATATACCGCACCGCACATGATTGATTCACACTCGCCGCGCATATCATTACGCGACCCAGGTCATCGCAGGTGCTCTGGCCGCCGGTCCCAGAGCCGCATGCCCTTCACCGTGTCCTCTCCTGCACTGCGTCACGCCCCGATGGTGCCCCCCCAACCGCAACTGCCCATAAGCCCTCGCGGCGCCCCCCCTACTACTAAATGTCCTCACCTGCTCCCGCCCGGCACATCTCCGCAAGGAGATCCTCGCTGATGACCGCCGATCCGGCCCCACTGCCGGAGCAGCTATCCGGCGACTTCGCACCCCCGCCCACGCCTGCTTCGGACAACACCTGCGCACAAAAAGGAGACGGTGGGCGGGCGAGCAGAATAGCGCGAGTCGCATCCACCGCGAGTACTCACAACCGAGGGCTCGTCACACTCGCCAGCTCGACTGCGGGAACGGTACGTCACAAGACACGTAGACAGGGAACAGCAGACAGCGCAGGGGGACAGAACAAAGCGTGGGCGCCCTAGCTTGGTTGAGTCTTCCGCTTCCTACACGCCCTGCAACGTCCATCAACTCGATGCGGTATGGTGCGACCTGGCTCTGCTCCTTGTGGCGCCGTCCGGGCTGCCAACCTTTCCCCTGTCTGCATAATCGAGACCTCCTGGGAGATGCCGGGTCCTGCATACGCAGACCACCCGTTCCTTACGCGCTCAGCTCACTTCCACCACCTCTAGAAATACCCCCTTCCTCCCCCCCCTCAAGTTAGCATCGTCATCACACCAGCATCGTCATCACACCACCCCGACACATGTAGAGTTGTTATAACCGAAAAAACTAATTCACAGCCTTACGCTGATCCCCAGTGATCTGACCTGGGCTTCGCGTACCTCCATCATTTGTTCGGTACCGACAGACCGCAGACACGCACCCACCAAACGGCTACATAGCGGCCCCAGCCGTATACCGGCCTTTTGATGCTGCCACATGACGTAATGCAGATCACGTCACAAGCAGTGTGTCGTACCGGTATTCGTACCTGCATCGCTGCCTGGCGCATCAGTGGCAGGTCTTCCTGGGGGTCCACCGCGGGTGATCCCGGGTGGCGCCCCGTCAGCGCATGGAAGCGGTCAGCGGCCCGCAGCAACACATACAGCGCAGCATCAGAGGAGCCAGGGGGCATGTCACCACCGAAGCCCAGCCCGCCGCCGCCGCCAGCACTCAGCGCTGCCGCTAACACGTTACTGCGCGCGGTTTCGGAGCCCGTCTCCTCAGCCAATGTACGGTACCTGCACCACACGAGAACGAAGTTACGGGCGCCCATGTATGCTGATGACTACATTCCCATGCGGGCTTAGGAGGGCCCCAACGGCCCAGCGGTCCCATACCGTTGAGTAGACGGCAGCTGCGGCACCATGCGACTTGCTTCGCAAGCCACCAGCTCCCTTCCCCCTTGGCGATATGCCGACAGGGTCCGTCTCCGGGAGACTAGTAATATATGACTCATCAAACCCATCAGACGCCATCAGACGCCATCAGACCCATCAGACGCCATCAGACCCATCAGACGCCATCAGACCCAACACTTTTGTAAACTAGCGCACGGAAGCACACGATACGCTGGACACCTCGACCCTTGCTTCTCTCCCGCTCCTCTCACCTTATCCCGGTTTCGAAAGTGCTCATCCGGTGCAGATGCTCACCTCCACCCGCCAAACCTCAAATGCGGGTCAACAAAGGTCTCTCTCCCTGCCCCCATCCGCACCTGACACAACGCAGATGCCGCGCATGGCGGCAGTACAACCGGATGGTGTCGTGGGAGATGGCGTCCGCTGGCTGCCCCAGGCGGCCCAGCAGCTGCCGCACGTGCGCCTCGACCGCCGCCACATCCCGATCCGCCTTCTCCCTATACAGGTGCTGCACTCGCAGGTACATCCTACAGATACGAACATGATTGCGAGCGACGCGAGCAGAGGAGCCATGTGCGTCTCAAGGGGTGACAAGAAGTCATCATGTGTTTGGGTGTGTGTGTGTGTGTGGGGGGGTGTCTCTGGGCACCCGTGACGGGTATCAGCACTAATCTCCAAATATAGCAGCGGAGCAATGGTAGTTGGTTTCTTGTACGGCAAATTCCCATGGTAAAACTTCGCAGTTCTATATCCTGTGACTCGGCACCAACATCAGGGTATTCAACAGTTATTGTTCTACAGCCCGAGTTGTCATGTAAGGCCAGGGAAGGGGGCGGTCGCTCCGAGACCACAAAAAGCTATTGCCAATGGAGGCACAGGTGGGACCAACAGGCCCATGTGCGGCAGATCACGCCGTTCCTGAAACCCATGTCGAAAGACATCCCCTCTCCACCCCGTTTCCTCCCCCGGCGTAATAACCGGGGCGCAGGGCCCATCATCCGAAAACCCTTTTCCACCCCCACAGCTGATGTCTAAAGACTACACCACATCCTCCGCGCCATCAGAGGCGGGAAGTACGCACACACACACACACACACAGGCACGTACTCTGTTGTTGCGTGCATGTCTGGGATTGAGCCCTCCAAAGGAAGCGTCCCAGCGCCCTCGTTTTCCTGCAAGTGCAAGCCACCATGCCTCATACCCTTAAGTCTAGTAGGTCAGCAGCACTGAACGCGCCGCCAAGGCGGCCAGTGATGTTACCCGGATTCCACCGCACCCTTCCACGATGCGCCGCGAAGGCGCCCCATGAGGGCTATTAGCCAGGTACGGCAGGGATCCGAGAGATGCGGCGAACAGAAGGATGCGGCCCTTCGTGAACAGTGCGTCCCCAGGACTGAGCTGCTATGCAGGTAGGGGATCATCATCATCCTTGTTTTCGAGCTGCCGGGCAGTGGGCACGGCAAGCATGCCACCGTGGAGGCTCCTCAATGAGCGTATGCGTGTGCGTGTGTGTGTATGTGTGTATGTACCACCGGAATTGACAGATTTGCAGAGTTTCGTGTCCCGCCATCAGACAAACCCCCTTCCCAACACAGTAGCACACGTGAATGCACACACAAACACATGCACATGCTCACCATGAATTCCTTTAGTGCTGCCACCATGATCCAAAACTCATCGCTTCCGGGCCGCAGCCCCGAGCCCGCAGCTTCATCGTCCAGGAGTGCCCGGACCTCCGAAGCTGCATAGTCGGGCGGGTCGGCAGGAGTACGCGCATAATGAAGTGAGCGAAGCATTGTGGAGATGAAACAAAAGTGAGACTGACAACCGGACGACTTGGAACGCGGTGGGCGCGGGTCGGGGATTCGGGCCGGAAGCGATCAGAGCGGTGCACCGCACGAGCGGCGGTGATGCGGGCTGTAGTTGCCCCTGTGATGCCGGGTGGAAGAGAGGCTACAGTTAGGAGTCAGGACAGAAGAAGTGGATGACAGCATGCCGTCCTGATAGAGAAGCCCTTAGCCACTACAGTGTTACGATAAGAGAGGATATCCGGGGGATCGCAATTTGCGCAACATGACAATGATAATAAGAGTGTGCGCACGCGCGTGTGTTTTTGTGTGTGTGCGTGTGTTTTTGTGTGTGTGTGCGTGTTTGTGTGTGTTTGTGCAAGCTGCGCTTGCACGCCAATCTCTGATGTCATCGCATTTTATGTGCGGCTGTCCGGAATGCAATTCCCGCTCGCGAGGGCAAAATAAATGAGTTTGCGCGTGGTGCCGGTTAGAACGAAGCCCCCCGGTGGGGAGGGGGATAAAACCACAACCGCATACAGCCAACCAACCCGTGCTGCGCACCCATACGCGCGGAGCCGGCGGGCGGATCTAAGACCAGCCTGGCCACGCTGCGGCGGCTGCTGGGTCGACACCCCCTTCTCCCTCCCCCTGTCAGACTGCGCTGCCGTTCACGACTTACGAATTCTGTACGGCGTCGACACGTGAAAGGCGGCCTTCAACGCTTCATCGAAGTTCTCCTCCTGCGCAGAGCGATCCAACCCGGGACACCCCATCCGCTCTCAAACCTCCAAATTCGTACATGTATAAAATAAAAACAATACACAATTTAATTAATATAACTGTATTTATTGTTGCTCTTCTTCTTATTGTATATGGCAGTGGCAAAGGTTATATACATTTGTCTCTCCCTATATTATGTATATTATATATATATATATATATATATACACACACACACAGCATGTTGCAATCAGGAGAATATTGCCGCACCTCAATTCGCATCTCACGTCAAAATCACACGCACTCTGCGTAGCACACACATACACACACATACACACAAATGCACGTACACATACACTTAACCCCCATTCCTCGCCAGCACGCCGTCACAGCTCCCGCGCACCGCACCCCATTCGATATGCACCTCACCACCCAGCACCCGGCACCCAGCAGCCCCCCTGCGCTGCTTCGGCCCCACCATTCTGCGAACCCATCAATCTCTTAAGACATGTTTCGGGGAGGGGGCCTTCATTGCATCCATATCCTCTTACTACTGTTACCCCGTATTCAGTTGCACTCTTCGTGTTTTCACCTCCACCCCCCTCCCGAATCCCCTGCCGCGCAGGTCCTGGTGTCTTCCCACACCCCACGAGGAGCTGCCCCCTCTTGGCGCCCGGATATCCCCCGCACCGGTAAGGGTATCCCATCTGCCGTGCGCCGCATGGACGCCACCAGTGCCTTGAAGTCGGACTTATCAGCTGAGGCGGTCCCTGGCAACTGCCCGTCGTGAGTCTCCCGCCACCGCTCAGCCGCCTGAAGCAGTATCACCACTGGACGGCGCAAATGACACGCACGACGAGCGCACGAATGAAGCAGTGGAGGGAGCGCAAGGGCGGGGAGCGGGGAAGGAGGGGTACAGGCGGCGACGAGGACGAGCCGGGGACGGGGGAATTTGGTGATCGAGTGGGAACGGAGGGTAAGGTCTGGAAGACATGGAAACCCGTGGCCTTGCCAGACGTTGCACATGGGAGGTGGTTGGGCGGGCCAGGAGATCACCGCCTCTCCAACAACCTAACCACCAATCTACCAACAACCTAACTACCTACCACATACCTCATACACCTATACCTTATCTACATCCATGCAGCACCTGGGATTTACCCAACACCGCAACAGCGCGCATACGTGCTGTTAACAGATACGCTTGGTCGTACGGGAGCATTCAAATAGGACTAGACCATGACCTACCGTACGGCATGTGTGAGTGGGCGATATCATCCAGGGACGAGAGGTCGAACGAGGCCGCGAACTGCGTCAGCTCTGGCCAGGGCTGGTGCAATCTGGAGGAGGGAAAGACAAGAGTCGGACAGGTGGGGATACGGGAAGCAGATTGGCAGCAATGATTTGGCACGGGTACTTATTTAGCTTGCGGGCGTGGAGACGCGAGGCATCGAGAGGGGTGAACACAACCCTCCCCCAAAATGTAAGTGTGACGCGCTGCATCACGGGTATGTACCCGCCGCACGGACTACACGCGTATACGGTACCGTGAGATTGAACTGAAGCGTCAAAGAGGTAAGGAGAGATTGAGGCAGTGTAGTACAGTGTAGTACAGTACCAGATAATCAGGCGGGGATATGAGAGAGAATGGGACACCGGTACGTCCTTGACCGCCTCAGGGTATATCACTCCAGTGTCGTCCTCGGCCCTGTCCCACTGTCGATTCACTTGTCCCGCCCTCTCCCCACCACCGGCAGGCATCTGCCCCCACCGTAAATCGTCAAGTTGTGAGTCAGGCTTCGACTCCACGATATGGTGCTCTGGAAGGCTGGCCTGCACAGGTGGTGACGAGAGCGAGCGGATGCATAAGACAATACCCGGAATGAGCAACGACCAAGACAAAATAAATATTGGGACTGGTGATGTGTGGTGTTGAGGTGTTCCCCAGCCCCCGCCCTGGGGTACAAGGGCGAACCTTGACAACGGGGAAGTGACCAGGACCTCTGTTTGTGTGTGTATGTGTGTGTGTGTGCAAATGGACCGCTGTTGGACACAGGGTGAAGTTGCCGGTGCTGCATACGGCCGGTGCTGCCTAAATCTGCTAACAATGTATGGTGTGTGCCTTCGGGGTGTGCACACATGCAGCTGCGTAGCTCGTTGACCTATCCGCCTCTTGGGGCATCTTCAGATCCCCACTTATATGGCGGGATGCCATCTCCCTCCCTTACCTTCCCTGCCTGTCCCTCCTTCCAGTCCGCTGCTATCCTTCCGCTGCTCCCTCCTCTCTTCTTTCCTCCCACCCCTCCCTCCTTGGGCGCATGTGTTCTTCATGTCTCGTCTATTCATGGCCTTGAATAGCCTCCAATTTTCTTGCACTTACTCTTTTTCCTTTTGGCTGCATGCGCACACCTTTGCTACTAGCACCGGCACTGTCACCGCCTCCTAAGATGAATTCGCGGGAGATCGCGCTTCGTTCGGTTGGTTTGTGCACGCGGTCGTTGGGCTAGCCCGGGTTGGAATGGTGGGCTAGTAAGGTCAAGGCGAGTTGCTTTGGAAGAAACACGGGGTCGGGAGGAACACGTGCATGACAACGCTATCGGTCAGCTCAGTTTACCCGTTCCGCAGCTTCTAGAATCCATTTTCCGCGGTATTCTTTCGCCGCCAGCAGCAAGGCCGATAGCATACATCATTGCGGTTTCTGCTGTTTTTCTTTCTGCTTCTATCCACGGCCTTGGCGGCTACCTCTTTTACGTTCAAACATTTTTCCACCTTGTCTATCTGAGTGGTGGACGAGGCCAGCCGCCATCATCCATCCCGGTTGTTCTCTTTAGCAGCTTTTCTACAACAATACCATCAGGTCTCCCTCCCCTCTTGGTGAATATACGCCAACATCCGCAGGCATCTGGGCCAGTGGCCATCCCCATGCGAGCCATTCCCCAGGGTCAGCTCACCCGCAAGTACCCCACAAGGCCATACGACCGTACAATCAGCAGCTTTGCGCGCCCGGTAGATCTGCAAATCTCATCCAGCTTAACCATATCTTGCTCGCGCATCTGCACCGACAGAAGTAGACACACAGACAACTATGTAAAGCATCCCAGGAAGCTGAACCTGAAAGCCGCGTAAGGGGGTCGGATCCAGCGCCCATGCAGCCCACACTCCAGAACCCCCAGACCGCATGCAGCGCCTGCTGTGTGACACGTGGCGGGCGGTCTGCATGTGCAATTGCGCACACATGTTGCACCAAGGACATAGGGTGTTGGGTTGCGAGCGGCCGGGCCTGTATCTTGATGACTCCACTCAGCCCACGCGCTCGCAGTTGTACGTCTCCTCATGGGCAGAGCGCTTTCAGCTAAGCCAAAAGATTCATGCAGTAAAGTATAATTTGTACCTTTCGTCTGGGAATGTGCAAAGGCAGAAGAAGCATTTGTGGAGAGCTGGTGGGGCCTATGGGCCGCCAACGGGCTTAACTTTCGGGCAAGGGTGCACGCTCTGTAGGGTTTAAACGCTAAAGCATCCGTTAGTGTTCAGCCCCGGTATCCCAGGAGAAGGTTTAGAGTATTCATGCGGTAGAACTGCTTTGAATCCCAGGTACCTGCGTTGCGATGACGAGGTCGAAACTGTGGAAGAATTGCGGGTTGTCAGCGATAAGCACCTCCGGCACCTCCTCGACGTAACTGCCCGAAACACTCTCATTTAGCTCCTGCAACAGCTCCGTCACAACTTTCGCGCGTGGCTCGCCCAAGCTAGATGCGCTGACAAGAAAGTTGTTGCCCAAGTCCCGCGCATCGACTTTCTCCCCGTCAACGATTGTAAAAGAAGCGATACCCCCAAGTACAAGATTCTTTAATGTCTCGGAGCCCGTAGGCCCGCATTTCAGAAGGCAGATGGAGCAGCTTTCCAGACGCTGCTGCCCATGAGTCCCCCAAATGCGTAATTGGCGGTCATAACGTTTTGCCTTAGGATCGTGAGCAGGTGCCATACTTATGGACAATAAAGAGCAGAATTCGGTAAGTTGTCAAGTTGATATGTGGCTACCTTGCACTATCCTATAGAAACACAAATATGGAACGTTAATTTCATGCACCATCACCTAAACATATGATTTGCTTTTTGCAGATGCGGATAGCCACAATTGATTGATTGATGGTTACAAACTCGTTAGAGCTCGTAAGGCCCATACGAGCCAGGAGGCTCAAAGGACCGCGAAAATCGAAGAAAAACAAAACAGAAATGAAAAGGAAAAACATCAGTAAGAAAGAGAAAAGACCAAACGGATAATCAGCAAGGAGAAGTGCACGAAAACGTTAGGTTCTTCCCATCGTAGAAAGCCGCGTTAGTCTGATGCCGTGAATAATGCGCGCAAGGCCTAATTGGTCCTCAATCGACATAATTTGAAGCATAGTAGCACCCTGCACAACCCCTAGCCTAGCAAAATTAGCACGCGCATCCGCATAACCGACGCACTCCATCAGCACATGATATTCGTCTTCTACTGAGTTAGGGTGGTTGCACACACGACACCAGCGCTGCTCCCTAGGACGACCAGTAGGACGATTTGCCTCAAGCGCCCAAGCACCAAGCCGGAAACGAAGCAGGGAAGTGTACACAACCATCGGGATATAACTAGTAGTATGCTGTGGTAGACCCATCCAATGGGTGTATCTACACATCTTCACACCAGGCTTAGCTCCATCCGAAACAAACTCACGTGGTTGGACATGAAGGCGTGGGTTAACCCAGTCTTCATCAAAGCGTTCCTTCAACGTAAGCATCAGGGCTTCGATATTGATCTCCTTAGAAGCCAGAACATTCACACGGACTTCAAGCTCCCCGTCAACAGGAATGTCCGGCCAGTGTCCTAAGCATCTCAAACCACGCAAGACCAGGGAACCCCAGCTAGAACCCGTACAGTCAGACAACAGGGCCATACGAATTTCTTCGCGAAAAACATTGTGAAAGATATTGTTTTTGGCCTTCACCAGTTTGTTCCAAAAACGGTAAACCAAGGTGGCCCAGTGAATATGCAACGGCTGTTGACCAAACTCCCGAAAAAGAAGTCTATTATCAGGAACCCTGCCAACCGAAGCAAGAGAACGAAGGAAAGTGCGCTGAATACCAACCATACGGTCTTCCATAGCACGATCAAAATAGCAGTACCTGCCTTGGACATCCCGCGGCCTGTCTAATAGCTGCAAAAGGAAATGAGGACCCCAAACTTGAACCCCATAAGAAAGGATAGCACGAATTTGAGAATCAAAGCATCGAAGAGCAATCCGGGGAATGAAGAGCCCTTTCCTGCGCAACTTACTGATAACAGCATACATAGCATGTTGACCAGCATCAAAGAGTTCATCTGTGCAGGACTCAAAAGGTGAGTCAGGACCATAGTAGAGGCCCAAGTAACGTGCTCTATTGACCCACTTTATCTCTTGAAACAGGTACTGATTATCAACTATGCGCCTCAACCCTACCTTCAAAACCTGGGAAGCCAGTAAACGATGGTTCCGGTCAGGGTGAAAATAGACAACTTCACATTTGTGAGTGTGAACAGACATACCAAAGGCAGTACACCACTCACCCAAGGTGGTGAGAACACACATAAGTCGACGATGGTTGTGGGCAAAGAGGTTAAGGTCATCTGCATAAAACATTGAGGGAACACGAACACCATCCACCACGGGGATTTCCTCCACACACATGCCTGACTGGTGATACCTGTCTTTGGCTTCCAGATAATCAGCAAAACCCTCTATAAAAAAACCAAACAAAGTAGGACTGAGGGGACAGCCTTGCTTAACCCCTTGCTTAGACTCAAACGGATCACTAGATTCCCCATTAACACGAACTCGAAATAACACCTTTTTGTAACACGATTGAAGCGCCTCAAGCATGTGACCATGAATACCTCGTTCCTGAAGTCGCTTCCAAAGTAAATGACGTGGAACCCGATCGAAAGCTTTCTCAAAATCAACCTGGCAAACAAACAGAGGCCGGCTAGAACTGGGGCCAGTTCTGCACTTGTCTGTCAAATGACGTAAGGCAAGCAAATTATGGATAGTGCCAATATTGGTTCTGAACCCCCCTTGATAGGGGGAGCGGGCCTTGGCAACTTCACCCCAGCGACTAAGCCTCTGCTCCAAGATAAAAGCATAACATTTAGCTAGAGCACTCCCAACTGCTAACCCTCGATAGTTACCTTTATCTCTTGGATCACCCTTCTTAAAGAGAGGTGTGAGGTACGAAGTCTGGAACTGCACCGGGTAGTCCCCAGTGCTCCTGATATACTCCAACAATCTATGAATGTGAGGAACCAGTAAATTAACAGAACGACCCTCAATCTCTTTCTTAGCACCTTTATAGCACTCTGCTGGGATGCGGTCAGGCCCACAAGCTTTATTATTGCTCAAACAACGAATAGCAAAAGCAACCTCCCCCACACTAAAAGGCTCATTAAGCTGAGCTGCTGCCTCAACACGCTGCACACGCTGACCCATGCTAGCTTCCCATCCATTACCATCGTTCCTAGGTTGACCATTGATAAAGCTCAAGATAGCCTCTGCATCACTGTCTCTATACGCATTTTCCTCATTAAACAAACCTTCAAAATACCTCTGCCAGTCATTGACATCGGAAAGCAAACATTCGCTCCGCAAAGTAGAGTCCAGCAATTGCCAGAAGGAACGTGAGTTTCCCTTGCATTTCTTAAGAAGCTCCTCAAAGTGCTTCATACGGTAAGCTTCTCGAGCTTCCCTCCTTAACCTCTGGTAACGTGTCCGTAAGTTAGAAAAAACAGATTTAGCCTCAGGATCATTAATGGTACCCAAAGCCCGCATCTGGTCCCTTTGATTAAACATGGCTTCTCTGGCCGCAGCACACTCTGCAGTCCACCAAGGAGTATCTCTCTCCTCTCGAATGTGGTGGCGGTTCACATGATTTCTACCAAAGGCACGAGACATCAAACGAAAAAGCTCCTTGCCCAAGACATCAATGACTTGGGTGCTGTTAAGCTCCCCTCCTAGCTTATCCACCGTGTCAACAATACGATTCATGTTGGGAGGGCTCTCAGCGGCAAAGAATTGTGAGTACTTACGCCAGTGCCTATTCTGTTGGGGAACACCACCTGAGGTCATAACACGGACTTTAGGGCCTCTCATGACTGAAAGTGACAGGTGGACTGGGCAGTGGTCACTCAAAAGCTCTCCAATCTTCAAGCCTGTGCTTGAGATGGGTATATCCAAAACCTGAAGATTAGTAGCTCTCCAATAAATAGCAGGAGAGGCAGCAAAAAGATCGATCATGCTCCTACCGACACTGTTTTTGTGCACAAAAGTAATTTCTCCCTCAGTATCACCATGAACACGGCCATTGAGAATAACAAGTTCTAAATCCCTACAGAGGTCAATAAAAGCCCTGCCAAAGCTGTTAGTGCTCTGATCCTTGCTACGCCTGTCAGGAATGCCTCTAAGGTGGTAAGAATCACCTACGGGAACTCCAATCAACATCTCAAGCTGTTCATCTGCCTGGATAGCCACAGTAAGCGTGCATGTGTGTACGGCATAATCAGCGGGTGTTGGATGTGCAAGCCCTGACGCCTGGGTGTACATTTTGATGTTAAGACCTTCCACGAGGTAAGACCGATAGCAGCTCTACTAGGCGTGTTTCTAAGCGCTTAGCTGACTCGTGGTTCCAGATGGTTTCGGCTCCGTACAATCATTTGCTTAGCCGCTTGCAAGCTTGCCAGTTTCTAACTGCACGGCAGAACCACGGTGAAACCACGAATGTAGCAGTATATAATGCATTCAGCATTAATCGCGAAAATTCCTTAAAATTTTTAATGTGCGAGAGGCTTACTTTCACCTGATTGTCGGTCGATCATGGACCCTGCTGAAGAGCGTCGCCGCCTTATTTCCTTCCTTTTAATGAGGCAAATGCATCTTTCGATGTTCATAATTCTCACTTCATCTTTGTTGTTTACAGTCGTCATTCCAGCTGTCACCAACATCCTTCAGGATGGCGATGCGACTGGGGAACGGGACGAACTATATGGGCCTCCCCATAGGCGTCGCTCTTATCCTGAAAATCGAATTAATCGAAGGCGCACCGAGCCGACATATAACTCCATAGTGCACTGGGATGACACACGGTTCACGCAGATATGAACTACATGTCAGGCAGGAAAATTGCGATATGACATGCATACTATGATTGATGTGTGCACCGTAGGCCTTGAGCGTGAGAATTCACTAGGATTATGCATCGGAGGGAAGCAGGTGTGCATTGCTCTGTGTGTGGCGGTAACTACTCTGGCCTCATGCGTCAAACTCAGCTAGGCAACATGACAACGCGCAGTTTGTGAAGTGACTTAATCCATTTATAGACGCTGACAGCACCATGCACCCAGGCTTCCGAAGGATTTGAACGAGATGGAGGTTGTTGCTGCCTTTGAGGCAATGGGAAGTTTGGACAACAAGCCTGGGATCCCCCTTCTGCCATGCCTTCTTTCCTTCTCCCTCCCTTTCCAGTCTCTTCTCCCACCCTTCCATCTCCCTCTTACGTATCTCCCTTACTTCTTCATCCCTCAGTCCCTTCTCCCTCCATCTATTCTCCCCCCATCTCCCATCTCCCTCCCTCCTCCCTCCCTCTCTACCCCTTCTCTTTTATGTCCTTTCAATATTTTCTCTCCCCTCCCTCCTTTTTCCTCGGGATCCTTGTTAAAGGTAGAGACATAAAGTCCTTTCCATAGGAACTTGGGAATGGTGGTTCAATCTCCATGCCTCATGTGTACTTAAATGTTACAAATCTGCATGCCAAATTCACGTGCAAGTTTAAATTGTGATGCTGAGCAGTTGCCGTTAGATATTGTGCACCCAACACTGGCTCTCATTTGGTCTTTGGTGCAGAGTATAATATAATATAGGTCATGCCCAGATGTACCTATATAAGGCTAAAAGTAGTTGCCGTCGTGGATAATGCTTCAAGAAAACATACTTCAGGACCATTACGATCTGAACTGCTAAATCTCCTTTAAAATTGAAATCTGTGTCAATATGTTAATATTGGACTGTTTTTCAAACTTGCCTAAAATCTCCCCTGGGTGATGATTCAACACAATGTCGGCTGCAGTCTTAAGAGCTCCCACCCAGCATCATCATGTGCCTACTGTCTGTAAAAAATGTCCTTTCTTAAGTGTCCTTCATGGCGAAAGTGAGCCGCTTAAATAGCTCCTGAAAGTTTGCAAAAGGCCCTCGCGCTCCACTGGCTCCATTTTTGGATAGCCTAAGTGTCGTAACTAAGTTACTCAGAAACAGGCTAAGTCAGCTAAGTGTCAGCTAAGCCGCTAAGCTCCCAGGACCTGCTTAGCCACTTAGGTGAAACTTAGCGGCCCTGGCTAAGCTAACTGTTTCCACGATGACCGCTTAGCTTAGCCAAAATCTCAGCTAAGCGGCTTAGAAACAGGCCTACTAGGTGTATTCTGGTTGCGTTCAAAGATGTTTCTGTGACAGGGAGAAGTAAGTGCAGGCGAACTATTCCGAGCACACGTTTCAGGCGCCTTGCTAATATGCAAGGTATGATGCCTGCCGATCATGAGTGTTGCTGTCTTGCGTCGCGGCTTCGCGCTCTTTCGTTATTAGGAACGGCCCTGTAACGCTTAACCAAAATTAAGGCTGCCATCCTGCACAATTAGCCGCCATCCATGAACGCATATCTACGGGTATATTCAGCTTCTTATTACACATGCTTTGACATGCTTATCCTGGAGATGCCTACGGGCGTCCAGCTGACGTGGGGCAGCACTCGCCAGAGACCTTGGCTGGTAAACAAACTCTGTGCTTGAAGCATGTTGTCGTGGATTCCGACAACTAAGCGTGAAGAAACCCTGAGTAACAGTCGAAAGACAGGGCCCGCCTTAAGCCTTGAATGCGGCCTTCAATGTACCTGTGATGATGATTAAACAGCCAACATTATATTATTAGCTATTACTATTATTTATAGCATACTATAAGTACAAAGACATGGTAGGAAACAATTGAGTCCCGTAACTCTTGACAACAAGAGTTTTACTGACGCTGTCTTCATGCACTTGGAAAAAGTATAATTGGAACGGTGTATCAAATACACGGGAAACGTTACGCGCATAGATTGATCCATGTACATTCAACTGCTGCAGGGGGGGAGGCGCCGTACGCTTTGCAGCCGCGCGCTTTAGGTGGTGAAAGGGCGCATTTTGAGCATTAAACGGTATCTTGCGTGTCACTTCACATCTCTAGGCTTGAATCACACTACAGTTTGCGGAAGATCATCCGTGGAAAATGCCGAACCCCGTCGTTTTCTTCGATATGGCCGCCGACGGCCAGAAATTGGGCCGCATTGAGATGGAGGTGCGAACTTGTCAGGCGTTCTTAGTTTCGGGTGTGTGGGAATGCGCCAAGCGTGGCGGCGTTAGTGATCTAGGTGGAGACAGTACTGTGCTTCCTCGAAGCGCTTGCTGTAACTTGGCTACGGTTGTCATGCTAGATCTTGATTGTATAGGCTTGGCGCTTGGCGCTTATGCAGCATTACCCCCTGAGGTCGCGGCCCTTCCGGCATGTTAGTGACCCGAGATGTTGAGAGACGTTCATGTGCCGCAGCAGAATGGACAGACGCTCACATTATGGATATGAGTTTCGCCTCCCATTATATGACCGTTTGGAAACTTATTTACCAGTGTTTTACACTTCCCACTGTTGGAGATGCCTTGCGATATGATTCCCGCATCGCCACTCCCATGTTTCACTGCAGCTATTCGCAGACAAAGTGCCAAAGACTGCGGAGAACTTTCGCCAGTTGTGCACTGGTAGGTTGCGTATGTTCTTCAGTTAGATCCGGCTGCCTTCAGAAGAAATTCACTAAACTGTCATACGCATCATTGCGATAATGCTGACGAGTATATGTTACATGTGTCTTATGTCCTATGTGCAGGCGAAGCTGGTATCGGTAAGGCCGGTAAGCCGCTCCATTACAAGGGTTCGACCTTCCACCGTGTTATTCCACAGGTGAGTGGAGACTGATACTTGCATGACCTTCAACATTAATTGTATTGAATTTTTATATGCGTGTGCCAGCATCATCGTTTGTAGCAGGGCTCTGTCATACGTTTCTTTTACGTTCCGGTTCTTTTCTACTCCTGCCTATCCCGTGGAATTTTCGCCGGTTGGCGTCGATGCCAAACATGCTACATCTACATGTGGCTATATGGAATTTTCTTGGTGTACTGGTATTGTTGTTTCATTCACAGTCCTAATAGTACGGAAATATTATTCCCTGATTTCTCCGGCTCACTGACCCGCTCGTTATGCAGTTCATGTGCCAAGGTGGCGACTTCACGAATGGCAACGGAACGGGTGGCGAGTCCATCTACGGCAATAAGTTTGCTGACGAGAACTTCTCGTTGACCCATACCGGCCCCGGCATCCTGTCCATGGCTAACGTAAGCTGTTCTAGCGTAGATCCAGCTGCACGGACTCTTCTTTGATAATTGTTTCGATTTAAGAATGTTTTCATCGTTGTTGCGATCATGTAAAACCTAGTTGAACACAGGCGCTGCTGACTCCGTCGTAATTATCGTCGTGTCGCCAAGTACGAGTTGTGGCTGCGTACGGCTTGAAGTTGTTGCCTGCCTCCTTGGTCCTGGGGTTTTGAGCGGGGTTTCGCAAACCACAAACCTTCACTGGCCGCAAACCTTGTCCTTTGCAAATAGCGCTTTCTATACACGCCTTGTTTGCTGGGTTCTCTCCCCATGATGACGAGTCTACATGATCCTCTTCCCTGATCTGCAGGCTGGTCCCAACACCAACGGGTCGCAGTTCTTCATCTGCACGGAGAAGACCTCGTGGCTGGACGGCAAGCACGTCGTGTAAGTGCTGCATTCAGCCTCTCTTTCTTGCTGGTGTTTTGGCTGTCGTGACGCAGTCCCCACGTTCTTCTGTCACGTTGAAAAGTTTGTCTTCAGGCACCGTTCCTGCACTTGGCGCGATAGTTCATAAAAACTGAAGCCCTAGATATTATCAATCATATCCGTACATATGTTCGTACCCGATAGCATCATCATGGAAGCGATAAGCAGCTTAGCTTGCGCCCACCCAGCGTTGACATGACAGCGTAAAACATGCTCCGCGACCTGACCTAACATAGCTAAAGTCTGGCTAGTCGATTTAACGTTGAGTCAACTCCTTCACCGTGCCTTGTATTTGCGGTTTCGCTCGTCCCTTCCCACCCAACAGCTTCGGCCGTGTTGTAAACGGCATGGATGTAGTGCGGGCGATTGAGGCCATGGGCAGCTCTAGTGGCAAGACCCGCTCCAAGATCGTCATCAATGACTGCGGCCAGTTGTCTTAAGATATGGATTCATAAATGAATGCATAATAATTACTTAACGAGATGGCCTCGCAACCAAGCGTCGTTTAGTTTGGCTTCTGTGTCAAACTAACGTACCGATGCTGGTTATGTCAACATTTCACGCTGCCTTTGCGCAACGTCGCGCGCCATTGCGTAAAACTTAGCGTAGTATTGCGTCTGATACGAACGGGGAAATGCATCAGATGACGCTAGAGGAGAAGAATCCTATTATCATTGTTGTTATTGTGAAGGTCTTCGGTGTTGAGTTCAGGTCATCTCAAGCATGTAAGGAAGTACCACCGAATGACTACGCGCTTTCAATGATAGATTTCAACGTTGGTTACCACATGATCTATAGGGGCAAAAGAGCAGTACGTCTTGCAGTTAAATATGTTGAAAAGTTAGCGGTACAAGTGGCAGACATTTTAGGTCCACAATACGCACATATTACCCATATCCCCTCATCTATATTCAGTGACATAGCAGTGTTCATGTCACAAATGCACATACGTATCGACCCGGAAAATAGTCGGGTGTAGAAATGTAAGAACAAGTCGTCCCTTGATTGACACCTCGCTAACAGACTCTGTAATTTTGGCCACGACACGTAAGGCACAGTAACATAGACTGTATCAACAAGCCAGGAAGACTGTTCTCTGCGCACATTGAAGTGGAACGTATCTCTTACAATACAGCACTGAATTCGTACGCCGAACGAAAACCGCCATAGATAAATACATGCACGGATCCATATAAAAGGCTGCAACGTCTGTCACCTCACCTCGAAGCCCATGCACGACATAACCCCTCGGCAAAATACGTACGATAACAGTCGCCATACGTGGGGATGCGAATCCCTCGCAGTGCATAACACAACTCATGATGAGAGTTGATGCGAAGGCATGATCTCCTCATGCAGGACTGGAATTTCAAACTCGCAAATCCTCCGGGCATCTCCATTGGCGACATCTCACGCGCTGGGGCATGTTTTCCATGTCGTGCGAAAAATCCCTTTTGGCGCGCCTTCGATCTCAGCCGAAACTTACAACATCCAAAAATTTGGAGCGCGGCGGGAAAACTTAGACCAGCTTAGTAATGTGTACAAATTAGTTATTTTCCATTACCTGTTTCATTATCCGCAGAGCTCAACGCCGCTGCTGAAAAAGGCGGGAATAGATCCTCAAACTCGATCAACAGGAGATCGGCCGGGGGTTCCGATTTCGGACCTTCAACAGTCCAGCGTGAAAAAACTGCTGCTGCTCCGGAGCTGCTCCGTGTCGCAGGCGCATGGGTGAATCCTAGGAGCTGCAATTGCGGATACTGCAATAACACGCAACGATGCTGCGCCGAAGAGTGCCGTGAGAGCCCCGGCAAGCGGGCGTTCCTCGGCGCATGCCAAATAGGTCAGAGGAGGGTCACGTCCTCAGCGCTACTGCGACCTCAACAGCCATGTTTGTAGAAGATAGGGTTCGAACTCACGCGGCTCGCGTAAGCAGCCCGGTTTTCTCTTTCTTGCGGCGCTGGAAAGCCATTCCGCGGATGCCGTCGGGGTCCCGTACATATCCCAGCTTCTCGTACAGCCCAACAACCTGCTTGCTTGCAGCGCCAGTATGCGGGAAGACAAGAACGAATGAAGGTAAGGTGGTGGCATTGATAAGGCCCAGTTTGTGAATTGCCGACCAAACCCCACAGGCCAGCCAACAGGCCAAGCAGGTAGTTGCCTTTTTAATTTTCTTTTTTTACCTTCTTAATTTATTTTTGTTTGAAATGTTTATTGCCTTCTTTTACCGCCTGTTACCCGTTTTCTCCTCTTCTCCTTCCAACAAGATGCCCACCACATACAGGCTCCAATTGAAACACGGCCATCTGCACCGCACCCGGGCGCCCCATGCGCACGTGAACCCATGCTTCCCCCCTCCTCCCCGGCACCACGCACCTGTGGCTCTGCGTACAGAGTGATGGTCGGGATGCCCGCTTCCACCTGCGTTTGGCGTTAGTGGGTATACGCGGAGAATGTATGTCTGTGCTTTTCTCTGCATGCAAAGGCTACAGGGCAGAACAACCAATGGGCACAGCAAACAGTGATGATGTTCACGGCCAGCACGTGCGTCATATGCCGGGGGTGATTCAACGAGCAGCCGTCGCCACTTGCTATCCCGCCGCACCATCCCCCGGCCCTCTGCAGCCTTTTTGGTGCGTTCGATGTTAACCCGCAAACCCGCTCCGAAATCCGCATCAAAACCCACACCCACACCCCTCCATTCCCCACCAGCTTCTTGGTGAGCCGCTCCATGAGGGCCCTCCCCAGCCCCGAGCGCTGCCAGGCGGGGTTCACCGCCACATCCCACACGGTGGCCGACAAAACACCGTCACTGGTGGCCCGAGCGAAGCCGATGATCTGCCCCTGAGGATGCGGAGCCGCAACGGCGCAGCAGAGGTGTCTCTTTTGCAGCAAATAGCAGCAGCCCCGCAGCCGCAGCAACGGCTTATGGATACACAAACAGCCCAGGTGGACAGACAGGCAGCAACGGGACTGACGCTGCTGCTGCAAAGGCGGCAGCAGGCGCAGAAGTGGCGGCCCGTTTGGCCTATCGAGACACATCAAGTTTAGGACTTCCTCTTCCCGCACCATCATGGCCAAAAACCACCAGCGCGGACGGCTCTCCTCCCCCCTTTCCAAGTGTGCATGCAAATCCTATGCGCTCTCCTGTGTTGACTTCATTCAGGTCGAAAGCTCCAATAGACAAAGCCCTGGTAACAGCACCGCCCCTCAGCTCGTACACGCCGCGCACTGGCCATCTCTTGCATGTCAACATTTCCCATCTTCACGCGTTCATTCCCATTGCCTACTGTTTCGCCCGTAATGCTATTGGTCGCCTCGGCCTATATTCCGTACATACGTTGTACGAACTCTTACGAAGCTGTACGGCGTCGACGTCCCACCTACCTGCCGCGCAAGCCGGCTCTGCTTTGCTGCCCGGACCCAGATGATGTGGTACGTGTTCTCGAGCGCAACTCGAAGTCGATCGGGATCACGACGAGGGAAACCCACCTGCCGACCACACAAGCACAAAGGGGGGGGGGGGGAAGGGAGAAGGGGCGGGGGGAAATGCGGGGGGAACGCCCATAACAGGGTGGGTGCTTGGGATACGCTTGGTTTGCCGGGGCCCCCAGCACCCCTTCACCTCACATTTCTTAATTGCAGCGTAGCAGCGGAGCTGCTCTCGGAAAAACCTCGACATGGGGCTCCCGCCGACGGCTTGTGAGATGTCAGGACCGACCTCACGTAACCCGACCCAACCTGACATCTCATAATCCGCCCCGCGGGCCCCCCCCTTTCCCCGACCCGGATCATCAGTCCACGACTCAACCAGCCGAGACTTCATGTCTTCGAGCAGGGCCGAGCTCCAGGGAGCCCAATTTCTCCGCACCTTCTCAAATAGCTCGTTCAGTTCGGTGATGAGGATGCCCTCGCGGCCCTCCACGAACTGCACCCCAAGCTTGGTCTCGAACTCGGTATCGGGACGGGAGATGGTGGGCGGCCGGAGCACCCCGCCGGTTGCTTCCTGTTCGCCGGGCGACATCCAACATCCGACAGCGCGTGTGAGATGTCATAGCACGTGGCAACGCGCGACAAGCGGTTTTCGGTGCATGTACACATGGAAGAACGGTTGGGAACGCCGTTTCGGGGGTCGGGTTGGGTCAATGAAGCATGAGATGGATTGGCGGAGCTCTCACATACAGCATGGAGTAGGCACACAGGCAATTCAAATTCACCTAGGCGTATATCTTATATCTCTGAGGGGACAATGCCTGGCCTCGTAGCCACCCATTTGAACGGTGGGTTCCCCTTGAGAGAATCTTCAACATCAGGGGTCCTGGATTAGGGCTGAGGTGACCTGAAGTCATGTGACCGCAGAGTCAGACAGATCGGGTTGCACGGTGTGCATCAGCCTTACCTCTAGTCGGCTGCCGTACGTCGTCTTATCCGGGCTGATGCCGTCGCCACCACCTGCAATGCAAGACCCGGCTCACGTGCATCATGCTCTAAACAATACAACAAAATTATATCCAGGATTCAAAGTCCTTTTTCTCGTTGCAGCGGGAAACGTCATGGTGGCAATGTGGAAGCAATGTGCAAGAGGCCGCCAGCCCCACCTGCAACCGCTTGCCCAACATAGCTTAGGCGAGGTTTAGACGCGATGCTGCTGGGAACCGCCTGGGGTACGGGGCAAGCGGGTTGGCGCTCCCGCAAAGTCGTTGCAAGCAGAGCCGTTGGTCGTCGACCGATGCCCCGTGCGCTCAATGTTGCCGATGCCATGCATCTTGATCCTCGGAAATGATGTGGCTTTTTCATTGAATGGAATTTTTCGGAAAGGGAGCAACCAATGAAAGATTTCATATCCTCACTGCGTTTACAAAGGCGCTGCTCCGCGGCACTGGCCGCGAGCGCCTTCGTTTTAATTAAGCAGGTTGAATTCTTCGTATAAAATAATTAGATTTTTATTGACGTGTGGTGGTTGTTGGACTGGGCTTCTTTTGCTACCTTTGTGGGACCACCTCAGCACACGTTAAAGGACAAGGTATGCACGTTGTAAATAATCACAATTGTAAGATATATCATATCACTGATTATGATGCCCAATGTGAAAAGCTTGTGGGACAGGATGAAATTACTTGCGGCCCCATCGCCGCAGTACACTGATGTGTGGGGTTGTCACGCTGCAGCAACACGTTTGCAGCAGTGGCAACTCTAAACTTTCCCCACAACGCAGACTTTGCTCTGCGACGCGACATTCTACAGGGCGACCCAAGGGCCATGTGTGTCATCAATAGAGCCAAAAGATAGACCGGGATAGACATGAGATGTGTACTTCATCAAGAAAGAAAAGGGGCAACTGAAGAACTGCAATGGCATGGACCTGCAGGTATGGGGCCCCTCTCGCAAGGCTGTGTTAAACGCTGCATCGATTGTTTTCTTTGTTTGTGCGGGCCTTTCCTTCATCATGCAAGGTAGTTCACAACTTGCGTCACGCACGTGCAACTTAGGAAGGCATCATAATGGATCTCGTTGTTACAATAATTTCCAATATATATGGAACTCGCTCACATGAAGCTGACTGAACAGGGCTGATAACACGCACATGGCACATAACACAAAAACCCATCAGCGTGAAGTCTGCGAAGTCCCTCACACTTCACCAGCTCTGGTCGGCGTCACGTCATCAAAGGGAGGTCCATGCCGCATGGAAAAAATCACTAGCTGGCTTTGGGGGGTCAAATCTCGCGCGCTCGAAATAAAGTGCTCACACATACCGTACCAGCAAACCGCAACGTGGATGCGGGTGAACGCATGGGGTATTGTGTATCGCATATACACGTGTGGTCATGAGCATGCCTCCTTGCACATCCTTGTGCCTCGGCGTTAGTTCTACACTGACCACTCGGGCCTTATCAACTACTTGTTATCGTTACAATCGCAACCCAACGAGCGGTGGCAGCGATGCTCCACTTTTGGCTCTTTACCTAGCCCTGCGCCGCCCCGCTGATCGGCTTGGCGATTCCCTGTATCCTGTGCCGCCCCGCTAGTCGGCTTGGCACCTAACTACAAGAACCCCCCAAATCCACGACTCCTGCCTGCGAAATTCTAGACTCCTGAGGGCCATGTTAATAACAGTTAAATGTTTTAAGTTGGACCAGTGGCCGGCCATGACGCATTCCGCTTCAAGCCACCGTGAATAATAATGTGTCACAACACGGCGAATGACCGTGGTGTGACGTTCCATACCTTAAGTACAACCCAAGTACGAGTTGTCGTACTATCGTCTAAGAACCTGCCTTCTCATTCTGAGAAACCTACGCATATCAGCACACGCAGCAAAATTATGCCATCAATGGTTTTGTAAAATATGATATCATAAGAGGCTTCCAGGCAACATGTTACCTAAATGAACGGGCATGTATCCGGCGCCACGCCAGCATTTAATGGGCTCAAAACGTATCGCCAATAAGACCTATTTTGCAATTTTATTTATCTCCTAAAATTAAGCAACAACTACCTGTCCGTTCGGTACGATAACGTACAGGATTTCTTGCTCTGGCTCCTGACGGCAGACGGCACCTGACGCTACACTCTCAAACTCAGAAACCAGCTGCCGACGAAATGTCTCAAACACACACAGGTACAACTCCAGAGGCGAGATCGCATGACAGGCGGCTACTGCCAACGAGCTTCTACCTTATATATATATGGAGACGAAGTAGATAAAGAAGATGGGCAAGTTGCCGGGTAGAAGCTCGTTGGCAGCAGCCGCCTGTCATGCGATCTCTCTTATATTATATATAAGTGTCCATACACGACAACAACCATCGTGCACTGATATCTATGCACGCCGATGTGCACCAGCTGTGGTAGTGATTGCATTATGTCTGTACCGCTATGTACCGCGGCCCCTATGCGGCGGTCCGCCAAAGCTCGCAGTGACTTCTGAATCCTGGCTGGTCACTCACCTCACGCCTAACAGTAGCCTCCGGCCTCGTGAATTCTGCTGATGTACAGGTCGCATGAGTGCTCCGCCACACCTCGGAAGGTCAGGGCGGACCGCAGCCAGTTGATGTCCTTTTGGATGTTGACTTGCGCGTCCTTTAACAGCACGTGCACGCGCACCGTAGGAAATTCATTAAAGGAGCTGATAAGAGGCCAGGTTTGCCAGGGACAGACAAACAGACATATAGACACAGCTCTAATACCAATACGTAACGCCTCGCGTAGTTTAGCCGCATCTTAGGTGAGGCGCTTCTGCTGCGCAGCAGCCAACCTGTAGTCGCGGCATCTATCTACTCCGAATTTGTTTTTACCGGACTTGCCGTGCGCAAGCAAAACGGCAATCAGGAGGGGACAGCGGCGGCCAGGAAGAGGCCCTGCACTGTCGAGGCTTCGCAGTGTGAGGCGGGTCTCGCTGTGGGGCCCCGTCATGTCGGCACCGCTTCCAATACACGCATTGGATATTGACATGATGGATTAAGCTCCTCTGACCATTGCTAATGCATATTAACCTATATGCCGTAATATCATACGGCATAATGCGAAGTACGCCACTGTTATCGACCCGACTTTATTCACTTGCCACCAACCATGCAGCCAAATTCAAAGGTGAACCCCTGGAGGTAGGCAAGGACTAGCGCTGCAAGCATTTCGAAAGTACAGCCAATCATAATCGACAGTCACTGCAGCGTCCCCGTAAGGACCGTCAATTAGATGGTGACGGGGGGGGGGTGGCTAGTGAACCCGTATGCCCCCCCCTCTCTTTCAGCGGTCTTCTCCCGTTGAGGCTCCATCTATGGTTGAAATAAGCCCATCACGCCTACTGCTGTTACACTGAAGCCTCCCAACATTAAGGACTGGCCTAATTAGGTCCGATGTTTTAGAAGCCGTTCGATGCTTTCTTTCCTCGCCCTTGCATCTAGCCAACATTCCACCTGATGAAGCACTAACCTTGTCTCTGTTCTCCTCCATCTCCACGTTGTTTAGGCCTTTCAGCAGCTCTCCCTTCCCCCGCAACCGGACCGGGTGACCCACATGGCAGAACTTGAGAAAGATGCCGGTGGGTGGTATGCTGAGTGCGATGAAAGGGATGCCCACCGATAGTCCAGCCGGGCGAACAAACGGTCAATGCAGCAATCAATGGCGGTTATTGCGCACGAGTCTCTGGATTTCTGTAATGTCCACCCAATCGACCAGAAGCTGCGGTGGTGGAAGGCCCGCACGTATCAATAAACACAGCCACTTCTGGATTCAAGGCACACAGACAGGATCAGGTGCCAGTGTGTAGGTGACACGCAGGGGAGTGAGGTGAGGGAGAGGGCGGCTGCACAAAACTTCACAAAATTAATCCAACCTCGGGCTCAGGGCCTGGCTGGTGTGCGCTTCTCTCGCTCACCTGGGCACGATATCAAGACGATTGGTGAACCTCCAGGTGTCGGGGACCAGCGCGTCGAAGTCCTTAGCGAAGTTCTTGTTACCCACACGCGGACTGCCAAAGGTGTACAGCGAGAGGGATTTGATCCGTCCAGCGTATTGCCTAGACGAGGGTTTTCGGCAATGATGATGAAATACCAGTTAGTAGTTAGCTCTGGAAGGACGAATGGAGCCAACTTAGTCGCCCGACGATGTGATGCTCAGTGGCAAGGACGCGTGCGACAGGGAGCATGATGGTAAGAAGTGAAACGAGCGACTTGATAGGGCGGCGCTACAGCAATGCACGCCCAGAGCGGATGGATGGGACTTGCCCTGCATTCGACAGCGGTGTGACGACGGTGTGGAAGCATATGGGTAAGGTAATTGGGTAAGATGGAAGCGCACGATTCATTGCACGCCTCATCCCGGCAGTTTTCAAACCAACGGCACATGGCAATGTTTGCACAAACCCTACACCCCGCCGACTGGGTGACGTGGTACGGAAGGTGTAGAATAATATGTACCCTAAGACGAAACACGACGGCCAGAGCCCTACGACCTCAAGCCCTGACCCCCTGAAATCCAACAAATAAGATTTAAGAGGTGACAACACGCGCAGATACTGTGCGTGGTCAGCTTTACTCATTCCTCAACTACTGGCCTGCGACCCGAACCCATGGGTCCGACAAAATGATGGGTTCTCAACTGCCTGCTATCCTCACCACGGGAACAATACTCACTTGTACATGCCGATCTCGTACGCTGCTAAGGTGGCCAGCGCACCACCCAGTGAGTGGCCGGTCAATGTGACGTCCCACGGACCTGTGCCCGACGTGGTGATCAGCTGAAGCAGCGACGACAGCAGCCGACGAACGCTACTGTAAGCGCGCATGAAGCCACGGTGGACAGACACCTGCGAGCCGGCATGCGTGTACGGATGGGGTGGGCAGATCGCGGTGTGGCTCTGCGTCATTCATCGAGGCACTTAGGTACACAGGTATGCATGGCACACAAGTCCCAGACAGTTGCGGCCTAGCGGCAATTTGGCGCACCCCCCTGAATACTTAGATACGCCAAACCGCGTTAATAATCACAGTAGTGACATAACAATATTATTTAATTGGAATGAAAACGGACAGATGTAATCCTTTTATGAGCCTATGTATTCCTACTTCTTTTTTAACGTACATTGCCTCTCCTGGCTTCGGTGATGGTCTTGAAGACAGACGGAAGCAGCCGGGCGTCCGTTATGATGTCCAACAGCTGCAGAGAGAGCGCACCAGAAGGAAGGCCAAACGTAAAATGACGAGGGGGAAAATGAAATCTGGAAATGACCTCATAGGAAGGTGGTCGGGGACCCAGAGCAGTCATTACACGTGAATCTTGGCCAATCTGCGATGTCTTCCAATAATGCCCGATCACAATGAGACCAGTACCACGGCCTGCGACGCAACCCCAAGGCCGCATGCGGGTGAGTGCTGGAAGTGGCAGCCATATACCGGCAATACTACAAACCACCAACTCGCCCTTGTGTACAGTGCCTGGTGGTGTGTACTCCTCGGGACCGCTCCCCCAAGTCAAGTCAAGCGCGCGTACCGCCTCAGTGCCGCGGAATGAGATCACGAAGTGTCGCTTCCCAGGATCGCTGAACAGCCAGACCTGTAGAAAAGACAACAGTTTCCTTCAATCCCTTCAATCCAACAGTTGCGGCGAATGAGGAAGCGGAGGCCAGGCAGATAGAAGATACGGGAACGAAGGGCCATCCAGTCCCCGAATTGTTTAGCCCTGTATATGCGTGTCCCCGCAGCTCGCTTTCTGACCCGCCCATTCGCCGTCTGTAATTCCTCACTTCCTGACCCGCATCCAAGTCAACGGCGCCAATGAGCGAGTGCTATGAGGACCAAGTCGTTCCTGGCTGACCACGCAACCACAAGCCACCGTTCCCAAAACACGTTGTGAAGGGGCTCACCTGGGTGTCTGTTAAGCCGCAGTCGATGTACGCCACAGGCTTCATATCCCCTTCTCCCAGGGTGCTGATGGAGGCAGGCTCTCCGCGCAAGAGGATTCCATCTTCCTGCACTCCACAGCATGTGGTGGCAAACGCACAGTTGCGTCCACAGTGCGGAAGTGAAGACAAAAATACGCCGTGGCAGGTTATGGTCACCATGAAAGCCACGATACGGGGGTACAAATGACGTCGCGCGGGTCATCCTCTCATTCCTTACCTCCCTCTCACGCCGCACACACCGCACAATGAGCTCCTGGCGAACTCCTCATTGCCTCCACCCGTTGCACCGCCCCTTGTTGTTTTCCCCTTGTTTTCCCCATCGATTCCCCGGTGCCTCGACACCTCCACATACGCGCACCTCCACTTCCAACAATTCCGAAATTGTCTCTGGTCCCGCTGTCTCGGTGAAGGGGAGGTAGCGGCAGGCCAGGGTGAGCGTAGAGTTCTCTCCCGCGAAGCCTGCATCGAACGTTAAAGACGATTTTGAGACCTGAGCACGTCGTTTTTAGCACGTCAGGGACCTCTGAGCACGTCGTTTTTAGCACGTCAGGGACCTCTGAGCACGCTGACAATGTAATCATCAACGTACGCGCAAATTGCCGCGCTCCTGTTGCGGTATATCATGAATTAAATCGTCCAGGTGGGTCCGTGCGTCAGGTCATATTCCCAGGAACGAAGCTCCACAAATTCGCGCTGAAAGGGGAAGCCCTTTGATAGGCGAACAGGTAACGAGAAGGCTGATAGGCAAGATATGCGAATACCATGTCCAGCAGCTGGGTCCAACTTCCTCACACACACTTACCCCGCAGTGGCAGTTTGAACATGAGCTCGTCGCCAGGGTTGCGGGCCAGGCCTTCCAGCCCCAGTACCGCCACACCCAGATCTTCTCCTGCCGTGAACCGCGCCGCGTCCACAACCCGCGCACAGAGGGAATCGTACTGGGGGTCCCTGCGTCCCAGGAGGAGAGTGGTGATGGTGTCAGCAGGGTTATACAATAGGTCTAAGCACCCTACCACTTAAACCGGAACAACCCTAGCCAATATGAAAGGCAAAGCTTGTTTCATGGCAAAGAATTTTCATTCGGAGTGCTCTAAAAGATGCAGGCACTAACAGGACTCGAACTAGTTTCATGAGGAAGCGTACTTCCATACTTCCGTACCCACCTGATGTACAACCAGTGCACTTCATCTTCCCAAACAGGATTCAGCGTCTGCCCAGCTAGACGGGTTCGGGAGGAGCTCGCTGACACGAAAACCTCCACGAACGGACGTGCCAGGCCAGCAAGGTTTGCGGGACGCAGGCAGTTGGCCCTGACCACCTGGATACGCAGGACCCCTTTGAAGACCTGCGTGAGGAGGGACCTGCAGCCAGGAATCAAAGCCAGTCTGAAGTCCTGGAACCACGATCCTAAGGGGTCAATAGGGGAAGGATGATGGTCCAGGACGGAGGCGCAGAGGAAATGAAAATGATATGTGCCGTGGTGGCTGGGATGCAAGCAGCAGATCTACAAAAATGGTATACGGTGAGATGAATCATCAGTTGCTGGATGGGGGACCACTTCATACTTGTGTGTTGTGCATGGCATGGCGGCCCAGCGTAGTGAGCTCGTGAATACTTGGGAAGAAAACAGCTTCGAGGTGGCGGAATCGGCCAGCGGCTAACTGCGGCGAAAATACCCGTTTGATATCCCTCCCTCCCTCCCGGTTATATCGGCGGAGCTAGCGTAAGCCCTTTCGGCGCTACAGAAGGCTTACTTGTCGAAAAACGTCACAGTCGGCAGGCCTCTAATATTACGTGTCCGATAGCCCTCATTGTCTTTAGGCATCTTGTACGCCTGCGTCGCCAGTCGGGCCATTATCTTCGCGTGCTGGTGGTTGTAGACTGCCGGCGTGGGCACTCCAAGCGTGGGGTGAGCACTGCGTTAAGGGGCAAGGGGTAAGAGCAGGTCAGAGGTAGTACAGGCGATAAGCCCCAATCCTTATTATCCGCGGACAGCGCGATGGTTCTAACTTACGTAGGTACCTACACACCTACGAGACGTACTTACTTGGGCTCCGCCGCATAATCTTTTGGAGCCTGTGGCTTTCCTTCATATGTGTACTCTAGCAAAAATTCATCTTCCGTGTTGAGCACTGCCTGGTAAGAAGCCTGCAAAAGTGGCAACGTAGGTTAATGGGCCAGCTCGAAATGTTCGTACATCAATCCCTCTACCAATTTACTAAACGCTATTTACTGACGCCAAATTACAGTAATGTGTTAACGATCGTTGCGATCGTTCAAATGTGTTCGGAAATGAAGTTCCCTCTTTTCATTTGCCAACTCGCAATGGGCAGTTGGCACTCGATAAACAACAGGGTGCCTTTCCAAGGCAAGCCTCCGCCATCTCATGAACAACCGTACGAGATAAGTGATCCGAAAAAGAAGATCCCACTAAAAAAATGCCGAGCAGGGATTCATACTGCGTCCGTTAAGTTTATACTATGATATCCACTGCATGGACATTGTCTCAACCAGATACGCAACTGAAAAAAAAGACTGGGTGAAAGCGCCTAGCGTCGCACCTTGCGTCCCTTGCCCGTCGCCATGCGAGCGTTCTTGTATTGTTTCCTCCGAGCCGACCATGATCCAGCCAAGAATCCAAAAATAGCGAAGCCGGCGCCGACAAACCCATATGCGCCTACAGATTTAATACCAACTGAAATCCAATGGAAGGGGTCCACCATCCTTGCAGGTATGGCGGATGGACGAATTTTTACGAACGACTTGTGTGTGTATATGTTTTATTTATCTTTTTTAATGATACATAAAAAGATTCCTAAAAGATTTATCAGGATTCCTGAATGGAGGCAACCTATTCATTTGAAAACCTACCCCTAATGTTTGGTACGGAAAAACAAGGGGCTACAGGTCCTACATAGTAAGTGGTCGTTATGATCACATTGAGAATATCTACATACTGCTGTGTACATGCGATCAGAGGTTTCATTCGCCTGTAGATTCCGTGCCGAACTCCTGATGAGTAAAATTACGCGTGCCGAGGTACAGTTGCCCTGAGAAACGACGACGGGACACGTATTCCACCTCATACTCGATCTTGTCATGTACTTGGCCAATGCGCCACACCCAAAGATCCCGCCAGAACGAGTAAGAATGACCAATTTGGGTTAATTAGGGGTTAAGTCGAGTGCCTGCATAGGCATCCTCGGCCTGAATGGCCCGTTTCTGCAAGTCGTCACACTTGCGAAGTACACTTTTCATTTTGAGCGCCAGGCAATGTGTTTCTCACCAGCGTAGCCAGGATCAGCGGCAATCATGCATACGTCCAAATCCCATGAGTGATAAAAGCACATATAAATGCACATTGCGATAATTCGTTAATTTGAAAAAAGCTACCCGACCTCGATACTGGTTATGCCCATCCAGCAGCGAACGTATAAAAGGTTTAAGGTTCCAGTTGATACAACGATGATACCAGCATCACGCGTGAGCTTCGGCTTCCATCCATGCTTAAACTAACTTGGAGTTACTGCAGTTAAGGTGGAGGAGGTGGCGGATGGAGCCTGCGTCTGCCCAGGCTTCTGGGATGGACGACGCGCGGACGGGCATATGCAGAACGGCCTCTGCATGTAACCGCTGTATGTAACCGCTGTGGGCGACGCACATTGAAACCGTAAAGATGGAGGAGCATATTTGGCCTGTTCCTAAGCCTCTTAGCCGACTCGTGGTTGCAGATGGTTTCAGCTCCGTATACTCCTTTGCTTAGCCCCTTGCAGGGGCTTGCCTGCACGGCAGAACCACGGCAGAACCACGGTGGAACCACGAAATGTGACGTTATAAATGCATACAACGTTCCTCGTGGAAATCCTTCTTGTTATAAATGTGCTAGAGACTTTCACCTGTCCGTCGATCGATCATGGCCTACTTATGCATGAGGCCAAGGCATCCTTTGATGTTCATACTTCTACGGGGCGAGCTCTCTGGGCCTCCTCACAGGTGTCGCCATTATCCTAAAACCTCACGCTACACATAAATGGGGCTTGCCCACCAAAAACTGCTTGTCGAACGTAAGTTTAACTTATGTAGGAAGATGAAAATGTCAGGATGCTATTACAGTAGTGATGCTCCTCCCCAGGAAGGATAATGTTGTTAAGTTCGGTGCAGTATCGATAAAGAAAGCCAAGATGGAAATTCCGTGATGTCATCCACCAGGATCATCAACATACATACTGCGCATATGGATTATGTAATGCAATGCATCTCCATCCGCTCTAATTCCCGAAGGTCTTCAAAGCCGGCAGCCATTGTAGCGCTGGAAACGAACCCCGTATTATTGCACGCTTGGGCAACTTTCCTTTACCCACGTTGGTATTGCGTGTCGTACAAAACTGCCACGTTGCATGATTTGATCCAACTTGTTAAAATGTACAAGTCCAAGACCTTGGCAACATCTTTATTTTCTCACTGCACAGCCTCATTGAAGATGGCCACTTTAGTATCCTGGGGTATCTAAGGGTAGTATCCGAGATCGCCACGGCACTTGACTGCATGGCATCTTTTGATCGAGCGTTTGCTGTAGATTTGCTGTAGACGGATATAATATAACAGAGATACAACAGCCAACATACCTCATGGCAGCATTGTCACAACACAAGTTGTGCCATGCACCCTAAGGCCCTCTCGACGACCCCTCCCACGCACAAGTTCTGCAACGGCGCCTGTTACTGCACGCGAACAAGCTGGTGCACGACCACCGGGTGGCCCTCAATGCTATCCCGTGTGAACCACCACGACCTCAGCAGCTGGGATCCGCCGCGGGCACCGCTGGGCTCACCACGCTGGCGCTGGACAGCAGCCTCGTCTCGCGGCACTTCCTGGACAAGGCCCTCAGCGAAGGACTCGTGGTCATAGAACTGGGTGCCCGTGCGTCTGGCCTCGAGGCCTGCCTCCGAGCTGGATGGCGCGTGCGCGACTACCATGTGGCCGACACCCTCGCCCCTGCCGCTGCCACAGCCGTCGCCAACCGGGTGCGCCAGCTTCGTCTCATGTTCCCGCAACAGCTGTTGGCCAAGGCCACCCTGCACCCCACTGGTCGGTTCCCCACCGCGTCATCCTGGACGGACACGCTACTGCGGGACCTTGGCGCGCACAAACCCCACCAGTGGCTGGTCATCAGCGCGGTACCCAACTTGCAAGACCCACAGGCTGCGCAACTCCGCCAGCTGATTGGGGCCCTGCAACGTCTGCACCCGCGCCTTCTCCCTGGTTACCTTGTGGAGGTGCTCGGCGATCAGCGTTTGGATGCGTCCTTCGGCAGCAGCCACCTCACGGACCTTGCCGCCCATGGACGTCGTCAACATGCCCTCGCCACCCTCTACTCCAACCTCGCGGACGCCCGGCGCCTGTCCAAGCTGATGGACGCAAGCTCTGCCGCCGTCCGCCCACCGCCTCTTGCTGCGGCCCTCCCCGGCAGGCACCTACCTGTTCCTACAGATGTCCTGAGCAAGCCCTACCTTCAGTGCGACACCCCGGGCCTTGCCCCGCTCGCCCTACCCCCTGGTGACCTCATCACCATGCGGCTTGACAGCCCCACTGGCCCGTCCACCCTCAGCCCCGCGGAGTTGGCCTGCGTGCTGGACGCCCCCACCGACCTCGTGTCCGGTTTGCCAGAGGCGCTGTGTCACCGACTTCTCACCTCTGGCGTCACCCCAGGCGCAGCAGCCCACGTCTTCGCCTTTGCCCAAGCCCTGCAGCTGGCCTACCTCACACCGCATCACATGGCGGTGCTCAAACCCCTTTATGCCCTGACGCCGATGAACCCGTCGGACTCAGCGCTGGGGGGGGGAGGGGGCTATGACAACGACAGCGCTGAGTACGACGGGGATGTGGGAGCCGGCGACAAGTCTCACCAGCGCAGCGACTGCACCGACTGTGAGGAACTGCACCGCGCTAGTTGCAGACACCGCAGAGGTGCTGGATAGGCAAGCCGGAGGACCCACGGACCCCTGGGAGGACCAAGAGATGCTACACCTTCTGCGGCATGGAAGCTATCGAACTGAACTGGGCCAGGAGGAGCGACGACGTGTGAACCGGCGCGCCTGCTCGTACAGGGTCAGCGGCGACAAACTGCTACGTCTCATGCCCAATGGAACCGTGTGTGAAGTGCCACCACCGCAACAAAGGCGGGATGTCATCGAGCGGACGCATAACAACCTGGGCCACTTCGGCAAACGGCGAACGCTGGGACTCCTGCAAACGGGATTCTGGTGGCCTGGCATGACCAAGGACGTCGCTACGGTAGTAGGAGCGTGCAAACTCTGCGACCAAGTCAACGCTATTGGCAACGTCAAGCCTGAGGAGTTGCAGCCATTACCGATCAGAGGACCGTTCTATCGGTGGGGCTGCGACCTGGCCGGTCCCTTCCCAACCACCAAACGCGGGAACACCATGGTAATGGTCTGCATCGAGCACTTCACGAAGCACGTCGAGCTGGCGGCCATACCGAGCAAGCACAGTGAGCAGACGGCGCGTGTCCTTCTCGAGCGAGTCCTCACACGGTTTTCCGCACCGGCAGAGATCGTGATGGACCGGGGCCAGGAGTGGGGGGGCAGTTTTGCCGCCCTCTGCGAGCAAGGGCTGGTGGACCATCGGCGGACCTCACCCAACCACCCGCAGGCAGATGGAGCGGCTGAACGGATTGTGCAGGTCCTCAAGCGGTCACTGCGGAAGTTCTGTGCTGCCCAAGGCACTGCCCAAGAGTGGGACGAACAGCTGCCATGGATCAGCCTGGGGTACAACTGCATACCTCAGGCGTCCACCGGCCACTCACCGTATGAGCTGCTATATGGAAGCCAGCCAGTCATCCCTCCTGTAGTAGTTGAGAGCCGCAAAGGCCTCTCGAGATGTTGATGGCGTGTATCTGCACATATATATTGTGCTAGAGTGTACGACTACTACACCTCCAGCCGTCAGGGAGCGCTTTGTGCAACCGCTGGACCCGGACAAGCTGGCGGACTTCAACCACTACTTGGAGATGCGGGCCAAGGAAGTGCAGAGGCTCATGCCCGCTGCAGCTGGCAACCTGCTCATCGCCCAGCAGCGGGACAAGCACCGCTACGCCCGAGTTCGGTCTGGAGGATACTGTTGTATCACTCCTTCTGATCGCCCATTGATTCTGCGGAGAACCAGGCTTAGTGCATCATGCTCGATTATATCAGAACGTACCAATCGAGGCAGCGGAAGTCTTCGATGCAAGGAGTTACAACGTATATTCCAAGACAGGCGTAGATGACGTGATAGGCTATCAGTGCCTAGCCGAGGCAATCATCATCTAACCGATGCAAATCGGTGCTCGGGCTTATCCCTATGGCATTGGTTGGGAGGGTAATTGGTGGGTAGTGGGTGGGTAACCCATGGGTAGCGGCGCTACTGGGGTGGGCGGGTAACCTTGTGGAGGGGTAACCCAATCGGTAACCCTGCCTATTAGATAAGTGCTTCCCTTTAAGTAAAACGACTGGGGGCCAGGCGCTTTCCTTTCTAACAATGGCTTCCCTAAGAAATCGCTTCCATTGATACACCACATGTTCGAAAATGCCTCTGCAACTGACTACGGCAAAACTATGATGAGGTGAACCGAACGCGCTTAACACAAAAAATGAGCAATCATAATATAAGAAATAGACTGGAGTCTATGCAGAGCGAGCTAACAATAATCAGAACCAAATCTTGCTTATTTTCTGGACACACGTGCACAACATGCAGAACGGTCACAAATTTCATGAAGTATAATATTAATATTGAAAGTTTTTGTTAGACCCTCACGGTTCCGTATATTTAAATGCTATCTTGGCCAAGGAGGAAAACATGCACCTACAACCGCGGCTCACACACTAGCAGCAGCTGCAAATAGATAAATTAAGCGTATCTAGCAGAAATTGCAGTGAGCTTTTGACACTTACTTGCCCGTCAGCAACCAAAGTGGAGGTTGATAGCGGGTGGATGGAGCGAGCATGCATGTCTACTTCAGCAGCCATCGGCCGAAACAAAATTTGTATGTGCATGGCCAGGCTGATGCTGGTATATGCTGGATCAGGTTTGCTAGGACTGTTATAAGTAATGCGATGGTAAGTTGCACCACAGTAACACCATCCTGCTTTTTTCTGATACCACTTTTGTAGCCATGGCAATATTAGGCAAGGGGCTACACGAGTGTTTGTGTGTGGATTGACATATACAGGCAATTTAAGTCTTGGGATTTTACACCAGTGAGGCGGTGTGGAAATACCCCTTTTGGGGCAGCAGGTTCGACTCCTGCCCGTCCTCTGACATGTGACCTTTATTTGAGGAGGCCACAATAACGTTAACACATGCATGCAAGTGTTGAGGAGGAGGGCAATGGCCGTATTTGGGGGGGATGAAAGCAGGTGTGGGCGCTATCTGGGTAGATCCTCGATGGGCAGAGGGAGAGGGGGACATAGGGGTAGAGGCGGAGGACTCTTGTGCTGACAGGGGGATCATGGCGGGGAGGCAGGTGGGGGTCGACAGCGGGTTACTTGCTTCCTCCAACCAACCATCGTTGACTCCGTATCAATTTTTCTATTACACATACGACACATTTATACCTACCGGGAGGCACTGCGAAGTATTAAATAATTGCAAGCAAGAGGACACGCGCGTGGTGTTTATGGGGGTGTGCCCACACGTAAGGCCCATAAGACTATCGTTCAAAGTTCCAGTCACCTATCTTCAAGTACGCGCATCCCTCGCTCATAATACCCACGCAGCCCCCAATCAGGCATATTGCGCATGCAATGTGGCACGGCGACATCTTGCATAAATTGCAGCCGGATAAATTCCAGGTGGCTAAGATCCACGCCGGTGGTATAATCAATGTGGTGCTTTGTGTCGCAAGTAACGTGGCCCCCGTGAAGGGAGGAAGGGGAAGGGAGGGAACGCAGGTGCGAAATGGGATAGGTATAGAAGTGCATAGGGCCTGCGAATATCCAAGAATCCAAGAATCCAAGAAATGCGACCATAAGCGATATATAAGGCGTAAGCTCAACCAAAGCGCGGTTAGCTTGTCTTAGCGTCGATCGCTCATATTTCACACTTAGGCCGTCAATGAGCATAGCAGATATACTCGCAGCGACGGCTCGCGGTACAAGAGATCTGCAAGTAGTAAGTGTACTACCGTGATCCCGCGTGCGGATATTGCTATATAAGCCGTCATAGCAATAATGCAATGTTCTTTACTCGCGTAAAGGTGCCGACTACGCCATCGCGCGTAGTGTTGCATTCGACGCGCCGCATCGCTCGAGCCATTGCCTCGCGACCTCGGATACGCTCGCATTATCGTGCTCGAGCGCGCGCGTATGCATAGTGCACGTGTTATCATCAGTGCGCATTGATGTGCGATGCCTCATGCATTCTAGATCGTCCGCAACCAAGTCGCCGGACCATGCGCACCATTCGCGATACCGATCACGCGATGTATGCTTGCAGCGTTGTGCACAATGCATTAGGCGTTATGCTGTTCGCGGGTTGCTTGTGCCCTTAGCCAATGCGCCTAACGCGTGCGATGCGTCGTGCTGCGTGACATGCGTGCGGTCGCGTTGCGCCCGCTGCCGCACTGCTCCAGGCGTCCACATACGACAGGGGTGACGTCATCAGTGCCGTATCGCTCTGTACGACAGTGCCGTACCGCTCCGTACGATAGTGCCGTACCGCTCCGCGCATCCACGTACGACAGTGCCGTATCACTCCGCGCATCCACGTACGACAGTGCCGTATCGCTCCGCGCATCCACGTACGACAGTGACGTGGTGCCGTGCGCGATATAGCGATGGTGGGTGCAACTCTAGCAGAGCTTCGGCAAAGTGACTCGTGGTACAACAATTATCCCCCCCCCCATAGGCAGTGTCCTCGCTGCCGCACTAGCGACAAAGGCTACTGAGATTGCGTGGCACGCAACCTAGCCTTTTCGAGGATGGGCGCCATTTCTGGGGAGAAATTACGTGCGGGTTCCCACGAGTTGTGCTCACTTGAGTAGTCCGTCCACTTGACCAAATCCTCGTGCACGGTGCGCTTGCGTCGGTGTCTACCCACACGTCGGGTGCGGTAGTCCAAGATACGCTCCACATCGTATACCTTCTGCTTTCCTGCGACCCAGGTCTCAGGACCTGGTTCGACCGCTGCAGGGGTATCAGTGGTAGCAGGCGCGGGCTCCGTGCCACGATACGGACGAACAAGTGACACATGGAACGTTGGGTGGATGTTCATGTTAGAGGGCAACGCAAGCTCGACGGCCGCGTTCCCTACCATGCGCACAACGGGGTACGGACCAATCCAACGGGGCAAGAGCTTACGGGAGCCTTCGGCAAAGGAACGCAGGTTCTTAGTGCTCAACAGAACCATCTGCCCTTCCGAGAAGACCACGTCCCGCTTGGACTTGTTGTAGTACTCCGTTGCTCGTTGCTGCGCCGCGTCTAAACACGACTTCGCATCCGTCATTCGGGATAAGAACGTCTTGGCAAAGGTCTTAGCCGCAGGGACATACACCTCCAGCTCACGCCACACGGGTAGCGCCGGGTGAAACCCATAAGTCAGGAAAAACGGGCTTTGACCTGTCGACCGATTAACAGCATTGTTAATCGCAAACTCTGCCGCAGTCAGGTAAGTATCCCAAACGAGAGGCATGCGACCAGCAAAGTTGCGCAACATATCCCCCAGTGTGCGATTCGTGCGTTCGGTCTGGCCGTCAGACTGCGGGTGGTACGCCGTACTCAGGTTAACCCGCATGCCCACAAGCTTGCAGAGCGCTTCCCAAAACTTAGACGTGAACTGACCGCCACGGTCCGAGACCACGTTCTTAGGGACGCCATGCAACCGAACCACGTTATCGAAAAACAGGCGTGCAGTCTGCTCAGCAGTGCAGGTCGACGTGGTAGGTGCAAGGTGAACCATCTTAGTCAAACAGTCAACCACGACGAGCACCGAGTCGTATCCCCCCTCGGTTTTGGGCAGCGCGATCACGAAGTCCATAGAAACACTTTCCCAAGGCGCGTCAGGGACAGGCAATGGTTGCAGCAACCCGTGGCCCCTACCGGACAAAGCCTTGTTGCGCTGGCACAAACTGCATGTCTGCACGAAGTTCTCGGCATCTCTCGCCAGACGAGACCACCAGAACGAGCGTCGCACCAACTCGACCAGCCGTGTGCTACCTGGGTGTCCTGCCAACGGGTCCTCATGGAAACGGGAAAGGATATCGCGACGAAGGGAGTCGTCGTTGGGTACGACAATCTGAGTCGTCGATCCTTCCGTCCGTAGCCAAAGACCATTCTGCTTGCGTAGGTGCTCAACATTGCCAGGCGAAGCAAACCAAGAGTCGCCAGCATAGGCAGCCTTCAAGCGAGCCGCAAGGTCTGAGGGCAGAGGCACGTCCGGGGTCTGTGGACGTTGGACAGGCGCCGCCAGAATCGCGGCATGTAGCGACGGATGTCGACTGAGAGCGTCGGCGATGTTAATCCGACCGGCAACGTGCTCCCAGGTGCAGTCAAACCGCGCGAGGTACTCCATCCACCTCGCTTGACACCGGTTCAACGTAGGGACGCTTTGCAAAAACGTCAGGGGCTTGTGGTCAGTCTTAAGGGTGAAAGGTCGTCCTTCTAGGTAACAACGCCACTCCTTAAGCGCGTGCAAGACCGCTAGCAGCTCCTGTTCCCCTGTGGTGTAACGGGTTTCTGCGCCCGTAAACTTCTTACTCGTGAAGGCGATCGGTCGCCCTTCCTGCAACAGTACAGCGCCGCTCCCATACAACGAAGCATCCGAAAACACTTCGACACGAAACGGCAACGAGTAGTCGGGGAATGCAAGGGTAACGTCGTCGGCAACGACACGTTTCAGCTCTTCGAACGCTAGCTGACACTCGGGCGTCCAGGCACTAGGCGAATCGAAAGCTCCCTTACGCGTCAAATCAGTGAGCGGGGCCGCAAGGACAGAGTACTGCTTGATGAACTTACGGAAGTAATTGGTCAAGCCGAGGAAGCTACGAAGCTCCTGAAGGTTCCGAGGCGCTGGCCAATCACGAACCACAGCTACCTTCCGTGGGTCCATCTTGACACCGGTGGCCGACACAATGTGGCCCAAGTACTCCACCTGAGGCTGCGCCCAAAAGCATTTGGCACGCTTCGCAAACAATTGCTCCCGCCTCAACACCTCAAGCACAAGCTTAAGATGCTCCAGATGCTCCTCGCGCGTTTTGGAGTAGACCAGGATGTCGTCCAAGTAGCAAACGACGAACCTGTCGATGTACGGTCTAAACATGCGATCCATGACCGCCTGAAACGTCGCAGGGGCGTTAGTCAACCCGAATGACAAGACCGTGTACTCGAAGTGACCAAAGGGTGTCCGAAAAGCAGTTTTCGGCACATCAGACGCAGCGATGCGAATCTGATTGTATCCCTGTTGCAAGTCGATCGAGCTGAAATAAGCCGAGCCCTTTAGCTTATCGAGCAGGTCGTCCACGCGCGGCAATGGGTAACGGTTTTTGACCGTCGTTGCATTCAACCCCCTGTAGTCAATGCACATGCGCAAGCTCCCATCCTTCTTACCGACAAACAGAATCGGCGCAGAGTACGGAGATGTGCTGGGGCGAATCATACCCTTTGCGAGCAGATCAGTTACCTGGCGCTTCACCTCGTCCAACTCCAGAGGACTTAACCTGTACATAGGTCGTGAAACAGGCTGAGCGCCGGGTATGAGTGGGATGGTATGGTCCACGGGACGCAAAGGAGGAAGCCCAGGTACATCACGAAAAATGTCTGCGTACCCTGTGAGCAAGGCCTCAACCTCAGGATCCAAAGAAGACTGAGCGGTGGTCGCATTCAAATGCAACCTAGGCCTCACAAGCAGTCCGTGGGCACCCTTCCGGATCATCCGGATGGCCTCTTTACGCCCGACTGGCTTGGGTTCGGAACGCTGCCCCATGGCTTTCACAGCGTAGTTAACCACAGGCTCCGCTTCAGTCTTACCCCCCTCTGGCTCAACACTTGCAAACGGCACGAAGGGTACTTTGCACGACAGAGTCCCCTTATGTAGGCGAAGGGTTCCAGACTCTAGGTCAATGCCGGCCCCATACTGCCGTAATGTTGAGGACCCCAGTATATATGTCGCAGCATCAGTCAGCTCTCGCAACACATAAGGTTGGGTCGTAATACGCAGAGGACCTATACACAGGCGAAGGGTGACCCTGCCCAATATGGGTTGCTTACCCCCATCCGCGAGGGTAACCTGCGACCATTCTGACGACTGTGGGCACAGACCCAATGCATTCACCTCTGCCGATGAGATGAAGTCGTCACTGGCGCCAGTATCGACGAGCGCCTTCAGGGTGCGACCAGCAAGATCGACCTGAATCAAGGGAACCCGATTGTCTGCCGGTACCGACTCTGCGGACGAAAGCAAGACGCTCAGGGCGGGTTCGAGACATTCGGCAGAACCCTCAGAATGAGGTGCAGGAGATTCGTACCAAACGTCAACGGCGTAGGCCTGGACCGACAGCGGCACAGGTGCACCTGCTAAATCAACACCGTTATACAGAACGGTGCCCGGCTCGAACCGGCAGACTTTCCGCATACCCGCTAGCAAAGTCGAGGCTTTTCGCCGACTATATGCAGGTAGAAGGACACAAGCGGCAGTGTCTGGATGTTGACGCCTACATCTCCTATAGAAGGTCAGCTGCGCTTGCAGCTCGCGCAGAGATGAGGGGAGGAACAAGACGGTGTGACCCAACAAATCGATAGACGCCAGCGGCTTGCTCGGTGCAAACAGATTACACAGCGAGTCAAAACCTACACGTCCTGAGTGCCCGTCGAGCGACAATCGACGTCCAATCGCGCGCTCGATTTGTTCAAGGACCAAAGGCAACGGTGCCCTCACGGCTTGCCGCACTGACGACAACCGCCCACCCTCTAGTTCCGGCTTCCCAGGTGGAGTCCCCTCCGAACCATCCTGGGCAATCCCCTACTTCTGTTGTATCTCTGTCATATCCGCCTACAGCAAAGGCTTGATCGAAGGATGCCAGGCAACTGGCCAACCTGGATATTAGCCTCGAGATACCCCAGGATACTACAATTATCCCCCCTTCCAATGGGTGTGTCCTCACACCCACAGGGGCAATCGTGACTCAATGGCAATCTCATCCCTGATGGCCTGATGATGGAGATTACACCTCCCTTGCACACATCAGCCATCCACACATCCACACTGACAGATGGGGGATTCGAACCAGGGTCAGTTACTACCCGCTTGATACCAATTGTTGTATCTCTGTCATATCTGCCTCCAGCAAAGGCTCAATCGAAGGATGCCAAGCAACTGGCCAACCTGGATATTAGCCTCGAGATACCCCAGGATACTACAACTTCGGCCGCTGAGCCAAAGGCGGTAGCATCGGGCAATCCTTCGTAGGATGTTCCGCAGACGCACATCTCAGGCAAACCTTCATGCTCTTCCGACGCTTGAGCTCGGAATGCGTGCAACCCCATTTATCCAGCCAACCGTCGTTGGTGCGTTGTCGCTTCGTCTCGTTCTTAGCTTCGTGCGCAGCCGCAGCAGACGGCGAACCCCCTTTCCTCTTGCCCTTGGCCAGATCCGTGCGTTGACCTGCGCCGGTTGACCCTTTGCGGTTACCCGATCCGGAAGCGCCGCGAACGCTGTGACCGCGATCCATGCGAACGGTGGTCACTGCTACCGTTGGCGTTCGACGCTCCGTTTCGGCCCCCTGGTCCATGGCAGCAGCGTCAGACGTCGGATCCTGCACTCGCATGGCATTAACACGAGGGACAGGTTTAGTAGCACGCTGACCAGCTAAGAGACGCTTCTCGACCCCGCGCGCAAAGCGCACCAATTCCTCATAGGACCCAAAGTCCTTCCCCGCCAAGTCCGTGGCACATTTCGTCGCCAGGACCTCAGACAATCCACGCTGAAACCAAAAGATGCGTTCGTCCTCCGTCAGGTTACCGATAGGCGTGATCAGGGCCTCGAAGCACGACTGGTACGCGGGTACAGTCTCATCGTGGCGCATTCGATACGAGCCAGAGGCCAACGTATTACGGGCCTCCGCACTAAGCGGTTGAACCTCAGGAGCAAAGCGTGCAAGCAAAGCGTTAGCCAACTCCTCAAACGTATATGTCTGCCTTGCCATCGTCCACTGATCGTACCATGTCTTCGCCACACCCACGAGGGTGTTCCCGACGAACAGACATTTCACAGGGTCACGATCACCACCACGGACCAGTTGCAAGTACACGCGGACATCACGCAGGTATGCACGAGTTGTATCAGCAATGCTACGCTCAGCATTTTTATGTTTCGCATCATGCGGGATGTCTAACTTCGGGACAGGAAGCGACAGTTTTATCACCTCTCCATCGTCGTCGAATCGACCTTGACGAGGCGGTGCAGCAGACGGACCCCTCTGCTCCTCGCGTCCAACGGGGCCTGCTTCGGCTGCTGTGACAGGAACAGTCGGATGGATAGGAGTCCGTGGGTCTAGTAGCACAGGGGGATCTCGGACACCGTCAACAACATGCGTGTAGGGGCCCCTCCGAGATGTCTCAGGAACAACGGACATGTCGGCACGACCGTCCCCCACTACTAGCCCTACATCACCGCTACCAGATGCCATGGTAAGTCGGCGACTGACCGGTCACAACCTCGTGCGATAAAGGCACTCTCACACAGGTATCGGTCGAGCGACAGTCAGATGGTTTTTAAGCCTACCGACGGAAAGCGCTCCCTGCAGATACAGCAAGTATCCGTCCAAAGAGTCTCGCACTTCGCGCGTGCGCGCGATAAGCGCCCGCAACTGATCCGGACTTGGGTTCGAATCAGTCGATGCCGCAGCAAGTGAGACTCGATTCGCTTCACCTGCGGCTCAGAAGCGCGTACTTCGAACAGGCAAAACGAATGACAATGCAAGAGCAGCAAAGCAATTACAGACCAGAGGCGGCCACGGCCACCACAGCTCGGCCAAGCTCCTCCGCGAATGTATCCAAAGGACTAGGATTGCCATCGCTGACTCCAGCCATGTAAGTAACTTACTTATGGAAAAGGATCAGGGTGAGACAACAGGCCATGAACGAACCTGGTCTCGATACCAAATAACGTCAAGCCTGAGGAGTTGCAGCCATTACCGATCAGAGGACCGTTCTATCGGTGGGGCTGCGACCTGGCCGGTCCCTTCCCAACCACCAAACGCGGGAACACCATGGTAATGGTCTGCATCGAGCACTTCACGAAGCACGTCGAGCTGGCGGCCATACCGAGCAAGCACAGTGAGCAGACGGCGCGTGTCCTTCTCGAGCGAGTCCTCACACGGTTTTCCGCACCGGCAGAGATCGTGACGGACCGGGGCCAGGAGTGGGGGGGCAGTTTTGCCGCCCTCTGCGAGCAAGGGCTGGTGGACCATCGGCGGACCTCACCCAACCACCCGCAGGCAGATGGAGCGGCTGAACGGATTGTGCAGGTCCTCAAGCGGTCACTGCGGAAGTTCTGTGCTGCCCAAGGCACTGCCCAAGAGTGGGACGAACAGCTGCCATGGATCAGCCTGGGGTACAACTGCATACCTCAGGCGTCCACCGGCCACTCACCGTACGAGCTGCTATACGGAAGCCAGCCAGTCATCCCTCCAGCCGTCAGGGAGCGCTTTGTGCAACCGCTGGACCCGGACAAGCTGGCGGACTTCAACCACTACTTGGAGATGCGGGCCAAGGAAGTGCAGAGGCTCATGCCCGCTGCAGCTGGCAACCTGCTCATCGCCCAGCAGCGGGACAAGCACCGCTACGCCCGAGTTCGGTCTGGAGGATACTGTTGTATCACTCCTTCTGATCGCCCATTGATTCTGCGGAGAACCAGGCTTAGTGCATCATGCTCGATTATATCAGAACGTACCAATCGAGGCAGCGGAAGTCTTCGATGCAAGGAGTTACAACGTATATTCCAAGACAGGCGTAGATGACGTGATAGGCTATCAGTGCCTAGCCGAGGCAATCATCATCTAACCGATGCAAATCGGTGCTCGGGCTTATCCAAGAAATGCGACCATAAGCGATATATAAGGCGTAAGCTCAACCAAAGCGCGGTTAGCTTGTCTTAGCGTCGATCGCTCATATTTCACACTTAGGCCGTCAATGAGCATAGCAGATATACTCGCAGCGACGGCTCGCGGTACAAGAGATCTGCAAGTAGTAAGTTTACTACCGTGATCCCGCGTGCGGATATTGCTATATAAGCCGTCATAGCAATAATGCAATGTTCTTTACTCGCGTAAAGGTGCCGACTACGCCATCGCGCATAGTGTTGCATTCGACGCGCCGCATCGCTCGAGCCATTGCCTTGCGACCTCGGATACGCTCGCATTATCGTGCTCGAGCGCGCGCGTATGCATAGTGCACGTGTTATCATCAGTGCGCATTGATGTGCGATGCCTCATGCATTCTAGATCGTCCGCGACCAAGTCGCCGGACCATGCGCACCATTCGCGATACCGATCACGCGATGTATGCTTGCAGCGTTGTGCACAATGCATTAGGCGTTATGCTGTTCGTGGGTTGCTTGTGCCCTTAGCCAATGCGCCTAACGCATGCGATGCGTCGTGCTGCGTGACATGCGTGCGGTCGCGTCGCGCCCGCTGCCGCACTGCTCCAGGCGTCCACGTACGACAGGTGACGTCATCAGTGCCGTATCGCTCTGTACGACAGTGCCGTACCGCTCCGTACGATAGTGCCGTACTGCTCCGCGCATCCACGTACGACAGTGCCGTATCGCTCCGCGCATCCACGTACGACAGTGCCGTATCGCTCCGCGCGTCCACGTACGACAGGTGACGTCATCAGTGCCGTATCGCTCCCCGCGTCCACGTACGACAGGTGACGTCATCAGTGCCGTATCGCTCCGTACGACAGTGCCGTACCGCTCCGTACGATAGTGCCGTACCGCTCCGCGCATCCACGTACGACAGTGCCGTATCGCTCCGCGCATCCACGTACGACAGTGCCGTATCGCTCCGCGCATCCACGTACGACAGTGCCGTATCGCTCCGCGCATCCACGTATGACAGTGACGTGGTGCCGTGCGCGATATAGCGATGGTGGGTGCAACTCTAGCAGAGCTTTGGCAAAGTGACGCGTGGTACAACAGATACAAGCCGGCGTTCATGCGCTTTGAGGCAGGTGACTACTTCTACATCACCGAGCGGAACCGCACCAACACCCTGCAGGTCCCGACGCGAGAGAACGTGCTGCGTGTCATCAGCGTCACACCAGCAGGAGTAGCGACACTCAAGGGACGCTGTGGAACGGAGCGGAAAGAAAACGTGACCAACCTCAAGCCCTGCCATCTGCCTGACCTCGACCCCATCGTAGACGTCAGGCTGGCAGTACCTTCGGTGGATCTGGCGTGCGAGGTGTGCGGATTCCCTGACCAGGTGGAAAGCATGCTGCTATGTGACAGCTGCGGGACAGGGTGGCACATGCATTGCCTTCGCCCAGCCGTCACTAAGATCCCCAAGGGCGCGTGGATATGCTCGGAGTGCAGCGAAGCCGGAGTCAAGGTGGAGGACGTGGAAAGCAAGGAGATGCCGGCCGCGCCTCAAGTGAGGGCCAAGCCCTTTCCCGGTGTGGCCCAACGGAAGCGAGACCAGGTGGCGGCAAGTTTTGATGGGCGCAGGGTGCGACGTGCCTTCAAGGACCCGGTCACGTTGGAGAAGACGACCCGGGACGGGACAGCGCGATACAAGGGTGGGGGAGCCGGGTGGCAGAGCTACGACATCGTGTACGACGATGGGCTGGTAGAGACAGTCAGCCCCAGCGTCGTGAGGAGGCACCTGTTTCAAATCGAGCAGCCGCCAGCCAAGGCCCTAACGACGGCGCATAGTGAGCTACCGGAGCAATGGGATTTGAGGGAGCCAGCGGGTGTGAAACGGGCTCTGGCCCTGCTCATGCCGGGGACGCAGCCCACGGAGACGCTCCTTGCACGGCTGGCCAAACGAGTACCCGGAGGAGCAGCTTTCCTGCAGCGTCCTGGGCAGCCAATGCCAGGCCAACCGGAGTGTGTGGAGACGGCCGATGAGGAGATCAGGCCATTGCTGGACACTGTGGACTTAAGCTGCTGCACTGGAGTCCTGGACCCGTGGACTGGGAAGGGCAATGTAGCGCGGGTACTACGACAGCATGGGTTGCTAGTGCACTGCAATGACGTGAACCTCACTCAGCAGACAGGCACGAGGACGCATTGCAACCGAGTTTCTATAGAAGAGTGCAGGAAGTGTGGCCGTACGATGCCATTGTGTGTTCCCCTTGGTTTGCCTTGCTGGATCTGGCCCTCCCGTTAGCTGTGCTCTTTGCACCAGTAGTGGCCATGCACGTGCCATTTTGTTACGGATGCACATGATGCACGACGTAAGTATCTGAAAGGGCTAGCCAAGGAAGGACGGCTGTCACTGATAATAGGATTACCTAGGGGCCGCATGGGACGCAGGTGCATGTGGATTGTGGTGTTTGCCAGTAGGTCGCTGCGGAACAGAATGCTGCATGAAGATGCCCGCATGGACGGGGCCTGGGTGTTATCTTAGTGCTGTGAACCCCAATGAGGGGGGGCGTCATTGATAGGAGTTACCCTGACCCAGTCGAGTGTGCAGCTTTGACTTCGTCTCGCTGGGGCGGGAGTTAGCTGTGTCTGGCCTCAGGGTGCATGGCACAACTTGTGTTGTGACAGCTGTCACAGCACATTGCGTGACGTGCACATCGTGTGACTTGGCTGTTGCAAGCACGCACGCGCATTAAACTAAACGGCATGACAAAACGCACTATAACTATACTCAAACGATAACTGACTCTAAGAACGACACTGGACCCGATAGCGGCAAGGAGATTGGTTGGACGTTAGAATGTCGACCGGGAGGAATCATTGGCGCGCTTAGGCAAAGGTGAACCATCAGCATTTCGGAGGTGAATGATGATTGGGACAATAGTCGTTTGAGTTCAAGGGCCCGATGGCAATCCGGGCAACGGACGAGAAGGATTTAGGCGCGAGTACGGCTAGGCGCGAGCGCGCGCAAACGTAGGTACTTAAGTCGCTGCTCATCTGTATTGAGCAGCGATTTAGACGCAATTGCAAACAGAATAGATAACTCCTTGTAACAGAACAATCGGATCAGTGTTCTCTCGCTCAGTTTCAGTTTGACATTGGCGAACGCGTGAGTCACAACCGCTTGCCCAAGTCCAAAGCGTCACCATCCAAGGTGCCTTCTCCCATGCGTCGAGGAGCGTTACCCGTGGGACGCGTTGCAAGTCGTCACGTCCAAGGCTTCGCCTGGACGAGCAAGTAAGGCACAAGGTCGGCCCGCAGCTTCCTTTTATCAGGTCGCTGCAGGAACCTGGTCTCTTAGACCGAACACCAGCATAACCACTCGTCTAAATCGCTGCTACTGACACTAATCTTTGCTGAGCTTCGTCGAGCAACCTCTTCAAGCCACAACAACAACATCTGTCACGGCAACGAGCTGCACCACCGCGAGTCCCCGACAACACCTTCCAACCTTGTCGACACGCTGCTGATCAACATCGGCTACCGTGGCGTCCCGGAAAACGAGTCAAGACGGGTCTGAGCAACCGCGGCGACCGACGGTGCTACCTTTCCTCTCACCGCTAGCGGACGCAACCGAGGAGACCGCCCCGGAGCTACCACTGCGCTACAACTTACGATCGGCCAGCCCACGTGTGGACGCTTTCCTGGTTTAACGCGCCATAGCTGACGGCCGAGTCGCGGTGGAGAGAGGAGCGGGTTCACTAGTTTCCGACGGCAGGGACCTCAACGTGAGCGCCGGTGGGTCAACGTCCGAAGGCGGCCAAGCTGCGACCAGCTCGCTCACCCTACCGAGCCCTGTCCACGCGCAAGACAACCAAGAGGTCGACGACGACATGGACAGCTGGCAGAACCTGATGCGCTACCCGACCTTCAGCTCGCGGGCACTGGGCTCTTTCGCCCAGTTCGAGCACGAGTTCCGCAAGCACATAGGCGCTGTGAAGTTCTACGGCGTGGTGCATGGCAAGAAGGCGCTGCTGGTCCATGGATTCGCCATCATGACCGCCAGTGTCTGCAAGGACCGGGATGACCCTTTCACGGCATGGGCTGAGAGCGAGCACCCGAAGGTTCTACGTGAGCACAAGCAGCTCTGGACGCAGGCGGGCAACCAAGATGCAGAGTACGAGGGCATGGACTTCACCGACGAACAGAGGAACAACGTACCAGACCTTTGCTTGTTCTACTTGGCCAAGGTCAAGGCCAGGTTTGACCTTCCGGACCCAGATGCCAAGCGGAAGGTGCAAACCTTCCAACAAGCGGAGCACGAGACGCCGACACAGGCCGCCCAACGTTTCGCCGACCTGGTGCGATGTATTAGGAAGAACGCCATCGCGGACGATGACTTGGCTACGCACTTCTTTGATGGACTGTGGGACCACAAGATGCGGAAGTTCATCCACTCGATGTACATGCAGAAGCCCGTGGATCAGGAGGACGTCTGGTCACTGAAGTTCGTCGTTGACCACGCGCAACAATACCACGTGGCGATGCGCAAATCACGGGTGAGCTTGGACTGTGACAAACCGGCGGAACCCAAGACCAAGACCAAGGCCATCACCCTCAGCACTAAGGAGTGGCAGGAGTACCAGGAGCTCAAGGCGTGGCAGGCGTTGCAGCAAGTGAGCAACACCACCACGCGGGCGCCAAGGTCAACAACGGCGGGCACCTCCAGCCAGCCCGCGCCGCACCGCGCCACCCAGCCCCCGGAAGGGCGGACCCGTGGAGCTCAAGGCGGGCGATGGGAGGACGGCCAGCGGCGATCCACGGACGGCCGCCCTTGCGCATACGCCAAGTGCCTAGGGTGTCGCGCTGCGTACTCGGAGGCGGAGTGTTGGACCAAGCAGCTGGATGAAGGGCGTGTCAACAATCAGGCGCCACCACCAGCCTACTTCGTGGAAAAACACAAGCAAGCGTGGGCCACAGGAGGCAAGGCGATGCTCACCGTCGCTGAGGAGGAAGAGGATGAGGAGGCAACCACTCTGGCCATCACCAAGGCCGACCTCCTGCGATGGGAGCGGCAGGAGCAGGAAGCGCCGGCGCCGAGCAAGACCGGAGGTCCTGTGGCCACGTCCCCTGGAGCCGCCCCAACCGAGGACAAGGGCGCGTCAGTAGCCAACGCGTGGGCCAATAAGGAACGGCTGCTGGCGGGTTTCGAGCAGCTGCCGCCCGGCCCGCTGCCCAGCACATTGCCGAGGAGTTCGTCTGCCGCAACCACCCTCGACTGCCAGTGGGGAGACGGGCGGCGTGTCCAGCTACAACTGGGGCCACAGGCGCCGGCAGAGGCGCTGCAGGAGCTGCTGCGCCTGGTCAAGGAAGTGGTCAAGGAGGCACCTGCCTGCGACAAGGTGTCGGCTTGTGCCATTAGCACCAAGGCTGATCCCGCGATGCCGCCCATCACTGCCGAGGTGCTGGAGGGAGCCCCCGAGGAACTGGTCCGGCAGGCGTGTGCGGACTACCGAGCGGCGGGGGAAGGCATCTTGCGCATGGTAGTCGCGCACGCGCCATCCAGCTCGGAGGCAGGCCTCGAGGCCAGACGCACGGGCACCCAGTTCGATGACCACGAGTCCTTCGCTGAGGGCCTTGTCCAGGAAGTGCCGCGAGACGAGGCTGCTGTCCAGCGCCAGCGTGGTGAGCCCAGCGGTGCCCACGGCGGATCCCAGCTGCTGAGGTCGTGGTGGTTCACACGGGATAGCATTGAGGGCCACCCGGTGGTCGCGCACCAGCTTGTTCGCGTGCAGTAACAGGCGCCGTTGCAGAACTTGTGCGTGGGAGGGGTCGTCGAGAGGGCATTTGTCCACCGCGTCCGTGACAAGTCCGTTGTGCCCCGCCAGCAGCTCCTCTGTGGTGGGTAACGAGGTGTGGGCGCACCATTGGGCCGCGCGCAGGAGCTGCAGGCGTGCGGCCGCCGCGATTAAGGCCACCTGTGCTACGCTGCTGAATCGGAAGGCCTCCCCAGTCGCCAGGGCTGTGGGATATGGCACCAGGCGGGGCCCAGGGGGCTTGGGGTCCGAGTCCTCGTCCATGCGGGCGCCAGTGCCATCATGCGCTGCAGGCAAGGGCATCCGACTGAGGGCGTCGGCGTTCTGGTGTTGGGCGCCAGGCCGATGGCAGACGTCGAAGTCGAACTGGCTCATGATGAGGGCCCAGCGCACGTAAGTACTGGTGCTGCCAATGGTGTTGCCCTCCATGAGCCACAAGAGAGGCGCGTGATCGGTGACCAGCACGAAAGGCACGCCATGGAGATACGGCCGGAGCGTCTGCATGGCCCAACAGGCAGCAAGCATCTCACCTTTGTAGGAGATGTAGTTGTGCTCGTGCGAGTTGAGGGAGCGAGACACCGCTGCCACCATGTACTCCCGCCCATCGTCATCCAGCTGACCTAGGACGCCACTGATGCCGTAGGTGGAGAAGTCCGTGTGCAGGATGAGTAGCCGGTTGGGCCGTACCCGACGAACGATGAGACCCTCCTGGCGAAAACAGTCCTTGAGCGTGTCCAGCGCGGCCTGATGACGATCTTGCCAGGTGTCCTCGTTCCAGGGCACGCCCTTGCGCGTGAGCTCGTTGAGCGGGGCCGCCAGCTCGCTGAACTTGGGGACATATCCGCGGTAGTAGTTGGCCAGACCCAGCAACGCCTGCAGTTCCGTCAGGTTCTTGGGCGGCTGCAGGGCGAGAATGGCTGAGATTTTGGCGTCCATTGGCCAAAGACCTTGCGCTGAAACCATGTGGCCCAAGAATTCCACCTCCTCCGCAGCAATGATGGTCTTGTCGGGGTGAAGCTTGAGCCCACACTGCTGGAGACAGGCGAAGACAGCGGCGCAGTCCTGTAGGTGCTGCTCAGCGGTGGGCAAGAACACCAGGATGTCATCCACGAAGGCCATAGCGCAATGATCCAGCCCACAGCGCCGCAGCTCGTGGTCGATGACCATCTGGAACTGCCCCGTCGTGTTGCGCAGACCATAAAGGTTGCGGGTGTATTTCCAGAGCTTCCCGTTCCACCAGAATGATGTCTTGTCCTGGTCCGCCTCTGCAAGCGGGATCTGGTTGAACGCCGCCCGGCAGTCCATCTTGCTCAGCCACGTGGCATCACCAATGCGCTGGAACAACTGTTCGGGAGTGGGGGGCGCGTACCGGTTGGGCTTGGTGGCAGCATTGAGCGGCCGAGCATCGCAGCAGTAGCGCCTATCCGTCCACTGGCCGTTAGCGTCCTTCTTGGCGGGCATGGTGACGTTCATGGCGTACTTGGTGCTGGCAGAAGGCACAATGATGCCAGCGTCCCGAAGCTCAGCGCATTTCTCCTCCTGAATCTTGAGCTCCAAGGGAGAGTGGTGCCGCTGAGGTTGCCAGATGGGCCGGTCGTGGACCAGGTCAATGGTCGCGGGGCCCATGGCTCCTGAATAGCATCCAAGGTCCTTAAGGGAGCGAGCAAAGACGGCATCGTGCTTGGCCAGCATCTGCTTAAACTTGGCCTTGAGCGCTGGGTCCATGTCGGGCCGTTCACACCATAGGTAGCCTCCCTTGTCGTCCTTGACGAAGGTGGTGCCAGCGCCTGGGTAGCGGTTGCCCTCGGGTGTGGTCATGGACGGCCGGCTGGGCTCGGGCGCTAGGCTGCCAGGGGGTGCCCTCGGGTGGCTCGCAGGGAGGTTGGGTGTGGCTGAGGCTCCGGAGGTTGAAAGGGTGCTTGCAACTACTCCCGGTGCCTGTTGTCCTGCGAGCACCCTGGCAGTGTAGTCCAGTAAACTGGGCGACGCGTGCCGCCGGGTAGGCGACTTGGTGTGAGCGCTGCGACCAGGCTCGAGGTTGATGGCGGGAGACGCTCCTCGATGCCCTTGGAACCCTTCCGCGGGGGGTTGAAAAGGTGGAGACCCGCCTGCGTGGATATGGGTTGCACAGAGGGACAGGAGCAGCACCGCCAGGAGCAGCAGCCGCCCGGACCAGCTACGCGGCGGGGCCCCTAGAGTCCGTGGAGCTGGCTGCAATGTGGCCCGTTGGTGCCGCTTGGCGCAGAGGGCTTGGCGGCGGAGTTGACGGCTGAGGCGCTCCTGCTCCAGACGCCATTCCTCCTCACGGTAAAGGGCTCGCTGCTGGGCACGTAGCGCCTTACGGTGGGCTTTTTGTCGTCGGCGTCGTGATGCTGCCCGTTGGCGGCGTATGGCTTCCGCCTCCGCGGCCTGGCCCTCGTGGTAGCACTTGGCGGCAGCCTCTACATCGTCCCCGCAGGCCTCCATCAGGAAGTCCGCCAACCCTGGCTCAATCTGGTTAAGCGCACCCATGGCTGCAGTGGTAGAGGCCACGTCCACACCAGCGTAGGCGAGGTCGTACGTGGTGAAGGTCTCCAGCCGCCAACGGGCTGCCCGCGGGACAATCTTTGTGAGCGTCAGGTAGCGGTGATCGGAGTCCACGGCCTCTAAGTCAAGTTGGGCGCGGCCCTCCAGGAAAGCCATACCGACGACAATGTCGGCCTCCTGACCGTGAATCACGGGCCATGCCAGGTCGCCTTGAATGACGTCCGGGCAGGGGATGAGGATGGCCTGCTCATGCTCCATCTCAATGAGCAGGTTGAAACCAGTGACGTGGGCCACGCTGGTATGAGACTCCCGTCAAAGGTGCGCAGCTCCGGGGCGCCCAGGATGTCGTACGGCAGGCGGTGCCGGTCCAGGAACACCCGACTGAAGGCGAATGCCCCCGTGAAACCGGTGTCGATGGCCACGACGGCGGCAGGGGTGTACTGATTGTCCCGCTGCATGAAGAAGGCCACCCACCCCGGTCCATGTCCACAATGTAGACGTGGCATATGGTAGGCCCGGCGTCCCACACCATGCAGCTGTGCTGGGTGATGGCAGGGCTGAAAGGAAACAGCGGGGGCGGCCGTCGGTGGTGGCAACGGTTCACGGGCGGTGACCAGTCCGGGTTGCGGGGCCGTGAGTCCACCTTGACTGGAACGCTCGGGCCTGGTTTGGCGGATGGGTGACCCCGAGCCGGTGCTGCTCGGTCGCCAACCATGGTGGTGATGCTCCTCCCGGAGCAGGCGAGCTACAGGGGCTCGTTCGCGGCTCACTCGCCGCTGTCCTTGGGGTCGTGGGCTGCGCTCCTGGCTCCGGCGCTTGAGGCTCCTTTCCTGGCCTGGTTCCTCACGTCGAGAGCGCTCACGGCTCCTGCTCCTGGGGCTTGGTCGGCTGCACTGAGGGCGCTCACGGCTCCGACTCCGTCGACCTGACGTAGCCAACGGTCGTCGCTCCTCAGTCGGCGGTGGACGTGACACCAGGGCTTCCCTTGAGCTCACACGACGGGTTGGCTGAGGCGGTGACGTCAGTGTGGCAGGCAGCGGTTGAGCGAGACCGGGCCCCCCGGCGGGGTGAGTCGCAATCCTTTCACCGGCGACATCAGCGTCTGCGGGGGTGATGTTTGGGCCTCGGCTCAGACACAAGGTTGACAGCGCGAAGGCCTTTGCTTGAACGTCATCGGCGTGTAGGAACCCTTCGTTGCTTAGGATCCGACGCACTGCCTCCTCTTCCCCCGCATGCGTGGCTGACCGAAGCTCAAGGACACAAAGGTTCCCTGCGAGAGGCAAAGGTCCAGTGTATCCCGAGAGACCGGGCGTGCTGGTGGCCAGCGAAGCCCGGAGAAACTCTTGTCCGATGGCAGACCGTTCCAGCACTTGGACGAGCTGCAGATGGGCCGCCTGGGTGGCTTCCGCTGCTGTGAAGAGCCCTTGCTCCTGCAGCTGCAGGATCAACAAGCTTGCATTGATGGGTACCAGCAGGTCTGGGTGCCAAGTGGCGGGCGGTAGCCCCAAGGCCTCCATGGCCCACGCCGACGGCAAGTCGCCTTGATAGTGCCGCCTTGTGGTCGCCGCCGGTGGTGGTGCAGGCGTGGACGTCATTGGCGCCGCCATCTGTGGCGCAGGGGTGGCAGCCTGGGACGTTGGTCCGCGGGTCAGCCGTGTCGGTAGCACGGCGCGACTGAGGGGCTGTGGGCCAGGTGGTGACCGTTCCGGGAAAGGTGCTGCTACCGTGCTGGCACCGACGGGGCCAGACTCCACCCGCCCCGTGGGGCCCGGGGGCGCAGCTGCACCCCCACTGTTCTCCGTAGTGCTCCCCGTCACCAAGCACTGGTGAACCGCGTTGAGATGTGCCGCCGCCTTGTCCACCAGTGGCTCCATTGGAAGGTAGGCCCAGCGCAGCTCATCCATGCGTGGCCGGTACGCCAGGTGCGGGCCGGGAAAGCGTCGCACTTCCATGCTGCCTCGGTGCAGCACTCGGGTGCCCAGCAGCACGGAGAACCCACACGCCTGTGCAGTGTGGCGTCGGGAACCACTACCGCATTCGTATGGATATGGCTTTTATGTGCCGTGCCGGGCGCCAGGCAGATGGTCAGCCCGCCTTCCACTTGTCCGAGCGGCCTTGGTCCGGTCCCGGCTGGTCCATGGCCCGTGTTGAGTAGGATCCTGGTCGGTGCGAGTTGCAGTCCGGCTTGCTCCATCAGCGACTCCGCCAGGAGCACCACGTCGGAGGCGGTGTCCGGCACAACACGTAGATCCTTCCACAGTGGGCTGCCGTCAGCCGCCACGATTGCCACTGACTCGCTCAGTGCGTGGTTGCTCATGCGCAAGATGCCTTCCCACGCCGCTCGGTAGGCCGCACACGCCTGCCGGACCAGTTCCTCGGGGGCTCCCTCCAGCACCTCGGCAGTGATGGGCGGCATCGCGGGATCAGCCTTGGTGCTAATGGCACAAGCCGACACCTTGTCGCAGGCAGGTGCCTCCTTGACCACTTCCTTGACCAGGCGCAGCAGCTCCTGCAGCGCCTCTGCCGGCACCTGTGGCCCCAGTTGTAGCTGGACACGCCGCCCGTCTCGCCACTGGCAGTCGAGGGTGGTTGCGGCAGATGAACTCCTCGGCAATGTGCTGGGCAGCGGGCCGGGCGGCAGCTGCTCGAAACCCGCCGGCAGCCGTTCCTTGTTGGCCCACGCGTTGGCTACTGACGCGCCCTTGTCCTCGGTTGGGGCGGCTCCAGGGGACGTGGCCACAGGACCTCCGGTCTTGCTCGGCGCCGGCGCTTCCTGCTCCTGCCGCTCCCATCGCAGGAGGTCGGCCTTGGTGATGGCCAGAGTGGTTGCCTCCTCATCCTCTTCCTCCTCAGCGACGGTGAGCATCGCCTTGCCTCCTGTGGCCCACGCTTGCTTGTGTTTTTCCACGAAGTAGGCTGGTGGTGGCGCCTGATTGTTGACACGCCCTTCATCCAGCTGCTTGGTCCAACACTCCGCCTCCGAGTACGCAGCACGACACCCTAGGCACTTGGCGTATGCGCAAGGGCGGCCGTCCGTGGATCGCCGCTGGCCGTCCTCCCATCGCCCGCCTTGAGCTCCACGGGTCCGCCCTTCCGGGGGCTGGGTGGCGTGGTGCGGCGCGGGCTGGCTGGAGGTGCCCGCCGTTGTTGACCTTGGCACCCGCGTGGTGGTGTTGCTCACTTGCTGCAACGCCTGCCACGCCTTGAGCTCCTGGTACTCCTGCCACTCCTTAGTGCTGAGGGTGATGGCCTTGGTCTTGGTCTTGGGTTCCGCCAGTTTGTCACAGTCCAAGCTCACCCGTGATTTGCGCATCGCCACGTGGTATTGTTGCGCGTGGTCAACGACGAACTTCAGTGACCAGACGTCCTCCTGATCCACGGGCTTCTGCATGTACATCCAGCGGATGAACTTCCGCATCTTGTGGTCCCGCAGTCCGTCAAAGAAGTGCGTAGCCAAGTCATCGTCCGCGATGGCGTTCTTCCTAATACATCGCACCAGGTCGGTGAAACGTTGGGCGGCCTGTGTCGGCGTCTCGTGCTCCGCTTGTTGGAAGGTTTGCACCTTCCGCTTGGCATCTGGGTCCGGAAGGTCAAACCTGGCCTTGACCTTGGCCAAGTAGAACAACCAAAGGTCTGGTACGTTGTTCCCCTGTTCGTCGGTGAAGTCCATGCCCTCGTACTCCGCATCTTGGTTGCCCGCCTGCGTCCAGAGCTGCTTGTGCTCACGTAGAACCTTCGGGTGCTCGCTCTCAGCCCATGCCGTGAAAGGGTCATCCCGGTCCTTGCAGACACTGGCGGTCATGATGGCGAATCCATGGACCAGCAGCGCCTTCTTGCCATGCACCACGCCGTAGAACTTCACAGCGCCTATGTGCTTGCGGAACTCGTGCTCGAACTGGGCGAAAGAGCCCAGTGCCCGTGAGCTGAAGGTCGGGTAGCGCATCAGGTTCTGCCAGCTGTCCATGTCGTCGTCGACCTCTTGGTTGTCTTGCGCGTGGACAGGGCTCGGTAGGGTGAGCGAGCTGGTCACAGCTTGGCCGCCTTCGGACGTTGACCCACCGGTGCTCACGTTGAGGTCCCTGCCGTCGGAAACTAGTGAACCCGCTCCTCTCTCCACCGCGACTCGGCCGTCAGCTATGGCGCGTTAAACCAGGAAAGCGTCCACACGTGGGCTGGCCGATCGTAAGTTGTAGCGCAGTGGTAGCTCCGGGGCGGTCTCCTCGGTTGCGTCCGCTAGCGGTGAGAGGAAAGGTAGCACCGTCGGTCGCCGCGGTTGCTCGGACCCGTCTTGACTCGTTTTCCGGGACGCCACGGTAGCCGATGTTGATCAGCAGCGTGTCGACAAGTCTTCTTAGCTCCCTCTCGAGGTTGGAAGGTGTTGTCGGGGACTCGCGGTGGTGCAGCTCGTTGCCGTGACAGATGTTGTTGTTGTGGCTTGAAGAGGTTGCTCGACGAAGCTCAGCAAAGATTAGTGTCAGTAGCAGCGATTTAGACGAGTGGTTATGCTGGTGTTCGGTCTAAGAGACCAGGTTCCTGCAGCGACCTGATAAAAGGAAGCTGCGGGCCGACCTTGTGCCTTACTTGCTCGTCCAGGCGAAGCCTTGGACGTGACGACTTGCAACGCGTCCCACGGGTAACGCTCCTCGACGCACAGGAGAAGGCACCTTGGATGGTGACGCTTTGGACTTGGGCAAGCGGTTGTGACTCACGCGTTCGCCAATGTCAAACTGAAACTGAGCGAGAGAACGCTGCTTTAGACAATCCGATTGTTCTGTTACAAGGAGTTATCTATTCCGTTTGCAATTGCGTCTAAATCGCTGCTAAATACAGATGAGCAGCGACTTAAGTACCTACGTTTGCGCGCGCTCGCGCCTAGCCGTACTCGCGCCTAAATCCTTCTCGTCCGTTGCCCGGATTGCCATCGGGCCCTTGAACTCAAACAATTAGCTTTCAACGATCGACATCTTACTAACTTAATGTCTGAACTATTCTTCACCTCAACATGCTAATGGTCCCGCTTCCGCCTACACATGCCAATGCCTACTCCGTTGGCATCCCAACTCGCAGCCATCATTCTTGCCGCTATCGAGTCCAGTGCTCGTTCTTAGAGTTAGTTATCGTTTGGGAATAGTCATAGTGCGTTTGTCATGCCGTTTAGTTTAATGCGCGTGCGTGCTTGCAACAGCCAAGTCACACGATGTGCACGTCACGCAATGTGCTGTGACAGCATGAACATATAAATAGTGCAGTGGGACCTTCCTGTGTTTCTTGTTGAAAAGCATTTATTCATAGCATTCCGTCGTGTAAATTTCTTGTGTGTAGGGTAGGGGGGTTTATCTTCACCCGTGGCCACTACCTGGCAGTCCCTACCTTCCCCAGTATTTCGGGGCACCCTCATCCTTTCACCCACGCGGACTTCTCCGAAATCAGTGATTTTCCCGGGTTCAGCACCCACCACCAGCATCCAATTGAATCTGCCGGATCAACGGCGGCATCAACTCCTCTTCTTGTGTTTGCCTTGCTTGTATGACATCGTGGATTGTTTCCTCTATGTCACCATTATCGTTGTCTTCATAACCATCCATGTACACCTGAGGCACCCACACAAGCACGCAACCGCCGGTTCATATTCCTGCCTTTTTCAGTAAATGCACAGACCGCTCTACAACTGTTTTTCTAGGCCTTAATTTCCTCTATCCGGCACTTGGGCCACATTCCTGCTGTGTTGCCTCACCCAGGGGTCACCCCTGGCCTCACCCTTATCTGTTCATAACTGCCACTGCGATCAGATGACCCACATTTGTATTTGCTCATTCTACTCTATTCTAAACAGGCATGCAGTTATCCACACCCCCTGTCTGCTCGTCATGCGACCAAAATGTGACTTCCTTTCAAGAACGGTCAGCTCGCACTACGTCTGTGTTATATTGCTTCTAACTGCTACTGCATGTAGTTTCATCCTTATAAATCGCTGCTCTCTCCATTCTTAAAATCACTTAGGGTCCTGGACACGGGCGCTAATGGAGTTTGCCTCGAGCGAAGCAAGCAAATCAAACCCGCGTGATCTACAAGACGCGTCATGCATAATAACTCACACGATTTTTAGTCCTATCCAGGATTAGCTACTCACCCTTCCAGTCTGTCGCTCTGCCAGTCAGCTTTATTTCGTTAAAACCCGGGGCTTTAACTCAGTCTAAAGGCTAAACTCAGACTAAACTCAGGCTAAACGAGACGCGCTAAAGCTCTACATGCTTGGCGTGGCTTTCAAATCCGTAGACTTGAGAGGAAAACCCTAAAGAACATCAGATAAAAAAACATCCAAACTGCTACCGCCGCCACACGACGTCCACGCCAGACCGCCTCAGCCCTTGTAGCTGCAGCAATACCTCTCCAGCAACCGGCCAGCAGCCATGCACCGCCAGCCGCCTCAGTCCGGGCAGTGCAGCCACCGCCTCCTCCACATCAGCCCCAACCACATCCAGCAAGCGACATAGGCGCAGCTCCCGCAACCTCACCAGCGGGCCCCCGTCCTCCAAGAAAGCCCGCGAAGCCAAGCAGCGCAGCAACGGGTGGCCGCAGTCGGTAAGCTCCAGAGCGCACAGCCGCGGCAGCGCACGGAGGAGGGTCATCGCGGCGCCGGCAGCGGTGGTGGCGTCAGGCGCCGCACGGATGCGCGCCCATGCGCGGTGCAGATCGGGATCCAGTGCAGCAAAGGCAGCGGCCACGGCGGCAGAGGTAGCGCTGCAGACGGCGGACGAGCAGGAGGAGGGTCAGCCGGGGGAGCATAAGCTCGGGACCAGGGTACTTCACCCCGGACGGGGCCCGGAAATTTTTAGAATTTTAGGAAAACGCCCGTAAAAGTGTTGGGTCTGCTCCGGGGATCCACGGGAATTTCATGACGTGTGAAGTGCTGCTTTCCGGGGGCAGACATATAGTGCCCCGTGAAGAAAAAGGCTCTTTTCCGGGTGTACCCGGAGAAAATTTTCTTAAAGTAAGGCCATGTTCCGGGGATTACTGATGCATGCTTGACAGCTTGACGCTTAGGAAAAGCAAAAACACATTACACTTTTATTAGCTAAGGATAAATTATAAGCTAATTTGTAAGCAGTTAGACAAAAGAACATTACCCACAGGACTTCTAGCATTGACATTTTGGGTAAAGCTAGCCAAGCAAATTCCTACGTTTCTCAAGCCAACGAGTGTTAGCTTAAAGCAAGCAAAGTACTAAGTATATCTCGAATGGAGAGGAAGAGAATGAAGCAGATTAAGAGAGCTAGGGAAGCTGGTATCTGTGTTAGTTCATAAGCTGCTGATGCCGGGTATTGCCGTGGGTATATGGGTAGCAAAAACCGACAGCTGCCAGAAAAACAATTTAATGTATTTCTTTATTAAGGTATGAAAATTGTCTTTGCTGGAAAAATATTTACCATGTAATAAACACGAGTTGTGTCCCGAGAAAGTTTTGTGCACGTTCCGGGGCCCCCCGGAACGTTTTAGGGCGTAACTAGGTAGAGTTCCGGGGGCCCTCCCGGAAAAGAATTTTTAGGGCTCCGGGGAACCCCGGAACAAACAGCTGCCCCCTTGAAGAACCCTGCTCGGGACTCGCTGTTATGCAGCGCGTCCTCCTCCACCGCGTTCTGCCCCGGTCGCGGCTGTACGAGCGTCATCGGACTCCTCACTCCCAGCTGCCTCGTGTCCGAGGCAGGAGCCTCGGACCCTTCATCCGAGGCTCCTGCAGCTGCTGAGCAGCAGGTCCTTGAGAGCCATACCCACTACCCCGGCCGCATCATGGCAACCCACAAACATACTTACTGTGCTGCAGCCTCCGTCTGCTCCAACAACAGCTCTTTCTCCTCCACCATCTCTGCCACCATCCTCGTGCAACTCCTGAAACTCCACATCCGCCAACATCCCTGTCCCCGGCCCCGTGCTCATGCTCATGCTTACGCCTGCAGAAGCCCCCCCTGGTCGGCCCCAGCGCCAACCTGTCCGGCTCCGAATTCCGCATGCAGTGCCAGCTGTTGAGGTGCAGCACTTGTAGCCCTGGCAGAGCTCTCAACAAATACAGCAGCTCCGCTAGCTGCTCGTAAGAGGATCCCCGACACAGCTGCGTGGGAGCAGCATGCGCCGAACAATCCGGAGACGAATCCCGTGGCACGTTGGGAAGGGCAGGCCGTCACGAAAGAAACCGGTTAATCCATCAGGCGTTCAGACCTAGGGTTATAATCCTTTCTCAGCTCCTCAGGTGTTTTCAACCGCATCGTGCGCACCTGTAACTGCGTGAGTCCTGTGAGGGTGCGTAAGAGGCCCCAGTCTAAGCAGCAATCCAGGTTGGACAGGCTCAGGCACGTGAGGCTGGCCCAGCCCGCCAGCTTGCGCATGGCCTGCTCCCACAGCCACCGCAGTGTCAGGTGCTGCACTGCAAGTGGAAAGAGAAGAAGACAGAGAATGTTGAGACCGCAGGGACGACCAAAGCACACCCAGGGATCCTTAGTACTGCTCTGTCCTAACCATCATGACGGCATCACGACGCGGATCTCCCCTAATGACGCTGACGAGGACGCTGACGAGGACGCTGACGAGGACGTTCAGCATAAGAGGCATGCCGAACAGCCGTCCTTTCCCCCAAGTTCGGCAGTCGCGGGTCGATCTGTACAAATGGGAATCATTTCAAGGGCCTCCGGCGGACCATCACTGACTGCTTAATGACAGTGTGACGACTCGGGTCAGTTAATGCTGCATACCTGTCCTGATGCTGGATAGTGAAAAGAGTTGTAAGTAAGCAGCCCCGCGATTCTCATTACTGCACACCCGGCTGTTGCAATCCTGAGGAAAGCACCTGGGACCGACCCTGAGGCAAACCCTACGGCACACCCCCGGGCACCCCACCCGATGGAAAGGCCTGCGATAGCCTCTGGACGGAATGTACCACCAGAGCTACCTCCAGCCCCGTCAAGTGCGGCAGGATGGCACCGCTGCCGCTGCAGGAGCCTCCTCCAGAGCCCAGGAGGTATGGCCCAGCAGCAATGAAGAGACCATCTGTCGGCTGCTGGTCCTGCCGCTGCTCCGGTTGGTCACGATGCTGTGATATGTCGAGTCGGTCCACAGCGAGATGCTTTAGACTTGGCAGACGTGACAGCAGCTGCGAAGGGAAAAGTAAGGACTCTGTAGTACCTTCATCAAATGGCAGCGGCTCCGACGCCTGGCCTGGCATTGTGATTGTTGTTGTTGTTGTTGGTGGTGGTGGTGGTGGTGGTGATGGCGATGGTGGTGGTGGCGGTGGTGGTGATGATGGCGGTGGCGGTGGTGGTGGTGGTAGTGGTGGTGGTGGCGGTGGCAATCAAATCTGATTGCGGTGCTAGATGCGCTGCTCCAGGGAGCCAACCCAAGCGCCATCTCTGGGCCCCTCTATTGCCTTAAACATTGCCTTTCGACCACTGATTTGCCATAACCAGACAGTGCCGAGTGCTGCAAGGAAAACCCCTTGCGGCTCAGCGCGTATTAATATATGGATACACACTGACGTGACTCACTCGTGTCCTGAACCATCCTCCCAAGGTTCCAATAATCAAGTCGCGATTTACCTCCAAGTGCGTGTCAGTGATGTACGGCGCGTCATCCAAGCCAGATAACCCTAGATGTGCCAGCAACGGAAGGCCCTCCAGAGCACTTAGCAGAGCCATCGTGCTGCCCTTTGTGGCAGTGGTTCGGCAGTGGTGGCAGTGACACAATTGAGCATGTCTATTTGCAAAAGATGAAAACCCTAAACCCTGAACCCTAAACCCTCATCATATAACGTCGTCTTCTTTGTGGTAGTCGTTATGATCCAGGAAGCCCCGATAAAGTTTTCGATCTTGACTCGAACCCGCCTGCTCCATAAGTCTTCCTACAGAGTGGTAGTTCCGAGCCCCTCTCTCGCACCGCTCAGGGCCCGGGCTCCCTTTCCTAATCTGCTGCACATTTTGGTACATGCACCAGCATCCGGAGGGGCCCACCAGACCTTACCTGGAACTCCCGCACCACCAGCCGCGTAAGGCCCGCCAGTGCCGGTGTTATCAGACCCCGCAGCAGCTGCTCCGATGCAACTCCCCAGTCTGCCATATCCAGCAACGCCGCCACGTGCGCCACCAGCCCGCCGACGTCCTCGGCGTCAGCAGCATCGGCGGCGCCAGCGGCAGCCGCTGGCGGTGGCACCTGCCTCGCCATCGATGTTACGATTTGCACATCCAGCGCTGCTAGTCCACTGAGCGATCCCAAAGCTCTCGGCAGGCGCAAGTACCCGTCGTCAGGGTCTAAATACATCCCGCGGATGGACGAGATCACCACTTCGTGGCCGCCGTCGGCACCGGCAGGGCCTCCAAAGGTGCCTGCGCCCTCGTTCAGGCTAACATCCGCCATCTCTACTGCTGCTAGTGCTTTGGATGGGCTTGTGAGGTTGACAAGTGCCTGCAGATCAGAACTGCTGCGCACCCAGCAACCGCCATCCAGCCGCACTTCCCGTACGTGCGGACACAGGCACAGTAGATGCCGCAACGCCGCGTAGTCCAACTGCGGTTGGCCAGCGGCTGCGGCGGCTGCGGGGCTTGGCCGAGCCGGGAGCTGTGTTGCAGGCCGGCTAGAACCAAGCATGTGTGTCAACACCAGGCGGGTAGTGGAGGGTGGGATAGAGGCAGCGAGGTCAACGACGGCGGCTGGAGGCAGCAGGTGGTCGTTTGCGAGGGCGAGCGTGAGGGAAGTGAGACGTGGCAGCTGTGCGAAGCTCAAGCGCGGGAGCTTGGCTAGGTAGCCTGCTGGCGCGGTAATGTCCTGAAGGGACAAAAGGACGCTGCAGAGCTCGGGTGCGAAGTCGGGGAGGCGGCCGCGGGACAAAAGGCAAGGAAGGCTGTAGGAGGAGAGCGTGAGAGAAGTGCTGCAGGCGTCGACCAGCGGTCGCAGGGTGCGGGCAGCGAGGCGCAGCTGGCGACGCGCTTCAGGGTCGGCAGCCTGGACGATGCGTATGAGGATGCCATCTGGTAGGCTTGTCAATGGCAGCGTTGAGGCCGACTCTTGGATACCTTCCGTATTGCCGGGACATAAACTTGCCACACTATCTAATTCTTCCCCCATAACCTTTAATAGTCCCTTTTTTATTTAAGAGATTCTTAGCTACCGAAAACAAGACACAAAACTTGATGCTGGGATTGAGCTGTAACTTAAGCATCATCAAGACGTGCTAACATATTCCGAGAACACGTTATCAGTTTCGTAATCGCGTAAAGCGCTAACATCCTATGTACTGAATACATTAGTCTTTCCGCGAAAAAGGTTTAGGTCTCAGATAGGCAACGGGCTCGCCGGTTAATTCACGTCTACAGCAGTGCTCAAGATTGCGCTTGCAAGACGTAAAAGCTCAGGGTACTTGGGGATAAAGGGCTGGTGTTGGTTTTATATTGGTTAGATGGGCCCGCAACATATCTCACCGCCGTTCACCCATTTGTCCGGCAGAATTCCGCAGATATTTTCGGCGTCATCCAATAAAGGGGTGATTTGCGGTGTCCGATTTCCTGCACATCTACGCAAATGCGTTTGAGGTTTTAGGCCCTCTCACGCGCCAGCCCTGACCAGGGCCCCCCTGACCCTGACACGCCCTGACCAACAACCTTATCCTAACGACGCACCAACCTCGCCCACCGGGAAGAACAGGGTGTAATACTGCAACAGCCTGAAAGATCAAACCCAACGCCCCGATGCCTTTCTTGCCTTAACAAAAATCTTACCGTCAGCCTATCTATGTACGAAGTTGGTCGGGTGCCGTACGTCCTGGGCGTGCAACCGGGACGTGACAATGCGCTACTCATGCCAGCCACATACAATCTCAAAGGCCGTATCATCTCAGGCGATGCGGATGAAAGACTCACTCAACCGATCCCAACAAGACACTACTTGGTGCGAGTAGCATGCAAAGGCAACGATAACATTAATGCTTAGCTGCACTGCTGCATAAAGCACGCGTTGACATTGCTCAACACTCAAGATTCAAAGGAAAGAAAAATATAAATACCTAAACACATCGCGAAACGTAACACCGACAACAGGTTGGGTCATCCAGTCCGCTGCGCTGCACGCCTCGCGATAGCAGGTGATATGTACTAATCAAGAAAGTCTTAAAACATTGGACGTCCTCTCGCAATGATAGGATGTTGACGGGCGGCGGATCAAGACCGGTTTCGGGGCGCGATATCGTGTGGATCATCACGCTATCTTACCGGGAGCAATCCCCACCCGAACGGGACAATTTATCTCAGCTTCCCTATCCATTCGCCGAAATGTACTCGCAAAAGAACATAGCGCAAGAACAACACGGCGATGCTCCGTCAGCTCCTCGGCCCATCCCCACCTGAGTGAAGCCTGCCTTTTTCACTCTGCGTGAAAACACTCCACACCACCTATGCTGAGCTGTTTATACTCACGTCCACACGACAAGTCCATCGGGTGGCACGATCGGTACCATCCGCATTTCACCTCTTTGGAACGAAATAATGGCCAGAGGCCAATGAAAGTTTAACATACAGCTCCCGCTGCCGTCACCTACTAATACGATGACGAGCAAAACCGCTAAGAGCCGCTGCAAAACACGCACAACCCTGTGGGTTGCTCCCGTCTACCCTCGACGCGGCTTTCACATCCCCCCGCCATGGCATTATGCTACGGCAACCCCACTAAACATTCTCCTGTCATCTTGCACCTGCCAAAAGGCCACTGCTATCGATTATCGAACTGACGACTCCGTCCACGCAACCACCTCCCCTCTTCCGCCTACTCCCAGGTGCTCTGCCTCTTTGCCGCCAGCTTCTGAAACCACGGTACGCCGTTGGCACCCCCCCCCCGCTGCTTAGTGCAATGCGTCCCCCCCTTCGTGCACGCGCGTGTGCGCCTCGCTCTCCACCTGCATTCGTACCTGCGCCGCAACCGCCTGCTGCAGCGATGCAAGGTAAAATGTCTCCATGTGCTCCTCCAAGCCGCGACCCCCAACCAGCTTATCCAGCAGCTTCAGCTCCCGGTCTGCGATCTCCGAGTACACCTCATCCCAGGGCCGCGCCTGCGGGGTTGGAAACCCAACAGGAAAAAAGAGACGCGCGAGTGCATGACGTGCGAGATGAGGGGAGCAGCTAAGATGCGCGTGTGTCATCTTGAAGACGCGCGAAGCGCCACGAAACAAGAACCGCTGGGAAGAAAGGAAGCGTTTGGTAGGTGCTGGTGGCGATGGAGCGATAAGCAGGGTCACGGCCACGGTCAGAGGCATACCGGGACTTGACCAACTGGATCTGCGCACCGCGGCCCCAGAGTACCGTGTACCCCACCACCACCGTGCGCACGCTGCCCCACGTAAACCCCCAGCGGCGCGGGAAAGCTGCTGGCGAACAGTACCCTCGATCCAACTGCCACATCGTCCGTTTCAAACCCGCAGATTTACAAAGTACAAGGCAGACATGCAAGCTGGACTCATTTGAACGCATTCATTGACACTCATTACCCTTCACGGAGTCAACTTAAGCCCTTGACACGAAAAGTCTCAACACCACACACATCGCCCACACACATATCGCACCAGCGGGCCTATAAAGCCCCCATTTCGTTTTTCAGGAAACGGCCCCTACCTGGACGCTAAGTTTGCTGATGATGTCCCCGATCACCTCGACGCCCGATTTGCCCTCCCCGAACGCGTCCTGGCTCTCCGCTGTGCTGCGGCCAATCCTCACGTCGCCGTCAGCTCCAAGCCGCACGGCGTGACCCACGTGGCAATAACCCATGAGCCGAGGGACGCTACGGCACAGGGGAATGAACAGAGAGTTCAGGTTGCCGAATTGTTGTTTACCGCGGCCTTAAGAGATTCAACAGGTGGCACGTGGAGAGATCCGCACCTCGACCAAGCAATATAAATCTCGTATAGAATCCCCCGCCGGGCCTAATCCGTTATTATTGACCTGCCATGGGCGCCTACAGGTGCACCTAAACATCAACCACAACCCGCCATCATGCTTCAGAAACTTTGCATGCTACAACCGGCCGAAGATTTATATACGTCGATATGACCACCACCAGCACCGACCTGGGGATGATGTCGTTGCTGTTGGTGACTCGCCACGCATCCGGGACCAAAAGATCGAACTCCTCTGCAAAGGCCTTATTGCCAACGCGGGGCGCACCAAAACTGTACATAGCAATCTTCTGGACGGCGCGAGCTGGTGTCCTGTGATCACGGAACGACCCAGGATGGGGAGATGCGGTGCATGGTGTGGCGCCCCGCCAAAGGAGTGTGTGCGTGTGTGGAGTGAAGCGGGTTATAAACGCATCTGAATGTGGACACATAAACCAGGTACCCCACGGCCAGCGAGATACCACTTAGGGTTGTGATGGTCTTAGCGGGGTGGATGGAGCCAATCGTCCATAAGATGCAAGGAAGGAACAAAGATAAATACCCTCATAGGGCCAGAGTGTAAGATGAAGACGCCGATCCGTACCACCAATCCATCCACATAAAAGCCTGCTAGGAGAAGCTGCTGAGCCACATGACCAAACCTGCTTATCCAATGAACTGACAGCGCTGCTGCGCAAGGCATGTAGCATAAATATCTTTCTGAGTTCTGCGTTATTTTCCTTTTAGTTGAATCGCACATGGTCAGTTGTTTCGTGTACAAGTGCCATCCCAATGCCCATTTGAGAGGGGTACCTGACATGCGGCCTGATCTCAATCAGGCCACACATGGCTGCGATAGCCTTGACTGTTACATACATGACTGTTTCATTTTGTTAAAGATAGCACATGGTGGGTTGTCGTACGCATGAGCAGCCTTCAAACCCAATCAGGTTGAGGTTTAAACGTCTCTCTGGGTGAGTTGACGCCTCAGGAAAACCTAAGTTGATTAGGCGGTTAAAATTTTCTGGCTAAAATCCTGTTTGCCGAGCTCAAACAGATGGTTTCACTGATGGCTTTAATCGTCATTGGTGTCTTAAGTGTCAGGTGGAGTTGCCGGTGATGCCGGTGGGAGTGTTGCCGCGGATTGCCTCTGAACATGTTAGAAGGCCTTTTCACATGAAAGGCAGTTTTATCGTAGGATCTCGTTTCAATTTTAAGTGTGAACATTGCGTGAAATCATTAAATGTAGCGGATGTGACACACTGCCATCTATTGCTCTATTGCTACACCTGACCAATATTGACTTAGTCATCTGTTGCTGCACGAACCATGGTAGTCGGGTTAATGAATCACTTCCGGCATGTATGTACGTGCGATGCTGTGATCCTTGATGTTCCAAGCTATCAGCACATAACACCTTGTGAACGAAAAACCCACCGACAACATCGAGGGCAGGGCGGACGACACGTAAGAGAAGGGAAGAAACCCGTAAGTACGACCCCATGCTGCCAAAGTCTGTACGTACATACCTCCGATCTGCTAGTTCGTACGCTGCAAGGGTGGCCAGTGCCCCACCCAGCGAGTGGCCGGTCACCACCACCTGCCAGTTGTCGCCCTTGTTGCCCGAGCCAGTGATCTCATCTAGCAGCGTAAACACCGTCCGCCGTACACTGTCGTACGCGTCTAGGAAGCCCTTGTGTACCATGAACTACTCTCGAGCAGCACAAAGCAAACGGGCGGCAAAATGATCAACACAGGTTTGAAAACTCCTAAATTCACTGAACTTGCAAGCATACAGAGGCTCACGCATCAGGCCCATCTGACCTGACATCTTTTAAGGGTACCGCACCGTCCAAGGCATATAACTTATATACCTAATGTGGTGGGTGCCTACCCGAAGCGAAGGGAACACGTTCACCCTCATAGTATACAAAAGCCAGGTTTTATACCCCAACTGGCCCACATACCCACCTGGTTATGGTGGATCCCCGTCCAGCCCCTAATGATGCGGGCGGTGAAGGGCAGTCCGGCGTTGTCGTCCACGCGCTCCGGATTGAGCGAGCAGGGCGTGAGGTTGAGGTCGGTCGCGATGTCCTTCCACTTCACCTGCAGGCCGGGAGGCGGAGAGGGTCATTGCGAATGTCGGAAACAGGGGAGGAAGGGCGAGCACACGAGACCTGGACCGAGGCCTGAAATATGGCTGCAGGGGCATCATTCTGACTAGGAATGATTATTTGAGAAGTTAGAAGGGCAAGAGGACGGGGGGGCGGAAGGGACACGGGAGGCAGGCGGGAAGGGAACGGGAGGGAAGGGGATTTAGGACAAACGACGGACCCATGGGATCATTTCAATATTGCACTTACAGGGACCGTGAGCAAAGGTGCACTGCAATTTTATGCCTAAAGAAAGGGAAACGGAGCGTGGGATGTGTTTTGAACGGGCAGTGCGGAGAAAGAGAGGGAAGAAGATGTGAGGCCGGACTAAAAAATAACTAATGTCTTAGCCTTTCTATCAAGTTCTCATCGTGCAAATAACCACACGTGAGTACGCCGCCGAAACTGAAGTTCCCCCTAGTAGCCGGTGGAGACATCCCATCCAGAGAAGTCTGCCCATGTACCCCTCTGGATGTATATGTGCATGCCCCTGAACCCCCCCATGGCGCACCAGATCTAGTGTATTAACCTCCCCTCACCCTTTTTGTACTGCTCCGGAGACCCAGACCCCTTCACCTGCTCCGTTCCCCGGAAGGAAATGACCGCCTCACGCGCCTCAACGTTGCGATAAATCCATGCCTGTACTATAGGAATACGGCAAAACATCAGTACAACCGCACAACAACACAGCCGTAAACACCGTTAAAATGTGCATAAAATGTGCGGCCCATGCTCTTCTTTCCTCCTCCTCCCTTCTCACGTCCTCTACAGTCCTCAGTCCGCATTCGGTACCGTGCTCCCCAGTTCTGACCTGCCACGCAACTCCATCCTCACCATCACCTCCGATCCCTGTCGGCAGGGACAAGGACTACACCCGCTTTCGTTTCTTCTCCCAGTCGGTCCCTGCCCGGCCCGCCGGCTCAAATAACCGATTGTCTGCGCTCCTTAAGCTGTTGCTATCGCCCCCTAGTCTCTCCGCAACACCCCTCACCAGCCCTTCGTCCCCCTGTCTCCTCCCAAGACCCGGTCCTCATCGGGTGCTCATCCGACCACCCTCCTCACCAGCCCTGCCCCCCTTTAACGAGCCCACACCCACCTGCGTGTCCGTCTGCTCGTTCTCCACAAACGCAACGGGAGTTAGCGACTCTGCGCCCATGGCTCGACCCACCATGGCCGCCAACACGCGCCAGGGGTTGGGCACTTCCTCGCCGCTCGGCAGTGCCACAGTGGGCGCGTCCTCAAAAGCATCATTACCATTGCCACCATCACCACCACCATCACCGTTGCTTATTGCATTATCGTCCGTTCCTGCCAATTCAAGTCGGGCGTACGGAGCTGCATGGCCAACACGGTTCCGGAGTATGCCCTCTGCGGTGAGACCTCGCTCTCTGTACATCGCTGCATGGTCCCATCCCCATTACCCTTCATTGTTCCCTGTAAGTCCCTCCGCGGACGTGCAAACAAACTCCACAGTTTCCAATCCCCAATGTTCTAATGTGCTCCTCGGCCGCAGCCCCTGCTCCTCTTACCCGTCGAGTCCTCGGAACTGGTCGCGTGCGACACCGTCACCATCACGGCTTCGAGCTCCTCAGGCACTGCGCTTACCGCCGCCGCAGCGACCTAGGTTCGTCACACGGAGAAGGATCAACGTCAGGCTGCGTACAGGACGTAATGAGTCCGCGCCAAGAGAAAGCAAGAGAAGGGGAGGGACGGCGAATAGACAAATCTGGTACTGTTGAAAAACGCAACGTACCAAAGTACCAAGCACCGTGATATCATTGGGGCGGGACAGGTGCAGCGTCATTGAGAGGTAGATACATACAGGTGGCCGCTCGTACGTTACGGCTTATAAATGAATTGTGTTCGAAATTGTATTCCTATGGACAGATAACGGAGTCAAGCGCATTGGAAGGTCCCTTAGGAAAAGAAGAAGAAGAGGATGATGATGGTGATGACGATGATCTCATGAGTGGCTGTCGGCCATCCCCACATTGCGTGGGCATGACCGACAGCCATTCTGTTAACCACAACCACAGACCACACTGGGTGCCATCCTTCCCCAGGATAGGAGGCTTGTAACGAGGAGTTGACTCGACTGCAGTGCGGTTTGCATTTCATGAACGTGTCTGCGCAATCGATCTCACACCCGCGCATAAAACAATGGATCCCTTTAAGACGGCTTTGGATGAACAAAACCTCGCAGTGATTACGCAAACCCCATGTCGACCTTCCATGCCTTTTTCACTCCTCTACTACACATTGCCTGTAGCCGCGCACGGCAAGGCGTCACCATCCTGGTACAATGCCCCCCCGCGTGTTAGCATCACAGCGCTGCCATACACCTTGCGGAAGTGCCCCCAGGATGGCATCTGCTGGCTGGTTATCCTGTGATGTTCCGATTTGCGCCTCATGTTCGCATTTTCAGACGAAATTGGCCGGCGGCCTTACGAGGAGCCCTGGAGGCAAGGGGTACGGACTGATTATGCCCGCTACAGATCCGCGCGCCGTCGATCAGTTCCAGGTCCCACCTGCAAACCCGCCACTGCGGGCGGCGAGGGTGCCGTGGTGACGGTTGACGTGAGCGCCTTCACGTCATCGGGATTGGCATCGGCGAAGGGCAGTAGCCGGCAGCGCAATGTCACGGTGCCGCCAGCACCAGCGCCAACTCCTGCGTTACCGCAACAGCAGCAACAATGGCAACAGCCCCAGAAAGCAGCCGCGGTACCAGATATTGAATAGCTTAGGGCAGGAGCTCAACATACGTTTCCAACAGCCATGAATTGCTTAATCTGAGCCCATCCGGGTAGCTCGAATAAGTTCACAACCTCGCACTCGCGTACCTGGCTTTCATCCCATCGCCTCATGAGGAGGTAATGGGTGACAATGGTTTCGGGGCTCCTAACGTAACCCTTCCATATATTCCTCGCAACGCTGTGTTTCCGCGTCCCCCTGGTTCGATTCCTTGGAGATTTCCAGCTGCCCATGCACAGCAGGCCGAACAGAGCGATCCCGATCATGTGTAGTTGTGTACTAGAGATTGGGCAGCCGGGTATAGATTGGCCGGTCCGACACCAGATCGATACCGCCGTACTTCTTCCACTTCGTACCTTTCCTTCCTAGAGTACTGATATCTGGGGTTACTTTATCTGGCCTCCTGTCTGCAAGACGATTGAAATGTGTGCCAAAGTTATCAACACATTTCATGTGTCATGCTGTCATCGTACCTCGCAGCGGTAACGTAAAGGTCTTGGCCGCCCCGTGAGTGTCCACCAGCTCATGGAGACCCATCATGGCAACGCCCAGGTCATCGTCGCTTTTGCCTAAGTCCTTGTCGAATAATCGCACACGCAGGATATCTGTCGTCGGGTCCCTGCGGGAGGCAGTGACGGCCGGGAGGGGGGATGCAACGCGAGCCAAGCCTGATGCGACAACTAACAATGACGACAACAACAAGACGGAACCCGGAGCAAATATTTTCGGTCAAGACCAGGGAGAGGGCGCTATGGTAGCGCCAGCAACGTTTCCGCGAGATGATTGCACCTAGCAGAGCCATAGATGTGCGCGCCCGCTCCCTTATTACCGGAATAGGTGGAAGGAGAGAGCCCGCGTTGCGTATGGCGCCCAGAGGGACCCACAATCGCACAAACGGTTGGACGGAAATCAGCACCAGAAAATCTCGCCGCGCCTACCTGATGTACATGCAGCACACCTCGTTCCATGTGGGATTGAGCGACTCGGAGATGGTACGGGACCGAAAAGAGCTGCCACCCAAAGTCACGATGGCGTACGGGTCAGATAAGCCGATGATGTCAGCAGGACGGAGGTTGGCGGCGCTCAGCAGCTCGACTACGAGTACGCCCATGTAGATTTCCGTTAAGAATGTCCTATGAGGGGACCAGGCACGGCGATGTCGGCGGCAAGAACGGGTGCAGGGCGGTGGCAGGGGCACCATAGGCGGGCAGACAGGTGCGCCGTAGAGGCAGGCACACGGATGCGCACAGCAGAGTTCTGGATGGGGAGTAATGCATGTGCATCACAGGTTAACTTCGGGTGCCGTCGGTGTGAATTTCACTACAAAAGTGGAATGCTCAGAGGCTTACTTGTCCGTGAAGGTCACCGTAGCGCCCCACACGCTCCGTTGTTGAAATCCCTGTCCGCCCTGCGGCTGGAGATATGCCTCGAACGAGGCTCCCGCCATCACCACCGCCAATGGTAGATCAAATTTATTGTGGTGCTTCTGATTGGTTATATTCACGGCTTCCCCCTCTTTGGGAGCGCCGCGATTAAATGGGAAGGATGCGGCTATCCGGAACCGGGCTCGCCGGGCAGGGTTCAACTTGATGTAAGGTGCTGCCGAGCGAGGCGGCAGCACGAGACTGCAAAGATATGGAGATAACATACTTCTTGGATACATGTAACGAAACACACTATCCGACAAATGTTCCTCACATGGATGAAGCTTTAATTCTGAGAAGTGTCCCTGGTGGCATCGGCAAATGACGACTTTGCACCTGAACGTTACGTGGCGTAGTAAATGTCCAGATCAAAATGTGCAACAAAAAAGCCTCGCTTTTTCAAGCTTCCACTGACCTGTATGGGGTGACAGTATTTTGCAGTGAGAGCCATACTAAGAAAGCAGATATATGGTAATCTAAATAAAGCGACTAAGAGAAACCTGTATCAAACATTAACTTCAAATTACTTTGATAACTCCTAACCGTCCATTTACCGTTTATCCGTACAATGTCGTGCAGGTCGCCTGTTCCAAATGCTGCTCAGGGAAGAAAATACAACCGTCGGCACAGTCACAACTGATGCGGTCAGTTCTTTCATATGGCCATGGCTAGGCACGTCAGCTGCTTAGCACCCAACAAAGCAAGACACAGTGGCCGCAAATCTGCGCACCCTTGACATACTTTCCAGTCAACACAGCACCGTCTATGCCCAAAATTCCCGGTGCCATAAACCACAAAGGAGGAGGAGGGGGAGGACGAAGGGGAGGAGAAGGGGGAGGAGGGGGAGGAGAAAGGGAAGGACAAGAGGGAGGAGGATGGGAATGGGGAGGAGGAGGGGGATGGAAAGTAGGAGGGGGACGAGGATGTACAGCTAATAAGGAACTAAAACGAAAATATAAACTACAGGCGCCCAGGCGCCTGCAGCCTACACACTTGTTAGCAATTTCAGTCCTGTCACAGCACACGTTGCAAATCACGTTAACGCCTAAACAATGGCCCACATATAAATTTTAACACCCCACCGTCGTCGATTACCTGGCACATGCCAAATTTCCTGGTAATGCATGTTCGTACAGAAAGGATGCGTTTGCTGTTTAGTGCCCACCATGGGCTAGCTGCATGAAGTCCCGGCACACGTAATGATTTCCCTCAAAAGCATCATCATGCCAAGTTTATTATTACCTGGCGCAGGCAAAGCCTACATGCCCGATGTTATGATGTGTGTGTACACGCAACTCTTAGCTGCTTGAACCGGGGACCCCTCATCAATGTGTCGAGTTTTGCAGAACAGGTACAGCCCCTTTGGATAATGGAAGCCTGGCCTGGTAGGAGTACGGCAGGACACTTTCCTGCCAATATTTATTGCCGTACATATCTTACAGATATGGTTAGATAGACGGACTCAAACATAGATCGCTTGAGCAATAATCCAAGCAGGGCCCCGTGCACTTTCCAGTGCATTTCCGTCCCAGCAAAGAAATGATCACCTCCCGAGACGTGTGCCTCTATTTCAGCACTTTTCCCAACCCCAGTAGTATGTCCTGTACCTGGTTACTATCCTTCCCACGCACCGTGATTGGTGCAGGACTAAGAGAAAAAAGGCCAGCGGTCTCGTCTACAGCCACCCAGGACTGACCAGACCACTTCGTGGGATCACCCCGCCCCTCAAAGGTCCCCCAATCTATCAGGAAATCAAATGACTACAAGGGGGATGTAATGGGAGAAATGAAGGAAAATCACCGCATCCAGTGCTAATTGTGCTAGCTATCTAATTATGAATTGTTCGGGGGGTGCATGTCTATCCCCGGCACCTCCATCCAGGCATTCTGCCATCCGGGCATCCCACCGTGCTTAACGAAGGCAATATCGAAATATCGAATCTATAGCAGTAATTTGTCCTACCTGGTTTTACCACACGTGTCCTACCTGTTTTGAACACACACACAACGGTGTCCACCACATACACGTATCAAACGCACACACACACACACACATGACATACGATCACGGATAACAATAAGAAAGAAAGATTACCATTGCAACAAAACACATATAAACAAAATAGGCCTAAGTATATATCCTAGGCTTGCACACTTGCGTTACGAAGGGATCATACGTGAAGTATGTAGGTATTGCCATTGACAGTCCCAAGCCGGAGCCATCACTAATAGCAAGTACCTGACATGTCTCCTGACACTATATATAGCTGTCCTAGCTAGGTAGGTCAATGATAAAATGAATATGATGGCGCAAACTCACATGGGCATCAATGAATACACCAGTGCATGCCACCCCCTTCACAAACTGACGCCAGACATCACCCTCTCACAGTGATTTGGAGTCAGTGTCGCTGCAGCAACACACCTGACCACTGGTACATGACTGCGCCCGCACTGCTCACGAGATCCCCTAATGGCCACTTAAAAAGGTTGAAGCCCATCCCCGTCCCCAGGCGAGGCTTCTTCAGGTCCTGTTTAAAGGACACATCCGACTCCTCATGAAAACCAGGGGGATGGGAGGCGAGGCGCTTCCTTGGTGGCTGGGCCATGACCGCATTTGCTGGTTGAGGTGGCAAACGAGCGGCGGCAGTGAAGCCACGCTCGCGGCGATGGGTGTACCGGCGGCGGCCACTTGCAGCAGTATCAGCGATTAAGTCGTCTACAGGGGGGTTGATGATCGTTGCGGCCGTGGCCATCGTGGCCGCATGCAAGCTGCCGCTGGTGATGGTGGTGGTGGCTGCACCAGCAGCGGCAGCACGGCACCAGTAGCCATGCAGGGTGGCGGCAGCAGCCGTGCCTGAGATGGCGTGACTGGTGGTGGAGGTGGAGAGGTCGGAGCAATCCTCATTCGCAGTGACGTAGGAGCTCGTGGTGGTTGTACTGGTGGTAGTGAGCGAGGTGGTGGGTAAGGCGGTGGTGGCGACATCGTACACGTAACCATGTTCAGCAGCTGGGTTGCCAGTGGCGGTGGTTGGCGAGTTGGCTTGCTCCAGCATCACCCGCTCGTAGAAGAGCATGTAGGCCTTCTGAACCAATACCTCCTCCAGCGGAACCTTGACAGCACAGTCGTCATTCTTGCACCACCAGGTATCACCATTGCCCCGAATGTAGGCCACGTAGTGCCCGCCCTCCAGGTCCCCATGATGGACCACGATGCCCGCCAGCTCGTAGGTGACGTCCCCGGGACCGGAGTGCCCGGGGAGCATGAAGGGCTGCAGGTCTATCGTGGTCGAAAACTCCACATAATTGTCGATCTTGTACGTGCCGAAGCCATCGTCATCCATTTCAGAGTTCTGGAAGCGCTTGAGCGCCAGCACCAGGACGTCAGGAGCAGACAAGAGGCTAGCCGCTGGCTTGGCCTCTTCATCACGTCCGCACACGGCACAGTAATGCCTGGTCAGAGCAACGAAAAGTGGGAGCAATGCACACGTCGATGCTGGTAGCAATGCTGGCAGCCGTGCATGGATGACACGTCTACGTGCATTCACCAGGTCGAGGGATGGAGGTGTGCGTGCAGGGGCACCCCAACAGCCCCACACGCTTCCCAGGTGACATGTAGTCTGCGATACCGAAGGCCAAGCAGCTGCGAGACATCATAGCCACCTTTGTTTCCATACCCGCCACTGGCCCCGTATGCCCCCCTTGGCTGCGAAGAAACCTGCCCAGCACGTCAACTTGAACGCCGCTTCACCGTGTATCGGATGCACATACTCACTTGGTATCGAAGGAGCCCCCGTTCATGTAGTTGTCCAGGGCCTTTGCCACCGAGTTGGCCTGAACCATCGAGCGGGGGACGGAGGGAGGGAGTTAGTTTGGGTTTCATGTGGGAGCTAGGTCAGAGGAAGCATTCTACGTAGGGCTGCGACAGTATAAATACTTAAACACACATATACAGCAGAAGAACCAGGATGGAGCGCCAACACACGAACGAACACCGTGCAAGGATGTCAGCACAAGTCGCTGCAGCAGAAGAGCAGCCTACGTAGCGACACAGCCAGATTCGACTCGACAAAGTTTGGGCATCATTGTTTGGGGAAGTTGACATCTTCTTTCGTTCGGTTCTGAAGAGCAGCACGGGTCGCGAACCTGATGCTGCCCGCAAGCACCCCTCAATACGCAGGTGAAGGTCCGCTCTGCACACCCTTTCGAAGGCACACAGCCTATCCAACGAGCCCTCATCACATGCCTATACACACGCGAAACACACGCACACTCACTCACCTTGCCAATGGGCAGAAATAGGGTCTGGTAATCCTCCGGCGCTCCCATGCTCGTCACGTGCTGGCACTTGAAGCAGCGCCGCCCGTTCTGGCACGTTCCGGTGAAGATCCTCTCCGTGGACTCCACACTCCCCAGATCCTGCTGTACGATATTGCATAGGAACACAGCAACCGGCACGTCTTACCTATTTAAAGTTTGAGAATAGGTGAAGGATGTTTCATCCCCCGAACCTCTAATCATTCGCTTTACCCGATAAAACTGATCAAGCTCCAGCTATCCTGGGGGAAACTTCGGAGGGAACCAGCTAACGTGAAACACATGGCGCCAACATGAAGCTACGGAATGCCGCTGATGTCCGGGGGGCGCGCAGCTGCGACTTCCGAAAATGCGAGGACGGGGAAAACGAAGGTGCCAGACAGCCTACAACTGTACGGCAGACGGTGTAGCATCATACATAACTTCACGGGTACTTCACTGCTGCAAAGGTACAGAAGTGCCACATAGAACCCGTTTATGCTGCTGTACGTGCTGCATACGTACCAAACACACACCGCTGAGTAAGATCCCGGCCCCCCTCCTAATCTCCACTCATCCGACCCCCACTCACCTTGGGTTCACTCGGGGCCGCCGCTGCCGCCTGGATTGCCTGATGAACGGCCGTGTCTGCCGCCGCCGATGCGCGCATCAGCTTGCACAGGTTCGCCTCCTCTCCCAGCATCTCGAGCAGCTTGACCCAAAACTCCTGGGCGTCTTGTTGCTTACCGGGCTTGAACGCCGGGGAGATGTGGTTCAGCACGGACACCACCTCATCAGGCGACAACGCCGTCCCGTCAGCTGAGACCAGCATCTCCCGCAGCTGACGCTCCAGCGCGCAACACGCGCAGGAACTGGACCCCGCGGCCTTGAGCGGGCAGGTGCGCGAATGCCTGAGTGGCATGCACGGCTTTGAGAACCGTCGGCAGCCCGACAAGCACTGTTGGGGCACATCGAGGAAATCGGGCGGAAGAGATAGGAGTTCCATTTTAACGACGCGGCCGTAAAGAAGCGTGTGGGAAAGGCGTGCTACAAGTAAGCAAGGCAAGAGGCGAGACACGTTGGATGCGGGTCCGGGTTAACGCGGCTCGCTGTTGTTATGGTTCCCGTTGTGCGCATGGTCGCGATATGGTGGTGCATGTCCCAGGCTGTTGGGCTGGAGACCTAAGCGCTACGAGAAGGGGAGAGTTGCGCTATTAGCAATTGCGACAACGTAGTCGCGCGGGAAAATAGGGGCGCCCCCGGACCCGAAAGCGCTGCGATGCCGTGGCCAAGAATGACCGAATCGCACGTCATACGTTACGGAAAAGGTAGGATTTATGAGACACGGAACTCACCTGTAAGGTCGAGTTCATGAAGCAGGTATACGAGTTCGGGTTCGCCAGCCCTACACCATATCCGCAGCCATTGTGGGCCCCGGTTAGGCCGAGCTCGCGTTCCTGATCCTGTGTAGGTGAGAACAAGAGTCGTTCAAGCTTATTATTCGCTCGAAAGACAATTGGAAACAGGACCCTGGTTGCTTGGCTTGTGGGGCGGGCGATCGATCCCGAAACGCCGGAAAGCCCCCGTGCAATCGGCTCTGCAAAATTATCTAATGCTCGCCAGGTACCATAGCCAGTGGCAGAAAGGCCCTCAGAAAATGCACACCTGAGCCTGGGCAAGCTCCGCGGGGGAGGTCACCCAAAAAGGGGCATGCAAACCCGACGCCAGCAAAGCAGCACACGAAGCAGCCATTGAATGCTGATGATGGTCAACACAGGAGAAGATTTCAAAAGACGTATAACAGACTATGAATAGCAAGTTTGAAGGTGTAAAAGAGCAAGTGGCACACAGCAAGTTAAAGTTTTACGCAGGAAGGTAGGAATTAACAAGAGCTCTGTTACAAATGTAACCAATGTTAAGTTTCAGCTCGCCTCGTCTCGTCTGGGACACCAAATTCTCCCTCGCGTACCGACTTCGTACGGGTTGCGGTACTTGTGCGACAAAGCTCGCAGACAAAGAGTGATCATGTTTTTAAAGTTTCGCCCGTCGCATAAGCTTCAAGTTGCAGCAGTTCATTGAGTCGTTCGGCTCATACGGGCTCGTCGAGCTTATTGAAGGTAAGTGTGGCGACGGTTTGCGATATCTTTTTCCCGAGCACAATGGAATGCAATCAAGATAATGAAATTCTTTATAGGTATTAATTTATTAACGGGCTGTTTGAATTTATGAATAGATTGCATAGTATAGCTATGTGCATGGGTCATATTATTATTCCCATAGGTCGGGGATGGGTAGCTTTAGAGAAACAAGCCGCGATCGAGCCACCAGGGTGAGCACAATATTTTTTCCTCTGTCGTTCCCTCTTACCAGCCTGATTTCTCTTATCATACCTTATTCCAGCCGCTCCGGTGCTGGGGTTGGGTTCATCGCGTAATAACTAATAGAGGTTGGCAGGGATCAGGAAACATGGAGGTTTGTGTACTAAAACCCTGGAGGTTTGGGGCACTCCAAATTCCACCCGTTGGCACCGATACCATGTAAGGGAGCAGCAACGGGGCAAAGTACTAAAACCCATGTACGCTTGCGGGTACAAAAAGCGCCGAAACTTACACCATTCATATACCGAATCGCACCCGGTAAAGTGCTCACTTTGTTGTTACTACTGATGCGTAAACTCTGCTGCAAGGATTATGTGATTGCGGTCAATATATTGATCTGGAGCTTCTGGACTGGGGCCACGTGTGCATCCGTATGCTTCCGTATGCACTCCAGATGCGGGGGTATTTACAGACATCGTAACCCACATAGGATGTTATGGTTCCTGGGGTTTTCCGCTAGCTGGTATGTGCTGGTACGTACGCACTGCAAGCTTTTTCACTGTCGAACAGTTCCTCTATGCCGTAAAGTCTCAGAAGCTCAGCTCCGATGGTTAATGTTTCTAATCTCCATCCGTCTCCACGGCAATTGAAACCAAGCGACGAGGCAAAATGCGGTTGTACTACTCGCCTTGCCGATGCATGATGCATCTTCCATGATGCAAACGTAAGGATTGAGTTACACTGGTGCGCTTAATTATAATCCTCAACGGTTGTCAGCCGACTTCCTCTGAAGGTAGCATGGAAGTCCCCCTACTAATGGCATCTTTGCAGGCTGACTGAAGACCACCGATGCTGTATGAACTGGATATCCAAAAAACATTGACTTGAAATCCGGGTGGGTAAACTAGCTCTTACCCAACACACGCCAATAACGTCAGGCTGTCTTAGCCGAAAAATGTTATAATTGCCATAGTGATTCCGTGGCCGGGCATCCATTACGCTACGTAGACGGTATACCTCGATTAGTACATACAGCAAGAGAGTGACATCTTCCACACGCGATGCGCTGGTAACCTAGCCAATATGAGTGGACACACCTCACACCTCAAATCTCTTTCGGATGGACTCAAGCCTAAGTGGACACGTTGAGCCCATAAGAAAATCACTGCAGGTGACCAGATAGTTTGCAGCAGCCTGAAATGAATGCTTGCCGATGTGTCGCGTGTCCCTGATAGGCATCTACCTGGACAATAACCATTACAAAACAAGCTGTGACGTACAAGAAGACCCCAGAGACCGTGACCACCAATAGAACACCCAGGACCACAGCATCCGCTATTTTACTAAGTTCGTTTAGCAGGTTAACCAGCGGTCATGCCACGGGTACCTGCATTTCCGTTCCGGATGTAGCTTAGTAGGCGTTACCGCCCAACGCGTCCTGCTGGCTCGCGGCTGCTAATGCTACTACATTCTGCGGCTACTACGGACGTGCTGCAGCCCCAGACCGCCGTCTGAACCCAGAAAAGCCTCACTGTCGCCGCGCTACATAGGCATGGTCGCTTCCATCTGATAGATAGTGATGTTTTCTCAGTTGTTCACCGCTACGGTTTAGTTGCGTAATCACGCGTGCACCAAACGCATTACAAACCCGTTTCAGATGCGGTGTCAGATTCGTCTCTCTTCAGACATCAAACGACAGCCCAGCAATCACACCCGTTGGGTGCAGCGGGTCTTTCGAAGTAATCTTGCCCTCCAGCGTAATCTTGGGCTTGACACTGTACACCGAAACAAAACACAGGCACGCACAGAATTCAATGAAAGGATCACCAACATGCAGGTACAGTATTCATGATCCAGATGGTGTACCCGACGAAATGTATATTTCCAATTCAGCATTTCTGACGATGGCGTGTGCCTATGGGCAAAGCCCACGGTCCACTTAGCCATCCGGATATTATCCATGCTACGTGTCCCAAGGCTAAGATTGCGCTCAATCGGCCAATTTATCTGATAATTGGCACTTCCTAAATGAGCAATGTGATACAGAAATAATAGCTTACCCCGCAACTTTGCCGGGCTTCACCTCGGCCACGACCTTCAGGTCGCGCGCGTTGACGCCCACAGTGCTCTTGAGCGACACCTGCAGGCATCAGGGTTCTGTTGTCACTGAACTCCCATCGTAGTCCACGTCGAATGCCAACCGATCGTGATAGTGATCTCATATTTTTTTCAGCCAAGCCTCAACATCCAAATAGCCTCCCACTTGCCTCGCGAGGAACCTGCTACCAACTATCCGCACGCACTCAATTCCCCTGTCAGCGTACTGCCAGCGAACCAGCCCAATACATACGACGATACTTCTGCAATTAAGCTATCATGATTATTAAGAGTGGCCCCACCCCCTTAAAGCAGTTCAACAGGTAAATGAAGCCCGACGGAAGTTACAAAGATATGTAGCAACTTTCGACACGACAAATCATAATTCGCTACTACTCCCTGCCCTGTGCTATACCAGCGAAGGAAACACCTTCCGTACTCAGACCTCTTCAACAAACTGCCTACCTTCTTGGTCGGCTCCACCTCGTGTATCAAGCTGGCTCCAGCATTCCGGCTATACTTTAAGCTCAGCTGCTTGGCCCATGAGCTCCCCACCTTGGCTGTCAGCGTGGCAACGGTGGCTTTGGGACCCTACAAAGAGATGAAAAGTAGCACCGTCTGCTTGACAAGCATTCTGGATAGCTTAGACAGCCGGGTATCACTAATGCTGCATACACCGGATTCCTAAAACTCCTGGAAGCATCTGCCCAATATTATCATTCTTTGGCACTGCAATTACTAGCTGCCCCTGAGCGTGTTAAGCGCAAGCTGCTTAAACGCGTTTAATTCCCGGATTTGGGTCCATCGTTGAAATATGGGGATCGGAACGTACCGCGACTGTGTCAGTCTCCAGCTTCAACTTTTGCTTTCCGCCATTGAACTCCAGCGCCTGCTCGAGCTTGCCTGTCTCGTGAGGATCACGCCGAATGCCGAAATTTCATTTTGGAGGGCACCGCACAAAAAGATTAAGCAGTACAGCGCTCAAATCCCATTCAAGGAGAAAATTATCAGACATGCAGCGAACCTCATCCCAGTCTAGTACATGCACACCACGAGCTGCAACATGGTGGCAAAGGAGTATAGGACATGTGCAAGCACGGACAGGCAGGGTCTTAAGTTAGATATCACCTTCCCACATACGTTCCATGCAATGCCGCAATATCCCCCACAACCACGCAGCGTTCACAGCTTACCCTTGCGAGACTGGAAGCAGTAGCTGGGCTCCAGCTCCCAGGCAAACTTCTTATTCTTGACGACGTGCTGCTTCCACTGCAAAACAGTTAGGATGACATGCGTGAAATTTCTAGAATGAATCTGATTGACATACAGCTGTGGATCTGCTATGTAGTCCTTAGTGGGCAACAGTCACGACATAAGCCTATCCTCGATTTTTTCCTACCATCCAGAAAAGATCCACTGCTCCATGTGTGACATAACAAGTTGATTAGCCATTGCTTCGCGAGAAGGAATGGTTAAGAAGCCACGCGACAGTCTCATGCGCTGATCCCGGACCTTACCAAGTGACAATTACATGTAATTATCATTGAATTTCAATAGATACAGATACAAGGCATAGGTATAATGATCTTTCGAATGGCCACGTAACGCTGTTGGCGTTACGCTTTCCTGCACTTTTCTGCTTACCTGGACTTCCGGCGACGGCACCAGCTCCGTCTTCAAGGCAGGGATCTTCTGCTTTATCTTGAACTCACCACCGTTGATCTTCCATTCGCCCTTCAGCTCCAGGTCCTGCACGCAACGTGGGGACGTCTATTTCTCCAACATTTGTGATAAAGGCACGGCCAAGCCGGTCCCACCTTCTTTTGCACATCATAAATAAGGCCCCAGTTCTTTCCATCCAGCTCCACGTTCAGTTGATTAGCAGGGCTTGTAAGCTTCAGCTTGACCTGACGGCGGCCGTCACGCCAGAGTTGTGTCAGGCCGCTGCCAGTATTTCAAAACCTCACGACAGAAGCATATACCTACCCCAACATTGTCTGCAACCTTGAATTTGCAAGAAGACTTCAGCGTCTTCTTTGAAACATCATATTCGGCCCCAACATTCTTTAGGTCTGCCATGTTGCCTCTTATATATTATCACGGAGGTTAAGGACCTGAATAAGCTTCTCCGGGAAGATATCAGCGTGCATAGCAACCTAATACTTAAAATGTACAACAGCCTGATCCGTACCGGTCCAAAATAACCATGCCGGGCCATGTACACAGCACAGCGAAGGGTTGCGACACGCGTATGCACATTTTGTTATCGAACTCCATTATTTATTCCGTAAAAACCGCCAAGGACGTTGAAAAGTTTGGATTCTTGTTCTTTGGCCCGCGTGCTACTGACTTAATCAGCTGAAGGTTTTCTGATTCTCACAGATATCTAACTTGACTGTATTTTGTGGGTCCAAACATGTTTGGCTGTATGTTAAGGATGCCCTCGACAGCCTTTTAACTCATGTTAATGGAAGGGGCCCTTGTCTACGTTGAAGGTAAGGCTTCAGAGGTGAACCGATGCTCGCAGGAGTGCTCATTATCGCTTTCACTCTGAAAGGCGAGCCGTCGAATGCTCTCAGCGGTATCATTCATCGGAATATTTATTGATGCTCTGTTCGACGCATTCTCTCCGTTACCTCGATGTCGCGTAACCGTTGCACTTGCGTCTCGACGCAGGACCTCAACCGGCAATCGGACCTTCAACTCTTGGGACTGGTGTTTCAAACCTTTATTTGCTGGGAAAGGACGAATCTCTGCGGCGATGCGGCCGTAGCGGTCGGGCGTCCCGCGATTGGGCAGCACCACATAGCCCGAGCATTAACACCGTTGGGGTGGTGACGCCATCGTTGCCCATAGCCCTTCAAGGTCTCGCGGCAGTGGAGGTCCGTGATCTTGGAGATCAAAACTATGAACAGCGTGCTATCCGCCGTAGTCTGGAGGATAGCGTCAAGGCGCGCAGGGCAGCACTCCAGGATGGGGCCAGCAGCATGCCGCGAGCAAAAGTAGCTTCGGCAGCCGATCGGGTAGGCTGAAAGGTTAATCAACTGCGTCGATAGACTGAGGGTTAAAGGGGGAGCCGGTCTCGGGATCTGCGACGGCGTGGCTTCGGTTAGTTGCAAGCCCCAAATGCACGGTTGCAGGGTATCAAGGAGTGTAAGGCATTCCACCAAGTGAGTATGCTCACAACTGCGGAAGTGCCTGCGGAGCATCCAGCTCACACTGGCGTGCTGTTACTACATCACAAGGCACTCACTGTGCGTTCATGAGCTCGGGACAGATTATGGCATGGGTCACGATGCTGACCTCGCACTGGAAAATGACCTTAGCATGTGCACTGCGCACTGTGATGGCTTATTGAATGGCGTGTTGCGGATCTCACAAACCTGATGGCGCAGGACTTGCTTGCAGCTGCGCAGAAGACGGACATCCGCACAGTCAAGGTACGCGGGGCCAGTTGAGGGCGACAAGCTAGCTAGGACTTCATGGCACAATAAAGTTGCTGGCGCAGCGCAGTGGGAAATGGGCCTTGTGGGACTCCACGCTACGAGGTGATGTTAGCAGATATGGGTCAAGGAAGGATGACGAGTAATATGACGAGAGTTATCTTCTTTTGGGTCATCAGTGCGGTGCCACAAGCCAAGCTTGAAGTCTGTCCGCGTCCTTCCCAAAGGACCTGCTGACCGGGCCAAGGTTCTTGCCAGCTGACTGCTGCCATCTTCTTGTTGGGGCTCCATCGTTCTGTCTGTCTGACCCCAATCATCATCTTCTGTCAGGTTCTTGGAGAAGGCGCCTTCGGTATTGTGGACCTGGTCCGCGTGCACACGCCGGCAGGGCAATTGCTCTGTGTACGGAAAAAGCTCCTTAAGGTAGAGTATTGGCAGCCGAGGAGGGAGAGAGAACTCTGCCGTAGGTTGTGGGACGGGGCACGAGGCAACCTGGTTGCACTCTCTATTTTTGTCTAATTTAATATGACACGAGCACCAGGGGTAGGTCGTTGCGGCTGTGTTACGACGGATTATGGGCTGTATGGAGTGTGTCATGGGTCAGATGTGGGTCTGCCACTAGTTGAATATCAGGGAACACTGCGGCCCTAGTTACCACAGCCACCGGCTTAAGTTTATCTGGGCGCCAGCGGCTGCCATTGCGGTACCACGACACCGCTGCATTCAGTGCCGTTATTGCCGCCGTATAGGCAAACGAGTCGAACAATAACGACCCCGCCCGGGAGGTGGAGGCGCTAGAGGCCGTCCGAGATTGCAGTTTTGTAACTCAGCTTTGGAGCTCCGTGGTGGGCTTGTACGACTACACTCTGCTCATGGAGTATTGCCCGTACGGCAGCTTGGAGGGGCTTCTGCGGGTGCGTTCGTAAAGACACTTGAATGAAGGAAAGGGACACGTAGCTGGCCGTGTCGCTGCACCCTCCGTTTGAACTCGATTTGACCGGTGTGCGGGCGTTGACCCTTGAATTACGAGGCTGCCTGACACATTGGGTTGAATGTGCTGGCCCTGCCTGGTGTCTGCCCGTCGTTGCCCGCACCCCGCAGGTCGTGTCCTGGCATCGCAGCGCCACAGGCAACGCCTGCTTAGACTTCGTCTTCGCGTCTCTGTTACGGCTTGAGCGAAGAGCAGGGCTGACTGAGGTGGGATGAGCGGGAATTGATTTAATGTCTTTATAAGAATGACCGCCCGATGGGCAGCACACAGAAGCGTTGGGAGGAACCGGTGTGATGCTGCTTGCAAGCATCCCCACCAAATTAACAACCGCCTTCATGTCCGGCAGGGAGTTTTCGCTGGTTGATGACGGTCAATTCCGAGCAGCCAACGGCATGAGTGCCTTTGGCGACCATCATTGACCGTCATAACTCAGCTATAAAGGAGCTGCCAAAATTATGTATCAGATACGGTTGCCATCCGATTGCGTTTACATCGCAATTGCGGCCAGGCGATGGCACGAAGGCGATTTAAGTGTCTGTCCTGCATGGCTGGCACTGTTGGCTTAAAAGGCTGAAATTCGCAACTAATTGACGCCGCCTGCGTTCATTGTGTTTGTTTGTGGACTGCAGGATGAAGCCCGCTTCTATACGGCGTGCATCCTAATAGCGCTTGAGGTATGTAGATGAGGTGGCCTCCTGCCTGGTAAAGCCTCCGTACGGTTGGCAGGCGCAGGGCCGTCCAGACTGGAACGCTGGGGCAGTAAGCCAAGCACGCTCATATGCACGGCTTAGCCGCGGCCGTTCCGGGCTTACGTAGCTTGTGTGGAGCCCATGAGGATGTGCACCCTACTAAGCCAAAGCAAAGCATGGCGCACGGCCACAATCCAATCTTTCGGAGCGTTATTGCCAAGCAATGGCCAGCAGAGGTGGCTAGGTTCTGGAAGCTCAACCTGCGTGGCTTGGAAGTGGCCAACGCGACTGATCGATCTAGGCGAAAGCTCATGGCGTCACACGTCCAAGCGATTGCAAATATGTGGCCCATGCATGCGCTCTGTCCGTCTCCGCAGGACATCCATTCACGCGGGTATGTCCACCGTGACGTGAAGCCTTCCAACTGCATGCTGGCGGAGTCACGGTACCTCAAGCTGGGTGACCTGGGGCTCGCCAAGCACCTGGAGGCTGGCACTAAGGCGCACTCGCAAGTAGGCGGCATGAGAGCGGATATCGGACATGTGCACTTTAGGAAAACCAAACGCCATCGGTTAGGGCCACTTTACTGTAGAGGATCTGGAGGGGCTCAGGGAGGATTTGAAGGCGTCGCAAACTACGTCAGCATGGTAACCAATGATTAAGTAAACCGCGACGAGAGCATCAATAGTTAGTGCTGCGGGGAGTTTTATAAACGGCTCAACAGGTACAACGTGGTGTCGACGGATCCCATTCACGGCACGCAGGCTGCATTGCACCACCGCCCGCTCCTTGTGAGCACTTCAGCATCGCTTAAAGCCCGATCTCTCATCTGTCCTTCTTCCCGGTTTCCTGAATGCGCCAGGCCGGCACTCCGCTGTACATGGCCCCTGAGATCGTCCACGGCAATAAAAGCGGATATACCTTCTCTGCCGATATGTGAGACAGATGAGGATGACGGGACTAGGAACTAGCATTTGAAGGAGTGGAACTACTACTGGCTGTAGGGCTGTGGGAAAGGCTGTGGAGGGAAGGTGTGGCAGCATTGCGGGAAGGACGAGGAGTCTTCTTCTAGGAGCCGCTTTGCGCGCCTGCCGGTATTTGATAAGTATTTGATGCCGCAGCGGACCATGGGGCTCGCTGCGTTACGTTGTCCATCTGGCGTTTCCCAACCCCATCCTGAAATTTCATCGGCCCTGACAAGTGACAGCTAGCTCTTTCCCTTCCTCCGTTCATCTTCCCTCTTCGTAGGTGGTCGGTGGGCATTATGCTGTGGGAGATGGTGGACGGCGCGCTTCCCAAATGGGCAGCGGTCAGCTGGTACTGGACCAAAACGCTGCATTGTCCGGACAAGTTCTCGCCGGAGCTCAAGGTGATCGGGGGCAGACTATCACAAGAGGAGTTACAGTCCTCAGCAACTCGCCTCCATGACTTGCACAGCGCACATCATAGTAGCCTCGTCGCTGCATTACACACACACGCCGTCATAGGAAAACCCTTTGACACTCGCTGCCCTCGTCTCGAACGAAATCGCTATATCCTTGGTCGGTTTTGGCGCATGTCCTGTAATGCCCACGTGCTGTTTCTCCTGACGCCTGACCCCCCCCCCGACTACAGGACCTGCTCGGCCGTCTGCTGGACAAGAGCCCACGCGATCGGCCCACTGCCGCCGATGCTCTGTGCCATGGTTGGTTCCGACAGATAGACATGGCAGCGCTAAGGGCACAGGCGCTACCAGCACCGGAGCCTACTGAACTGGAGGTGGGGGGAGATGGGAGTGATTATGGGGCTCAGGCGCCTAACTCGTAGGAGTTATTATGTATATTAAAATTTTGTACAGGCGGGGCCCTGAGGGCAGGGGTGAACACGGAGGATGAGTGGAGATGGGGAAGCAGTTGGTAAAACAGTGCAAAGGGCGCTTGAAGGGTTTGGGGAGCACCGCAACGAATAGAAGGCTGTTCGTCATGCTGGAGGATCTAGGACAGGGATGTCCTGTGGAGGTGGGTACCAGCCGACGTTCCAAAAGGCATCAAGTATGCCGGAGCTGTTTCTGCAGTGAACGCACGTCATGTGCAGTTCATGGGGTTGCACCCGTTTGGATTACGCTCCTCTGTTGGGCAGGCCGGGGACATTTGTGCTCCGTCCTGAGCATTAGGCCCCTGCCCCGCCTTTACAGACGTTGTTGATACATTCTCGAGCGAGCGACGGGGGAAAGCGCAGCAGCTGAAGCCCGAGTGTTCCGAGCGGCTGCGGAGCGGACATCAGGAGCACCTGCGATTGAGCTTACGTGGCGGGACCGGGCCGACCTGCAAATACGGACGGTGTAAGGCCTCCGACGGCATGCACCTGAGCTCCAGAAAAGGCCCAGCAAAGGTGCAGTACGAGGCCCGGGGCCGCCAAAGCGGGACCGAGGCTTATCATAATAAAGCTTGTCACAGAAGAGTTATCAACGGGTTCTAAAACATGGCGCTCGTGATGCCGGGATGTGCTCTGCTTGTGTGGAGCGTTGCAGATCGCTGCGGTCCACAGCATGCGTTGATGCAATCAAGGACTTTTGAACAAAGCTAAGGACACCCTCGCGAAGGTGCATGCTGAGGTGTTGCAAGTAGCTAGCCATACGTGTATTTTCGCTAGCCACTAGTGCAGCAGCAGGGTATGCAAGAGGGGCCGTGCCAGGCCGCAAGCCTTGCAAGTGCTGCGGCCATTGCCGCCGCGCCATGCAAGTTGGCCATGTGCCGCTCTGCTGGTGTACTTGGGCTATAAGTAAGGAATCCTGCAAAAATATGGCGACCACATTGGGCATGGGTGACGGCGCGTGCTTGCTTGGAATATGAGATAGCGCAACGCCCGCTTCCCATTCTGGCGGCCATGCAGTGCTACCATCTAATTGCCTCGTTTCGTGCCCAGCGGTAGCCCATGATGGGGCTTACTGACGTGGGCCGGGACTTGTCTCTTGTCCGCGACTGAGGCCTCTGGCTGTTGGCCCTGTCCCTTCGTCACCCTGCCGGCCATTGGTATTTTTGCCGTTTCCTCACCATTTCACCCCAAGACGTGACGCGAGTTCAGGTAGTGCTATGTTATATGACGAATTAAAGTGATTGTTTTGAAAAGGTATGAGGACTCACGGACCCAAAGCCTGTGTGATGAGCCACCCAGATGTCGGTACGCGCGCCGGCTACTGGACGCATAAGCAGTATGTGTCGGTCGCTTTTAAGTGAGAATGAGAATTCATCCGATTTATTGTTTGTGGTGATAAGGCCGTGGTGATTGCTACCTGGTGATGTTCGGACGCGGGAGGGACGGATAGGGGGTGGCCCGAAGGATTATAGCTGTGTAGGGGTGGGAGTAGGTTGGTGGCGGTCGGCAGCTCCTGCTTAGAACTCGCATGCCCGATCCTCACATATTAACATATTTCGCCTTTGGCGCTCGGCCGCGGCAGCAGTGCGTGTGAGCTCCTAAGGTGGGTTTCAGGCGGATGATCAGGACGCTGAGGGACACGTGACTAGCTGCGGGGTTGGTGCGTGCGGCAGCTGATGTGGCAAATGGGACTTCCGAGAGGCCTCATCTTCGGGCAACTGAGAAGCCCCGAGAGCTGTGAATATGGTTGTGGTTCGTATACCGCCAGCAAATGTTGTCATGGGAGGCGTGCGACTCCGAGCCGTGCACACAATGCTGTTATTGCACCACTTAGATGCAGAGGAAGGACTTGACATTGGGATAACGAAGGGCCTATCGCCTTTCCGATGCAGGGTGATTGTGCTGTGTGAGATTGGCTGGAGTCCAGCCGGTGCCCGATGAGGATTCAAGAGGACCGAGATCGAAGGGGAGGGGAATGTGGGGCTCTTTGGCTGCTGCAGGTGCAGAAATGCGTTTAGCATGGCGAGATGGGGGCCAAAAGAATGATGCAGGCAGGCACTGTGATGAGGCAAGCTGCATTGAAATAGAAGGGGAATAAACTTTCTGCGCTCTACTCGGGCAAAAGGAAGCCGCAGCGGTAGCGGCAACGTGGCTGGCACAGGTCCGTCGTGCGGCTCCAGACCTCCACGAGGGACTGCATTCCCACCACACCATTTCGCGACAGGCCGTCACAGGCATGATTTGAGTGCTTCCGAGGACTTGTGCAGATTGTGAAGTGAGCAGCGGCGGGCCTAGCCGGTGTTCCCCTCATCATAAAGATGGCACCTGTCAGGCGGCTGCTACGGATGAGCTTGAAATGAACCCTGCGGGTACCGGTGAAAGAGCCGAAAGAGCAATTAGTCCAGGGTAACGGTGCGTGGCTCCAAAATACATGAATTTGAGGCTTGATTACTTTCGTGCGCTTTTTTGCATAAGCGATTACGGCTCAGGAGTATGGCGCTTCCTTCTCGTCACACTCTGCTTCGTAAATGGCCTGTCTTGTGTATGCGCTATGATGAGAACCTTACTCGGCAAGGGAGTTTCATGTGTTATGTTTTATGATATGCTGTCCCAGACGAGAGGGGGCCCCGAAGGATTAACGCCTCAAGTCATATTCAGTTGCGATTGAAAACGCGGAAGAGGGAGCCCGGTGTGATGCGCCGTTGCCACTGCTGCGGTCGCTGGTAAAATCAGGTTAGCCGCACGCATTTCTGTGGCTTAAGTTGCAAGTGCTGAATTTCCATGTTGTCGTCCCAGTGTCCAGATGTTCGCCGTCGGTTGGAGATGGTGCTGCTGGTATGTGGCAGTAGCCTCCTGCGCTTGTTATCAATCATTAACTGCGCATCGGTCAAGGGGAATGGAAGCATTGGTGCGACTCGTGCGGGATTACCCCGTTTCTGAAATAGGATTGATGAATGGGCAAGGAGGGATATCACAAACTCGCCGCATCTTGCATCTGGAGTGGGGGTCATCCTGGCCAGCATCTAGCTTGCACCGGCATGTGGATATCGTCCCACCCGCATCTAAATATTTTAGACCCCACTTCTTCGCATCTAGATACTTGAGGGCCCTTCCTTCACAACATCTGAGTATGGTCCCAGCCGCATCTAGTATTCCGTAAGCAGCATCTCCGTGTCCAGACCGGCCCCTTTTGCACGAAACCATGCGGGTTTTGAAACCCGAAAACCCTAAAGCATCTAGGTATGGAAACATGCTACTCAGATACCGATATGGCCCCCTGTTCGGATCTAGATATAATTCAATTAATATCTTCAGCCAGGTGCTTTGCCGCATCTCAGGCCCGTTGATACCCACCCTCCAATGTGCATGATATTGTTCCTACGGATATTGTTCGTACTATTCCTGCTATCCTGATGTAACTAAATGGGCTTTCTGAAGGCGCATCCATTCCCTAACAATCAGTGCCCATAGCGAAGGAAACGAGTCCGACAAACTTTCGGAGAAGAGCAAAGCATTGCACCTGGTTTTGCGATCCTTGCTGATTGATATTGGGTTGAACGTTAGCTTGCGTTGTTTCTACTCCACGCCAGGGGTCGACACCTCATCTTCTTCTTCTGCTGCTGCTGCCCTTTGCTGCTTGCTGGTTCGACCAAAAGCATATTGCGTAAACGGGGTCGCTGTTCGCTACGCGCCATAATCCAGCGCAAGCTCATGAGCCACGCGATAGTTGCGTGTGTGTACGCCAAACACAGTTAGATTAACCACGCAACGGACAGGGCACCAAAAATGTGCTCCGTACGTTGACAAGAATTTCAGGCCAAGCGGCTCTCCCTTACGTATCTACCAACACGCTTTCAACGGCAGCAAACTTGAGCGAATCCTGTCTCCTTCCTCGCGGGGTATATTAACTATGGCAAGAGAAACACCGGACGACGCGTCATTGTGGGACGTGACTGCCTCAGCAATTGGCAGCACGCACGAGCCCATCGTGGGCTTTGCAGTGGCTCAGGGACGCGCGGCAGACAGGTATGGATACGAAGAATCAATCTGAGGATTCAGGAGTGGGAATGCAGGGCTTCTTGTGCTCAGTCAGGCCCTCGTTCGCGCAGACCGGTCACATGAACCATGGGTCGGTGAGTGTATCCACGAGTGCATAACGGCTTAGACTCGCGCAAAGCATGCACTGCTTGCTACAGTTTATTTGAATTTTGACTTATTTATTTTTCCAGCCACATAGTCAAACTAGCAAGGATGATTCGACAACTCAGCGCGTATGGATTCTCCGTCAGTGCGATCAGCTTCACCAAGGACGGAGGCCTGGAGCGCAAGGGGCCCTATGCATCACGAATTTTTAAAACTGTTCAAACATCCCTCCAATTCTACGGCGTAACGCGGCTGAATGAACTTTTATCTGTACCTGCATCTGATGCGTTTCCCCTCCCGGGTTCCCCCAAATACACACACACACACACACACACACACACACACAAATACCGTGTCTCTGGTCTGCTGCGGCATGGTCAGATATCACATGCACAGGGTTTGCAGCCGCAAGCTACTCGCAACGGCCCGAAACAGCCCCGACCAGTTGCACCGAGAGTACGGCATCTACTTGGGTAAGGGCGCCGTATTGACGTTAAAGACGGCGGACACACTGAACGATGGCCAAGAGGTGGGATACGTTGCTGGGGGGGAGAGGGGGGCGTGTGCGTTTGGGTTTGAGTTGGATAGTTGTTTACCAACATTGAAATATAGGTACGATGTAAGCGTCTGTTAGTAACGCTTGATATCTGATTCCCCGCGTTAAAGGGTTGTGTACACGATGTGCACCTGATGGACGTAGGGCATGTGCAATCATCCATCCTTAGCATGAGCACCTGGTTATGTGTTTTGATTTCCTTATGTGTTCCGCTGACGGGTTCTTCCCTCGCTGCCTGTTTGCCCTGACCTACAGGCCGGTGAAAAGCCCAGCGTGCGTCTGGTGCATATCTTCACATTTTCTAGGCCCGGCATGACGTCGGCGGAGCTGGGGGGGCAACACGAGTTACCTGGGCCCGTACAAATTGACTGGTACGACGCCAGGCGCCCCGCCGCTTCCATTCGACAGCTAGTGCCACGCGTGCTTGGACCCTTGCCCCCCGATCTAGCCGGGGCCTTGTTGCCCGTGCTATCGGGTCCTGGAGCGGGCGTGGCAGCGAATGCGGAGGTGGCATCGTACGCCTTTGCTGCATGGGTGGCCTGTCTGCCGCTGGAGCACCCCGCTGTCTCCGGTGCGGCGTTGGCGGCGAAGGATTCACAGCCTCCAACGGGAGCCAGTGGCGGCGGCTGCACCACAGCTGCGACCGTTGCTGAGCCCGCCATCGCAGTCAGCGGCCATGTCCGCAGCAAGTGGGCATCGGGAGTTCGCGGGCTTCTCCACCGGGCCCTGGTTGGCAGGCGGTCTGGAAAAGGCGCAACGAAGGAAGCCCTGACGGCCACCGATGCGGCGAGATCAGTAGTAGCTCCCGACGTTGCGGCGTCCAGGACAGGAGCGCCGCCGCCGGCAGGGCCGGGGACGTGTGCATTAACATTGGAAGCCGCGTGGTCTGAGTTTGAGCGGCGGGTTTTGGAGCGGCCGGTGGCAGAGTACGCCACCGACCTGGAGCGGGCCTGGCTGGCGGAGCTGAAGGTGATGCCGACACCTTGAGCGGGTGGTGGAGGCAGGCGGAAGTATGAAACCTGCAGCTGCAGGCCCAAGCCAGGGCCAGTAGGGTGTCCACGCCGTTCCCTAAATTTCAACCTGAAACGTTCGCCTGATTGCACTGCTGCCGGCGGTTGAAGTGCTGGTCATGACAGCGGCTGTCACGAGCTAAGCCCAGGAACGATATGGGGTATCTAGCCTATGGGGAAGGTGCGATATTTTGCACGTCTCGTTTGCATGACGTTTTTGTGTGTGTCTTACGATGCTTAAGGGGTTTGCCTCTGAGACGTACCGCCCAGGAGAGCAACGGCTCAGACAGTCAATAATAGTTGTAACATTCCACCCACACTACAAAGCATTTTCACGCCAGCGAGGAAGCTGTCAAGGAAGCGTTAGATGTGCACATACAAGTGAGTTGACGTGCATTTTTCTTGGCATGCCTTTCCGGTGGCTAGGATAGGCAACTCACCTTCCGAGCAGGTCACGCACAGCAGCAGCTAAAGTCTCATCTCCGCATGATGGAGGGCTGCCAGAGCTCGGATAGAGAAATCATGCTTTTAAATATTCATTTGACTACCGCTTTCAATGCTAGCATTACATGTGTTAACAGCGCTGTTAACACCCAGAAGTGTACAGTGATTGTGCGGGGACTGGGGCCTGCTGCCCCAGTTCCCCGCACTTCCACCGTCTTGGTGTATTGGGCTCCAAAGTAGATTCTAGTTGAGACAAGTAAAGGCAGAATAGTATATCTGTTGCATTAGAAGCTTTAAAATTCAATGTTGTAAGTCAAGCAGGAACAGTTGTAATATAATTGTTATGTTATTATTAATTTTTGTCTAGGTATTTCCCGAGGTATGGGGCCATGCCCAAGCCATGGGGACCCCTCCCCTTGGGCAGGTCCATTTGTACCAGGGCCGCCTCCCCGTGGTAGCCTTAAAAGCTGGCCGAACGAATTTTTTGAGAATCATTTTTGCCATAGCTGCCTCACGGCCCACAAACAACCGCAATGTATTAGGGAAGGTCCGTTAAGGAACCGCGGCACTGTGCGCCAGCTTATTTCGCAATTCTGAACCTGCCCAGGCTGCACCTGTCATGACTGTACAGCACAGCAGTACGGTATCCCGTCACGAAATATGTTACCATTTAGATACGAACTATATATACAAAATATTTTCTATTCCTTTTTATTATTTATGTCGCGTGATTTGAGGTCCTTGTCCTGCAACTCGGTTATTCATAAGTTCAGTTATGAAAGTAAAAGGTAATATCACTCTCCCCCAAGGCCGTGCCAGGCAACGGTTCATACAGCTTTGGGAACAGCTTGTAAGCTGGAGTGTGGTACCTGGTGCCATGAGCCTGGAGCTTAAGCAGGCTTTGGCTGTAAGGGGAGTGTTGGGTTCATTCCTTAACAAACAGCAGTAGTATCCATGGGCTGCACAGGGGTGCCGCGGATGGAGGCCACTTTGTACTGCAGGAGGAGGCAAAAATGCACGATGCACGATGCAAGAAGAGTGGGTGAACCCTGACTTTGGGATGAACTGTTCAGGCCATGGTAAAACCCCACCCAAACGCAGTGTGAAACCCAACACCCCAGAAATTGACCATCTCTGATTCCCCTGAAACTTTGGCAATATGAACCTTACATTTAAATAAAACAGGATCCATATTGAGCCGAGTCAAGGCTCAACATTTTGTCACCACACACAGAGGGTATTCACAGTTGGTGGGCAAATACAATAGCCCCAAAGTTTTGATGCAATCAATCAATCAATCTATCTATCTATCAATCAATCAATCTATCTATCTATCAATCTATCTATCTATCAATCTATCAATCAATCAATCTATCTATCTATCTATCTATCTGCCATGTCATATATTACCAAAATAATAGTGCAGGCCGTCTATATAAAACAAAACTGATCAGCAGTTTTCTGAAGCGTAGCATAGCAGTTTTCTGCTACACTCGAGACAGGTATGAACAATTGTGGTTCTGGAGCAGGGAAGGTTTGTAGGCGGCGGTGTGTTATTGGTGTTACTTTTCGAGTTGCGTATGTACGTCATCGGTGTAGATAGGTGCTGGGCCTTTGGCTGGCCATTCTGTGTGTTCCCATTGTTTATTACCCCACTGGAGACAATAGTAGTGTGTAACGATTTTAGCAGAAAACATCATGCATGCTTTTATTGCTACCGCTTTATTTTCATTTCTTTTAGTTTTAGTTATCTTAGTTTTCGTGTCGTATATTCAGTATGTAAGGCCCCTGGGAATTTTTACAGTCGGGAGTCCCTGCCTGTAAGGAGCTAGTGTAAGGCCCTCGGGAATTTATGCCGTCGCGAGGTAAATGCACTGATTTCTAAGCTATTAAAATCATATCTGACCTCTTTAGCTAGGATTTTTCAGTCTTTTGTTCCATGTACTAGCTATGCATGTATTCTACTGGGCACTGTCCAACTCTGCAGGATACATGCTCTAAGCCTTTAATTATGCTCTACAATATTAAATGTTTCTATTGAACGGCCTCCTAATGGGTCAATCAAGAAATATCCTTACAATGTTAGTTGACAGTTAGTTTGAATCGTAAAAGAAGCAATACAGCGGCAATTGTATGCTGCAATATACAGCTACCACTTTATTTATACCCACTTATTTGGTTTCCAATGAATGGAGTTTCAGCAATTTGTTGAATCTTCACTTAGGAGGATTGCCAACATCGCGTTTGCAATCCTGGTCGCGAAAGGTAAGCATTACTCGCCAAGGTAAGTTTTGGAAAGCAAATTTAGAATGAAATTTTAGGATGATATCGCGCGGTGCCGGTGCCACGATGTGCAGCTGCAGCAGCGTGGTGCCGCTGCCGCCGAACGGTGCTGCTGCCTGCGCCGCTGCTGCGCGGTGCCGCTGGCATGTGGTGCGGCTGCCGTGCCGGGTCACTGCCGCGTGGCAGCTGCACCGTGCAGCAGCTGTACATCATGGCGGTGGTGGCCCTGCACGGCAGCTGCACCGTGTGTGCCTGCGGCACCTCATGCCAGTGGCACCACGCGGCAGCCACACCGCATGCCAGTGGCACTAACGTCAGCACGGCAGGGGCCTTACATACTGAATATACAACACGAAAACAAAAATAACTAAAACTAAAAGCAACGAGAAATTACTAGGCTTGCTAAATAAAGCGGTAGCAATTAACTACCAAAACTTAAACTAAGAAGATTTTAAATTAAGAAATTTACCAACAATTTATATGACCAGCTATTTTCAGCGTTAGCATGAATATCGTTTGGAAATGTCCTGACGTATACCATTGGAAGTCAGCGGTGCACTGGTGGGAGCAGAATGCCTATAACCCCAAGCACTGGACATGAAGCTGCTTTTCGGCAAGTGCTGGTGGCTGCTTCCGATACGCGGGTTGAAACCTGTTGCGACCAGCTTCCCTGCGGTCTGAGCTTCTGTTGACTAGGTTGAGAAACCGATGAAGCGAGCACACAAACGGACACCGCCGGTATGGACCTGACCCATGGGTCATCATTGATGTTGCATGCCTCGTCCTCCGTTATGGTATCGGCTTTTCAATTTAACACAGCGGCGGCACAAAGCGGTGAGCCTGTCCCAGTGTTGGGAACTGGTCGGAGGGGAAAGGTGGGAATGTCCGTACGGACAAGGGCATGCGGGATGCACAGCACGCAGCAGTTACGACCTGCGCTTCTTCGGCGCAAGAGGACGCGCCGGCCTTTCGCTGCACTACACCCTACTACACTTGATATGGGCATGCAAGAATGTAGTAAGGCTTCCTTAAGAAATGCTAGAAATTGCAGTCTGATTTATGACGCGCAAGGACTAAACCCAAAAAAGTCCTTAACATTTAGAAGCTTCAAAGCCCCAGATGCCCTCCGATGGCCTCTTGCTTCCGTTCGTTATGTGTGCAACACATCCTCACGCAAGAGGGGCCGCGCAGCAGCGACGCAACATGGAGTCTTACAAGTACGAGGGTTTTGGGGTATCAGCAGACAACGAACCTTAATTTAATTTGCAGTGCATCGGGTAGGGTGCGTTGAAAATGTCGTCTCCATGGGTTCATGAGTTGCATCAATGTCAGGACGTTACGCTGTTTGCGCCCGTGCTTTGGATCCATGGACGGACTATGCAGATTTATTTACACCACAAGGTCCGAGCTGTCCATGAGTTTGTGGTGTTGGTAGTTGATATTATATACTACATGCCGGAGCTGTTCCATTCCTCTTGCATTAACAAACCTCACCCAACCTGAAGTTACCAGCAAGTCGGGCGCCATATTAGCAGCTCCATCAGCGTTGCTCGAAGAAACGCTCGTATCGGAAAGCCCTTGGCAACCCAAGCAATTTCCTCAGGAGGCTGGTGCTCGACCAAAGTTGGATGCACACGCGGCCTTGAGGCATGAACCAGTCCGTTTTGAGTACGTCCGGCGTTGCTTTCTCGAGTGGAGCGGACTGCCAGTTAACCTCCATAATGGGCGAAGAAGGTGAAGCCGTACTTCGAGGCATCACAGCGGCCATGATCGGCAGCCATGATCCTGTGACGCTGGATAGTGCCATGACCCAAATACGAGCCTTCGACAGGTGTGCCGAAGATTCCCCCACGTGTAATCCAATGCAAACCCTACATGCAAGGTTTGACATGCGCAAATCCCTCAGGTCCGTGATATAAGGCTGTATTGCATAAAATCCATGAACCATGGGTCATTAGGACACGTAAGTCTATGAGGATTTATTTGTAATTTCTAAAGATATGTATCGGGATTTGCGACCGGCGAACGGGATTTGTGTGGGATTTCGCGCGTCTTCACGCCCGCCCCGCATCTCGACCCAAAGCCGGAAATATGTCTTTGATGACGATACGCCTGTGGCCCTGAAGCCTCGAACCTCCCTCCCACTATTTCCCAGTATGGCAGTACTGCAGGCCCAAGCAGGGTATGGATGACTCACGCCCTGGCTCGTGATTACTATTGTTGTTCCCAATCCCACAAACTAAGGAAGCAATGTTTCAGGCGGTTGCTGTTGGTTACCATTGGGTATTCACCGATGCGGGAAATATGCCTGATATGTGTGTTATTGCGGGAGCGCCAAAATGCCACGTTTTTGCGTATGCCGTATTATTTCAGCACGGCGGCCCCTGATGGACGCTCCAATGTCCAGTTGCTCACTTGTACTCGCTTTAGGTGCAACAAATTTCGGATGGCGAGCAGCACTGCGCCTGTGCCGAGAAGCGGCCCGGATGGCATGGAAGGTGGAAGGCGGCGAGTATCATACGGCGTCTACCTGGGAAAGGGTGCCATTCTGACGTGCATTCTAGGAGCAGGCCCAGATAAGGACAGTCAGGTGGGTAGACGGGCGCTCCCAGTAGTTGATGCGCGTGAACGGGCTGTGCAGTGCTAGGGTTCCTCAGGGCGGTGGCTTCTTGGGGCCAGGAGGAGGCTATGTGCAGACGGGGGCCTGTGCGGCAGCGGAGGGCAAGGCGAGTGCTCGCCCCTTGGCCCCTTGCAAGGCTCGCATCCGGACCGCCATGCATCAGTCCCGGAGACCGAGCCAGGGGTGATCCAGGCTCCTATATGCGGCGTCCCGCGACGCGGATTTGGACGTTGACTTCTGACGGAGTAAAGTTCCTCTTTTCCCTAGCTTTCCTTCCGATCTGGACCGGGCCCTTCCCAGGCTGCGCTCTTGGATCACGACCCCCGCCGCTTCCGTTGCCTCGTTATGTGCCGGCTGTTGCGGTGCTCAGCTTGCCTCCCCAAAACGGCAAACCCAACACAGGCTTTACGGGACGCAGCCTCTAACTGTAATGTCCGCCTAGTGCACATCTTCACCTTCTCGCGCCCGGGTATCCGGGTTTCGGAGCTGCACGGAAAGTCGGGTAAATCCCAACATGTGCAGTGGTACGGTGTGCAGCGCCCAACCGACGTCATCCTGAAGCTTGCGCCCCGCGTGCTGGGCCCTATACCGCCTGATATAGCGGACTCACTGGTACCAACGTCGACGAGTGGCTGTGATGACCAAGCCGAATCGGTATCCCATGCATTCGCGGCCTGGCTGACGGGCCAGCCACTGCCTCAGCAGGCGGAAGTGCTCGGGACTGGGACTGAAACAGTGGTGGCAGCTGATGGCGGTACTGGCGGCCGTTGCACAGGTAAAAAAATCACGTGGCCTTCTTCGGCGCCGGGGCTTAAGTGGAACCGACTCCTGGGTAGCAAGACGGCCAGAGGAGGCGGAGGTGCAGCCGCAGCTCCCCCGGAGGCGCCGGGCGATGACAGCAATGCAGCGATAAAAGCGGGGGCCGCGCCGGCGGTTGCGGCTCATAAACGCGCGGTAACATTAGAAGCCGCGTGGTCTGAGTTTGAGCGGCGGGTTTTGGAGCGGCCGGTGGCAGAGTACGCCACCGACCTGGAGCGGGCCTGGCTGGCGGAGCTGAAGATGATGCCAATGGAGGATGTGGTAGCGGAGACGGCTGGTGGTGCGTGAGTGGCACGCGGGCGGGGTTCTAGCGTTTACCTGCCGTATGCCACACCAGTGCTCTCATGGATGAACGTAGGTTGGGTTATACCGTAGTGGTGCTCCAGGCACGGCGTTCGTTCCATCTGTTCGAAGCTATTGCCAATGAGCTTGATTAGGTTCAATCGTGATAGCCAAACTGACGGCCGTTTGTATGCCATCGCAGCAGTTTGGATTCACAGTCTAGGGGTTGTGGCACGGCTAGAGGATCCTCCGGGGCCCAGGCGCCAGCATGAACGCGGAGGAGGGACGAATAGGTGGCTGTGCGACGCTCAGCAACCGAACCAAGATTTGGAAGGGGATTATAACCTTATCGGCACGGACCAGGGGGCGGTAGACATGGGCGATTTTAATGAAACGGATGCTGTAGCGGCAGGACCGGCATTAAGCCGACCCATAAGGGGCTGCTCTTACGGCTCGTGGCATCGTAGATGCCCCTGTAGGGCTACGTAGGGAGTACGTAGCCTTTTTTTCTTTCACATCAGGAGGTCCAATTGGACATTAAATTGGCGTGGGCTATGTTCCGTGCATAAAGCATGTGTGCCGTATACCACATGCATGTATGGAGTGATTACAGTTTCCGCCAGCGCTTCAGGGGTTATCGAATCGGTGACCCCTCGCAACAAGATGCCACCTGCCTGCAGCAGGTAGCGAAGCCTCAGGCGGGTCACAGGAACATCACGATCCATTTATTAAACTGGCACCCGCAATATGACGGGCCCTCTCCTTCAGGAAGGCGCAATTGTACACAACACTGCCTGGCTAAAAGGGCAGGGGATAAAAGGGCCCAAAGACCCTCGGAACTAGTGCCCTCTCCAATGATTGGCCCAAATCATTCTAAAAAGATGTCGCCAAGATTTGGTTCGGTATTGTGTCATATGGGCCCTAAGACTGTCGAATGCGCCTCGTGCACGGCTGGGCGCTCATACCGCAACCCATCCCGCACTCCGCACGGCGCCGCTAGGAGGCAACGGCTAGAAAGCTCCGCCTCTTCATCACCTAAATGTCAGCTAGAGTAAGGAAAGTTAAGAATGCCCACTGATGTTCAACCACATGCCGACAGAAGAGTCACTGGCGTCATACTAAAGTTGAAGAGGTGTCGTCCTTTCTGCACCTGCAGTCGTGCACCTACGTGCCGCAATACTTCGCAAGTAAGAGAGACGATCAAGTCCAAAAGCACATACACGCAACGTGAATGATCAGTACATCTCCGAGAGAGATCACCACATAAAAAAACCGCCTGAAAATAACTGGTCGGGTTGGTCAGCACCCACACGCCCGCGAGCTCATGATACGACGCAAGATACACGAGAGGACCGCCGTCGGTGGCGGCGATAGCAACGCCGGCGTTTATAATAGAAGAAGAAAACCGAACATGCCGAGTCTATCCCCATATAAATTGCCATGGCACAATCCAGAGGCCCAATGCGGCGGAAACGTCCAAACGGGCCTCCTAAGCAATAGGCATTCGCTGGGTTGATCGACGTAATGCGGGGTAGAGTGGGGCCCCCGAACAACGAAATCCAAAGTCTAAGCAGAACATGGAGCAAAACTGTGAACCGAAGACCTTCGCCGAGCCGCCCCCGGCCTCCAGTTGGAGATGATGCCTAAGCAACGTTCACCAGACCCGGGGACGACCTAATCAATGTTCGGCAGGCCCCCGGGCTATTCCGTAAAGGAAGACCGACGCAGACATACAGGCAAAGAGAGAACATAGTCGAGTTATCCCTGATCCCTCACGCCTCCAGACGCCGTGTACGTGGGCACGCCAGGCAAATTTCCTCGGTGGACCAGGTTGGCACTGTGCCGACGCTGCACCACGCAGCCAGTACTGCTATCATCATCTATTCTTCAAACTCCCCGCATCTTGCCATCGGTTTCAAAGGATCAGTACTATAGACATTCTTATCTCATACATAGAACAAGGGTCAACGTCGTATGAAGTTGCTTAAAGAACACGCCAACGAAGCCAGTCGATGACGCCCACCTCATCAGCCGAGTTTCAGCAAATCAAACGGAGGCCGCAACCGCAGAGCTCATTCGGGGCCGGCCCCCTACCGCCAGGGGCGCGCTAACGAACCCAACCGTAACGGTAACCAGCTCTGCCAAAAGCAAAAGCCGTTGGTAGTTGAACTTGGAGAAGTTCCTCTCACCCTCACCCTCACCCTTCTGAACATTTCCCCTTGGAGCTAAAAGCCCTGAGCAAGGTTGGCAACGAACAGGATGTCACCCAACCCGGTGCGGTCGACTAAAACTTCCTATAAACGCATACACTATACACAATACCGACAACCCTCGCCGAGCTGATAGTCGCCAACACCGGGCCACTCCGTCTAACCCTTTTGCCTAAGTCCTGCGATTTCGATGTGCCGGGGAAGCAGATCCTGGGGCACCCTCATCGCAGACCACAGAGAGAATCACCCTCGGCCAACGTGGCCCCAACCACCATCAAACACCACCTTGCGCCGCCAGCTACTTGTACATGTACGTACAACTGGCACAGCTTCTACCCTATTATTATGCCGACACACGCAGCCACTGTGTACCGCACCGGCCACGAGCTCATCTGGCTAAAAATAATGCCAGGCTCGCGAGCTCGCTGCCCGCCATCCTCCTGCGCGCTGTCCATATAAGACTGCCCTCGGGACGATGGCTCTGCAATAAGCGTTCTGCCCCAAAGCAGCAGTACGACAGTCGTCGCAGTTTACGTGGTATTGAGCAACGCCGCCTGGCTTCATCCGCACGACGATCCGAAGACCGTACATCATCAACATAGATATACGCATGTATGGAATAACAAAACTCATACTCACACTAAGCACATTGCGCAGCGCCTGCACTCATTTCCTATGAAGTTGAGAGCTTTGAGAGTTATGGCACTAAGAACTACTTAGAAATGCACTCGCAGTTTGCTCCAGTCAACTAAAGGAGATTGGACTCGGCAAGCGAATGGATTGGATGTGTGCAGAAGGTGCCAGATGCACACGGCGCATGGGAGATGAGCCCGTCGTACTGAGCCGCGATCTCCGTACACACACAATACATAACATATATATGTATATATATGTATTGACACAATTCAAACAAAAGTTGATATTCAAGTCACCACGCAACCAACGCTTTCTTTGTTTCTTTCCTTCCACGCATTATACTTGCGTGCTCACAGCGCTGCGCACGCCGCCTGCCTCCTATGCATTGCCGCTTCTTCCTCATGCGCGCGCCTCTTCATGAATTAGACACCACGACGCCCTGGCGCACCTTCACCACCAGCGGCCAGTATACACACGCTACACGCGGCTGTAGGGTGCCACCAGCCATGATCAGCGCGCCTTCGGTACCGGGCGCCTTTCTGGGGCTGACGCAGCTAGCCAACAGAGGGGCGGCGGGTGGGCGGTGTGGTGCAGGACGGACCTATTGCGACAATGGATGTTGCGGCGACAATGGACCGCCGTGATGCCCCTGGCCTTGCAGCTCCTCACCAACCTGCCGGATTGGCCCAGGCGCGGGCGGCGGCGGACCAGGGGACGGTCGCTGCTGAGGCAGCTGATCTGGCTGCTGCTGGTGCTGCTGAATATTATTCCCAGGTAATCCCCATTTCGAAGTGGCCATCCGTGGCTCCGGAGTAGCGACGGTGTCAGATGATCCTTCACGAGGCTGGTCCTGATGCCACTCCGATGGTGGCCCCGGAGCAAGACTGTCCGGGTGGGCAGAAGGGGAAATGTGCAGTTGGGACACCGCCTGCCCCGCCGATATGGTAGCTGATTCACTGCCTGGCGACTGCTCTACCGCCGGTCCTAGTAGCGGCGGCGGCGGTGATGCCGGTGGTGGCGGTGGTGGCGGCGGTGGCGGTGGCGGGCCCACTCCATGGCCAGCGGCTGGGCCAGCGCCGTCCAAAGCGCCTCCTGTTGCCTCTTGGTTCTCTATCTGGGATGTACCTAATACCGCCAGTATATCGCTGAATGACCCATGGGTCGGAATGTAGCCCTGACCAGCATCGGCCCCTCCTAGACCACTCCAGGACGGCAGTTGCGCTGTTGATGGCACCGGCTCTTGACCCTGGGACAAGCCCTCGGTCTGCTGCGGTCCCGACGGCATAGACCGACCACGCTGAATACCCTGTCGGGCGGATGAATCCACAGGGCTGCCAGACCAGATGTCATATAATAGCTTCAGCGAGGTCGGGCTCCCGTGGGGGCCGAAAGGGGGGGCCGGCGCACTTGAAAAAGCCGCCGACCACCCAGGTCGCTGAGTGCTAGCCGCTTGGCCCGCTGCAGCGGCATCTACGGGTTGGTCATGTGGTGCTGATGGATACATCACGCCAGGCATGGGCATCGCCGTTGTGGAGGGGCCCCTGCTGCTGCCGTCGCGTTCCCGTCCGCCGACACGCGACGCCATGACGGCTCCTGGATCCGTACCAATCTCAGCTCCCCCAGCGGCGCCCACTGCGGGCACTGTGACCGTGCCTGCTGTCCCGGTCGCCGCCGCCGTGACGGAAGCGCGGTTGTCGAAGGCTGCATCAGCGCTACCACCGCCGCCCAGATGCGTGGACGCGACGCGCTCGGGTGCCAGCGGGAGCACTGCAGTTCCGCTTGTGCTGGCTGAGTGGGTCACCACATGCGCACCGTACTCCACCACTGCCGCCCTTGCCTCGCCGGCGGGCACACCACTGGGAGGCATGGTGGTGCCCCGGCTGGCGCCAACAGCACCTGACCTGGCGCCGACAGCAGTAAAGCCTGGGTGATGCGAAGGTGAAGATGGGTCACCCGGGCCAGGACCAGGACCGGGAGCAGCAGTGCCTGGGCCCGCATTGGGCGGTGGCATCCCGAGTTGCGATCTAGACAGCAGGGAAGGCTGCTGCTGTGCTGCTCCCATGGACCAGGGAGGGCTCCCCGTCCGCGCAGCGCCTGGCCCACCTTCGGATGACCCGTTGTATGGCTGCTGTTGCTGTTGCTGCTGCTGCAGACGTGTTTGATAGGGTTGATGCTCGTAGTACCGTTGGTGTTGTTCATCATGTTGTCCGGATAACAGTGACGGAGGCTGGACGTGTTGTGTATCCTGCTGCTGCTGGGCCCGGGGGGGCTCCAGGGAATGCAGAGCCAGGAGAGCGCGCTCTCTTCGAGACAGCGGCTGCTGCAGGGGTTGCTGCTGCTGCTGCTGCTGCGACTGGGGCTGCTCTTGTTGAACCGTGGGCTGCAATAGATGCATTTGGGGCTGCGGTTGCGGCTGCGGTTGTGGTTGCATATGTGGTTGGGAATGCCATTGCGGTTGCGCATGCGAGGATGCGCCCCTGCCTAGGCCCTCGAGGCCAGAAGACCCAAAGCCTCCTGGCCCTGCCACTACCGTCCCAGATCGCTGCAGCTGCAGCCCCTCCGCGGTAACGCCCTCCCGCCCACCACCACTGCGGTCAAGCTGTGAACCAGGAAGCGTTAGACGTTCGCCTTGTGACGGGTGGGAGTAAGTGTAACCCATCCCTGGATAATAGCCCTGCGCCGGTGTGGACGAGCTCCGGCTGGAGCCCGGGAAGCGTGGGGGCCCAGTGCCGCCAGCCGGTCCCATTGGTGTAACGCCTTCCATACGGCGCACCTCCTCCATCCAACGCCGCCGCTCCAGCTGCATAAATTGGGATTGGGCGTCTATCTGAGTCTGCTGGGGGCCTAATTGCTGTGGGTGCAGCTGCTGCTGAACGTGATGGGTTTGCTGCTGCATCTGCCGTTGCAGCTGTAGCTGCTGCGCATACGTGGCGTGCTGCTGCTGATATAATTGCTGCCGCGCCTGCGCCTGTGTTCGTGCCTGCGCTTGCTGCAGTTGCTGCTGCTGTAGCTGCTGCTGCTGTTGTTGTTGTTGCTGCTGCTGCTGCATGCGCTGGGTAAGAGCAAGCTGGCGGCGTGAGTCAACAGCAGCGCTGGCGGCGCTCGGGGCTCCCATCTGCGTGTTGAACAAAGTGACAGTTGCGGGCGTCGGTGCCACGGAGGCAGAGACTGACGACCCCATCACCTGGCCCGGCTGCGGCCCGCCAGTAGAGGACTGTGTCTGGAGCTCCACGTCAGGAAGATGCGCAGGGCGACGCTGCTGCTGCTGCTGCTGCGAAGAGAAGGGCGTTTGTGGTGCCAAAAACGGGCCCGGCTGCAGAGGTCCCGGAACGGAGGCCGCCGCTGTGACCGGTTGCCCGACTGTGACGTCTTGGGATGGGAAGCCAGCTGGCACTTGACCCGGGCCAAAACCCTGATTCCGGGCGCCTACAGGGCCAGTACTCTGTTGCTGCTGCTGGTGGGTACCTATCGGCGCAAGGCGTTGCCGTACTGCCGTCTCGCTGGCCGGCGTGCTGGTCCAGCCATACCAGCCGGCATCATACAAGCCCGTCGCTGCAGGATCAGCGGTTGACCTCGCCGTTGCTGGATCTGGCTCCGCAATCATTGCCGTGTCTGCGGCTAAAGGTGTGAATGAAGCGGAGGGGGCTGTCGCGGGCCTCCCAGCCGACGAGGAACCAGTCACAGCACCCGGCAGCGGAAGGAGTGCACCCGGCGGCCCCGAGGAATGCCGCGCCAATAGGGTTCCGGAACCAGTGCAGGTGGTAAGCGGATTTGGAACGTCCGTTGGGGCACGGGACATCCGCGGCTGCACCGGCTGGGTGGGGCGCCACGATGATGGCAGCTGCGGTGACACGAAGAGCTGAGGCTGTGGCCTGGCTGCCTGCACCGACATCAACGGTGGCCCCGGTGGGGAGCTCCCCTGGTACTCGATCTCAAGTGGCATCGATGTCTGGGCCTGTGAGCGGAAAAGCGCGGCGCCGGCCTCGGCTGAAGACGGGTGCGTCCCGATGCCTCGGTATCCGATTCCGCTGGGTTTCACTGCGCTGGGTTGAGCTCCGTGGAATACTGCGCTTCCTTCACCGACATCATGCTCGTGGGATTGCGTACACAGCGTCTCTAAAGCTGTCTCTCCCCTGCCGCTGCCGCTTCCTGATGCCACGCCGGCAAATGCGGCAGCGGTTCCAGAGCCGTCCCCTCCGGCGATTTGGGCCCCAAACCCCGAAAGGCTGAGCGGAAGTGAAGGTGCAGGCTGCGGCGGAAGCGGAGCCGCCGACAGCTGCTGACCACTAGGTGGTGCCAGCTCCTGCAGCGACTGCTGCGCCGCCGCCGCCGCCGCCTGGCTACGCCACTCGTCATGCAATGGCTGTGCCTGCTGTGACGCCCGCTGTGGTATTGGCTGGAGTTGTTGCTGGTCCCCGCTGTACGGTATCGCCCTGCTAGGCCCCGACGGCTGGTTTGCAAACCGGCTCGACCGGGAGGCCTCCGACGCACCACCGCCGGATTGCAACCATGCGGGCACTGATGGCGGCGAGGGCTGTGACCGCTGCAGCGAATGTTGTGGTAACTGTTGAAGCCTTGCTTGAGACGGCTGCTCTACAAGCTGCTGCTGCTGCGCCTGCGGGTGCTGCCACCACTCCCCGGAGGGCGGTTGCTGCTGCTCCAAGGCCTGCTGGTGGCCGTAAGCTTCAGGGACGTTGCGCTCCCTCCTTGCCACATCAAGATCCGGATCCGGTTTCACAGACACCCGCTGCTGTTGTCGCTGATCTTCCCAACGTGCTGACCCGGGTTCACGGTCGGCGGCTGTGGCAAAGCTCGCCGGCTCAAGCGGGCCTTGCGGCTCTTGACCAGTTCGGCTCGAGAGAACGGGGCTATCCGGCCGGCTTGCGCGATGAGAGGCTGTGAACGACGCGGGGAGATCTGCTGAAGTGCGTGTCCGAAGTTCCTGTGGGTGCCCCGTACTGCCGTATTGCATGACGTTGTGCATCTCATGTCCGCCTTGCGCGCCAGTGATAGTAGCGGCAGCCTAGGACGCGGACCGGCAGTTAGGCGATAAAGGGGCGACGCGGAGGCCGGTTGAACGGAAGCCAGGGAACCAGCATCAAATAGCATGATGTCATTACTGTACCATCGCATGCGCGCGTGGAGGCAGATGGACTGGAATTGCACAGCGTGCTTAGCACAGCACGCAGGAGCAGACGACCTACGCCCACGGGCACGCACATTCACTTGCACACGCACCATCCATTGACGAGGCGCAATAGGCCACGTACTCGTGCACCCAAACGAAGGCAAATAATTCCCCAGAGCGCACAACATAGCACGCCCACTAGCACCCGTTGCGCTAATCGTATTTTCATTCACCATTTCAAGGCGAGTTTGCTCCATTCCTCACAAGCAGAAGAGCACGGCCTATTATAGCTCAACGCCCTGCGGAACATAACCTTGAGTACCCCACCATGTGCACTCACTTGGGTTTCCAACCGCCGCCAAGACTGCGGCTGGGCTGGCTGCGGGATGCCGCTGCCCCCAGGCATCCGTTTCTCCCCCAGCTGGTATAGGGGCAGAGTGGAACGATGCGGCGAATGCTGTCCGATGAGCTGCATGTGGGATGGTGGCATCGGCGGGGGGCACTCCAAGTCGTCCTGCTTGTGGGACTGCTGCGATGAAAACCGCTGGGGGTCACGGCGCGCGGTCGGTGTGCGTAGCTTCAGACGCGGCCGCAAGGGATCCGCTGCGGTCGTGCCAGCGGCGAGCGGTGTGGAGGGCCGAGACCCCTGCAGGCTGCTCCGGGACTCGTCTCGCCGACCACGACCGCCAGCGTGTTCCCGCCCACCGCTCACAGCCGCGCCTGCTTCCGGAGCCGCGCCTGCGATTGCACCATGCGCTGATCCGGAACTGATTCGCTGCCGGATCTGTTGCTGACGCATCCGCCGAGGGCTTGCTTCCATTTCGCGCTCCTGTAAGCTACCGCTGGCAGGCGCATTTGAGTACTGACTGTCGCTTCTGCTGTGCCGCCTGCTGTCACGACTGCCATGCTCGCTGGCTGCAGAACCGCCTCGAACCTGGACACGTTCCTCGCCGCCGTCATCGCCGGAAGTGCTTGCAGCACTGCTGCTACTGGTGCTACTGCTACTGCTGGTGCTGCTGCTCGCCTGCGTTTGCCGCCGACGCCGTCGTTGCACTGATGCCAGCTGGCCCCCCTCTTGTCGCCGCTGCACTAAGCCTGAAAATTGCGGAAGTGCCTCCTCTGGCAGCGCCTCCTGCCGGCGCCGACGCACCAACCCTTCCGTTTCGTCCTCTTCCGTGTGTTCATCGGGCACTAATCGACGCCGCCAGGGGATAGCGATCGCCGCCGCTGCCGCCCCAAGGACCCTCGTTTCGCGCTTCTCACCCTCTACTGATGCACCCGCAGCTGCTCGCTCTCTGTCATCATCGTCATCCTCTCGTTCTTCATCCTCGTCATCGTTGTGCGGATCCTCCTCCTCACCCTCGTCCTCCTCACCATCGTCGCCGACCCACAGCCCTGATCCGCTGCCTAGCCGCTGCTGTTTCCTCTTCTGATATCGCACCTGACGTAGTACAGTGGGACATCAATTTGGCTTTCCTTCACTTTTAATAGCAGCAACTAGATGGACAGCAAAGCGGGGAGTGCGCTGCAGCCCCGAGAGACCTGGCGACAGTAACAAGGCGACGTCCAGGACATATCGGTAAGTGGGTGCTGATGCGCTGATGCCTACCCCACCCAGCTGCAGCGACCCGAATCCCCTGACCCTTCTTGCATGGGATAACGAGGCATGATTTGAAACTCCTCCCGCAACAAAGCACGGCCGGCACGCAGCTGCGGTACCGGCTGTCACCTTATAGAGGTTCTTCCGCATGTCCTCAAACTCGCGCTCCAGGGCCTTATCTGGGTCCGCGAGCACCGCCGCCCATTGCTGCTCCAATCTGGACAACACTGCCTGCACATGCACAAAGGAACCAAAATATGAGATGGGACAGCCCATGAAGGCGCTTTACTGACGACGGGGTTCTCAAGACCCCCTGACAAAGCTAGACTCAGTCCACCTAAAGAGGGGCGCATGGACCCTTGGGCACGTTAGCCATCGCCCTCATTCCCGTAAAGGCTACTTGAGGATGCTAAGAGGAACAGGGGGAGTTGGGGGCTCCTCCTTACGAGTGATGCTTCGCAGTCGCGGCCAGAAGCACCTGAACATGTGCACGGCAGTGTATTTTAGCATGCCTTTGCTTGTAAATGAAGTGGTTAGAGACCACAAACCTCGCGTTCTTGCGGAAGCAGGCGGTCATCACCCTGTATGTGCTGACGCAGCGCGACCAAGGATTGCAGCTTGCGCTGTGGCCACCGCGAGACTCCATTCTCGCGACAAAGACGTTTGAGCTTGGATTTGTTGACACCAAGCTGCTCGCTGGCCTCTTCAACGGGGAGATGGTAGAACTGCAGGGGGTGGGCGTTTCGGCAATTACCTGAGTGAACATGCCGCTTTCGAGCGGCGAAGATCGTAACTGAGTTCTAAGGCTCATAAAACATATCAAAATCCCAATCAATTTGTCATTTACAAAAAATCGTTTCAGCTTGCGCATGGCCAAGTGCGAAGCCGGCGCCTTCGGCGCGTCTTCTTCATAAACCCGTTCCAGCTTTCTACTGACCAGGACGGACCGTATGGTCAACACCCGACATCAATTGTAGATAATGAGGTTAAATAAGGAGTATTAGCATCGCTCCAATAATCTGTATGCTAGCCGGCTTCCGGGCAGAGGAGCCATGGCATGCGAAACGCCAAATGGCAGCATTATGCAGTTTGCGCAAAGCATGCATATCGTTAATACCAAGGTTCTAACATTGCAGCTAAGCATTCTTACCTCTCGAATCTGTGTCAAAGTGGGGTCCGCCTGCGACGTCCTGGCACGTCCCGCCGAGCGTGGCGGGCGACGGACGCCTCGCATCAATTGCGCTTGAGAGCTTCAACTCCCCATCTTCCCTACATGTTGGGATGTATATGTGACGCGCCAGCCTGAAGGGCCGGAGGTAGGGTACACCCCCGGGGTCCCGTGCGCCTGCTGTCAAAATCCAGACGCCAACAATAACCATACGTTGCATTTGATATTATTCTGTGATTACACTCATATAAGGCGTCGCTAGCGCAATCAGTAGGTGAAAAATAGTGCCTTACCCGATCACCAACCCTGGAGCGGGCATAAGGCAGCTGAACTGTAGCATAAGCATTAACAATATTATTTATCTCGTTCTGAGGCATGGTGTATACACGGCCCATACGCGCATACGTCATTTTGCCAACCGTCAACGACTTAAAGGTTAACATGCATAGGACATGTTATGAGACTAAAGGACAGTACAGTCGATAAGCGTTTAACATTTCGTTTGAGTCTTGACGCTCTCTTCTTGTTATAACACGAGCAGTCGTCGATGCGACTCGAGCCGACGGTGGTTTGCGCAGCCTGCTATGTCTTACGCATACAGAGAAATGGGAAAAATCAATTTTTGAGGCGCACGTATGTGTTACTGCACGATTGATCACAAGTGCGATCAGATACCAATGAGGTTGGCGGGACTATGGCAAGATTCTCGAGCTTCTCTGCAGCACCGAGCTACAAGCATTCGAATTAGGTGTGATATGTAAGTGGAACCATTGGGTGATAAATCCAGACGACAGACAAGGACAGCCTTGTGAGTCGCCAGTCCCATATTGAGAAAGTACCACAACACCGTAGGGCTCACGAGTAAACATCGCACAGCTTTAATGCTTAGCTTGCAACTCTGTTTGGTTCAAACCACAAAGCGCCAGTTATTTTGCCGACATATTGCTTGCTAAACTCAAGAGCTGCTGCACATAAATCGTATGGTATGTATGGGCAGCTCGGTCATTGCCCGGAACGGTGCTGTACGGACCCCTACGGATGGCGATGCTCCGACTTTACGGATCATACTGCCCTCGTGCATTTTTTCCGCGATTATATCCACACATTGCCATATCATTCCGAGCCCAACAGGTTTGAAGCAGACCAAATGCATATCACAGCGAAGGCGCCCTGGATGCGCAAGTGGACTGACCGGAGGGCGGTTGCATGCTAGTAAGAGGATGGGCACAGAATTCTCCACATTCAATGCATACTAATTTATTTCCACACCTTCGCTAAATCTTGGTGTTGTTTCCATGCCCCTATGAGGCAGCAGACCTCCATAGCACCTCGCATGGCCCCCCGGATCCCGCGGTGCCCACCTCTTCATGCAGCCATTTCAGGCCAAAATATAGCAGCAGTATATTTCACAATTGAAGCAGGAGACGTTGCACAGGCCCAAGCGTCAGGGGAGTCGGTGTTGTCGCCCCGCTCCTCAGGCCATGCACCTGATTCACAACAAAGCCGTGTCAGTATCGAATTGTTAAGGCTATAAACATGATATTAATTACCACTTTGACTGACCACAAGAGGCAGCCAAGAGCTTGGCGTTAGTTTCAAAAGCAAGACTTGTCAGGTAGAGACATCTGGGTATAAGAGTGCTTCCTGATCCAAACGATCATGTACGTTTAATATTTTGTAAATTTTGTAAATTTTCTGTGTATCGCTTGATGGTCAGAGCTAGGACCCACTGGTCCAAGAAAAGGTATGTGCGGCTGCTAACGCGCTATCTGCAGCGAAGAAACTTTGTTCCTGAATGTCTAGCAGACTTACAGAGCAGCAAATATTGCTTTGTACGGTATGTAACGTTAAGCGATGGAAAACAAAAGTTAGCATTGCCGTACGGTAGCTAGCGGGTCCAGAGCTACAAGAGCTACAAGCCCAAAAGCGCGGCAAAACACTATGTTTCGCTTAGATATCCTTATTTTCAATGAAAATATAGCACAAGTTTAGACATAAACAATTACTTTTGGGCTGGAGCGGTGAAGGCCCGCACCAGCCATGGACATCACGATATGGTTGCAGGCCCCGCATGCGGACTCGCGTCAGAACGGCACCTTTATCGAAATAATTTTGCACCTGGATTAAGGTTTTTTAGTAATAGGGCGTTCATATCAACGTTAAGGCTCGGGATTGCCTCGGTATCTCGATTACGAAACAGACTACCCGAATTATTCTTTCGCATAGCTTAACTATACGTTGCGTTTTACAGTGATTTTGTTGACGTGACGCCACGGAGATGTGGCATGCAGCTCTGGTCCTCAGCTGGAGTCAGCAGATGCTTCAGTTTGTTTTGACTTAGAGGCTAATTTTTATAAGCTTGCGCTTAAAATTAAACGGGACAGTTAAATAAAAAATGCGCTGCAGCAAACGGGAAGACGCAAGGGTGTTTTGCATGATTTTGTCATATGCATTTTGTCCGGCTCATCGTTGCTATCTTTTTAATGTGTTCGCCTTTCTCCTGTCACAACATGTATATCCGCAGTGGGCGTCCTATCGTAAGAGCCCTGAAACATCTCAGCTCAAGCTTAAGGTGCATCATAATGCATTTAATGCTTGCATTTACATCTGAATTTTTTGTAGCGCGTCATGCATTAAAATGATAGTATGGTCGGTCGAAATAGTTGGAAATGCTGGAGAGGCGCTGCCCGGCTCAGGTATAGAAAGGAAACCTAGTTGTCAGACAGGAGGTTATTTCCAGTCCTCCGCATCTATTCCAACACTTAATCGATATCCCTACTGAAAGTTAATTGCGCTAGGCGTCGGAATCCGAAAGGATCCGGGTTTATGCGACAGGCTAGCCCATTATAACGTTGCCTGCCTGTACGGTGCATGGCCATCCTGGATCGGTCCGTGGGCAAACCAAGCTATATATCTCTACATATGTACGACATGATGTGACCCACAAGAATGAGCTCTGCTGCTTTGTCACGCTGGGCTAAAGAGCAAATTGCTACCGTAGAAGCCAACGTTTTCGGTTTCCTTGCACGACACCAGCATACGCCTGCCCTACCTTGAGGCCTTCGCCATCAATATCAAAATCACGGACCGTGTAGAGCATAAGCGCTAAATTCGTGCTTCCTTTGCATCCAAGCTGGAACCGCTGAAAGTCCTTGCCCGCTAGCAAGGCCTGCTGGTGCCAGACAAGGACAGCAGCCTGCACTCCGTGGTCGTGCGCACCCTCTCGGTGTTTTGACTCCAGTCGGACATGCACGCCCAGCTGATCTCCGCCCGAGTGATTCTACGGTCCCCATCGTGCCCTGCTGTCGGAATCCCTGGGGTATCTATGACCCTAACTGTATACCCCTTGCCTTACTCCGTCCTTGCCGACCTCCCCACCTGGACATAAGGGGCGATGACACCACCAGGGCTCCACCCCTCTGCTGCATATTCTACCCATAATGTGTGGGTCCTGCTAGGCGCTGTGGACCATAATATGCGCGCCCAGTGTCCAGCTCTTATATGATGTGCGGGGAACGGCAACAGCTGTACATGGCTTGCCTGCTCAAAACTCAGGTGCACGATCTGGTGGTACCCATCATATGCACGCTCATCCACATCATGATAACCCTGATGGCAGAGTATCATCCTGATACGCTTCTGCTTTTCATTTCGTTTCAACTTAAACGAGACCCCCAAATGAACCCGTAAACCCAGTGAAACACGGTGGGTATTCACCCTGCCAGGCGCTTAGGAATTCTGGTTCACGACAATTTTAACGTTACATATCTGAAGAACAGTGGCCGGACGCAAACCAAGTAATCGTACGAACAAAGATACAAATTATTCAAAGCTCGCGCACAAACTAAGCTGTTACAAAGCACTTCAGCAACACACGAATAGGATCCAGCAGTTCAATTACAACGCGTACCAGGAGATTTAGACAGAACTTGCGGTAATAAGTAAAGTATATGAGGCCCAATTTCACAACTGGAAATTGCCCGGAGGACAACAGTTCAACTCCTGCGAACGAATTGCAAGGCCGCACCTGATGCCGAGGGGGCGCCAGGGACCCCAGGGCCAGTGACCAAGACACAGCGCTGGGCTCTGCGCAGCCATCCACTTATCACATCCCGTGTCAACATGGCTGGAGACAGTACACGTGTCTGTATCCTTTTCGAGGCCCACTCGCGGTGTGAGCCACTCGAACGGGCCACGTGGACAGACCGCCCCACCACCTACACCGGCTTCCGGGGCAGCCTGGAGTTAACTGGACTGGACTGACTGAACCAGGTAAGATGACGAGATTGCGTCCCTAGATGCGCCATAAAACCGCCACTCTGACACTTCTCATCAAGTTGCACAACGCTGCATATATGTGCGGACCTGGATTGTAAGCCTGCGTGTTACGTGACGCGGAAAGACTCATGCACGACGGATGTGGGGACGAGGGAGGCGGGTGGCACACACCCAGCGGCACAAGCACAGGAAAAACCGCTGACGCGCGTCGCGACGTCCTGACATGCCCTACAGGTGAACAAGCATCCAGATGCATAGATGCTGGGCCTAGCACGCGGTCGAGCTGGCAGAACTCTGCTGACCATATCATCAAGCCACGTATACAGCTTGCGAGGAAGTACGCCGCGAACCTTAGGGCCGTAGTACCCCTTAGAACGATAGAGAACTGCTCAGCCGTGATGGTTCAGTCACCCCGTCTGCACATATAAGCTTGATGAATAGATAGCTTGTACACCTTTTCTCCTTGCCACCGCCCGTCAGCTTTGAAAGGCTGGATGATGCCTTCAGATACTGCGGCACATACCGATGCATCACAAGATATCCCCAGAAACCATGCCTCGCGCACCTGCACCCCAGCAAAACAGCCCAGCCGGAAACGACAGATATCCTGCTTTTAAGTACACCGCCACGGTCAGAGTGGCAAGGTTGCATCGAGCGGTTCCACGTCACGCGCCAGAGGCGTCTGTCCCAAGCTTCCAGCACACTCCCCCGCACGCAACCTCTCCAGCCCTAAACTGTCTGGCAGGTGGCAAAATCACAACCAATGTCAATCTACCTGCATTTCGCGCAAGCACGCACGCCCAGACGGATGGGGGCACACAGCCTCCTACCATCCACTCCATGGCCCCGGCACGACATCACAACCAACCAAAAGGGATGAGCGCAGCCCTTCTGCCGCTGATGTTCTTGTCATTGCTGCCGTCCACATTGACATCATAAGCCAGCAGCCACCACACCATGCAAGCATTCTTTCCAATGTAAGGCTTGTGTATGAGCCGTAGTGACTGCTCACAAACTCCTCAAACTTTGTATGGGCGTGAACTCTCCTGCACTTGCTGGACTGCAAGCCTGCCTTTCTGCCAGCCTGCGCAAAGACCTGCGGGCACGGCAGCTGAAAAGCCTTGCTCGACCTATAGCGCGGCTGCTGTCAGCGTACCATACTAGGTAAACATGCCACCACACCGTATCAAGATGATACACACGCACGCCAGCGCACACCAGACAACAACCGACACCCCCTACCAACGCAAATGCTACGCACTCAGAGCACTCAAGCCACAAACTGTCTGCATCATCCGATCTGATTATGTCGGTCCCAGACCTACCGCCGCATCGGACTTGGCCCAACACTTGCGCGGGCGCTATGCTTCACACATTGACCTTGCCCCAGTGCCTCGTCTGCCGTCCTGCTTGCCCTGGTGGGATTGTCGACCACAATAGGATAGGATACATCCCACCACCGCGGCCGCCGCAAAAACCAGCTCAGCTGCTTCGTTCTCCTGTCCTTTCATTTTCATTTTTCCTTCTTTTGTGTCAAGTGCGCTTCCGACCAAAATCAATGACATCAAGGAGCACGGATGTTTGCGGATCGCAGGCAGCGAGCTGCTGCCATCACCGCCTGCCCGCCGTACCAGCCGCAACACGCATAGACATTACATCTCGTTGGACGATAGCACTCTGGAGTCAGCAAGTCCCGATTCTATTTGTTTATAGCTACACACACATGCGACGCTTCACTCCGCAACATATGGACGTGCTGGCGCGGTTGCCCTCCCATCCACGCTGCACAATCAACCAAACCGTCCACTGCTGCAATCCAGCGGCCTGCAAGCGACATACACTGTCCCCGCGTGCACGACTCAAACTACTGCCGCTGGTGGAGCGGCCCCCAACCAAGGCGTCGACGACTGTCGATCTGCAGAATGGCGTTTGCTCGCCCTTGCCGTCAACGTGCGGAACGCAACCTGCCATACATTACGGAAGATGCCAGAATCTCCTTTTCTTTCTGCACCTTGTCGTGCTCAATCTTTTCTGCCCTTGCTCGCCGCCGCGCCGCATCCTCTACCAGCCTCTCGAAAAATCCCTCAATACGCGAGGGTTCCACCTTACGACGAGTGGGCGCAAGTGAATTGTACGCCTGCAAGGGGTGATGTGCAAGACGTGTGCAGATTTAAGCTGCGGCGAGACGCACAACCAGCAACAATACAGCCCGCGGCGGAACTGCGGATTCAGGTTCGGAAGTGCATGTAATGTAGCCGCACGTGCGCGGTCCATGGAGGACCAATCGAACAACCAGGCACCCGAGTCCAAAACTTAGAGCCTGGCATAAATGGGTGGAGAAGGTAGAATGGGAAACGAGGAGGCCAGCGCGGGCACTACAACACAACGATATGCGCCATCGGTATCAGGGCCAAGTAAGGGTTTTCGGCAAACAAAGCACACAAAGCCAAAGCGAAACCCAGTTCTGCCCGTTCGGTAGGTATGGCGAGAAGGGGTGGGTGGGCCCAGATACAGACGTGCAGATGGCCGTGCGACCACCCCCCTTTTAATGGCTCCGAGGATCGAACAAATTTTCATCAGGAGTAAACGTCTGCTTTCCCGGGGCATCAAGCACTTGAGGCTTGGAGTCGCAACCGGCCCCGATTTGTTGTTTCCAGCTAGCAAAGATATCGCACCTGCCGCAGCTTGCGATCTCGCTCCTCCAGATCCCTCTGAGTGAACTCGATAAACTTCTGGGTCCGAATCTGGGGGAAGAGCCGACATCGTGAGCCATCAGGCAGGCCAGGGATAAACGATCAGAGAACCAAAATGTCCGGCAGATCGTGGATGAATCAGTCATATTTTCTCCTTTGTGACCCCACCAACCCGACCCTTTCCCCCGACTTCCCTTCCTCACCCATTTTCTAACCCACGCGTTCTTCCCTTTCAAACGCCGATCTCCCTCTGGGCCGTTTGTGGGGCCTCTCAGCCACGAACCCCTCCAGCCCCGGCGTTTAATTGCCAGGGGTTCCAGCGACGAGGCCCGTTGTTTCACAAATCTTCTGTCTACTGGTCTTCCACATCCAAATACCCCACTCATCTAACAGTAATCCAACCGCGTCGGCCTCAGTCCCACTCGGATCCGTCAATCCTGAATTTCAATCATATAGCGCCAGGTCCCCTCTTCCTCACCGCACGATACACTCCCAGGCGCTTAGGCCTGTCGTTGAGCGCCTTCAGCCGCTCTAGGTCATCCTTGCGGCATTTCCCTAGCAACCTGACAGTAAACTCCACGAAGTCCATGTTGCTGGTATTGGGCGCTCCAGGGCCAAGCGCACCCGCGGCGCCGCCACCACCGTCTGTGAGGCATGGCGAGAGGGAGCGTGGATCCCGGAAAAATGGCGCACAGGTAGAGAGATTGAGAGAGAGATGAAGAGCGGAAATGAGTGCGTGAAGCCGGAGGAAGGGCAGATAGGAGAGTAATGCGGCGCATGGGACATACCTAACCGGTAATGTATTTTACTGTAATCATTCAATCGGGACGCACGGCAATTTGTTTCCCGGCAACCGGATGGGTGTATAAGCCGCCGGGCTAGGTTTTACCAGGAGGTCGGCTGGGTTGCGTGGATGTGCGCCACATGGTAAGAACTGACGCAGCTTTTTGGCGCATATCCCGTTACCCGCTGCAATTTTGCTATGGAGTATGGACATGGTGAACACCGTTACCCGTGGCCAGGCAGCCCACAGGGGGCCCAAAGGCCGTTAGTCGAATATGCTGGCGCAGCTCACCGCCCATGCGCTTCATCTCTGCCTCCATCAGCTGCGCAAGGCCGTCCATGTCCCACGGAGAGGAGAACCAGTTGATGTCACACTTGAAGCCCGCCGAGCGCTCCTGCGCGCAGAGATGTGACAGTGGGCGAATGCGAATAAGAACTTTGGAGCCCCAAAATAACGCGCAGAGAGGCGGGGTAACGGGCAGGGAGTGCGGCTTGCTCGCGATAAGCAACTCCGGTACTACGACGATGTTAATTTTTACGCATGTTCTTTCATTTCTATAAGGCCACTTTCCAAAACTGTTACTATCTACATTCACTTAATTGTATTGTTGGTTACATTAAATTTAGCAAAAATTAGCATCTATGAAAAAGGCACTTGGGCCCCATGCACGCCCGAATAAACCGAAGGAACACTGCAAGTTTCGGCATCAAAACTATGTAGCACGTTATCTAATTTGATGCGGAGTGGCTATCCATGGCGATTGGAGCGATGGTGCCTGGAGATGGCGGTGTTGCTGGCAGCATCTGGTGAAAGAACTATCTGCACGACATCAACCCGCTGGAGAACTTTGGCCAGCATCAGCCACTATATCCTAGGCCCTTGGGGCCCATCAAGGTGGGCTGAGAGCGGTCCACTGTTGCAGTATAACACCGGACATTTTAAAATTACTTTTCATAGAGATCGATTATGCTAAATTTAAATGTGACAAACAATACAACTAAACAAGTGTGGATAGTTGCAATTTAAGTTTTTTCAAAAGGACTTTAACTGTGGGCGCGAAGACCCCACCCCTTACAACAATCTTGATTGCTACCCAATTTTTAGCATAGCCACAAGGCCTTTCGCCAATTTGGTTTGGGTTTGTCTGCCAACTTAACAACATTTTCTCAGATAATGTTTTTGTACATGCTTAAATAGACTCTAAAAATTCTAAATTTATTATCCATGCTTTTCGTGCAGAAGGGATTATTCCAGTTATTATCGATTTTAAATAGTCCCATAAAATAAACACCTTAATTAGTGTGGTATTTTAAAATACATAGTTTAAAATCTAGATATAATTTAAATTATTCCCCTCTAATCGACTCCCAAAGATCCTTGGGCTTGTCCCGCGCACCTCGGGCTTGTCCCGTGCACGCTCGTACCACGCGTCGAAGCGCTTGCGGTACTCGAGGGCGCGACTGTGGTAGAACAACAGAAAGGGTCAGAAAGAGAACAAACGCACCCACTTAAGCGAGTCGGAAAGGAGAGGATAGGATACGTTAGCATTTGCAGCTAAACGCCGTTGAAGGATTGCGGGCGAAATTTTCAAGGGACAGACCTGCGCGGTGAGACTGCCAGGTGCAGCGGACACGATGATGCAATGTGATGTGATGGAGGACTCACTTCAGGAGGCGGTCTAGCAAATCTGCGTCGATAGCATCCTCCGATGGGGTGCCGTCTGACTCGCGCCAGCCCAGCAGCGCAAAGAACTTGACCGCCTCTTCCATGTCCTCCTTGTCCTTGCCGCCAGGCAGGTACTGCGAACCCAATGTCTGGTTGATCCACTTGCGTTCCAGCGACTAGCAAGATTAGGCGTGTAGGGGAACGTGCAATAAAGAGGGAAGGGATAAACCCACCAGATGGGGGATATGATGTTTTGGGGATTGGGCAGGTGAGAAAGAACCGAAACAGCAAAAGCATGGCAACAGGTACACGCGCCGATGGAGGAGTACATAAGATATGAAAGAGCACCCAAAGCTAATACCAGACCAGAGGTTGAAATTTCAGCAAAAATGCAAAACAACTCGCAGGATTCCCATCATGTACAGCAGCTTGGGGATTATCCGCCGCAGCTTGCACCTTCTCCCCGCCCGCTTCCCACCCGCCGGGGCCGGAGGCGGTGCCGTAATTTACCTGCATGCGGCTGCCCTTGGATTTGAGGTCAGAGCGGTACCGCTCCATGAAGGACAGCGACCTCAGCGCGCTGGCTATGGCTCCGATTTTAGCAGGGCCCTTTGTGGCCCGGATGGGACCCTCCTTCAACCCCGCCTCACGCCAGCTCTCGCCGGTGGACAGCTTATCCAGAGCCTGCACGGATGGAGGGAAGAAGTGTAAGCGATGAAAAAAAATGCAACCCGAAGTAATGGTAAAGATTGGTTCAAGGTAGATGCAAGATGAGGAGGCAGGTGACTACGGAGGTGTTTGGGGTGAGACACTATTGTAGTGTCAATTTACTAGACACATATGGACGCGGGTAGGACCCGCGTCCATATGCGGTTCAACGGACCAGTGTAGGTTCTCCTACACCCTCTCATGCTCACCTCATTGATTTGCTCCTCGTAGTCAGCTGGGTCGCGCTCCAGAAAAATATGGCAGCGGCTTTGCAGCTGCTCTGAAACCAGCTTGAAGTCTGCTTCTGCCTGGGTTTGTGGATTGGAGGTGTCATTGTAGTAGCGCTTCTCCAGTTCCTGAGGGAGGAATGGAGGACATAACCCGGTTGGGACTTGGTTTGGCAGCTACCCTAGGGGGGTGTGGGCTTTGGGAACGCAATCTCCTCCAGGGCTTCACTGGGATCACCCTCTTTAAAAGGAGGAACACCCACTAAGAAGCATCCCATCATCCTTCCATCCTCTTATCAACCACCCGCCAACGCACCCACGTCCACATCACACACCCACGAACCGACGCCTCAGTACACCCGCGCGCACACCCCAGCGGTCCCCAGGGGCCGAACGGACGGTGGCCAACGACAGTCCGCACCTTGCGCGTCTGCTCGCGCTTGCGCAGGTCGTTATTGAGGCGGTCCAGGAAGGAGTTGACGGCATTGCTGTTTTCGCCATAGTCGCCCCCCCCAAGCATCTTGCGGCTCTCTGCATTGGTCCGTGGCTGGAAGGTAAGGTCCACCGTCTCTGGATCTCCGGGACGGCCAAAGCGCTCGGAGTACCAATTGTTGTGCTGCGGGGCACAAGGGGATGGGGTTGGGTAGGGCGCGCGGAAGATGTGAAGGCGAACGCTCGGTCTACTGTTCACGAACTACTGGGGGCGAGGGATGTCAGAAGACGTCGCCACGTTGGTGCGTCATTGTGCAGCATGTGATCGCGTCAACCCCAGATTCACAGCCCAAGCTCCGGCGTTAAGTCCCATTCCCATAAGTGGGTTGTTCTATGGATGGGGCGTGGACCAGATAACCAGGAAACACATTCAACACAACCCAGGTATTTCGGACTTGCCGGTGGCCGGCTCAGACACCTCAGCCACACAGCACCGCAACCCTCTTTCCAAACAGCGTTTCTCCAAGCGTACCTTGGTTCCGTTGCCTACATGCCGCCAAGGGATACGCGCCGATGAGTCCAATCCGCCCGACAGCTCAAAGGCCTCGCGGTTCTTCTTCTCAATCTCCACGAGGAGACCCCGGATGTGAGCCACCTCGTCAGAGGACAGAGTGGCGGTGTAGCGGAGCTGCTCCGCCAGAGCACGGTGCTGCTCAGCGCGGGCCTGGAGATGGCGAGAGAGGACACGACAGCCACAACCGCAATCACAATCACACAGATAGGAAAACCAGGCCGGTCATGCCGGCATCGTGGATGATACATTACAAACACCCAAGGGGAGCAAAACACATCGGCGCGTAAGGTGTTCGCACGTGTGCTTGTGGATATCGTGATGAATGTGCGCGTGCATGCGTTCCTGCGAGCACATGTAGAAGTGCGGCAAGAAAGGATCGCGCGGCAGCACAACTTTGCAACCGAACCGAGGCAGATCGCCCGCTGAGTCGCAGTCACCCTCTCTTAGGCGGCCGCTGACATTCATACGAGGCGCTACCTATTTACAGACGTGCCATGGGATTCTCATGTCCTTTCTCGCAACCCGGAGCCTCAAATTCTCCCACCTGCGCGCGGTCGAGTTCGAATAGCAGCTTGGCGCGCTGCTCGTACACAGTCACCTTGCCCATGGCAGGTCCCAGGAAGGGGTCCGGCGGGATGACCGACCGCGACGCCGACGCCGGGCGGCGGGCGCCCGGCGGCGGTGGCGGCATCGTCAGCGCACCAGGTCGCGCACTGGCGGGCCGCGGTCGTGGAGCGGTGCTGGAGCGCTGAAGCTCCTGGCGCGCACCGGCAGCGGCAGCGGCTTCGTCATCGCCGTCAGTCTCCCCAGCGGCAAGGCGGTCGCGTTGCGCCTCCTTGTAGTTCTTAATGAGGTTGGCTGCGGCGTCCAGGATGGCACAGCGGTGACCCATCGGTCCAATGCCCAATTCGGACTTGAGCTGCGCGTCATTAAGCCGCAGCAGCAGGCGTCCATCGATACAGTGGTGCAGGAAGCGCCTGCGAGGTATGTGCAATAATGGTAGGTGAGTTAAGGCGGCAGTTAAGGGGTGAGCAAGGTATAAGCGCGGAGCGGGACGCCTTGACAACGGGACGAAGGCAACCATGCAATATGATCCAAGTACATAATCCATGGTGGCTCAGCGACCCAAAATTATAACCACCCTCTTCTCGTTTTGACTTAGTGCAAACGTCATATGCGTCGTTACCTCGTCCATTGAACCAAGGCCCCTTTGGAAATATGCGCTACGGGACCCACCTGCGGTACTGGCCCAGCCCCAGGAACTCCACCCAGGTAGCCACATCCGCGGTGTCCCAGGTGGCGGGGTGTTTCCTGATCAAGCCATCCAGCAACGCCCCCTGCCGGTCACGTGGCGCCGCAGACATTGGGCGAACCCGAGTGCCAGCAGCAGCAGCAGCAGTCGCACCGGCGCTTGGCTCCGCTCCCAGCCGTACATTCGATAATCGTGATGCACCCGGTGCTGGGGCGCGTACCGCGCCCTCGTTCCAATCGCCACTCTCAGTTGCGGCAGCGACACCGCCGGGATTTGAACTGCGGACAGAGGGTGAGCGCGGCGGCAGGCCGCTGGCGGCGATAGAGCTAGCGTCGGCTGCCTCATCTGGCGCATCCGCGGGTAACCGGCGGAAGATGGAGCCCCCACTGCGGCCGCCACGACTGCTTGGTGTGTTGCTGTCGCTTGGAGGTGTCTGGAAAATGCTACCACCGGCGCTCATGCTGAGGTGGTTGATGCCGTTGCCGCTGCGGGCGACAGCGCTAATGCTACTGGCTGCGCCATCATCGTCGAAGTGGTGGTGGTGCAGGTCGCCGTCATTCGTTGGCGACCTCGACGGTGATGTCGGCGATTGGCGGTCACTGATGCTGGGCACCTCGCCTTCAAAATCCTGGCTGTAGCCCGCGGCGCTGGACGGCACCCCTGCAGATGGAGCCGATGGCGGCGGCGGTGCTGACAGAGCCGTGCTGCGGTTGGAATGGCGGCTCGACGCCGATTGCGGACGGCTACTGGTGGCGGTTGGTCGCTTAGATGAAGCGGTTGCAGTTCCGCCGTTACCAGTCACCGATGACGACGCAGCAGCGACGCTCTCACTCATTCCCGCAGACGACATAGCCACCTCATGCTGCGGCATTTCTTCCTCCTCAGCCCGGCTCCGACGCATCTCATCGTCATCCTCCGCCAGAACCTCCTCCTCCTCAAAGTTCTCATCGCCGTAGTCATCAGTCTTATTCGCACCTGTGGAACGCGAGCGAGCACTCTCCACGGTATGAGATGATGGTACCGCGGATCGGGCTGACTTGCCGGATACGCCGGAAAGGGTGCTACGACCCTTCGACGACGCGGCACTGTAACCCGATCGCATGCTGGCGGCCTCATCACCCACGCGGCTCTGGCTCAAGCTTACACCGCCTGTAGCCTCGCCGTCTGCCTCAGCCCCTGCACCGCTGCCATACTCATCGTCGCTGCCCGATGGCGATGCCGTCTTGTGTGAGGCCACAGACTGACGGAGCGAGCTGGCGAAGGAAGACCGCCGGCGTGTTGGTGCAGTACCTGTCACCGGTACAGTTGGCTCGTCTTCGTACTTATCGTATGACATACCGCTGGTGCCGCTGTTGCGCGCAGAGCGGCGGTCGCCACCGCTGATGCCCAAGTCGGAAAATCCACTGATGCCACCACCAGGGGTGGTGCTGCCGCCATTAACGGATGGCTTGCGGCTGCCTCCGGTGCTGCCGCCGCTTGTGGGCGTCCGCTGCGACTGCGGCGCGACGGACTCATCATCGCCTGCAGCAGTGGACTTGCCGCCAGGCATACTAAAGCCGCTGAAGCCGAGGTTGCTGTCCGAGCCAGCACCGCCAGTTCCTGACGGTGCGCGTTGAGACTGCGCTGGAGAGCTGCGCCGCCTGCTGGCCTTGTCAGATCCCGTCATGGAGACATTGCCGTCGTCATCACCAGCAGCCATGCTACGGCTCATGCTGGATTCCGATGGCAAGTGGCTGCCGCGACCGTGTCCGCTGGCCAGGGACGGAGAACGATAGGCGGGTGAGGCCGTTTTGGACACAACTGATCCAGCGTCCTCTTCTGCCTCACCGAAGGCGAAGTTGGTTTCCGACGCGAGGCGGCTACCTGGACCACGGCCGCTTGTGGCAGACGGGGCGCGCTGCGAGGGTGAAGGCGAGCCAGTGACGTGCGGCTTGCTAGCACCTGAGCGCTCGGAAGCAAGGACAGAGCCAGAGATTGAGTTCTCTTCATCATCTTCCTCTTCTCCTGACTGTTCCGATCTGGCCGCCAACACCTCGCCATCTACGGACTCGGATTCAGACTTGTCGGCGTCATCTCCAACCTCTGACTTGCCGGTAGCAGATCCGGGCACGTGACTTTGCGTTACAGAGCCGCTGGCGACGGAGGCTGCACGCTGACCTGCAGAGGATGACTTGTTGCTGAGCGGTTTACGGGGTTCCGAGTCCGCATCGGAATAGGCAATGGAGGCGTTACCGTCGAAGCCGCTGGCGTCAAGGCGCGATACATGGGGCTCGGCCCTGCCCGACCCGGACGAGCGGAAGCTCCCGCCGCTTATCCCGTTGAGGTCTCCACTTGCATCCAGCTGCATTGTGCAAACGTGGCCAAGAGGGGGCAGCAATGGCGAGTCCGTAACTCCGCCACACGGTCTCCACCGTTTTTGCACCCAGACGCAACATTCTGGTAAATCCATATAAATATTTGAAGGAAATGAAAAGTCGAATCCGTGCGGCCAACATCGTATCGCGCGCGCGTATGCTCTGTTCCTTAAGAAACACCCCCGGCAACAGGCGCGCCACACTCAACTGGATGACCCTACCATGACTGCTATGTGGTATCTCTAAACACGCGGCTAAACAATTCGCAATAACTTCAAGGCCTTCGGCCCTTGCTGGCCCGTCGCTCACCCGACTTTGAGACAAGCTAGCGTCCACGTCAGTCTGCATATCAGAAGCGGGATGATGGATTGTAAGCTTATGATTTGTGTTGCGCTGTCAGGATTTGTGTGGGCGCAGGCCGCGGCAAGCAAAACCCTGCCGGACCCGCGACGCCTCGAGCTCCATGCAAAAGATATGGGCAGAATTGGTGCATCAAGGCAGATATAATGGGCAGGCGATGCATGCTCCGTGGCCGTCGGAAATACTATAACTCTAAGGTGCAAGCAGACGTTAGAACAATCGAAGATGTTTGATCCGATGCCTTACCATATTGTAATTGTATTGTTTGCAGTAGATTGACTCGGACTCACAGCGTTGCTAAGGCTGAGCTTGCGGAAGCCCGTTATGTGCGTTGTTGGACATGCCCCAGCATTAATATCTTCCGTAAGTATGAACTGATCTTATGCAGTATCTGGGTAAGGTTATGCTCAAGAAACAATGCTCCCCAGGACAATACCATCGAAGGCGGTTGGCCGTACTTCTCGTGCCGGCTCCGATGGCGACGCTAAAAGGACAAACGTACAAGTATAATGTCTCCCAAAAACATTTTTTAAATTGACCTCGACACGGCAGAGAGATGTACCAAGTTACTCGCGCCGCACGCTAAGACCGTCGGTGTATGAAGGAGCCGAACCACAACGCAGCGAGCCGCAACACGACCGGATTTAGGAAATGTGACACATTAATGCTTTAATTCTAACGGCAAATCTACCTTGACTGGCAGGAACGGCGGAACAAGCCCGTATCACCAGCTAACCGCTGCGCTCCGCTGCTAACCTCCAGCGCTGTTTTAGGAATGCTACGCCGGATCAAATGCACGCACCGGAATGAGAACAACCTATGCCGGTTTTACTTCCTCAGTTAATGATAAAGATAAATATGCATGAAGCATGAGTTCGGCCGTGATGGGCTTCGTCCTGCTTCGTCACCAGGTTGGCACAGGTACGCGCTGGCTGCACACGCAAATCGGACCCCATGGACCCTACCTCTTGCCTAAATTGTCCTCGCCTGGAGATGGCATACGGGGAGCCAAAAACTAATCATGGCCAGATCAGACCATAGCCAATCGTACAAGCATCTCCTCATATTTCGACGACTGCGCGCATCTTTGTGTGGGAAGGAGTCAGGTCACGGAGGGGTGTGAACAGGAATCGTAATGTAGATGTCGCTCTTACGGATATGGGAAGTGAAGCGTATGTAAGCTGTCACTGTGTTAGGAATACTGTAGCACCCAGCCGGGTTCGTGATTCATTGTTCATGAGCCAGAGAGTAGGAATGATGTCTTATCCCTAACCTTAATACTTAATCTAATCATAAGTGATGGGGGCACTGCGGCATGAGCTCACAACCCAAACAGGAGATTTCGTCATCGCTGGGTCAAGTAACAATACCGGGTAGGACCCACAGATCCCAGTTTGTACCTTTTCTGTGCCAATAGATCAGCAATGTATCGCCAGAAGACGGCCAACGCACCAGCAGTGCCGAAAAACCATGCAATCTATACACAGGTCGCTGGTCCAGCTTAGGTCCTACCACGTTATTCTCCTCGTTCCATAACCAGCAACCTTAGGTCAGATCATGCATGCTACTAAGACTTGCTCCGCAGGGCGAGGCAGCCGAAAGCCTGTCCTGACCTGTGCTCTAGATACATCGTACTTAATGCTGAGGACGCCTCGTCAAAACCACAACCATGGCATTGTTTGGCCCATCCCTGTACATCCTAGCCGATCGGTGCACCAGAGAACTCGTCTGACGCCATATTCTGATGCCGGGTTTTCCCGCCATTTGAGCCTTGTTGACGCGGCCTCAAGCATCTGAAAGCACCCGCGGTATCATGCGTCATGAACAGCGCCTCATTTGTGCGCCCTGAACTTGCTGAAACGGCTGATTACTACTGCTTCAAAAGCCCCAATAGTGCGTCAACCTGCGTCACCAGCTACGGCACGCACAAGGACCTGTCCTGTGGCCACCGCTGTTGTGATTGTGGGGGGCTCACTGGTCGCAACATCATAACCACCAGTTATGGCGCATTGCCTCATGACTATGGTTCCAAGGAACTTGGGCGGACCCCTTGCCGGACCTTAGCCACCTCGCCCGAGCATGCGCACAACGCATGATACAAGAACCTTCCATGGTGTCGTTAAAAATACGTGCAGATGCGCCGTACCGGACCTCTCGCACTCCTTCACACGAACCGGCTGAATTCATAGCAAACACGCACGCTCGATCACAACTTGAGGTGACCGGAAACGGGGAATTGCACCTGCAACACTCAGCGCAAGTCACTTCCCGTCCTGCCACCCCCTCGCTCTTCATTTTCTTGGGTCACCTGCTCCTCGTCCACTCTAATCGGACCGCAGCTGCCGCACCTTCTATGCATCTTTCTCCTTCCACAGTCGTCCAGCCATTGGCTTTGCTCATTCCTTCATTTTCACATGTACTCGCGGGGATCACACACATACCCCTTAAGTGCTGACGCGGCCGCAGTATATGGTGAGGCCAGGTAAATCTGGCCCTCTTTGTGTCCCATGCGGCCGGGGAAATTGCGGTTGGTAGTGGACACGCACACTTCCGGCTCGTTCATGCGCGCAAACGTGTCGCGCGGGCCACCCAAACAAGCGGCACAACTGGGTGCGGCGGGCGTGACGCAACCGGCCTCCTCAAAAATCTCCGCAGCGGTCTTACCGTCACAGCCTGGCACTGGGAGTGTGTACACGTCGGCCCAAACCTGCGACCACAAATAATATGTGTATTACGATCCTGCAAAAAAAGCGTCCGTTGCTTTATCGCCCTATGCACATGGTACAAATCTACAAAATCTCGCGTACATTGCATAAAAGGACTCAGCAAATACAATCAGCACGCCATCCCAGTGGTATCCATTACGCATGCTATGTTGCATGTGCAGACGTACCTGAACCCCAAATCCAGAACTATTCAAATACGGCATCAAGCAAGCCTCCACATTCAAGGAAGACACCAACCCAAGAGCCGCACCTTTTGCGTAGCAGGCACCAGGTAAGTGGGGACCTTCACCTGGCGCTTGGCGCGATAGAACAGCTTAGCAGCAGATATGAAATCCTCCGTCTTGCCGCCTGCATGGCAAGGGGTGGCCAGGACAGACAGCAATGCTTCAACGTCGACACTAATAGGGAAAGGGACCGTAACGAGCTATGAGGAATGTAGAGCGTGGTCATATCGCGATGAGAATTACGGCGACCGTGATTGGGTTGCGGTGACAGTGGAGGCCTTGGCAAGGAGGCAGCCGACGGCCGCCAGGGCGTTCAGGACCACCAGGTTGTGGCCAGACCCTTTTCGCGTGTTATGCTAAGGTTAGGTCGTTAGGCTTGCCGGAGAGTGCCGTTATATTAAACGAACTAATCGCCCTTTAGACAACAAGAGGCCACAGAATATCACAAACCAAACATCTTAAATGGCTTTCATTGTAATAGCTTGCCGCCCGGCAATATGCCCAGCCGCCACCTCCCACCTTGGCTGTGGGGTTGCCAACGGCGCGCCACCCCAAGCAGCACGTAACGTGGCCTTCCCTCGCCTGTAATTCTTGACCCTCATGTCACCTCCGCCACCTTAAGCCCGTCAAATACATTCCAACCAGACACGTACCCGTGCAGCTGCCAATGTAGACCCGGTCAATCTTAACATCTGAGCACTCCCGGGCGGTCTTGCGGTTGTCGGGCGAATGGGGCGCTGCTACCAGCGGCTCCAGCTTCGAAACGTCCCACTTGTAATCCGCAACAAACTGAAGGGTCAGCAGGAGTTTAATATGCCAGAGATGGCACCGCTTATCAAATTTATGACTGATATCAGACCCAGACCCTTACCAGGAAGGGCCACATGGATAATTGACATACACGTATTATCAACAAATACATCATTATGTATATGTAGAGAGAGAAGGAGAACGCAACGCCTCTGCATCTGCAGAGGATCCCAACGGCTATCAATGAAAAGGCTGGTTCTTGTGCTGATGGCAATTGCATGCTTGGGACAGTGATGACCAGTAGTTGTGCATCACCTTCACAACATCAGTCGTTTTCCAACAAGACCAACGCCCTGACGATCTTCATCTCCGCATACTCACGTTCGCCGCGCCATCACTGTACACGGCCTGGAAGGGTTCCTGGCTGCGGGCGTGCACGTAGTCGAAGGTCGTCTGGTCGGGAGCAATGACGCCGTTCTTACCTGGCGTGCGAAAGGGTCAGGAGCAAGGAATAACAAGACCTGGAAAGGAGACACCACAGGCGCCGCCCACGCCATCACAGGGACCGCCCTAGCCTTGACCTTCGCCTTAGACTAAGGCCTTCGGCACCAGTCCCTTACCAGTCCCACGGAATAACCCATGGCTTCCAATGCCCTCTTGCTATTTGGCAAGTACATTCGATCACTGACGACATCTGCGTAAATTGTCTGAGATAGCAGTGAAGATGGAGACGGCTTACCTAAGCCTACTTAGTGGCCCATCAATCCGTAACCCACCCGAGGTAATCGAGGTATCATGGCGCCTCGCCAGAGAGACGACAACCTAAACCAGGGGGGTCGCAACCTAAGCTGGTTTGGAAAAAAGGCCGATAGCATTACACAGAAATCCCGAAATCACACACTATGCCTTTTCTGTGCTCTCCGGGTCCAATAAATCGACATCAACGATACTCCGCTATTACCATACAGAGACCCTTGGACTAATACGGTGCTCTAAGGCAATTATCAAACGGTTTAACCGTACATGACCCAACCCAGGCGGCGGCGCTTCCGCCTGCTCCTCTCCCTCACACCGCGTAAGCCTCAACCTTCTACGCGAGATCACATTCGCCCATACAGTACCTAACCATCCACCCTCCCAAGCCGGTATTCCCTCACCTCCCGCTTCCACAACCATGTTGCAGATGGTCATGCGCTCATCCATGTTCATGCCCTCGACCGCGCTGCCTGCAAACTCCATTGCCTTGTACGTAGCTCCTGCCACGGAGATCTCACCAATAATCTGAAGACATGCAACACGCCGTTTCAAAGGATTCCGGAGCTCAGCTATTGCTGATCTGATACATGAAACAATAAATAGGCAGGATGTGATCAAAGACCTGGCCAAAACATGGACGCGGCATAGCCTAATGTGAAGGGAAAATGAAGCCAATCGATCTCGGAATGCCCATCGATTTCAGAAGCCGCAGGTCCGAAAGACATGCTCCTGATCAATTCAACCTAGGAACCTTGCGGATTACGCATGGATGCAGAGCTTCGGCCACCGCCATCTTGGACCTCAAAAGCATAGCACAGTCCTTATTTTACAATACCACACCTGCAGGATTAGATCCTTAGCCAGCAGGTACTCCGGCATTTCACCGTCCATGATGAAGCGCATGGTAGGCGGGACCTGGCCGCCCAAATCAGGATGATCAGTCAAAGTATTGGGAACGACCGTTGGACAGCAAAAATGGGGCAGGGAAAGGGGCGTGTAATATCCATCAGCCGCTACACAACTAAATGCAAATTTGTTAGTAGATGCAGCCCCGTGCCCTGGACATGCAACGGTGCGCACCTTGATCAGGAGCTTGCCCGTGCCCAGGATGAAGCCCGCGTCCGTGTTGCCAACGCCCGTCGCAAACTGGCCAAATGCACCCGCGTTACAGGTGTGCGAGTCCGTGCCGAACAAAACCTCGCCCGGCTTGCAGTGTCCCTCCTGAAGGGGATGGCATGGAATAATGTGGGATGATTGCAATGTCACCGCTGCCGTGCATAGCATGGGATGATGAGTTCACCGTACCAAGGGACGGTATACCATGCCGCCCTTCTTAATATCAAGCACGCCAAGCACAGCTTAGAAGGGTGCGCCAAGGGCGCCGCAGTAAATTGGACGCATGACCGCGCGCCCGGACAAGATGTCAAGGGAGGATAGGTTCGGCTTTTAAGAATCCTCACACGGAGAACGGACGCCACATTGATACACATCAGCCATCCAAGGCAGGGACGCCACTTCATTGCAGGCACGTTAAGACGCCGGACTAAACGAACAACGCCCACCCGGTCGCGAAGCAGGCCGCCCGGAAAAGGCGCGACATACAATGCAGAATAGCCACTATCCCGAACTGCCCCATCCTGGGCGTGAGCTTCCCTCGGGCACCCGACGCTATGGTTCATGTTATTCCTGGCAGGTGGAGTAGGTAAACACATGTGCCAACCCTAGAACAACTCTACCCCACGCGCCTCCGACAGCCATAAGGAAGCGGCTTCGCCTCGAGTGCAGTAAACATTCGGCTTGGTCACAAATTTTTACATCAGCATAAGCAGTCATCAGCCCCATCCAGACTTGGGACGATTTCCGAAGACATGTCTCCTTTGTTCTACGGACCTTTCGCTAATAGCTGTAAAATCTACGATGCCAAAAAAAGATGAGCGGTAGGCACCGTCCACCTAGTTTTGGAGGCACTCTGCTGGAAGGCCCATGGCGCATCAATTAAGATGCTCCCCGGGAAATGCAGACTCTTTCACCACAGCTACAAGTTCTTTTTAACATCGCACTCATTTGTATTGCTTGTCCTGCTGCTGCAATCGCACCTGTGCAAGTGCTACGTGACAGACGCCCTTGTAATCAGGGTTTGCGCGGAAGTTGCTGCGATCCGTAATGTCATAGAAGTATTTAATGTTGTATTTCGTGGCCATATCCCTGTCGCAGGAGTAAGCGTATGGCAAATACGAGAACTATAGGCCCCAATGGGTTAATGAAAAGTGGGGCAGTACATTTGAGCCCAGTAGGTACGCATTGTTGGAGCCTTTCCCACCCGCTTGTTACTAGCACTGAAAGCAACGACGGGCGACTCGTGTGAGCCAGCTGCGCGCACGACTCCTAAGTAAGTTATGGCACCGGTGATATGGCCGCTGGCCGACTGGTCGAACCTGTTTGAAACCATGGAAACCCGGCTTGCTTACCTGGCAAAACATGTACGAACATCAAAGGGACCCCAACTGATGTCGCATAACCTGCTGAACACAATCGCATACCCTCTCCCCAATTAAAAGCGTTAACTCGGTACGGCCCACCTTAGGATGTCCACATTACGGTTGGCACGCGCGTCCGAGGTAAAGATGTAATGGTCCGGAATGATGACAACGCGCTCGTTGTCCCACACCTGGGCATTCGGGCCGAATTCCTTCTGGAAGATACCGAAGGTGCCTGGACCGCACACATCGTGCGTCATTAGCTTGTCGACGCGGGTCCAGATGTTATCCCCGGGCTTTACGGACGCGTTGTCCGAATGGTTTGCCAAAATCTTCTCCGTCATGGTCATGGCACGCTTGACCTATATACGAAATGGGGCAAATAACGGTTCCGAAATTCATACAACGAAGACGCAGTCGCTTTACAATTTTACAAAACACGCCCCGCACGTTGGCGATATGAAAACTAAAAGGTAGGTCCACCAGATAAGAATTTGCAATCCAATGCATAAAACTTTTCTGGAGCAAATCCATCAGGTGTTTGCGAAGGTTAACATTGACGCGGCCGCCATAAACACGCACCGAGCCCGTCGACGCTGGCGTCCGCGCAGGAGTAGGTGTCGCTGCCACAGCAGACACCTTGACAGCACGGCGTACAACCCGGCCGGTGGTGCCTGCGGGCGAAGGTTCCGCGACTGAACATCAGCTGCATTAAAGTCGGACATGTAAAGGCTGCCTGCAAAACTAAAGAATCTTTTATAGCGCCCTACTTACACGGAGCGTGCATAGTGCCTTGCAGCGCCATGGCGCACGTAGTTGGGAAGGTGCGAGTGCGTGAGCGGAACACTGACTAGCACCTGAAGATGAGAGCAAGGCCCCGACTCTTTCCTCTGGAAAATATTCTGCCAAAGCGAGTTAAGGGTGCCTGACGGAGCTAGCTGACCGTCCAGGGGTGAGGGAAGGTGGTCGTACATGATTGATTGGAGCAAATACTAGGGGCCAACTACAGGCGGCTCAATGATTATTATGATTACATAACCCATTTTCCTTAGCTGACGAAAGGACACGATTAAGTTAAGGCCACAAGTTTCGCGTGAAAAAAGGAAAACGTCGGTCGCGTCCGTCGGCTCCGACTACCTGCTGCAGCGATCGACAGATTAACGTTCGTGGGTATCATTTCTAGTATTAACCTTTCTCCCAATGTGCGTATTATATCCCGCTTACATGATCTTGCGCAAAATCTTGGCCCTGGTTCAGGGTACGCTTCTGCCGTCATGCATCAGTGTCTAGCGCGGCGGAACTTCGTGCGGTCAAAGTACCAGGTGTGTGGCTTCAATTCTCAATTATACTAAAAACGTTCCACATGACTCTATCTTTTACATTCTCGTTGTTGAGCTTGGCAACCTCACCGGGGCTTGTCCGTTTCCCTTTTCCCCATCAACCCCTCGGCATACGAAGACCGCCAGCGCCACTGCTGCCGTTAGCCAGCGGATATCGCCCCACAGCATCAATCCCTGTGCCAGATTCAACCCTCCGGCTCTGCGGCAGGCTTGGGTCACGCGGCGTCTTGCTGAGCGCGAGTCCATCAGGCAAGTACTTTGGCCCATGCACATGAGCAATCGGCAGCTTCGGTTTCCTGCTCCGGCCCCTCGTGTCACTACCTTGGGTACTCTCGTTCTTTGACCTCAAACTCTCTGTCGCACATTGCAGCTGAGCGCGCACTTGATTGCTTCCAACCTAATGGGCAGATATAATCCTGGAGTCCTGCCTCCCTTAAGAAGAAACATCAAGGACATGTTTCATCCACCGCCCTGTCCATTAAATGACATGGCATCCTGACATGACCCATATCGAAGTTAAAGCACCTCGAAAGCTGGCGTTGCTAATCCACTTCAGCATTGATACTATTTGCTAGATCCCGGATCTTTTACCCTGGCTCGGTCGCCTCCCATTTGCGATCTACATTCTGCGGGTACATATAGTTGGGCCAGCCCTGCTGTCTCCTTGAATCCTATCCGCGGCATATGTGCCCTTGCCGTGCAGGCCCCAAGCGGTTGCTCGTCCCTCCGTATTTTTCTTTGGCTTCGGAGGTGCGTCCAGTAGTATAATCCCTCTGTCTCTCTCGGTCTCGGTCTCGGTCCTTTGGGATGCACCGGGTTGATCACCTGGATGCGATACCTGCCCAAGCACTTCAGCTGCGTATTGAAGTGCGGCCTGCCTCTACATCCGAGGGCGTGACGGGCCGCATGCAAGACCATGTGTACGCAATGCATCTCGACCAACAGCTTTGGCGCATAATGGATTAGTGAGCAGCATTTAGTGAACGGATGGACGCCAGCAGACCCTCATATTATGGAAACGAAGCCCATGCGAAGGATCTTCTGTTCCCGCTACCTCAACACAGGTGATGATGATGGATACGAGGAGGACTACACGGTAGTTAAGGTGCAAGTGGGGCTGTTTGGCGACGTGCGCAAATGGCAGAAGGAGCTGGAACGTCTGTCCGAGCTTTTCGACACGGACGACGAAGAGAGCCTTCACTTCATCCTGCAGGGTGAGTTAGTGGGTATGTGGCTGTGTGAGCGCGATATGGAAGTTGGGAAAATAGTAAGCTGGAGCGTTGAGCGTGAAAGGCGACGGGTAAGATTCTTGGTGCCGGCATGCGGTTAACTTAATCGTAGATCGCACAGGTGACGGGGTGGATGAGCCACCGGGGCAGGCATGACACTTGGCCACACACGCGGATATTCAGATCAGTTTAACGTGAGGTGAGAGCATCTGGAAAAGAGGCCATGAGAGGTTGCTTGGCAGCGGCAAGAGGGCAGTCAGAAAAATGGAACTTTTCCCGCAATGATCAAGTACACTCGGCATGAGTAAGCAGGAAAGGTCTTCCCAGCGGCCTTAGTGCTGCCTTCACTGATTATTTCCAGATGATATGGAAATAATGTTATTGGTGCATGGCATGGCTATGTCTCCAGGCGCTTGCGGCCTAGTGATTTATCAGGGGAAAGGCAGGGTGGTGTAACTGAATAATCAGAGCTTACAAATTCGACTGACCGGCCCTTCCGGGCATCCGTCGTCCTGTCTGGGCCCTGGGGTCGCGTAGAAACAATCACCAAGTTGCTGCGGAACATGGAGTACGTGTCGTACGGCCAGACCGCCGGGAAGGTGTTTGACAACCTTGACGACTGCGAGCGGAAGTTTAACCAGGTAGGGCGTGAAGACGGATACAGTATGAGACGGGAAAGCCAGATTTGGGGGGCGTTGGTGACCTGGACGGAAGGCGGGATGACTGGTATAGAAAGAGAAAGAAAGGAATGCCCAGCGCGAGCAAGATGGTGTTTGCTGCGCCATAGCTGGTAGACCGCAAAGTAGACATGTAGACGCGGGCATTGGGATGATGTATTTTATGGGTTCTGAGTCACGCTGTTTTGTGGCTTACGGATGCCATAGGTGTCCTTGGAGGAGCGGACAAAGTTCAAGGAGGAGACGTATTCAAATGTGGACGGACGCCGCAGGGTGCGATCGATTGACATCAAGCCCTCCTGGGGTACGTCCTGCGCAGAAGATGGGAGGCCACGATCTGGGGCCGACAGGGATCAGATTAAGGGGCTGACCGCATGCCTGTTAAAGGCTAGAAGGGAGGGGGGGCGTCCAACGAACTGGGTAGGGCCCGACTTGATGAGGTAATCGCAGGGATATATTTTAGCCCACTCAGTTGGCTGTCTTTGTGCTGTTCTCCAGCAGCGAACATGAGCACCAAGTAATTTCACATTGCCTGCTGTGCGCTCTGTGGTGCGCATGAGTGTACGTCCCAACACCAACGGCGCAAGCCAATATTAGGGGAAGTCCGGAATTGGAATATTCAACCCCATTGTCCCGTCGTCCACCGAGCTTGCGACTTGCTCAAAGTGCCTATCTGCACCTTACACTGGCTTATTGTTCACATGTAAACCAGACAGCGGCATTGACAACTGGCTTTGCGCAACGCTGGTTGTGGCGGTTGAGGGCCGGCTGAAGCTGCCCAAAATCAACAGCTCTGCGGATATGCGCAAGGCCCTCACTACCTTGGGCAGCATTACTCCGGACGCACTGCTGGCCTTCGAGCTATTGTGGACTCCCCAGGTGCGAGTGTGTTGATATGAACGGCGTGTCATATGAGTCGGCCAAGGACGAGCCGTTTAGCGTGTTAGGCAGCCTGCCTTCCTATCCCATGCAGCGTGGTCATTGACGGCAGAATCCACAGCCGCTCTCGGGGAGGTGTCGTGGGCTGCCGGTGATGCAGCTGTGCGCCGTCCTTATCCTTGTTGACTTAGCTTTGCCATTTGCTAGGTACCCCATGATATGTGCCATGTGTACCTTTGGCGTGTAGGCGGAAGGCGACAGTTACAACAAGGAGGAGTTGCTTCAGGACTTCCCGAACCTGGCCCTACTTTAAGGGCCTCCATGGGCCGACCATGCGGGCAGCAATTTGAAATCCCACGATCAGCTGCCGGCCAAGCGTGCCATTATGCATACACTACGGCGCAGGGTCGCTGGAAGCATGCATATACGGTGCGTCATCAAACCCAAACCTTCAAATCTCGCACGCGGAAATTAGACAGCTAGGGCGTGCTCGCAGTGCTATGTTAGAAATTTAGAATGGAGAGAAATTTAGAAATCTATCTCCAAACGTAAAAATTGCGCGGCGCTGCTCAAGAGCGCGTCGTTTTGGCAGGATGCCATGGAACGTACTCGCGACGTTGGCGACTCGGATTCGTCGAGGTCACGGGCGTCCCAAATATATTCAATTACGGGTGTTCTTGGCGTGCAAAGCCGTAGCGGGCGACTCTCCACACATTGCTATAACAAGAGTTAAAATTTAATTGTTTAATCGTAAGGGCTTTGCGCCGCGGCGAGAACAACAATGTAATGCGCACTGAGCCAACTTCGTCACCTATTTTTCAACTGCTGAATGCCAGTCCAACTGTTCCTCGTATTACAACCCAAAGAGGGTTTACGCAGCAAGAGTTGACTCGCTCAGGCTACACACGGGGTGTCCGCTTGCTGCGGATCTTGGGGCTAGGTAGCTGCTCGTCCTTCACAGGGGTGGCGGCAGCGGCGGCAGTGCTCCGGGTGGTACGAGTTGCGCGGGGCGTCGCAGGGCCCGCGCCCTTATCGGGTGTCGGCATCCCCTGCAGAGGAATTTTCAACATACATCGACATACAAGCAATTTGATACATAAGGAGACATTGGCATGAGGAGGATCGAGTTAAGGAAAACTAATGGGTCATTGCGTGGAAGCCACATACCTCGGCCTTCTCCTTCGTGCGCGCCGGCGACGGTGGGACATATCCAGGAGACGCAATCGGCTTTCGCGGCCTGCAGTTAAGCAGTTGTTGACAAGTGTTGCTTCACAGCCGTAGCTTGGCAGAGCTCCTTTAAGCTGACCCAAATTAATACATAAACCAATTTTAAATCGTAATGTTAATGTGATGGCTCACCTTGTCGACCGACGGACTGTGTGGCCCTCGCCCTGTATTGACACGTAGGTTGATGCGGTCAACGCATGACAACTGGCCATTAAAAATGCTACACATTCATTTATGCTTTCACTGTCAACTTACATCTGATACATATACTGTGCCTTGTACCTCTGGCTCGCCAAGCCGCTGCGCCTCTATTGACTTGCGAACTGGGGCCTTCTTCCGGAATCTAAGCAAAAATGCAGTTGTAATGAGGGTAATAGCTACAAGAATAGCTGGCACTACCAATAATGGAAAAGGGTTGTCCATTTTAGCCAGAAGCGGAGAAACGTTGACCAAGGCACCCGCCGACAGGACAAATTTTTCTTTTGCTGCAAAGACAGCCTTTAAAACCGATGTCATTGCTAAATGGTTTGGCATTATTTAAAACCTGTCGAAGTGTATGTCCGAGTCTTTTTTGTGACGGTTTGTTTCGCGGTGTACGACAACACTTTAGCCGGAAAGCGTTGTAAAGGCTACATGCGCTCACTATAACTTACCTTTTGGTAAAAGTACCATAAGAATTATTTCCTTGGCTAAACTATCTGTCAATAGATTGCCCGACATGTAACGACGTACCGGTATCCGCTAACGAAGGGGCAGGTAAGAACTCCCCTACTTAAATCTGATTTTACTGGAGGTTTATTTACATGAAACAGCTTCAAAATTAATCGTCTTACACGTAATTTGTGCACAACTATGGTATGGCAAAAGCGACAGATGTGCGTGACTGATGCGTGTGATGCCTTAACGGGTCTAACCTTAAAAATAAATATAAAATTATAATTTCCACGGCTAATTCATCTGAAATTTGTCATGAAACGTAAGCCAACGAACCATCATGCCTTGTCCTTCCATGGGTTTTCCTCTTTTCCTTAAATGAACACTTACTGCATTTCCAGAAGTTTTCATCTTATCAGGATGCAACACCATGGTTGTTACTCGAGCCAAAGTTGAAGATCTCTAGCTCGTTGCATCCCGTCATCTCCCGTCGTACATAAAACCACCCAAATGTGTTTAATGAAAAAACGATCTCAAACGTGGTTAAAAGGGCTAAAACTGGCTACTGATGGCTACACCATCCAGGGTCTTTCGGGTCTTCGTTGTCCACCAGCATCCAACCAATCTCACCCTTGAATCACTTAATTGATATAGGGCGCGCTATATATCGCGCGCTATACATCCATCTTTCGATCCCAGACGCCAACCGCGTCTGGCGTGCATTCTTTGCAAGCCGGTTTGCTCCTTGTTATTTAGGCTACGTGGGGGGATGGCATATTTCAGTATTGGCGAGGAAGTGGATGAATGCGAAACGTGCCCAAGTGGGTCGGATTGAGTTGCAAATGGCTTGCAGGCTGTAACTGCATCGATTTCAACATTACATGATGCCAGGATTTCAGCAGATCCGTTAGTTGCATATGCCTTGAACCTGCCGTCAACTGTTCTTCTTCAGTGCGCAACTACCGGTTGCATTATCGGAGCAGGGACGGACGCAGCAGCAGCTAAAAATTCAGCTAAATATCTTTTGTGCAGGCCCGGCGCCTGGCTGGCTCGAGATATGCAGCCCAATCCCGTGTCTTACATCTTGATAATCAAACCAGCCCCCTTAAACGCATCTATATAAAAAAAACTAGATACCGATTTGGGATATTTAGATACAATGAAGTGATGTCTTCAGCCAGGTGCACTGCCGCATCTTTGGCCCATTGGTACACTCCAGGGGCATACCTCACTGCAGACGGTAGGCCTGTTAGGCAGCAGATCGTCAGAAGAAGCGCTTCTAGCAGCAAGCAGTGAACAGCTTGATCTAATAATCTGTCTGGTCTATGGACCATGTAAGAGAGCTCCAGTAGTGAAGGCAGAATGCCGAAACGAAGGAGCTGACAAATTTAAACAGAGAACAAACAACAAGCCGTACGGCTGCCGTACATAACCTAGCTTAGAGGCTATACTCGCTTCGCTCATGCCGCATCTAAGCTGAAATTATGTCCTATAGCCTCCCTGGCTTGCTGTACGGGAGAAAGCTGGCAGCGACTTGGGGCTGAAGCAACGGACGCTGCCTGCCAAGGGCCTTGCACCACTGCAGACCGAAAAGATAGCAGGAGTCCCCTTGGCTGGTCCATGCTCAGGCGATACCCAGGTTGCGTGTTGTATCCAGAGCTGTGTTGCTTATAGTTCTCTTACATAGTTATAGCTCTCCACACGGATGCAAGCCCTCATATATTGCTATGAGCCCAGCGGCTTAATATTGTGCTTCTCCGGGAAACATTTGGGATCCACACGCGCGAAGACCTTCCTCCACATCGCTTGCCAACCAGATAATTTAGTATCTGGTTTTCGTGATGCCGGGCTGTGAGCACCGCCCGGGGCCGGCCCATTGGGGACACAGTTTGCCATGGCATAAAGGTGATCATCAAACCCAACGCGAATATCGGACCCCCATTAACCAACTAAATTTTCTTATTATTGTTACCCAGCTCGACATGCGTGGAATCAGACGCAAACGGCAAAGAAGACTGTGCAAGCTTTTTGAGCGGTCGACAGCAACATCAGAAGGGATGCATTTGCCAGGGTGTGGACCTATGGGGTTCAGCGTTCTTGAGCTTCCCGCGTTTTTGGGCGTAACTAGGTAGAGTTCTGCGGACCCCCCCAAAAGAATTATTAAGGTTCCGGGGAACCCCGGAACAAGCAGCTGACCCCTTGAAGAACCCTGATGGGGTTGATGCACAAGTTAGGGGTAAAGTGGGACGGCAATCAGCCGATTGTGACCGAGAGGGACCGAGAGAGGTACCCCATTTCGCAGCGTACTTCGGAGGACGACGGCCCCGACAACCATTACTTCAAATTAGCCATGCACGGCCGACAGCAAATTCCTGTAATGAATGTGACGCAAGCGGCCTTAAGTGCCGACAGCCCAGACCCCACCACCGGCGAATGTGCCCCGTTTAACATGCAGCAGGTTCCTTTAACCCAAAACAAAGCCTTTACCACTGACAATTCTATGCATTTCCCACGTAAGCCTTGATGCACGGAGGTGCTCCTTGCGTACAACCGATGACATATAACCGCAAACAGGCTTTCACAGAACTTCTCATGAATTACTTTAATAGCAATCATACTGTTTGTGAATAACAGGCGGATGTCGTGCAAGCTGTTGCAAGCTTGCATGTAAACTGACCTAAAGTTGCCGTACATCATGGGCCCGTCTGGCTGCCTTAACTGAGGTCTCGAACGACTCCGACATGATTTCTTCCAATGACATCGTAGGCTGACACCTGTGTAGTATATCTTTCCTGGACCCATTATCTAGGACAATGCGAGCTACGCTGCTCGCCCTAGTGCTGGGAGCACTCCTAATCCTTGCTAGCGCGGACGGCAACGCTGCTGCGGAAACCGCCGCGGTCAAGAAGGAGGTTGCGCCGCCCAAGATTTCAAACATTATTCCATCGGCTGGAAATGCGGAGCTTTATAGCGGGATTGGGGACGTTAGCGCAACGGGTGAGGTCGATCACAAATGAGTCTGGCGACCGGCAACGTTAGCTAAGCAGTAGCCGTCAACCACCTGCAGGAGATTGTGCTGGGGATGCTAAAGCTGCCTGCAAGGACGTGATCGCGGGCGAGGGACGCTTGGCGAACTGCCTCACCAAGCGGATACGAGCCCAGCGCCAAGGCAACGTAGTGGGTGAGTACTTAGCTTATATCGATATTAAAATATTATTTAACGGGAGCTTCCTGTGCAGGGCGTAAGGTTGTTGACAAGTGCGTAGAGGCCCTGGCAGCCTTCAAGATTGACAGGTCAAAGAAGATTAACAAGGATGTTCCGTTGGGTAAGCAGAAAGGAATGACTTCTGTAATAGATGACTGCATGGCTAATATCGCGGTTGGCTATGCTTGTCTGCAGCTAAAGCATGCAAGGACGATGTGGACAAGCTCTGCAAGGAAGCAAATGATGATAAGGCGCCAGGCTCTGTGATCAGCTGTCTCATGTATGTTTCGTAGTTGTGGGGGGCGGGGCCCACTGGACAGAAGTGTCACAGGATCTTTTTCCTCGGCTCACCCGCAGGGATAAAAAGCCAAAGCTGACTGCCGGCTGCAATGCTGAGTTGTTCCGTACGCAGCAGGAGGTGAGGCACTTCAGCTTAGCCTTGATACCTGTGGATTCCCCCTAAAACCCTAGGTTTGTTGGGCACCGTGCGCAGGTTGCGGAAGACTACCGCTTCGACTACAAGCTCTACACTGCCTGTAAGGACGACGTCAGCAATCTCTGCAAGGACGTGGAGCAGGGTGAAGAACTCGAGTGCCTGGTACGTGATGTGGATATGTCCTGATGGAACTGACGCACATGTACGGTACGCACACGTTCCCCCGAGGTGCTCGCGCGTTGTTTGGCTTTTATTTGCTTATAAACATACCTTCTTGGAGTCGCACAAAGCAGGCCGTTTGGAATGTTCGTAAGCATAGCTTATGATCCGAGCCCTAACAGCCGTAGTCCCGATCTCCCTCGTCAGGATTTCTCCTGATCTATTGAAAAGTATTGCTTTCACCTTGGACACTCCTGAACTATCTCCAATCACCTGTCTAATACGGTCGATAGTCATCGTAGAAGTTGCTGACGGGGCGTTGTGATTCTCTTTAGGATATGAAATTGCACCGAATGCATGCAGTCTGAAATGTCTATCAGTCATCATGTCACCGGCTTTGCATACCGCGATTGTCATGCTGGCGCCTGCCTGCCTCCAACAAGGTTGCACTCATGGTTCACTAAATGCCGTAGCAGCTATATTATACCGGATCGGTGGCATGGGACCTTTGCCTACAGGCACAGAAGCGGATCCATGTTTCGTGGGAATGCCAGAACCAGATGTTTCGGAACGAGAAGGAGACTAGTGACGACATTCGCCTCAGTACACGCCTCTTTAAGAAATGCCTGACAGACCAGCAGAAATTTTGCAAGGATGTGGAGCCAGGGCACATGCGTGTCCAAGAGTGCCTGGAAGACAACATTGAGGAGGCTGACTTCTCTGCTGAGTGCAAGACGGAGCTGGAGGACATGATTGCTAAGCGTGTTGCGGATTTCCGTCTGGATACTGCCCTTAGGGAGGCGTGCGAAAGTGATCTGAAGGACACTTGTGGCACGACACTGAAGGAGATGGACGAGGTGAGGCGACGTGCGCACACGCGGGCATGTGTCATGTTTGCTCAGGACGTTTTTACTACATACACCCCGACACCCGCAGGACGACAACCTTAAGAAGTCTGCGTTAAACTGCTTGCAATCGCTGCGTGAGGAGCTGAAGAGTGATAAGTGTAAGGCTGAAATCCACCGTCGGATGGCCCGTGCAGCCCGTGACATCCGCTTTGATGAGGTCCTGGCCAGCGCCTGCACGGATGACCGTAACCGTTTCTGCAGCGAGGTCCAGCCGGTGCGTTGATGGGCTCCTGAGTATAATGGCCATTTTTGAGGTCTTAAAAAGGAGTTCCTTTGTTTTGCAGGGCTCGGCGCGTGTTATCCGTTGTTTGCAGGATAACCGCAACAGTCTAGACCAGAAGTGCGCTGCCGCCCTGTTTGACCATGAGGTTAAGATGGCCGAGGACATTGATTTCAAGTTCCCTATGAAGCGTGCATGTGCTTGGGAGATCAGCTCATTCTGCAAGAATGTCCCTCACGGGCATGCACGTATTGTCAGGTGCGTGGGTGAAGGCTAAGGATACTGCAAGGCCTATGTTACGTTGGGCAGGCTTCCATGTATCTAGTAAATCTGTCTGGAGACACAGGGAGCCATGGGTCACATAATAAGAGTAGCCCTATTCCTTTAGGGACAGGGACACCATTACCCTAATTCTAGGACGGCACAGGGTAAGCAGTGTTTTTTGGTTTTGTTTTGCACTTACACGTGGCCGACGTAAGCAGGGCAGGGTGCTCCGGTTTCCTTGTACCGATCCGGATTATCTTGCTGGGTTAGACCTTTGGTGTCGTCTGCTGAAATGCTATCAATGCACCCGGTGATTGTGCAGGTGTCTAGAGGACCAGATTGACAATACCGACATGTCAAAGGAATGCAAGGACGAGGTCATGAAGGATATGAATCGCATGGCTCAGGATTATCGGCTGAACTGGCGCCTTAACCACGCCTGCGAAGCTGAAATCCAAAAGCTGTGCCCCAACGCCTGCAGCAATACACCAGGCGTGACATGTGGGGGCTTAGTCTTGCAGTGTTTGCAAGATAAGCAGGACAACATCACTAACTCCGCTTGCCAGGATGAGGTCTTCTACTACGAGCTTATGGAGGTTACTGACTTCCGAAATGATGTCATTCTTGCCGAGGCCTGTAGAAACGATGTTGAGTCGTACTGCAAGGACGTTGAACCGGGTAAGGGTGCTTAGGGCAAGGGGTGAAGCCTGATTGTGCGTACTGGGTTATGCGTCTGTATTAAGGACGTCGTCATTAAAGGATTAAGCCACGAAAAATGCTGGTATCTGATTAAGTATATATAACTTCATTTCTGATCAAGACCCAAGGCCGCGATGGCGTTTGCTTGAATTTCTTGTTGTGATTCAATAGTCGTGCAACGTAGCCTGATTACATTAGGGGACCGTGTGCAAAGGAGGATAGGCCTTAACCGGCTGCAGTGAGACCATTGCGCATCGGAGGAGGTTCCACTCTAAAAGTTGTTCATGCTGGTGAAGGAAGATTCGGGTTACATGAATACAGGCACCGTTGTGATCTGGCACTGCACTTCTGCGAATGCGCAGGTGAGGGCCGTGTTCACCAATGTTTGCGGTACAATAAGGAGAAACTCTCGGAGCAGTGCCGTAATGAAGAAATGAAGCTTGCTGCGCTCGAGTACCGTGACATCCGCTTGCGACCGAAACTCAACAAGCTTTGCTCGGAGGAGAAGGCCGTTTACTGCAAGGTATGTCACATTCCAACAGCGAAACGGTTGTCCTATGGGATCCTATGGGATACGTTCAAAGGTTGCGAAGTTCAAATTGGAGCGTAAGCGGAAGTATCTTTGGTAACTCCTAATCTGGTTTCCGTTTCTGTTGTCCTTGTACACCCGTCCACTCTTCCAATCATGATGCCTACAGGACGTGAAGCCCGGCAAGGCACGTGTAATCAAGTGCCTTATGGAGAATATGGCTCAGCCAAACTTTGGTGAGGAATGCAAGGAGGAGCTCCAGAAGCGCGAAGATATGATGAAGTCAGATTATCGGTATGATATTGGCGTGTTCACCAACTGCGAAACTGACGTTGACACTTACTGCAAGGAGGCGAAGACAAAGCTTCGTGGCAACGCAACCGTCCTGAAATGTCTTGTGGAGAATTTCAAAAGCCTGGCTGAGCAGTGCCAGACAGAAATGTCTCGAGCTGTGCGCCTTGCGTTGTGGGACTACAAGCCTGGCGCAGCATTGACAACGGCCTGCGACGCTGACGTAGAGGCACAATGCCCAAGGGTGCGTCTGGGTATTTGGGGAAGACGTTTACCAAGCCCATGCGTGGTTGTAGTCATGAAGCTAATATAACTCAATCACCGTTCACTGCGATGGGGTGCAATTGTGGAAATTGTTGCTAAGGGATATGGGTAATCTACAAATAATATCTGCTTGCGGGAGAGTACTAGGCAATCATTCACCTCCATACGAGTTTTCTCCTAGCAATTATTCCACTATAGTCTTCATTCTACAAGTGCAGGGTTCTAGGAGCCGCTCTGGCGCTGTCTTCACCATTGGTGCTGTTGGACGATGCTTATCGAAGACCCTGGTGGAGGGTAAGCGCCTGGATAGCAAGTGCCGCGCACTTGTACTTGTGGCTGCACCGAAGGATGCCCGTGTCTACTTCGACCACCCTGAGTCTACGTCGGCTCTCATTCAGAAGATTGCACAGGTTCAGCAGGCTGCTGGCTTCGAATCTGTGCTTGTAGACACGGATAGCAGCACCGTAACCGTTACAGGATGGGTGGCCCTTGCCTGTATTATCTCCCTCATTATTGTCTTCATCGGAGGTGCTGTGATGCTTTACAAACGCTTAGTGGGCGCCGAGAAGCCACACACACTTCACATCAAGTCTGGCGATGCGTAATAGGGTGTAGTCAGTCGCGATGTGATAGTGTGTATCGTTGTCTGTGCCTAGAAATCTGGGAGCGCTGTAACATCAAGCATGGCTATGGCTACCTGCCGCAACTGTGGCATTTCATTGCGCCGCTAACAACCGTGTTGTAATTCACAGTTTGTGCGTACTAGATAACTTGGGGGGATGGGACGTGATTGTGTTTTGGTTAAATGATGCCTGGGCTTGCCACACCATGCGTGTGAAGGTGACTTGCATATATCAGGGATGTGTTGGGAATCATATCTGTTTCATTTGCAGGTACACTCGACGCATTATAATTTGTGACAAGGTTAACGATGCCGAGACAATATACAGGAACTTATAAGGGTGGGTGATGCTGATAGCCGATGTCTGGAAGGATGTCAAGACCGATGTATGTGAGAACGAAGTTCACATTAATGATGCCGCAACTGGCATCAACGGTGCCTTGATGAACCCTATACCCATCTTATTCACGTATCCTGCACAATATAACCATTTGTAAATGGCGTATTTGCAAAGAATTTTAGGCCAATTGCGCAAAACGACATCCTGTTGTTCCTACATTACTCAACAGCCACAATCGCGCACTGTTACCAATTCAGGACTAATTCGGAAAGCCGCCCAAGACATACAGCGTTCCGAATATGAGGGCTGCCGTAAGGAGTGCGAAGCAAGTTAAGTAAAGCCCGAATGCCCAGCGTGTCGATAGACCCGTCTTCTGCGAAATCCACTGAATAAGTTTTTCGAAGATGGGTGCCAGCGCTATGGCCAAGCTGAAGCGAAGAGGCCGAACAAAATTCTGAGGCACAAGGGCGTTGACCATATGAAATACCACAATACTGATTTAATGTGGCGTTTCTGGGTTGTCGGGTCTGGGATGTTGGGTCTTCATCGATAATGCGCATACAGTGGGACCATGCTAGCTGCGTTGTGTGACCCAAAGCATGAACCACATTCTGATATCCTTAACACCTTACCTGCATGGTCCACAGTCCGGCATAGAAGCCCAGGAACGCAGGCCATTGGCCCGCAGCTAATGGCGATTTGCCGGTGGCCTTGACGAAGCTAATCCATGCTATAACCAAGCAAATGCCATATGTCGTATTGGAGATGAAGCCTGTATGCAGTGATGAAGTTCCTGCGTCAAAGGCCGTCCTAACGCTAGCTAAGATACCCGTCCTGGCCAAAATCCTGTATGGGATATTCAATTGCGCCCACACACTGCATTCCAGGTGCTTGCTCGACTCGTAATTTGTCGCAACCCATATCACCCCTTGAACCACCCTCAGTTCCATCTGTCCCGCCCCATGTCACTAACCGTAGCTCGCGAACGCGCCCATGCCTAGCTGTGCCAGCTTATCCTTGGTCAGCTTGTCTCCAATGAAGAAATGTTTAATGCGGCCCAACAGACCGGGGCTCTTGCTGTGCAGGACACGAGGCATGGCCCCTCTTAAAAATGGAGCAACAAGGCATGGTGTTTTGTCTGCTGGGACAATCTTTTGGCTGTGCGGCGCAGAGGGTTCCCTGCCGTTACCTTCCGTTGCTCTTACAAAGACGAAAGAGTGGCATAACGTGATACCGTCCCGCCGCTCAATGCCAGCACAAGAACGAGATGGGTTTGCAGTATCCGCCTTTGCCAAATACAAGAAACCGCCACCTTGCCCTGTCGAATGAGATGTGACTACGTTCCTAGTACGTTGCCCCATCGCTGCGGATCTCCTTTTTTCTCACCTTGTACCGGGGGTTGGAGTGATCTGACCGCCAGAATCCTCACCAGAAGCAGACGGGGAGGTCGCGCCGGAGCAGCAGACCAGCGCGTTCCCGCGCGCGTGCCATGTAGATGAATGTGAAATTGCTTTGAGTAGTGGATAGCAGGTCACCGGCTTCGCCACCGATGCCCCTGCAGCAAGCCCAGGCATAGCCACGCGGATCTGCATAACCGCAACTGCCCTTAAGGCATGGAAGAACAATTAAATTCTCAATTGTTGATGTGAAGAATAAGAGATGTAACTGCAGTCATGAGAATGCATACGTTTTTGTACGTCAAGCTGGCCCCAAGCGTCAAGACTTTCACAGGGTAACAGCAGTATAAATGAACTCGCAGCCTTGGAAGAGTAAGACATTTCTGATAGAAACGTTCCTTGTAACGTTTGTAGGCTCCATTTAATCTTCGACCTGAAGTGCCGGGAGGATCAGTACACCAAGTTTCGATATGGCGAAGAACATCCTAATCGTTTGTACCTCCTGGGACAAGCTTGGCGATACCAAGGAGCCTACTGGATGCTGGTAAGTGCGTTATGAAGGCGTCCCGGTGTTTGATGTTCGTTATGAGCAAACATTTCTTACGAATTCCTCAGGGCTGAGGAGGTTATTGCGCCATATTACATTTGGAAGAAACATGGCTATAACGTCACCATTGCCTCTGTAAAGGGAGGTGAAGTCCCCATGGATGAGGCCAGCCTTAACCCGCCATATCTTACAAAGGAGGTAAGGATGTCGTCTACTTCTGCTATACAGCTTTTCCGAATGTTCAGAGCTTATGCCTTGGCATCGCGCAGCTAATTGTCCTCGGTAGTCCCGGAGTCAGTGATTGAATGGCTGTGAGCATTGATAGAAATCATATCCTTGCCAAGCAGTCCAGTGCAAGGGGCAATTTCATGTGCTCCTTGCATTGGATCTTGGCCTTTGCGTTGGCCGCGTGCACACGGATTAACACGAATTAACACCTAGCGCGACTACCTGACGACTCTAATTGATTGAGTTTTCCTGCATGCTCTCAACTGGACTGCATTCTGCCATCGCAGGTTGAGGATTTCTTGCTAGACGGTGAGCTCGCTCCTGCCGTACAACGTATGATGCAGAAGCCGCATCACTGTTCATCATCTGATTAACGCGAGCGGATAAACCGGACTAGAAGCGGCATCGGAAGCATTTATGACCTTCAGACCTGCACATCCAGGTCATGGGCAAAGATTAAGCTGTAACCCCGCCTTGAGCGCGTTGCGAAGGGTCGGCAGTTTCACCGCGCCCTGGAACTATGCACGCCTGTAAAATCACCACATTCAGCCTAAGTACCCCACATCTCCCGGCATTTGCTTGCATGTTGTGGGTACTCGGTGAAACCTTATATCCCCCATCCGCTCACTGACGGGCGATCAACGCAGACGAGGCTATGAAGGGTCTTATGGATTCGGTACCGCTGTCAGATGTCAAGGGGGATGACTATGACGCGGTCTTCCTGCCCGGCGGCCACGGAACTTGCTGGGATTTCCCAGGTGAGGGATTATGTTGTGCTCTGGACTTTGAGGGCACGTCCTTGGGCTCAAGCTTGTTGAGTAGAACAGTATACCACTGCGGATGTACCACATATCGGCGTCCATGTCATCTTATCTGATGTCCCACAGATAATGCGGAGCTGATTGCCCTATTGTCACACTTCGTCGATTATAACAAGGTCATATCTGCTGTCTGCCACGGACCTATGGGTCTGGTTAACGTGAAAGGGACGGATGGCCAGCCGCTGGTGGCAGGAAAGAAGGTACGTGGAATGGTGGAAGATTGGCAAATGAGCAGTCTACAAAAGTGTGTGCACACGAATGCGAACGGTGTGAAATGGATGCATTGCAGGAAAAGGTTAGAGGATAGGCATGCGTAGGCAGAGACGCTTATGTTTATTGTGAGAATAGGTGGGCCCTAGCATCATGGGTACTCGTGGTGTCGTGAATTTGCACTAAAGCACACACAGAACCGCCTGCGAAGGGCATCATGTGGCGTGCTTGTGAATATTGCGCGTGCTGGCTGATGCCGGGCCTTACTACCGCCGCAGATCATGTGTGTCCGGCGTGCACCGGATCTTCCACTTCGTTGCCTTATTTACCTGGCAAGCCGGACGATTCGGCACTCGTGCAGACTTTTGGATGTCATTCTTGTACCCCGTTGCTGCATGTACAATAGGTTGAAGAATTTTAGTGTTCGTGGGCGTGCAGTGCATGGAATGTCGGCTTCACGAACAAACCTACCATAACCTGCTGGCCTGCGGTGATTAATGTTGAGCCTGGCACTTAGTTACGTGAATACACTCATTGATTGCCTCCTCCCGTGTCCATGTTGTCGCGTTCCTGGTCCTCCCAGGTGACCTGTTTCAGTGACGCGGAGGAGGTTGCGGTTGCCAAGGAGAACGTGGTGCCCTTCATGCTAGAGACGCGCCTTAAGGAGCTGGGGGCCTTGTACGAGTGCGGTCCCGAGAAGTGGGCGCCGTTTGCATTGAGGGATTGCAACCTTGTCACCGGTGAGAATCCCATGATCATGTCGGATTGCCCTAAGCGGGGCTGACCCGATTACTATTGGTTGGGCTAAGCAAGCTCGGCCCTTAGTCGGCTAATCCAACATCAGGGCCCTTTAAGCCCGCCTATATTTTTCACTGTTACCTTGCGCCTGTTAAGCGCTTCCACTTACCCGGACGCTCTGGCTTTTGACCCAGCATGGGATCGTCATACCCAACCCTCCCCGGCATGATTTAACCGACCCAATACTACCCGGGACGGCTTACATGAGCTGATCGCGCTCAGTGTTTTCTTTACATGGCATATAGCACAGGTCACCAGGGTTTACGCCGTGATCGACATCACTCGTGTCGCATGGAAGCCCGTCATAATGTCTGCAGGTACCTGAGCAGCAGTCGTGACCTAACATCAACAGAGTGTAGCCCCTTGCCGTGCATCAGGAGCCCGAACTTAATTTCTTTCTGCGGCATACGTCAGCAACACGGTTGCTTAATGTGATGCATGCTTTCCTATACACGGCGGCTTAATTCCTTTAATTTTCTCTGCCATGACCCTCCTTTAGGCCAAAACCCTGCAAGCTCCGCCCGTGTGGCGGATTTGGTTGTGGATGCGCTCACGTGGAAATGACTGCCGTGCGCCGCTGGCGAATCCGCTGTTGGCGGCTGCGGTCTGGACAGCGGCTTTGCACGAATGATGTATGCGCTTAATACCACAACGGCGGCAAATGCTGCTGTAAAGGCAGGCGCCACGACGGCGGCAGTGGCTATGCCAGTGCCGACGTGTCCGCCGGGAGATGTTTTCTGCTGGGAAGGGATTTCGGGCGGTATCGGACCAGGCACAGTGGGGCCACCGGGTCTCGGTGTGCAGAGTGGTTATTACGGCGCATACGGCTGCGTTGGTCAGCCCATCGTTGCGCAAGATGGCGCAGATCCCGCCGCTGTGAATGCAGGTGACATTTTAGGATTTGGTGCCGCCGCAAGCACGATTGACATTTTCGCTGGACCAGGTACCCGTACTGGTCATTTGAGGGATCGGAATTCAATTCCTGGGACGCAGGAGGGGCAGTTCAGAAACGCGTAAAGGTCATTTGCATGAGGATGACCAAGGGCCGGAGAATTTATTGGGTGTAAGGAACCGTCCCTTCGTTGGCATGGTGCGCGTTGCATGGAATGATTGCAAAGTTTGTCACGGTCTTGGACAGGCACCATTAACATGTCCCACATCGGATGTAGCAGCTAGGTTACCGTTGTGCATGCTGGTTCATTGGGCCCGAGCGTGTAAGTCGTGATGCTGAAGGCTGCAGCAGTGTAGCTTTTGTGATAGTGTGAATTGGTTGCAAATGGCTAAGCTACAAAATGTTAACGATGCATATTTCCTCTCGGTTGTTGCCCCTACATAAATGGGGTCAAACTTCCGGGTTCAGGTCTCTTGGAAGGCGATCTACTGTGTATTTAGTGTTGAACCTTTAATGCAGCTATTCCTCAGGCTCATGTACTTGCTTTATTGATATTCATGCCCTAGGAGGAGATGGGAAGCAACGAGCCACTTAGTACATCGTCGTTTCCCACCGCAACAGCCATGATGCTTCAGCCCAACAGCAAGGTTCGCCACTGGTATAGGGGCGGACCTCACTCGTGCCCATCAATTATACAATTGTAAATCAAGGAAGTCCCATGATGTGTTATAATTTAGTTTGCCGCTCATTGCTTTGATGCTCGATGAATGTACGGAAATATTTCCGATTCGCAAAATTCGTCGGGAAACCCGTCCCAGTTTGTGCGGAACAAACCTAAAGGAACAAAAACACGGCCTAATAATTATGTACATGAAATGTTAATCCGATCACACATTAGGATGAAATGTACGGGGGTATCTTAAAACAGGAATATCGGTGCGACTGACACAACCTTTGGTGCCGAGGATGGCCGTCCATATTCTCAACCAACTTCAACTAAGTCTCTTGCAATCATTGTAAGTTGAGGGGGGCTGCCCATAGTGCGAAGAAGACAGATACATTGAGCAATTCATGCCGTGCGCCTTGGAGATTGCCCGCCCCCATAACCCCATACCCCATAACACCCTTAAGTGCGTTAATAACCGTGCGCAGCACCATGTTAGTGTACTGCTCTAACATATGGATTTCCTACTAACAACTTGGATGGCAAAGAGGACGAAACAACTAAATAAATAAAGAGATTTTTATCCTGCTTATAGCCCGGATCGATAATATCGCAAACCCATATTCATTCTATGAAAAATAACAATACTGAAGATAACATACTGAAAAGCAGCGTAGTACAGCTGTCCAATCGGACAAGATGTTCTAGAGAGTAATTTAATTTATTTACATTTGTGCGTATTGATATTACGTACAATAGCAGGTTATTTGCGACAGACAGTGTTACAGCCTGTAGTTACCAGGAAACCGTTATTGATGTGCCGGGGTCTGGTGTAAAACGTGGCCCGGCTTCATAAACCCAACTGCTTAATCGTTCCCGCATCCACATGCACCCTGCCTTCGCTTGAAATTATTGCCCTTCCGATCGCCATTCATTAGGGTGAATTTTCAAGTGCGTTGTGGTCCCTGGTATTCCCCCGCTGCCTTCCGTCCCGAATAGGTCCCAATAGGTCCGAGGCGGGGAAAGCCTTCCAATGGCTATTCACAGGCCCAGCAGCGCCCAGCATGCCATACTTAAGGTTTCGGCACCATCACGATTTGGCCGGGTAGCTGTGGATAAGACGACAAATGATGCCGTTCGGTAGCGTGAATGGACCAGGGGTCATGGCCCCTGGAATGAACTATCCATTTGTCGTCTGCAACCCGTACATGAAGTAGATGGAGAGAAGGAAACGTCTCCGGTTGGCGAATTGCGTATTCATGCATGACCCGTTCGCTCCAAGATCCTGTACTCGGAGTGCTGCGTTACGCGATCGTGCCGGGTCCATTCATTACTATGGGGTGTCGGCGGCGTCGGCACCGCACACAAGCTTTCCCTTCAACTGATGTGAAGTGGTCGTACTGCGGTCCCCAACACCCGCCTCCAAAAGCCTTTTGCGGTCACGAAATGGTGGAATCCATTGTAATGGCCGCACAAGCTGAACCAGTACGACCAGCAGCGAGCGGCCCCCCATCGGACCACGTCCCTTTCTGATACCACCTGATACCATCTGATGCCACGGTAGTTGCCCTTTTAGGCCCTTGAGGTTTGCCTCGCTTCTAACTTGCCGGGGTATACGGCCTTGCGGGAAGATGTGTAGATTCCTCAGAATGATAAGGCCGGTTCTTGGACGACAGCACGGTACCTCGTGCTTCATGCACGGCAAGCACTCCACGGCTACTCGCCGTGTTGTGACGCTTCATCTCGTTAATCTGTCTTCACCCCTTTGTGAGCCCACCCGCCCTCCCGATTGCAGAGTGCTAATATACACCACGGTCGAGAGTCAGTAGCTCTTAGTCGGTGGCTTTGAGTGCAATGTGCCACGGCCGGCCACTCGCCCAGCCTGCAACAGCCTCAGCACTTAATGACGCGCCCCTGATACTGTCTGATTGTCATAGATATGCTGGAACTGCTGGGTCGGGGTTTTACGTTGTATCGCCAAGCTGATTAGCGGGGCAGCATAGACGCTGGCTTCTCGATGCGAGAAGGCGGATTCTTGGACGAAGTAACTATGTGTATCTTGCTCGTCCTTGCCGTACTGAGGCATAGAGATAAGTCTCAGGTCACAAGATTTCCGGCTATTCGCCGTGTTGTGACCTTAGGTTAGCCTTTTGTGCCCGCCCTCACCACCCGGTCGGGCACGTTCTCACGTTTTGCTGTCCACCAGACATATATCGGCCTTGGTGGTTATGAGCCTAAGTGTCACAGCCGGCCACTGATCCAAGTTAAATATGGGGTGGTTTCGATAGGATGGAGTTGTAGTGGGGTCAAGCGGTAGTACCGGGCCAATGGAGCCGGTCGACTAGTTGGCTTACGGAGCAGGTCAACTAGTCGAGTCTTGGTAGGTTTTGGTTGGCAGTGGGGTTCAGTTCTCAGGTTTCACCGAGTCAGCCGCCGGTGGCATTGCTGCCGGGGCCACTTCAGTGCTATGTTGTTTGTAACTGCTGCTGAGGACAAGAAGCATAGGTTCAAGAGCCAGAAGTGGAGCATCGCTGCCATGGCTCGTAGTGTTAATACGTGTGCACTGCTGAGGACAAGAGGGCTTTACATTCGCAAGGCCAGACTTTGACCTTTCAACATGTGGTAGGTATCGCATGATAAAAAAGGGTAGATTGAATGTTCTCCTGCGCTCATCGATTGGCGGTTCACACATTATTCCGCCCCCAGGTAATCCGATCCAGAGCTCAAAAAGGAGCACGTCGCACGGCACGCTGTGAATAAGGGGCCACTCATAATTGCAGAGGACCATGCAAAAAATGGAACTGCTTCAAACATGAAGCACAGAAACAACAAATGATAACGACAACAATGATAGGGACGCTGGGGACGTCCAGCGGAGCAATTCGGGCATCTGAGACGGCAGACCCTCCGTCACGATTAACATCGAAACAACCAGTTCTATATGTACGAGAATGTCAAGTATCTTTCGCGACGTCTTGCCATCTGGTAGAGGCTAGAGGATTAAGCTTGCAGATTTCAACTGCATCCGGGTCATCGTGCACCTCCAACGGCTATGTAAGCATGTACAGTTATGTATAGTTTGACCTCCGAGACCTCGACTTGTCATATTCTCTCATTATCTCATATCAAGTCTGATCAGCGACACCAGACAACCTGCAATTGGACGAACATGCACGCCCGACGGGCAGGCAAGCACGACCACGCGATACGGCGCGACCACGCAGAGGAGCAAATATTCAGCGCCGCTAGTTGGTCCCATTACGCACGCTCCGGAACCACGCTAATCACTTTCAAGTTTTCCACTTTCCGTATCCATCCCGCGATGCTGTTCACGCTCGAGTAATGCCGGAAAGGATGCATGCAATCGCGAAGAGCAAACCTGCATGCCGTTCCAAGGTGGAGGGGTTTCACGCGTCCCGGCCTGAGGCCCCTGGTATCTGATGCGACCAAGGGGACAAACGATATTACGGATTGCCGCGCGCTCCACTCGCCGCATGCTAAAAGCACAAACACTCAGCGCATGCACACGCAATCCTGCTCTCACGTCCCAAAGTCAGAAGATATAAACTTATTACGCATAGGCAGCAGGGCTTGTTGCAACTTAGTACGGGACCCCTCTAAGCCCCCGATGGGCCGTAACAACCACTGAGCCTCGGCCCCGTGGTGATCCCGACTCCTCCTCCTCCTCCTCCTCCTCCATCTCCTCTTCCTCGTCGCCCACCGACACTCATATATGCAACCTCGTGATGCCCGTGAGGCCGGCTTGTCTGGGGCCTAGCCGGGCACACCGTCATTCTGCGTTGCCTAACCGATGCGCCCATGCACGCTCCTCTTCTTAGTATTCTTCTTATGTTGCTGCTGACCCCTGAATCGACGAAACCTGCAACCCGCCCGTGACGTCACTTTACGGAAAAATGTTGTCACGCAGCTGCGGCAACACGGAAGCCGCAAACAAATCTCATCTACATTATACAATAAGGTGACATGATCGCGCCGTTTGTGACCCACTTGTTCCGTGAAGTCCTCGAAATCATTAAACCCTGCTACTCAAACCTGCACGGTGGCCAAAACCCACCTCAAAATATGTACGATACCATATCAAATCTTCCTAGGACTGTGGGGCGTTGCACAAACTTATGAACCACATAAGACCCTTATTGTAAACAAGACGCCTGAAGCTAATGACTCCAAAGACGACCGTTTCGAAGTCACTTTCCTGAGCGATACGCTTTCCTGAGGAGCCACTCAGGCCCACGCATGTTAAACATGCGCTGGCAAACCTGGAAATCCGTCAGCACACGCAAGCCGTTAAAAACGTATGTTCATCATACTACAACTTCCTTTTAACGTCTGTCTGTGAGTCCCTCTGGAGCTCAGGGTTGTCAGATTTGATAGAGCTGTAGTCGCTGATTACCAATATTGGGCGGCGGCGCATAGGTGATGGCGGAGACCGGCGCCGCGGACCAGGTTTTAAGGGAGCTGAGGGAGTCAAGGGAGGGGGCAGCGATGGGGGCAGGGGTATGCCTGGGCGATCTGGCGGCATTTGAGGCGGCGGCGGTGGTGGAGATTTGCCCTTCTTGGGTGGCTTAGGCAAAGGAGGAAGCAGGGGCTCAGGCGGCGAGGGGGACGGCGGTGAGGGAGGCGGTGGCGACGGGGGCGATGGTGAGGGCGGCGGCGGCGGAGGTGGCGATGGTGAGGGAGGCGGTGGCGACGGGGGCGATGGTGAGGGCGGCGGCGGCGGAGGTGGCGATGGTGAGGGAGGCGGTGGCGACGAGGGCGATGGTGAGGGAGGTGGCGGTGGAGGTGGCGATGGTGAAGGAGGTGGCGGTGGAGGGGGCGATGGTGAGGGAGGCGGCGGTGGAGGGGGCGATGGTGAGGGAGGCGGCGGTGGAGGGGCGATGGTGAGGGAGGCGGCGGTGACGGGGAAGCTGGACGCGGCGGAGGGGGATTGAGAGGGGCTGGTGGGGTGGGTGAAGGAGGGAATGGAGATGGGAAAGGAGAGGCTGCCCGCATCGCTGTTGGAGGAGCAGGCGGACCGGGAGACGGTGGAGGAGGAGCAGGCGGAGGAGGAGATGGCGGGGGAGGAGATGGCGGGGGAGGAGATGGCGGGGGAGGACTTGATGGAGGAGGGGGAGATGGAGGCTTGGGAGGTGGCGCCGAAGGTGGTGGTAAAGGCGACAGAGTAATTATGGGAGGAGGTGGAACGGACTGCGGAGGTGGCGGGGGTGGGGGTGGTGGGGGAAATCGCCGAGGTGGCGGTGGGGGAGGCGGTGGAGGAAGCCGAGGGGGTGGGGGTTGTGGGGAGGGGGGGGCAGGCGACGGCGGGGCGGGGGGGGGGGGGGGGGGGGGCGGGGGAGGGTGGTAGAGGGGACGGAGGCGCAGGGGATGGCGGTGGAGGTGACGGCGGGACGGGGGAGGGTGGCAGAGGTGACGGAGGCGGAGGAGAGGGTGGTCGAGGTGACGGAGGCGCAGGGGAGGGTGGCAGAGGGGACGGAGGCGGAGGAGAGGGTGGCAGAGGTGACGGCGGGGCGGGGGAGGGTGGCAGAGGGGACGGAGGCGCAGGGGATGGCGGTGGCGGTGACGGCGGGGCGGGGGAGGGTGGTCGAGGTGACGGAGGCGGAGGAGAGGGTGGTAGAGGCGACGGCGGGGCGGGGGAAGGGGGCAGAGGTGATGGAGGCGCAGGGGATGGCGGTGGAGGTGACGGCGGGGCGGGGGAGGGTGGTCGAGGTGACGGCGGGGCGGGGGAGGGTGGCAGAGGTGACGGAGGCGGAGGAGAGGGTGGTCGAGGTGACGGCGGGGCGGGGGCGGGTGGTCGAGGTGACGGAGGCGCAGGAGAGGGTGGTAGAGGTGACGGCGGGGCGGGGCCAGGTGGTCGAGGTGACGGCGGGGCTGGAGAAGGGGGCAGAGGTGACGGAGGCGCAGGAGAGGGTGGTAGAGGTGACGGCGGGGCGGGGGAAGGGGGCAGAGGTGATGGAGGCGCAGGGGATGGCGGTGGAGGTGACGGCGGGGCGGGGGAGGGTGGTCGAGGTGACGGAGGCGCAGGAGAGAGTGGTAGCGGGGATGGCGGGGCGGGGGAGGGTGGCAAAGGGGCCGGGGGGCCGGGGGGGACCGGGGAGGGTGGTGAAGGCAAGAAAGAAGGCGGTGGAGGAGCAGGCGGCGGGGGGGAAGGGGCGGGAGGTAAAGGCGGTGAGAAAGGCATGGGTGATGGTGGCGGTGGTGGAGGAGACGGTGGGGGAAATGGTGATGGTGGTTTCGGCGATGGCGGAGCGGGGGAGGGTGGTCGAGGTGACGGAGGCGGAGAAGGGGGTGGTAGAGGTGACGGAGGCGCAGGAGATGGTGGTCGAGGTGACGGAGGCGCAGGTGAGGGCGGCAAAGGTGATAAAGGCGCAGGGGATGGCGGTGGAGGTGACGGCGGGAGGGGAAAGGGTGGTCGAGGTGACGGAGGCGGAGGAAAGGGTGGTCGAGGTGACGGAGGCGGAGGAGAGGGTGGTAGAGGTGACGGCGGGGCGGGGGAGGGTGGCAGGGGTGGCGGAGGCGCAGGGGATGGCGGTGGAGGTGACGGAGGCACAGGGGATGGCGGTGGAGGTGACGGCGGGGCGGGAGAAGTCGGCAGGGGTGACGGAGGCGGAGGTGAGGGTGGTCGAGGGGCCGGCGGGGCGGAGGAGGGCGGTACAGGTGAAGGAGCCATCGGCGCCGACGTGGGAGGTGGCGCGGATGGCGGGCTGGTCCCTATTAATGAGAACAAAGGCGAGAGGGGCCGGGGCGGGGAAAGAGAAGGTGGAGGTGGCAGGGGCGGTGGGGGGCCCGGCGGTGTTGGCCTGGGGGCTGGGGAGGGACGGAAAGGTCTCGGACTTGGTGGTCGCGGTGAGGCAGGCGCTGGCGGCATAGGAGGTGGAGGGCTAGGCGCGGGTGGCGGTGGTGGAGGGACGCAAGGGCAGTAGTGCAGCCCGAAGCGGGCAATAGGCCACAGCTTTTCAGAGCCATCTCTCTTGCAGCCGCCCCAGTCCCATGCGAGGAAGTAATCCCCGCCTGTGGGAAGACGTATTCGGACCGCTAGGATCACGTCGAGGTCGACACACGACCTGAGCCCCACAGCCTTCAGATCCGAAAGTGAAATGGGGACGCTCACATTCCGGGCGTCTGCTTGCAAAACCATTCGGGCATTGACGAGGCCAGTGTACGGGCTCCCGATGCAGTACTCATCCCCCGTCTTCCAGTCCGTCAGCCATATGGCTTGGTCGTACGTGCTCGGATTGTACAGCTGCCAGTACACCTCCGTTGCGGCTGGCAGGTTCAGTAGCAGCTCCAAGGTCACGGCTGCAGAGCCGCCGGGTCGAGACAAAAGGCGGGCTGTACCATTCATGACGTAATCTTTGGTATTAAAGTTTGATGTAATAATCGCCCCACGCCGGTCAAACAGCAGCGTAGAGGTGATGTTGGGGAGGGGGACGCCAGTCCGCAAAATCGTGAAGCCCGTGCCGCAGGGCTGGGGCGGCAGCGGGGGCGACGGAGGTGGCGGCGACGGAGGTCTCGGCGGTGAGGGTGGCGGCGGCGGCGACGAACAGGGGCAGTACGTCAGCCCGAACTGTGCAAAGCTGACGCTGGTGTCGGGCAAACAGCTCTGTAGCTGCTGCCAAGCTACCCGCTGCGTGTATAAGGCCCACACCGGATCATGATCATTGCTCAGGACGAGGCCGTACGACTCAACTTTTGCCACAAACACCATCTGGGTTTCGGAGCACCTCCGCAGGCCGGCCAGCTGCAACTGTGATGGTGTGAAGGTAATGTTTAACGTGGATCCCGTGCGGCCAAGTGTGCGGTTGTACGGCAGCGCTGGCTCCGTACATGTGCTTGAACCCCACTCGTCAGGTGTGGTCTGTACGGCAAGTTGCATGAAGCCCTCCAGGGTGAAGAGGCCCCACCTGGCCACAGGCGGAGCCGGGGCGCGCGTTGCGTCGGTTCCCCTGGCGGTCTGTACGTACGTTATGGTGAAGGTAACGGCACCGGCTGCTGGCTGGTTGCCGTACAACGTGGCGACGCCCGGGCTACCAGCAATCTGTATGTCCGTGAGTTCACCCGAGAGGGAGGGTGAGCCTCCAGGGAGGGAGACCCGCTCGGCCAGCCTGCAGTCGATAACGACCGGCGGCGGCGGCCGCGGTGGGGGTAGGGGTGCAAGGGGAGGATTTGCGGGCGGGCTTTCGCAAGGGCAGTAGTGCAGCCCGAACCGGGCCAGCGGCCACTCCCTATCAGAGCCATCTCTGTTGCAGCCGCCCCAGTCCCAGGCCACGTAATAGTCCCCCGCCGATGGGATATAGATTCGAACAGCCAACACGAGGTTGAAGTCGGCGCACGTGCTGAGTCCCATGGCCTCCAGGTCCGACTGGGAGAAGCGGGCGCTGATGTTGGCAGCGGGTGCCTCCAGGATCATCGTGGATGCCATGAGAAAGTACGGAGTACCGAGGCACGACTCCGTAAAATCCGTCCGCCAAACAGCTTGATTATACGTCTCCTCGCTGTACAACTGCCAGTACACTTCCGTTCCGGCAGGCATGTCTAGGAACACATCCAGGGTGACTTCACCCGGGGTGCCTGATTGGGCGGTCAGCCTAAGGACGGCTGCGGAGTCGATAAACACGTCATCGCGTCGGGAATCATCCGAAACCAAAATGGCCCTGTTTCTGTCATACAATACGGCACCTGTGATGTTGTAAACAGGTACACCGTCACGAAGGAATGTGAAGCCATCACCGCAGGGTAGCGGAGGAAGGGGTGGGGGTGGCGATGGCGGGGCCGGAGGGGAGGGTGGAGAGGGTGGCAGAGGTGGGGGGGAGCAGGGGCAGTAGGTTAACGAAAAAGCTGCGAAGTTAAGCATTGGTCCGGAGCAGTCGGTTATCTGTGTCCAAGAAACGTACTGAGCGTAGGGAGCCCATGTAGGGTCACGACTGGGGCCCAGTGAAAGGCCGTACGATTCCACCTTCGCGACAAGCACAAACTTGGTCTCTGCGCATGACTTGAGGCCGATGCGCTGAAGCTCTGCACGACCAAAAGTTATATCGAAGGAGGAGGCCGAAGCGTTTAAGTCCTGCCCTGACGGTAGGGTGGGTTCGTTGCATATCCAGTACCCGCCGTATCCAAAGTCAACGTAAACATGGGCAACTTGATTGTACTGTTCCTCGGTGAACAAAGCCCAAGAAGCCCTCGGAGATGCAGCAGGAATGCCTGCCTGGCTTTGATCTTGTGTGCGTGCGTAATTGACCCGAATAGTGATGTCGCCATTGCCCGGATTGTTTGCGTAAAGCGTGGCGGAGCCCGGGCTTCCATCAATGTCAATAATCGTCAGCGGTCCCGAAATAGACGATACGTTGTTGGGCAAGAACACCCGCTCCGCCGTCGCGCAGTCTGCAGCAGCGCTGGCCGTCGCGCTACCGACGATGATAGCGAAGACTGCTAATGGCAGAATCATTATTCCTATCGATGGTTTATATAGATATTGTTATGGTCTTCACGACGTGCGCGTCCAAACTGCGCATTGCAGAGAAGTTGGGACGAACTAGTGTAAGTACAAGCTACATCCATACAATAAATGTTGTCGCTGCAGATGTTTCCAGTACATGTGAAAAGGTTGCTCCGTGTGCACCGTGCTACCGACCTTCGGGAATCAACTGTCCGATAGCCCAAGGGTAATGTAACTTCCGCGTTGGTATCTTGCCTTAACAAACATCAGAATGCTACATGTCTTTCAAATAATTTTTGAAGCCATGATGCAAGCATGATGATTGCTCCGTCTTGGCTCGATAGCGCAATACCGGTACGGTATAATGTATATACGATTTCTACTAAGATTTAATCGATTGTTAAAATCCTTAAATAAAAATAAAGTAATGTCTTTAAGAATGACAATTCCGATTTTATTGATTTGAAGTAACGGGAAACACGGATACTCTGTACGACATCTGTTAGTCAAAGTGGGCTTTCCTAAAGAAATATTCTTTTACGCTGAATGAATTAAAAGAAGCTATGAATTGTTTAATTAAAGCGTTATTCCCATGATGGCTTCTGGACCGCCCGGACTTTACATCCGTATGCCAAAGCGAAACACAATTGAAGGGTCCATCATGCAATAAAGTGTTATATTCTATAAATTAAGATAATTGAACATCAGAAGACATACTGTTGCAGGTTTTGCAGGTTTGATGTTTGACAGCTGACAGACGGATGGCTACAGCCTAAGGCAGTAGACACCAGTAGGTCGGATTTTATAAAATGAAATTGCTCAGAGGATTTTAAAATTAAACACAATGTTGTGGCGTGCCAGTGCCTCACTACAGCCTGTCCAACGTGGCCAGACCCGACATTATCCACCGCGTACCCGTTTATTTGGAACGGCGGGCACCTGCAAGCGATACCACGACGTCGACAACAACATGCAAGCATAAACCAGATTATCTCTTGTGCTGGAACTTAGGGACATATATAGTGCACCTTAATGGATGGACGCAGCCGGCTTTCAGAGTTTTCAATTGCTTTACACGCGCGTGTGTGTACGGGTTTCCTGATCTATCTTATTTACAGCTCTCTCCGAGATTCAAAATCATGATAAAACATTCAATGATATATTCAAGAACTCAAGTGACGGATGTGTTGCGCAGAGAAATACGTTCTACCAGTCCAAAGGAAATGGGTAACTGTAGTCTGCCGCATTCCGTCAAACTGCTGCATCTGGCTTGTAGCCGGTAATAACCATCAGATCCTCCGCAATTGATTATAGGTGTAATTATCAATGAGTACATCTCATCCACCTACAACGTCGTGCCACGCAGACAATATGTCACTAGAAGGGGACACTGGTCGCGATCCGGTGTCATCCGGTCACCTTTTACGTGCTTCGACTCGCCGGGCATACATTTCCTGCTGCGTTTCGTCGATACGGGATATATGTTATATCCATAATTGAACTTTGGTAATGAGATTGGTGCTTCCAACAGGGTCCGTCGTAACTTCGATTCAGAACTCCAAGGATTATGATGCAACGGGGTGCAACTGGTCATAGCCATAGCACCTGGCTCATTGGCTTAATGTCAGATCTTATCGTCCCGTGACTATATCGTTCGCAGTGAGAGCAGCGCCCCGAAATCCCTAACCATCACCAACGCACATGCCGTCGCTGGCTCGTTCGTTGTACACTCTTGCGATGCCCGATGACGCTATAGATATACCATCTTGACTCAATTCCTCACAATCATTAAATAAAATTCATCATCTTAACGGGGCTGGGCTTATGCATCTGTCCTGTTGAACGTATCGAGCTTCGCCTTCGCATTTTTCGCCCGCCTTCCTGACAGTTGGCTGTTCAAAGATTACGGCAACGGCCTGGGCATGAGAATAGCTTTAAATAGTCTGCTGTAAATAACAATTCAGGGTGATTCTCAGTCATGTTCGATCCTGGACACTAGGAACCTATTGCGTTGGCATAGAATAAGGGTCCCCATAGATGTCCCCAACTTGGCAGGTGCTTCGATATTTATAAGAAACAATTACATTTTGATCTGTATTTTCTTCACGTAACATTTCTGGCTGGGTTGCGACTGATGAAGGAAGTTGTTAAGAACAAAAGTAACGTCCCGTTAACATCCGAGTTATCAAATTATCATGAAAGAACATTGTTTAATGTAGTAAATAAATAAGCTTTTTCCTGATTAATTCCATTCAGGGTCTGTGCGACCTTTTCCTTGAGCCGCATGTTAATAAATCTTTATGCATGTTGTAGCACGTTGATTTGTTTAACATGAGCAGTAACAGGAAGTTGCAGACTGGCTTTTCTTCCATTTCGAGGAATGGGTGTTCCTGTCTGCCCTTCGTTTATGTCCAATTATATAATGATTTTGTCAAGTAGTATTAAAGGCTGAAAAGTGGACAGAGATGAAATCTAAGCTCTGAACAATTCACCCAAACAAAATCAATTTTTTGACCAGGGTGAGGACACTGGCTCTCACGATGGCTCGCCTATAAACTTCCTCTGGATGGCAGCATATTATTATTTTAAACCATGCACGGCAAAAATGGATGAAGATAGGGCTTGATAAGGCTTCCAGCTACCTGAGTGTACTCATATTTGCGTGGCAAATTTGCACGCGCACCCGCTTCGGCACATTTCTTTCTCAAGGGCACTATATTCCTGTTCGGATGATGTGTACGAAAACAGTGGATTTGTTGTTGACCACATTCTTTGATCATCAGTTTTGCCCTTGACAGAGATTAGCTTTAAGAAGACACAACCAATTTGCGTTCAATACATCTTTCAAGCTGTATGGAAGGTTAGGAAGGACCCCGGCTGTGCAATCATACGCCACATGGATGAAATGCATCGTGTCATCTCCACTTACGGCATTTGGAGGTCATGAACCCTGGTAATCTACCTATTGCATACGTGGAAGCAGCTGAGGAAGTACATAATTTGACAGGGCCTCCTCGGTCCTGTCCCTTGGGCGTCACGAACGATGTCCGGGAGCGTGCCCTGCGCCTTGCACGAGAAGTGTTCACGGGGGGTTTGGCGGCCGCGGTCTCAGGCGGTCAATCCCGTACAACGCCTCCGCCCCGGCCACACCAGGTGCGGCCCTGAAGAACCCCGCACTGGGGACCTGCATGGGAGCACGGGTATGCGGAGCTGGTGGAAGCCCTTACGGACTCCTTGAAGGACGCAGAGACGCGGGGCTCCGGTCAGATTACTGATAATGCGGAATACGAGTAGGCGCAGCCACGCGTGGGGCCCATCCACCCATTCCCCGGATAGAACCGGCTCACCAAGCCATGCCCGCCGTCTTCCCCATTCAGCTGCCCAGTCACCCTCTCGTCACTGGCTTGCGCACTAAAATACAACATTTCAAGCCGCGTAAAAGTGTTTATGCCTTCCCGTACACTTCGCACAGTTGAATGCGGTCGCCAACTTGCTGGAGGCGGTCTACCGGGATGGCGGTGCGCCCGAACCGATCAACTACCTGCTGCAGGTCGTTATGTTCATTGGGTAATTCTTGACAGGTTAAGGGCAATGGGATTACGATACCTTTCTACTCGGTTAATTCAGTTGATAGGTTCATTACGAGATTTTGTAACTTGCGCGCTACCTGTGTGAATGAGTGTAAGGGCCTTATATGCAGCTCTCCAAGCCCTTATATCTCTCTAAGAGCCGGGTGGGTATTGGATGGCGGCGGCAGATGCCGTTTTTCGCCCACCATAACCTGGCCACACCTGAAGCTGCGCAGCTTGTATAGAGTGCTGCTATGAAATGGAGTGCCGGATAATGTAATGATGGCCGCACGCAGCAGCACGGAATGGAGGCTCTGGAGGAATTCTGCGGTGGAAAGGGGTAGGCGATCGGCATCTTGGCGCACAGATGTTCAACTCCATGGGCTAGTGGGGATCAATACTGGGGGCCCCTGGCGGGACGTGGAGGGGACCTGGCGGCGGCCACTACCCGTCTGCGAACAACGCACCTTCCCAAGCCTGCCTGCACTACCGCAGCCTCCTCAACCGCCAACCCTGCGTGATCTCCCTTGCCAAATAAATGGAATCCCTGCTCCCGTCCACCCCCCTCTCCCATGCGCTGCTCATCTCAAGGCCGCCAAATGCAACTTCCCAACACCTCCAAGTGTCGCGGATTAAGTGCCCTCACACCCGCTGTTGCTGACTAGCGCTTCCGTGGTCTAGCCGACACGAATACTGCCTGTACTCCCGCCTGACTCGGCCGTCCGCCCACCGCCACCCCCCCTTTGAAATGGCGTCGCAGCATTCGACGGGTAGCGGGAAGAGTTTCACGATAGCGGCCCTCGCAGTGGCGCTGGTGGGGTGGGGCGATTGCGCCGGGGGAAGGGTGGGCATGGTGCTGGTGCTCAATGACCGCCTACAGCTGGATCGCCAGCTGGGTTCTTGTGTGGAGGCGTTTTGGACAGGTGGATGCGGGGGGAGGGGAGGGGAGGGGAGCGGGCAAGGAAGTGCACAGCCAACGGACGGTGTCCGCTGACCTGGCCTTCCGGACCAGGAGCCTGGCAGGCAGGAAAGGGGGATGAGTGTGGAAGGCGGAGGGGGTCAGTATGTAGTCGGGGAGAAGCGCCCGTGGGGCTTTCCGCCTCCTGTTGCCGAAATACCCAAAATACCTCTCGATGCTCATTTTGAACACACTGGTGTGTTGGCGTTGATGATGTGGTGTCTGCGGGTGACTGCGATGATGATGCAGCAATGGTGGTGATGACGATGTTGCAGGTAACGGTCGTCCTTTGGCGTCCCTCCGTCGGGCGTCGACCACAGCTGAGCTGTCCGGCTTCCTGTCTGCACCGTGGGGTGCTGCCAGTCGGCCTGAGGTAGTGCTGACCACGGTTCAGAAGCTGGCGACGTTGTGGAGGGCCGGCGGGGGAAGGGTGAGGGCGGCGGCGGGAAACGGCGATGCAGGGCAGGTGCGTGTGGGCTGGGGCAGGAGGGGCGGGCGTCGGGGGAGCGGCGGGACGTGGACAGGCGCGAAATATTCCACACGATTATTAGGACCCTGTGCAGTGCGGACATTACCGCTCTTGTGTAACTGCCAGAAGGCCGTTGAAGGCCCCCGCGTGAAGGGCATTCACCAGGTCGTGTCCTGGGGCTGGCCCCGGGCCGGTCGACCTTCCCGCCTTATATCGTACGCCACCCTCCACCCGTTCAGTGGGGCTGTGCCTCAGCTTGGCTTCTCAGACGCGGGGGGCCCTGCACCGCTGGCGGTAGGGGTTGGGGTCATCTCATCAGACACGACCACCTCGTGTCGGTCATATGTCGGACATATCGATACACGCCGGTCGAGCATCGCTGCGTTGATTGCGGCTCCGTGCAGCACCTGCACGCCTATGTCGGGGTAGGCGCGTTCAGGGTGCGATGTACGTCCAGGGGGGAGGATGTAAGCCGCTCCCGGAGCCTTCGCCTCATCCCCCTCACGAGCCTTAAGAGGCTGCACTTGGGTGTTTGGATGCGGGCCAGCCCTCCACCCGGTCTTGGTACTGGACAAGGAGGTCCTAGTAAAATGGCTATAGCTCAGAAGAAGTATCGAACCCGCAGCCTCCGAGCAGCTACAGTCCGCTTTAAGCCAGAGCTATTCACGATGTGTTATGCAGCAATATCATAGCGTGCGGCCCCATGCGCACCCGAGCTGCGCACCGGGCCCTGCGCAACACCGCTTGGCCTCTAGCGACACGCCCACACCTCATGTGCGAGCTGCCTCAGACCCCTCACGTGCTGCTGATTGTCCTATGCGCAGTTCCGGATAGCGGTTATCGCGGATGAGGCGCACCGCCACCATGGGCACGGTACGACTGATCAGATTCACCAGATCCTTGCCGGTGCGGTTGGATCCACCGGTTCCGGAGCAGCGAAGGGGATCAGCACCCGCGGCAGCGGCAGTGGCCGTGGCGGTCGCACTGCGATCTCCAGCGGGCGACCGCAACCCCGGCAGCAGCCCCGGGGACTCACATACTTTGGGTTCACTGCCACACCCAGTCCGAAGGTAAGATGACGGGCGAGTTATGCTGGTGCCGTGGGTGACGGGCCCATGGGTCACACGGCGACGCACGGCGTTCTTTGACCTTGTGGTGGGGGCATTGTGCGCAGGCGGCAGGGCCTTGCAAGTAAGACTCCCTCATGCCCCCTCCTCATGCCCCACCATGCCATCCTGGTATACATCCTGCGGCTCGTGGGATCAGGTGAATTGCCGCATCTCGAGACATAACCCTTGCGCTGAAAGCGAGCATTGAAATTTAAAAGACCCTCAATGTCGTGGAGATGTACGACGATGTACGACATGCTCAACGTGCATGAATACCTCTCCGATGTATGTTTCTCCTTTTTAGTAGACGAAGCAAACGGCGGTATCCCGACTATATCTCACCGAGCTCAGTTTTGGCTGTCATTGGGCTGGTCGTTACTGCACGCAGGCGTTACAACTCTTCGGGATCTGTCGGGAGGTACCCGCAGACCCATGGGTCAGTGAGGAGGAGGCGAGCAGGGACGACGATGAGGAGACGGGCGCGGGCGGCGCTGGCAACGGCGGGGAAATGTCAGACAACAAACGCGATCGAAGGGAGAACCCGCATCGGCGTCCACATGTGGGCCATCAGGCTGCAGACCCAGGGGGTTTGCCGTTGGGTATCAACCAGCTTCTGCTGGGGGATGGTGATGGCGGCAGCGGCGGCGGCGGCGCTTCTTCCGCCGAGGTCGCACTGCTGTACGCACCCTTCCACGCATACACTATGCGCAACGCCGTACAAGATGGATTCGTACTTGACGTGTTGCGATCGTACACGGCAGTCACCGCTCGTGTTCAGATCGACGGATTGCGTGCTGAGGGGGGTGACGGCCGCTGTCAGGGAGACGACCAGAAATTGACCAAGCCATATCCGAGAATGGCTCCAGGTCTGAATCCTGCTGGTACGGCAGGCGGTGACGCGATCGCGGAGGATGTGTTGGTGGAGGCGGCATCCAACAGCCGGGACGTGGTGGAACGCAAGGTGGAATCCAGGGAGGGATGGAACGTGTGAAATCCTTCCGGTCGTACCGTACAATTGTGTCACGCTCACATAATTGAATACTTTGTAACGCCCTGTTCACTGCTGTGTATGTACGACGTGATAAGCCGAGGGAGGCGACGGGGCGTATCCGTACATACATTCACCACGGGAAACACGATCCTGTGTGTTTTGCCGTACCCTTGCTGCCTATTGACTGTGACTTGACCGTTCCTTATTGGCCCCACGGAATCCGTCGCAACTGCTGCCGTACCGTAACAGGCTGCCTACATCGTCCAGCGCTTCGTGGCGATGTGGAGGCGCGCGTCGGCGGCTGCCTTCACCTCCTTCCGGGGAATGGTGGTGGCGCGTAGCCGGCAGCACGTCGTGTGGTTCGTACAGGCGGGTGGTGGTAGGGGCAGGCGGACTCAGTGTGGTTGCATGTGCGAGATGTGCCCCGTGCAATCGCGCGTATTCATCATCGTGCACACACAAGAAAGCGGCGCATTGCCTTAAGAGTCCTTGGAAGGGGGGAGGGAGGGGGCTGGTGGCACAACTTTGGAATGAGAGGTTAAAACATGTGATAGTCATCTGATATGGAGTTGATCTTTTATTGGTGGAATACCTTTAGAGAACTTTATCGTTATGTGGAAAACGTTGGGCAGAGGTTGTGACAGCTCACCAGTTTCGGAGCCATTAGGCAATCCATCAGTAGATATACACACAGCCGACGTAAGGACCCTCTAGCTGTCTCCCCCTACTCCTTCCTCTACTCCTTCTCCTTCCATTCGGGCATTGCGCTCCGCCCTCCACCAGTGCCGAAATTCTACGCCCTGCCAACTCCTCCATCTCCCATCAGGCGCTGCGACGGGCAGTGTCGGAAGAGCCGGAGTTCCAACGTCTGGCGGGTAAGGTCTCGCCGCACGCAATCACTCTCGCGCACGGCCACAGCCATATTGGTGATGAGGGGGGCAACAGCGGTTTCGTCGCTTGCTCAATCGCGAGGGCGGTGCAGCAGATTCTGACGGAAGTTCGCACCGCGGCAACTTTGCAACCCTTTGCAAGATTGTAGGATTGGTTTCGTGAAACGTCCAATGTGCGGACGACGCATATCAGTGTGCGCGACGCTTTACGCGGCTTCCCTCCACACCGTTTGTGGACCGCATTCGTCGGAACACGCAGAGGCCGCAATGGCCGCCGACCCTGTGGACGCAGCCAGGAGCCAGCGGGGGCCGCCAGTCTTCGGCGCGTTCAGCGGCACAATCCCTATGTCCGCGGAGCAGGCGTTGGAGCTGGAGCAGCAATGCCGCCAATGGCGCCAGGCCGCCGGACGTCGCACCGGCGGCTGTGCAGCTGGTGTGGAGTTCGGCGTGGATGCGGCGGATACGGCGGAAGCACCACCCGGAGCAGGTAAGAACAACGAAACACATAGCAGCACAACCGTTTCAACCGTTTCAGTTCGTTCAGCACAACTTCCTCGTGATGCAGCAAAGTTTATATTTCCAGTTGACCGGATTGCGACTCCGAAACCACGGGGTGCGAGCGAGGTGTCTTGAAGGCGGCCGTAGACCTCCAAAGGCCCAAAGTCCTGAACCCCACACTGTACGGTCCCCAGGGTCCGGAGAAGCTGGAGGGGGCGAGGGGCCACCGAGAAAGCGGCGGCGGCGGGAGGATGCTGGCGGCGGCGGCGGTAACTTGAGACACAGACACGTGGGTCACGGTAACGTCAATGGCAGGCGAGCCCGTGCGGCCAGTGCCTGGGACGCGGCGCTGTCACACTTAACTGAAAAAGGCAACACCGACGAGTCAGATGAGGAGGGGGACCCGTCGCGGCCGCGACCACCTGGGGCATCTTCTTCCCTTCTGGCCCGTGGAGGCAGCAAATGCATTGATGGCGATGGTGACGCGGAGGTGTCTTACAGGGCGTGTTTGCCTGGTGAGATAGATCTAATCAGCGGCAGCAGCAGCGGCAGCGGCAGCAGCAGCGGCAGCGGCAGCAGCGGCAGCGGCAGCAGCGGCAGCGGCAGCAGCGGCAGCGGCAGCAGCGGCAGCGGCAGCGGCAGCAGCAGCGTTGAGATCAGCGACAGCGAGGGCAGTGACAGTGAGGGCAGTGACAGTGAGGGCAGAGACGAGAGCTGCAGTGACAGCGACAGCCAATTGAAATCTGAAGGCGCTGAGGAGAGTGGGAGTGACAGGGATGGCGGGAGCGAGACAGAAGGCGAGAGCCAGTCCGGCAGCGGCGGCACGGAGGGCGGCCACCATGATGCAGTAAGATTGACTGCGAATGGTGGTGTCAGCAGGGGCGGGGACGGCGAAGGCGGTGGAGGCAATCGACCATCGACCGAGGCGTCGACAGGGAAAGGTGGTACCCTTTCCGGCGGCGGTGGCAGTGGTGGCGGCGGCGGCGGCGGAGCTGGCGTCTTCGCGGGAGGCCACAAGCGCCTCTGGACGGGACCTGACGTAGGTCATTCCGTACAAGTCTCCAGAGGAAATGGCGGCGATCGTGCAGGTGTCAGCGGTTGCAGGTCCTTGTTCGGCAGTGACATGACGACATCGACTCGTGACTCGGATGGCGCAGCACGGCGAAGGCGGCGCCAAGGCGGCTCCACCGAGCCTGCAAACGGCCAAATTGCCGTACGGCGTGAAGCCAGTCAATTGGCAGTGACCTCCACTGCGGGGGCCTTTGCTTCGGCCGCCGCCAAGCTGTCTGCTGTCACGGCAGCGGAGGAAAAAGAGGCGGAGGAGGGGGTATTATTACCTGAGAACGGCCGCGGCAGGGACGGCGCCACTGCTGCCAGAACCAGACCTCTTCGCGTGCCGCGTGCGATGTCTTCATCTGCTGCAGCTTTCCCTACCTCAGATGATGGCGTCGAGAAGATTGGCGACTGCGGCAACGCTGGCAGCGACGAGGGTGGCAACAATGCCGTACCCCATCAAGCTGCCGTACATGTCACCGAGCTGGACGTCAATGGGCGGGGTGCGGATCCCGGTGCCGCCAGGTTGCTGGTCGTGTGCTCCAAGTACGAGACAGGGTACGACGACCCGCGACTGGGCGCCATGTTCCTCGACAGGTGCGGCACCGTGTGGCGATACCCTGATCACCTGGGCTATCACGTCATCCGTATATATGATATGACCCCCCCTTGAAATAAGCAGTTTGTTAAATCCGTTACGGTCCCCTCATTCGTCTGTCGCTCGCTCTGTCAGTTCGTCCGCGATTCATTTGCACACGCACGAGTTTCAAACTAACCCCTTACCAGCTGATCTGTACGGCAATTTGCCGTGCCGTGGTGTACTGTACCTGTTACCTTACTGCTCAGGGCGCTGTCTGGCGCACGCGCCGTTCAGGTGCTCGGCCGGCTCAATCGTCCTGGGGCGGATCTGCACAAGTCCGCGACGCTGCTGGGTGTGGTGGACTTCGTCAATACTGTGGGCGCCCTGCGGGAGGCGTTTGAGGCGTTCTACGACGTGACCACGCTGCATACGGGTGGGGCCCCCGGGACTGTGTCTTAGGCCCTTGTGACTGAAATCCGACAGGCGCGCGCACCAGGACGCCCTGGGTCCGCACTGAGTAGCCAGGTAGATGCGAAATGTGCACTGATCCTCCCACAGGCCAGTATGCGGTTTCGATGTGGCAGTATGCGGGGGAAGCCATGTTACGAGGTGAGCTTCATCACGGGCCTCCCGAACACCATCAAGCCACCATCAAAACACCGTGCACCTGGGTGGCACCGTCCCGTGGAATCTGGTCTCATGAAACCCACGCCGCCTTCAAACCGCGCGTGAATGTAAATCGTTAGCGGTTACGTTAAGACTGTTACGTATGTCATCATCCATGTTGATGTGCAGGAATGGGTGGTCGCTGGGTGCAAATCGCCACCTAGCTGTCACCAGATGTCGTCACCTGCTGTGGCAAACGGCTGGGTCGCCCTGGGCCCCCCCTTTCCCGTTCCTGCTCCAGTTGACACACCCGTTCTTTCTCCGTCCTCCGCATCCTGTGTTTGATGCCTCTCCATGTCGTACCTAACTCTCGCCGTACGGTTCAACTTCCTTGTCGGCTCCTATCATCAAAACTGTCCATGCCCCCCCAAACCACTCACGTCGTCACCCCCTCACCTCCTCACCCCCTCACGCCGTCACGCCGTCAGGCAAACACGCTCGACGGCTGCGTCAGGAACGCCAGATGGAACGGGCGCTGTCACGCATCTTGGAACTGCTACAACCGGCAGCGGACGCCGCCGCCGCCACCGCCGCCGCCCCTGCTGCTGCCACTGCTGCTGGAGCTGGCGGCACCGCAGCCACTGGCGGTGACCTGATGGCGCTGAGTGTATCGGAGATGGCGGCTCTGGCGAGGAAGGGGCTGAGTCCGGAGTCCCGGCGAGCTCTGGAGGCGGACCTGGGGCAATACGTCCAGTTGGCAGAGGCTCTACGCGTCGAGATGCCGGAGATGCCGCTGCCCTTCGCCGCGGCGCTGAGAGAGAAGGTAGGGGGGAGCTACATCACGTCGCAGTGCGGAGAGCGAGGGCAATTTAGATGAATGTGCTTAGATGATAACGGGCAGTCGCTGCGGCGGCGGAGAAGGAGGAGGTATACGACGACGGCATGCGGGAGGTGCGAAGTGGCGCCAGGTGGGGACACACGGAAGCGGTGCTTAGGGTTTGTGAACCCGTGCAGCTGGATGTAAACATAGCTTGTGTCCGCAAGGGAGGAGTGTCCGCCCTGGCTATACCGCCACCGTCTTCCCCTCGTCGAGCGGTACCACCTGTCCGGAGGAGTCCGTTCTTAAAGCTGTCTCTGACCTACTTTGCCCGTTCAACAGCTTACTGCGGACCGCGAGGCGAGGGAGCGGGCGTCGGCTGCGCTGCGGCGGTCGGCGGAAGCTGGTGACGTCGACGGTGGCCCCTCAGTGGGCACCCCGGACGTGCAGGTGGGAAACCATCAAAAGCCTTTAACCGTATTTAACCGAACCAGCGAGCCGGTGGATACGGGCGGATTTCAGCTGCAATGCCGACGCGGATCAGCATCGTCAGGTTTCTTGACTTGCTTCTCCGCGCAGCGGCACGGGTTCCCGGCGTGTGGAATGTTCCGGTCGGGCGAGGTACATGCTCTGGTGCAGGAACGTTGCTGCGATCGTGTCCTTTCTGTTCCTAAAAATAATTAAGACATACATAAAAAAAGGTTATGATATAATGAAGATATACGAAGATTTCCAACGAATGCATTTAACTCTAGTTAAACTCTTTGCTACGTTGGAATGTTTCCGTACCGCTAATCCCGTATGTCCTGGGACAGATGGGCACGCGCTCGGCGGGTCGGCACCTGGAAGGTAGATTCGTTTGGTTCAATTCCCGCACACCGCAGGTTGCCGTCTGTGAGCTGGAGGAGACGTTCTCGGGGCCGATCTTTCTGACGCCAACCCGGACAACACAGAGAGCACCTGACAGCAGCAGCGGCGGAGGCGACAGGGCGGGGCCAAGCGCGAGGCCTAGGGATGGAGGAGCCAGTGAGGAGCCCGGCACCGAGCTGGCGGCGGTGGCGACGGCGCCTCCACCGCGGCTGCGTGGCCGTCCGCTCCAGGGGCAGAGCAGGGGCCGGCAGGGCGCATCAGGGGCCGGTGGTCGCATTAGGTACGTGTCATTCCTTATGCTCTTGGACCAGGGGCGTACGGAACAAGGTACGGAATGCCGTATCTGCTGCGTGTGATTTCGTTTTTTTGGTGCATATCTGGAAGCATAAACCAATAAAGGGTCCAACTTTGGGCGGCTTCATGAGCGCCATACAATGTTCTCAGTCCATCGCATCCTCTCGGTGGCCCACTCTGCCCACCTGCATCCCGGAGGGTTTCGTTAGTCGTTAGGAGTAAGCAGTTAGTCGATAATGAGAGATGAGATGGGAAAGGGGGTTCCCTAGGGGGCGGTCCAGCAGCGTTTTGCGGCATGGCGTAGTGCGGCTTGAGCAGGTACTCGGTGTGCACCGGTCACCGGTCAGATGTACACTGGGGGATATGGAGGACCCCAGGCGGGCGGCACCCCGCTGCTGGGAGTCTCGTCAGCGCGTTGAAATTGAAACGGCACCTCCCACTGGCGCCTGTAAGGTATGCAACAGGGCATGCACATGTGTATGCTCCTGCCCGGGCCGCTGCGCTTCTTACACAGGTCTCGCGGAGCTGCTGACAGCGGCGGCTCGTCCTCCCTGGAACGCAATGTCCGTAAGAACCGGCCACTGTCGGAAATCATTGCTGCCGCCAACGCCTCCTTGGACTCCCGCTACGAGCGACAGCTGGCGGCGGGATTTCGGGAGTTGTGTGCCAGGTTGACAACGGCGACGGCGGCGGCGGCAACGGCAGCGGCGGCGGCGGCAGCGACGGCAAAGGATGGGCCCGATGGGCAGCCCGCTTCAGCGGGCGCCTCAGCGACGATCGCTGCACCGTACGGCGAAGATGTGTACGATTTGTTGAGTCTGCTGCGGCGACTGTCTCTCTGGCCAGTGACTGTGGAAAGGCTGCGAGTGACTGGGGCCGGCAGGGAGGTGGCCAAGCTGCGCAAGCACAGCTGCCCGCAGGTGGGTAACACCACATGTGCCCTGAGCATCGAGAAAGATGTGCCCGCAACCATTTGAAAGGGGTACGCAATTGCGGTGTCGATGAGGCAGGCGGGTGGGGCTGGAGGCGGAGTCACGGCTACAGGAACATGAGCTGAACTTTTGCTCATCAACCTGGAGTTGCAGCTACCCAATTCACAGGCCAAAATCAGTCCCCGCCTTCTCCACTCAGGTGGCGCACCTTGCTCGCACCCTGATAGCTCGGTGGAAGGCCCTTGCTGCCAACGCCAGCGCCGCCAACAACAAGCCGAACGGTAAGGCCGCCGGTGTTGCCGCCAAAGGCCGCGCCACCTCCCCCACCGACCCCGAGGTAGCAGCCGCAGCCGCAGCTACTGCAGTTGCAAACCGTACAGCGATAGTGGACGAACAGCTTCGCGAGAAGGTAAGGACGATGCTGGCGGCATCGCTCAGGACGCATGTGGAGGCGGCGGCGAGAGCGGGGAACCGGGTTCCGGAGCCAGCGGATCTGGGTCCGGAGCGGCTGGCCCTTACGGCACACGACCTGGAGGCGGCCGTGTTCCAAGCACACGGCCAGGACGGTAAGGATGGTGGATTTCACACCGAACTAGATCCCGAGTGATGAAGCCGGAGGGGGAGAGCGGGCGAGGGATTCCCCTCCTGTAAACCAATTATTGTGGAAGCAATACCAGGTAGCCACACCGCTGCTCTGAAACCAACCGTACCGGTAAGCGCATATCAAGCAGCAGATGTGCAATATCCTCGATTTGCCGTGTTGCTGTATCCTATGCCATCACGCGGCCGACAGGGACGTCATACAAGTCACAGACGCGCATGCTGGTGGGTGCCCTCAAACATGCCGACGGCGTGGCGGTAGACCTGCTGTCTGGAACTACTGACCCACGGGTCATGGCTACCGCGGACTCAATGGCACTGGCTCCCGCCAGCGTACGTGCGCAGGTGGGGTTTCCGACGAGGTCTTGTGCCCTGTTCGGCCGCTCGGATTGATGCAATGTTGAAGGCCGTGTGCAGTTCTTAGGGTTGCAAAGTGTGAAAAACTGAAATCGTTCGGAGGCACTGGGTGGGCGGTTTGTGGTGTGGAAGGGAGGTTGGCTTGAGGGCGCTGCCGCTGCTGCTGCTGGGTCATCTGCAGCATCGGCACTACAGGCACCCACCCTGGGTTGCACGTCCATGATGTGTGCAGTACCGCCTCACCCCTCCCTCCCCGCAGGCGGAAGAGGTGGCTCGAAAGAAGCGGCTGGAAATGGAGGCCTGGGAGAAGGTGGGCCTCAGCCCTAACCCTCCTCCTTTCGGTCGCTACCGGTAACACGGTAGCACGTGTTTTTGCCCCGCCTTTGCATGATTGCCAGATGGCAGAGCTCCTTTCCTCGTCCCCACCTTGCACATATCACTACCTCCGTCAAACCTTCGCACGTGCAGGAATGTGTCTACTTCTGCGGAAGTGTTGTGTTCACTTTCGTCGTTACCTGCAAACGGCTTCTCCCTTAATGACTTCATTAACGAACCATCTCACTCCTCAATCATCATCGTACATCGCTCGAAGCCTGCACATACTTACTGGCCGCCCGCACGTCACGCGCACGCAGTTGGCGGGGCAGGGCGGCGGCGCATCCACCTACAAGAGTGCCGCCACCGTGTGCCCTTCGTGCGGCGGTTCCGGAGCCACCGTGCACAACGTGCTATCGGGCGGCACGTATGCGCAGGAGCGGGTGCAGATTCAAAAGTTCGTGTGCGACCACTGCGGGAGCACCTGGCGCAATGACTGACGGGTGCGAGTATGGGAGTGCGGGATGCGAGCGGGTACTCGTCGGGTACAGTGCCACAGCCAGGACGGAAGGAGCGGGAGATGCAAAGATAGAAACCCTGACGAACGGAACACACTTGCTTGAGAGATAGATGTGTATACCTCCCGCCTGCTCAGCGTGGGGGGGAGGGGTCCCATGACAGGGGAGGGGTCCCATGACAGCTTAGGCGAGGAGACAACGTGAGTGGGAACGCAGTGCGGTTATGGCCGAGCAAGGGGCGGCAGGGAACACAGAAGTGGCACTCCGGAGGCTACTCCGCACGAGGAGTAATAAACGAAAATCACCACTTCGGCGCCGCGGAGAGACCAGCTTTGCAGCTGAGGGATCTGAACCGCTCTGGGAGGCGGTGTGCGGCCTGTGGTGCCACAGGCGGCATCGGGTTGCAGTGATGGGTTGCTGGAGGCGGAGGGTGAGGGGTGAGGGGTGAGGGGTGAGGGGTGAGGGGTGAGGGGTGAGGGGTGAGGGGTGAGGGGTTAGACTTGCGGTTGACATGGCGTCGTTGTCGGATGAGAATCCGTCCTACTTGGTGTAGATCCCGCGTGCAGAGCGGTGCCACGAAATCAATGACAAGCTGGGCAGACAACCAACAACGTATTTAAAGAAACTATTTCTCTAGTACGTTTGTAGTACGTTTGTAGTACAGCATCTCTGGCCTCAAAACGCATATGTTGTGTTCAAGTACCCCTGGTGGTGGGCGCTTTGCACTATATGTGAAATATATGGGTAGGCGCTCAACGAAGAGAGTGATCGCATCTGCGCTGCTATTCAGTGTCCGTAAAGGCGGTACCCTTCCCGGTGTCCCCTGTGCAGCCGACTGACTGTGCAGCCGTCTGTTAGGTTCACACATATATATATATATATATATATGTGTGTGTGTGTGTGTGTGTGTGTGTGTGTGTGTGTGTGCGTGTGCGTGTGTGCGCCTATCATTTGAGGTGTTGACCACAACAACTTCACGTCCCTTTCAGACTCATCTTGGGAGGTGCACCCAATAGGTGCGCACTCGGGGAGGATGGTCAAGCGCTCAGGCCCCAGCTGGGAGGGAACCGACATGGGCACCAGTGGACCAGTCACCACATCCAGCGTGGACCCACATCGCAAATATCTATTAGCATCACATCGCCTCTCACCTCTCGCCTCTCACCACCCCAAGCTTTATTATGCGGGTCGAACGACAATAGCGCGACCCGTATGTACCCCGGGAAGGATTTCGGCATCATCACCAGGCCTACCAAGGCGGGGACCAAAGGCGGGCGTCCCTGCGTGATTGCGTGGTCAACCATGCACCTCTGTGCTGCTTCTGCATCTGCACTCATCACGCCCGTTCGGACATACGCACATACGCACATCGGCGCACAGGGGTGATCGCGATGCACCTGCCTGCAACGTCACTGCCCCATCCCGCAACCGTGTACGACCCTGGCGGTCCGCCACCAACGCATGACCTAGAGCACCGCTGTTGATCAGATAAGCCAATAGGCTGCCGCCGACATCGTGCTCATTGGGTGACCCATGGGTCCGGCTGGCTGGTGCGCGTTTGCCGCGCGGATGCAACGACCATCGCGGCACAGCGCCGAGGGCACGTGGTGGCCTGCTGCCTTCCGCTATTATCAGCATGAGGCTCCTGATTTGATTGATGATGTTGCTGGTCGAAAGCTTCACAACGGCGTTGGGGCCGGGAGAAAAGATTGTGGCTTCCAATCGGGCCTCCGTTGATAGCGTCCAGATTACATATTATCTGCTGTGCATTTGCGGCCGCAGTGCGAAAGAGGGCCAGACGTGAACGCCCGGACTTGTCGGGCTCTGGACTCAGCAATAGGCCGCCCTCTGAAAGCATGCCAGATCCGCTCCATCCTTCATGCAATAATACACATGTATTCATAAATACATGAAATTGATTAAGAATGATGTCATTGAGGTTGTGATGTTTGGAATAGGAGGGCGTGCTCCATGGCCATGGAAACGCGCTCCATTGCTTCGCGACAGGCGAGGTGTACCATTGCAATACATGCAGCTGGCTGATGGCTGGCTGGTTTGCACTTAGGGTCGGCTGCTGTTGTTAATCCACATAAGGAAGAGTCATGACTCCCCCGGGTGCCACTCCGGCGGGGGTCCTCCTCCGCCAGCAGTGCGATGCCCGTTGCACACATCCGCGAGAGGTTGTACCCCTTTACCCCCCTAAGCTAATTTGTCGGATGCACGATTTAACGCAGCGACTGCATCATGTAAAATGCATCATAAGTTTATATACATATAAGTTTATGATAATTACGTAACACGTACAGCGCATTGCACCCAAACCTGTATGTACCCTCGTTGCAGCCAAGTGAAGGCATGCACCCTACGGGTCCTCTTCCCGCCGGCGGGTGTGGACGTTGCTGCCCGGCACGCAATCGAAGATGCATGCGTGTCACAACGCGCGTCGTACCGATACCACTATCCTACAGATACGAGCAATCCGTGGGGCTGGGTCGGGCAACTCGGGCTGCTCGGACATGTTGCGAGCGTTGATGCATTGTTGGCGCTCGATGCTGCCATACATGCGGATGAGTCTGATACGTGCATTTGGCACACATGGACGGGAGCGCCCCGAAACCAGGGCTTTTTTTCATGAGACTCAATTTAATGTATGCAGGAGGATTCGAACATCCCATCAGGGTATTCTAATGACAGCCGAGGATGAGAGGGGAGGGTTTGGCTTCACGGCATTAGTGGGGTTATGAACTGTCATGACCTGAACGATTTTAACAACCTCGTGACTAATTGCCGTATTACGTGGTGATGTATGTAGTGATGCGCACTCTGACAACCTACCTGCCCAAGTGCCGGATGCGGTTTCAATCCGGACTACTCGGCATAGGGGAGCTTAACCGGCGTGTGAACGCAGCCCCCTCGCCGGCACCGCTGGAGAAGGAACGGTTCGAGGTGCGGGTGCGGGACAGGAAGATGCGAGACCGGCACCAGGCACAACAATAATAATAGTAGCAACAGAACCAGCAGCAGCAGCAAGGAGAACAACAATAGCGATGGCAACAGCAGGAGCAGCAGCGGAGAGCTTCATGAAACAACAAACCGAAATAACGGCATACCTAAAATCGTTGGCAGTGACGAACGATGACGTGGCGACGTCAGTCATTCGAATTCGTCTGAGTCATCCATAAGACCGATGTGCTCGTCCACACACCCTTTAAATGACGTACGGCGTGCGTATTTCCAAATATATGTCTTCCAGAAATCTCTCTCATTAGCTGCTGCTGGCACTGCAACCACGGCTACTGTTATCGCCGCCGCTGCTGCTGCTCCCTCAGCTGCTGCAACCGATGCTGCCTATGGCTCTTCAGGAGCCCCATTCAGATGGTGCCGTCACATCGTGGACGTAGGGCCCTTCTAAAAGCGTTTGGGATGATGCTTCTGCTGCTTATAGCCGCTTACCCTATGGGCCAGGGATTTGTACAACAGCGGCCAAAAAGGGAGTGAAGGAATGGAGCACCAGATGAAGCTATCCTTTCAACTTCAAGACCCTCCGCCCGACCCTTCCGACCCAACAACAAGATAGCCGACTTTTCAGCACAGCTCATTCAACGTGCATGGCATGAGTTGTACAGTTGCCGTACTATATTGCCACCGATATTGCGGCTGCCTGAACCCTAAGCCAGCGCGTCAACTGTTTCTTACCACAACCCTCAACGGTGTCGCTGAAGTACACTGGAGTACACGGATATCCAAACGCCCGGTAATGTGAACAGCACTATAATTGCATCAGTCCAACTTTCAGCAACAAAACACATCACGGCCTCCCCCTTCATCACCAGGTGTTGTCTCTCCCTTACAGCGACCACAACGAACACGACCTCGCACATCCACACCCACACGTATCGTCCCCAGGCCTTACTTGCACTACCAGGGACTTAGTGGCAATCAGTGGCTCTCAAAGACACCATGCACTGCTTGCCCACCTGCCCGTCCCCCTGTCCGGCAGCTTTACGGAAAACCTTCCTTAAATCCAACGACATGCCGTACAGCACGCATTCCCGCCGGGCCATTGCATATTCCGCACTGCCCGTGTCTGGCCGGGAGGACTTGCAAGACCATACACTCTCTGGCCGCCCGACGTTGACGACGGGGCGTGGCTGGCCGCATTATTAAGACCTAGTTTCAGGCGTTGACGACCCGGCCGCCATTCGGGTGTAGACTCTGACCACTGATGTAAGACGAGTCCTCTGATGCTAGGAACACGTACGACGGCGCCACCTCGCTGGGCTGACCGGCGCGGCCCATTGGTGTCCCCGCTCCGAAACCCTTCACCTAATGGGCGAACGAACGGACAGCGGCCAGGGCGACAGGTGTGCACAGCAGGTCTGGACAAGTGCATGCAGGTGAAGCGGGATGCAGGCACGGGTCGCGTACGGCACCACCAACAGCATAGAGGTCATGTACTGCCATCCCATCCACCTCCTCATGGGCGAGATAAAACGTCGAATATGTACGGGCGCACACAAAGGCCCCAAACGGACTCCGGCAGACCGCAGATGGAATGGCGAATCATGTGCCGTACTTATTACCATGCACGCCCCTGTACGGCGTCCATACCACCACATTACTGTACCTTTTCCTCGGCGAATGTTGCGGGAATGAGGGGCGTCCAGATCGGGCCAGGCGCCACCGCGTTCACACGAATACCTGCACGGCCAGTCGGGGGCCTCGTGGGGGGTGGTGCTGCTTCCTCAAGGGGGAGCCCAGCTGGAGGTTCTGAGCTTCCAAGCACAAGACCGAGTCAATGAAAGTTTCCTCCTCAGATCACGGACAGAAGGAAGCACAGCCACGATATGAGCGCTGGCCGGCGTAATCTGAACTAAATCGGCGGAATGCCCTTATCGTTCGTGAGATGAGTACGTCTTCAGCGCGAATGTGTACTACGGGTGGTATTCTGTCGTACCGCTAGACACGGCCTGCATGTGCATGGCCCTCGTGAAGGCGGTGATGGCGCCTTTGGTGGCTGTGTAGTCCAGAAGTTGCGGGTGGCCGGCGTAGGCGTTGACGCTGCGGAGGAGGGTGCGGAAAGGCTAAGATGCGCTCCAGGGAGGAACTATGACGTGTTGAAGCACCTGCCTATTTAGGAGTGTTGAGGAAGAAGGGAGAAGAGCTTGGAGAACGGCGTCATGCAGGGCGGCAGACAGCGGACCTTGCAGTCTCTCCAAACTAAGGCTGTGACGGGATCAAGATTGGAGTGGGGGCGACGTAAAGGGCCTTGTAGCCCGAGCACGACTTCGTACAACCAGTACGACAACTCCATTTCCCGGCCTTGCCTGGAGGTGTTGATGATGGAGGCGCCTCGCTTCATGTGCGGCCAAGCGGCCTGAGGGATGAGGGAGGTGAGGGAGGTGAGGTAGGTGAGGGAGGTGAGGGAAAGGGTCCCGTGTGGGACAACACCAGGAGCACTTTGAAGGAGTACTCGGGGCTTCAAAGTTATAGAGGTTGGCCAGTGGCGCAACGTGCTTATACCCCTCCCCCTCCCCTTTATCAGGCAGGCCGGAGGTAGGGCACATGTCCGCACTCCATTCCATAGGCCACCCGGAGGCCAGAGGAATGGGGCCAAGCAGCCGGCAGCTCAGAGACTGCTGCGCCTGATGCCACTGATGCCACATCGCCCTTCCCGCCAAAATCAAACCGGAGACGGCGGTAGTTCTCCTCAAACCCAGAGTTCCAAGGCAATATGGCCCCGAAACCAAAATAAGGCCGAAGCAACGAAATGAAGAAAACACGTTGATGAAATCATGCGCCGACCCTTACGGGCGGTCCGCATTTCTGCTTTGCTTTGTACACCACCACGCGCCAAGTCCTTCCCAAATACTGACTTCAGCGACACGTAGAGGACGGGCACGAAGGACGTAATCTTCTGAGCCTTATGGGTCAGCGCCTGTGACCCGCAGGTGCGCTGCTTTGGTACGCAATACCCCACGCCCCCTACTGGCTGCGCACGGCTGGGTCAACGGTACCCGCGCCTCGACCACCAGCCGACCTACCCGGCACAGGAAGATCTGGGAGTATATCTAAGGGGGGGGAGGGGGGGAGGGGGGGAAGGTGAAAGGGCAAATGCTGAAACTGGAGCCCAATGAGCTGCAATGAACCCATCAACCGTGTGATGAGGGGCGGGGAAGCACTGCGGAAGTGCGGAGTGGAGCGGGTGGGACACTGCGGCCGCAATGCAGCACGGAATGCGAACACGGAGTTACAGATGGTGCGTGCGCAACAGAGCACCTGGAGGGCGCGGGAGACAGCTAAGATTCCCACTTGCGCCAAGTTTTCAAAGATCTAGATCTGGAAGGTCCAGGCCAGGTGGATCCAACAACGTCAGATGCAGACTATAACACATTTGGCGTCGTATGCTTTAAAATCGCAGACGGTCAGCAACAGTAGCAGTAGCAGTAGAGGCGATAGCAAACCGTCCGCTGCCTGTTTCCTGTTCATGCAAGTGCCTCGTACATACATTTGTACGGAAGGTCTTTTGGATTAGTATTGGATCCATTTCGGTGATGTCATCCACGGGGTGCTGCTCCGCGGCGTTGTTGACCAATACGTCTATCCTGCCGTACTCCTGAGCCACACAGGCAACAGTATAAGCAACAGCATAAGCGTATCAGAGGACAAGCTGCGCAAACACACAGACATACAGACGGTGCGACGATGCACTGCTCATGCCGTGCTGCGCTGCTCTTGTCACGACAACGGGGCATCGTCCACCGCGGGGGGGATGAACTTTTGGTGATGATAGGAGGATTGGAACGGACCTAACGTCATCAGGCGAATTACTCATTGGAGTACAAAGATCTCCCAGTACACGGTTGTAATATTGCCTCCCCTCCCCCTCCACCTCCCTCCCCCTTGCTCTCTCGCCTTCATAGTTTGCTCGACAAGCCTGTTACAGAAGGCGCTGTCGCCAACGTCACCGGACATCAGGGTGCACCTGCAGCCGCACACCAGCGGGTTGCGCCTTCAGCTCTTTGTAATTCGCGGTGTGGGGAACCTGATGAGGAGCGCACTGTGGTTGGAAGCGGCTGAAACGTGTCCCGCCGGGAAATTGCGCCATGACCAAATTGCAGCTGGTTGGGCGAATGCTAAGTCACAAAGGGCACATCGCTTGCTACGGGTCCTCCTGCTACTCCTGCAACTGCTGCTACTCCCGCTACTGCTGCTACTGCTGCATCTAGCTAACTCCATCGCTCTGTTTCCTCCCATCCCCCGGTAAGATGGGCTGTCGGGAAACGATCAGGAAGCATATCAAGGAACCATTCGCCGTACTTACGTGCCGTACACGTACGGCAAACGTGTTACGGCAGATCAGCCTCTGCAAATGCAAGTGGTTGGTTGCTGGTGACTTTCCAATTTCCAGCACCCTTGAGAGCAAGAAGGATAAGGTAACGCAGCGCAGTACGGCACATGAAACCGTGCGCCAACCCCTAACCCACACCTGGTTCCTTCCTTGACCACCATCCTCTTGGTCTCTTCGGCGTCCTCGGCATGGGTATGGTAGCAAACCACAACTCCCGCGGCCCCCTCGCGTGCGAAGTGTACGGCAACGGAGCGGCCGATGCCGCTATCGGCACCTGTTGAGCGATAGTTGACGCCAAGGAAACCCCTAAAGGTATTATCTTTCGGACGTGAAGACACCGCTAGCGACGCCATCGTTCTACCGCTAAGCATATGCTCATATTTACATCGAATATTGGAATTGTAAACAGTTCAAATTCAGCTAGGGTTCGGCGTACTTGTGACCCACGGGTCGCTTAAGCACCGACAGACCGACGCAACTACGAGGAAGTGCACTTCCGTTTCCGGGCGTACCCGTAATGATGGCAACCTTTCCCTTCAGCTTGCCGGCGCCCTTGTAGTCGGCGCGGATCACTTCGGGCGCGGGATCCATAGCGCTCTGCGTTCCGCTGTAAAGCAAAGATAGGCGGCAGAAGAAGCAAACGCGCCGCCACAGGATAATTAAATCAACAGAGCGAGGCGAAGGATAGGAATATGAATTTTAAGAATTCGTTTCTATTTTCTCGCTTCACAGCACACGACAAGGTAAAACAAAGAAGTGCACGTTGTCAGACATTGCGCAAGTCAAAGAATCGAAGCTCAGTTTCCACCAGGGGGACGCCCTTCCTCCCAGCACCTTCCCTCTCCTCGCTGCTCGACGCACCTCTTGATGGCCTCCTCCTGCGGCGGAAACATCTCGGACATGGTTGCTGCGCTGAAGCGCTGAAGCCGCTGTTGAATCAGCTAAGGCAGCAGACAGAGAGCTAATGCTGCTTCACTATGTGCGATAACGTTGCGATGTGTTCGGAGGGCTCCTGTCACCTACTTGAATATAAATTACACGCGGCTCCTGAAAGCATCAGCTCCGGTCCCCGTACAATCCGATGTGCGGACAAGCTCGTCCGCGGTCCGTTCGAAAGGAAACAATACGGCAATGACGCCAGCTTGCTATCATGGCGCTATCACAGCCGTTATACATACATATATATTTAAGATCGGCCGTAGCTTATGTTAGTTGCATCCGCTCATGGCGGTAATTCGGTTCATTACAGTTCCCTCCCGGGGATGGGCCTTTCCCATCTTAGTTAGCGATCGCTTTCGCCTGGACCGCAATCCGCAACAGGGCCCGCAGTGAACCCCTCCGTCTACCGAAAAATAGAGCCAAGCGAATATTAAAAGAGGCCCCGACGCGCCAATGCAAAAGTGCTGTCTGATGCACTGCTCCAAAAAGAAAACCCCACATCAGCTGCACCGTTGCTTGGCCCGGAGACGATGACGGCCGAGTCGCCCGCCAGGCCCCCACACTTTCTCCGGCGCTCATCCTCCTCCACCATAAGTAGCAGGAAACGGTGAGGGGGGCAACAGGGAACGGGTCAACGAGCCAGCCAACGGTAAGGGTCAACCTAACAACTAACAAGGTTGTCAAGAGCTGGAGTGTTCGACAGCGCCAGCGGTTTCGCCGGTCGTTGTCCCGGTGCGCCGCATCTCCGGATTCACCGGCTGGCTCCAGAACCAAGCGGCGTGAGCTCCTGTGGCGAATCCCCCCCCACTCGCCAAAACGACGATAAAACACACGCAATTACGTTATGCGACGCGCGCTGAGAGAGCAGGACGAAAAAGGGAAAATGAGAGGATGGGACTTTGCCGTCCCATCTAGCAGTAATTTACCGTACTGTTCACAAACGCCGTACTATTAAACCATCATAGTATCGCACTAGAAGTTTAAATGGTTGTTCCGCTTCATATCACCCAAGCCCTGCGGCTCCTCGCCGTAATACGGCTCTGTTACGACTTCATTTTTCAAATCGCTGAATTGTGCATAACCTGCAAAGGACCCGCAGCGTCTGATAGATCGTACGTCGTACAGTTTTGATGGCCAACGTGTGCGATCACGCATCAGTGAGATTGCATGAGCTGAAAAGCAAAAAGACCATCTATACGACATCAGCCGCGATCCACGCCTCCTAACCGCACATGCCGACATGAACTTAACAGTTTTGATACTGTAAACCGCCAGGTGCACGAAAGTCCCGACTAAACCACCACCCTGCCAAATAGCACCATCCCTTGTGGGGAAGCAAAACAACGAGGAAGCCTGCCAAGCTGTAGGGCCCAGGACGCCTTCCATATCTTCATGCATAGAGGCGGCGCTGCAGCCATCTAACATCCGTGTGTGCGACGCAACGTTTGGCCCATCCGGCGTGGCGTTCTTCAACATGCACTTATCTCTATACCTACACAGAGCAATGCCCCGTTTCCACCGCCCCCCGCCACCGACGCCCCGCAACCCAGATGTGATCATCCCAGCTCTTTACCTTCGCGCCCATTGCGCCCCGACAATGCTTAGATATGTATACGAACAATTCCTGTGTGGTTCGCGGGGTCAAGGAGATTTGAGCCTTGTGTGAAACACGAGCGGTGTTGCTGTCATCCTCCGCAGGCTCCCGAAGAAGCCTAATAATCCCACCGCTGCCTTGCATCCCGATGCTGCTGCCTCCTGCCTGCTCCGGCGTCAACCGCATAAGCGGCTGCTGCCTCCACCAGTCCAACAACGCCGCCTCAGCACGGGGAATGAGTTCGAGTGCGAGTGTGAAGAATCCCGGAGGAGGAGAGAGGAGAGAGGAGAGGCGCGGCAAAGGCCAACCACACCATTCTACACCATCAGCAAGCCGCCGCACGCGCCACCACATGACACGATGGCCAGCCATGTCAGCACCAGTCACCCACAAAGCAGTGCATATCGCGCAACACGCTCACGCTCACGCACACACTCTCTCTTTCTCTCTCTGCCCCTACTCGCTTCTGAGGTACGAAGCGCTGAATTTGTTACATTTTTGAAATCTGACCCCTTCCTGCCGCAAGCCTACCCCTGCCCATCTAGCCCCGCATCGTCGGATACATCTGTCCACCCGTACATCCATCCGCAACCCTCACGCCCTGCCCCAGGCCGCCCTGCCGCCTCGCCCCCACAGGCCCACACCCTGCTGCTGCCCAAGGAGCCCCCTGCGCGCTTCTGCTGCCGCCAGGCCTCCTGGCCGCCCTGATTTTCCTCCCCCCAGACCTTGACCCTCGTCGTCTCCGAGCACCTCCATCAGATCTGCCATATTGCATATGAGCAAGGTGAACAAAGCGAAAGTCACCACCACCGTCATGGATAGCGCACCGGTCGTGTCATCGAACCTGGGAGAGGGGGGAAGGGGGGAAGGGGGATGGCGAATAGACGAGAGCACGAGACCCGACACTGCCGTTGTGAAATGAAAATTACGGGCGGGGCGGGGAGGTACTCATCGGGTGTAGAGGATATTAACCAAACCAAAGCTGTGCTGCCCGCCATCAGACCAAGCAGACAGGCACCGACTCCGTAAATATGAAGCCCAGTCTACATACAGTCAGTCGCTGCGGAAAGGGGGCGGACAATGTAGAGAGCAGATCGATAAAAGCAATGGGCGGGAGAGGAAGAGAGAGCGGGAGAGGGGGCGGGAGTGGGGGCGGGAGAGGGGGAAAGCGGGTCAGGTCAGGGACTCACCTTCCCGGGTGCATCTCGTAGAAGCGACTGGATCTCCAAACAAATGCGCCCAGGCCGTAACCCGCCATGGCGATGGCCATGGCGAGGAGTACGAAGGCCGTGGTTTCGGAAATGTGGATCGTGGGCCGCTCGTACGGGTCCGTGTGGGCGCTGGCGGCGAAGCCAAACATGCCTGTTCGCACCACCATAAACCGCAATAGCATCTCATTTCATATCATCTCTTTAACCAATACACACTATATTATTTCGCAACAGTCCGAGTATGAACACATTTATGTCACATAAGGGCCCCCCATGCAAGCGATATAGGGCCCTTGTACATTCACATGTCGGATTGCAACACAGAAGTAAGGACAGATCATTTGGCTGCGGCCCCCGGTCTCACCTGTTGCGATGCCTCCCACGGTGATGGCCGTCCGCATCCACAGGAGGAAGATCCGCTCGTTCCTCAGAAACTGGCTGGGGTCCAGGAAGATGAGCTGCGGCTGGTAGGCGCGGCCCTGGTAGGTGTGGCACCCAATGGGCCGGGTACGTGAAAGCACACAGGGTGGTGAAATGGCGGGAAATGGGGTCGTAGATGCAAAGAAGCCAGTAACTAAGCCACTTGTGGAAAAGTATCGGAGCTGGCGAAGGGAGCGAAAGAAGGGGAAGGGGAGGTTGAGGCTGTTGACGAGGTGGCAGGTCGGGGCCGGTCGGGGCCGGCCCCGACCCCGCGGGCCGGCTAAGAGGGGTACTGGACCTCAGACGGACACATGCGCTCACATGTCGTATCAGGATCAAGGGAGCTTCTACCAGCCAATACTGCAATATAAATTCGTACGCGCACGGCTAGACGCCGATGGGCCCCGTACACCCCCCCATACACAAAGGCACACATCCGCACCTGCAGCGCCTGCCGCTGCAATAACTTGGCCTGCCAGCCCGCCTGCAACGCCGCCGCTGCACCCCCCAAGCGCGAAGACACGGTTCGCTGCAATGAGTGAAGCAGCGGAATGACGGGCGAGCTGTCCTCCACAACCGCCTCCGCATCTTCCTCATCAGACCCTCCCACAGGGTCCGCCGGCCCCGTCGCCTCCACCACATCATCCTCCGCCGGCATGACGGCGGTGGCACCAACCCCGCCGCTGTTGTCACGGTCAGCAGCTCTGGCCCTCATGCCACTCGCTTTATGCTCGTTCCGCTTGAGCGGCATGGAGGAGGTGCGCAACGTTTTGCGTTGTTGTTTCGAGTGGGGACGGTCCTGAGGGGCAGCGGTTGGCCCTGACGGAGCGGCAGGTTTTGGAGCTCCCTTGCGTTGAACAGAGGGAGGCATGGAGGCTGTGCGAGCGGGCGAGGTTACGGCAGCTGCAGTCTGCTCTAGCACGCCCTCCTCCAGCTCAGCCACTACGTTGTGCCCCGCGAGCAAGAGAGCCTGTAGGGTTTCGGAGCAGAGCCGTACGATTACGGACGGCGGGGTGGGGAAGATCCGTAGGTGCAGCCAAGTACCCGGGTTTGGGCACGTCTGTATGTGTAATGTAAAGTTTTGGAATGAAAATATGAAGGAGCTGGTTCAATATCCTTGAAGGGTTCAGGGGGCAGCCGGTTTCAGGTGTCCCGGAAGGCTCTTGACGGGTCATCCTTGAAGGGGTAATTCACACCGCGAGAACCAGGTGAGCGAGTCATGCGCGACGGTTGTGAAACGCGATATAGCGGGGAGAGAGTTGTGATTCCTCTTGTGGCAGCGTGTCATGCTACTGTCCAATGACGTTCACAATGAATGATGATGGTGGTGGTGGTGGTGGTGGTGGTGGTGGTGGTGGTTGAGTCAGTGGTACGAGTAATGTGCTCAGCACCGGGGATCGCATCTTAGGACGTGAAGCTGGTGGAGCGCCGGGGCACTGACACAGCCTGATCTGCAGCAGGAAATGAACCCACCCGAGTGGGCAGATGGGGTGGCCCCCGCAGCCCCCGCAACCTCCAACCGGAGACAGACAGACAGACAGACAGACAGACAGATATAATTCGTCGACATAAGACGCCAAGACATTGGAAAAGGCGCGTGTACGATGTCCAGGTACGTACGGTTTACGATGTACTGATATGTTACCTGCAGCTCTTCGTTAGCCATAACGTTGGCGTAGAGGCTCTTCTGTACGGCCTCGTCATCAATCCATTGCGGTACGGCCCGTACCATATCCGGCAACAGCCCCGCGCAGGCGTGCAGGAATTTGCTGAAGTCGTTTATCTGCAGGCGTTGGTTCGTTGGGGTCAGCCATGGGGTCAACGAACTTCCCATCCTTCTTCCTACGAAAGAAGGGACAGCAGGAGAGGCTTCTTTCCCCCGACTACCCTGCGGTCCCGACATTGCTCCCACTCTGGCAGCTCGCGCTAAGCCATAGAGGACAGCGTGAGCAGGGAATAAGCACCAGCGCCGCCAACAGATCACATTTACTTCTGCTGCGTCCCTTTTTCCCCGGCGTCCCCTTTGCGGCCTTCACATCATCCGAATAGCCCGCCTACGCCGGGATCATCACTTTTTCCCTTAATTCTCCCTCATAAGGGGCGCACGAGGGCGCAGAGATGGAAACAGGAAACAAAATGGTTGTTCCTAATTGGGGCTGGAGGTGCGGTGCATCACCCGCACAGACAGGGGGAAGCCGAAATTGCTGAGTTAGGCCACGCCGCACTTTCCCAGTCAATTATCGCCCATATACACTCCACATCTTGACCGGCTTTCGGATTCCATGTTTATCACATATCCTTGAGTCCCCGCCCTTCCCCCCCACACATATAAACGGTTCTGTCGTTGCATGGCCCTCGCCCCTCCCCGGTAACCCTTTTCCCAGTCCCCCCCCTCCCTCACCGGCTTCAGCACTTGCGACTGCAATAGCTGGTGAAGCCAGAGCGGTACCTCCCCACCCACATCTGGTCGCTGGATCTGTCGCGCGATGAAAAAAGAGAGGGCGGGAGGGAGAGGCTAGGGGCGGGGCGGGATGAGAAACAACGGAATGGATTTGGGGTACGGAACCATGTTTTGCCGCGCGGGGGAGGGTTTCACCCTTTGGTGTGAACGCCGGCGGAACGGGAAATTAGGGAGAAGGAAATGCCAATGGCCAGGAGCATGAGACAGGTGGTGGTTGGTGATGGTGTTGTGTGTGGGGGGGGGGGGGGAGAGAGAGAGAGGAGGGTTAACTGCAGCACGCAAAGCATGGCAAGTGAAGAGCCTTGCGGGTCTTTTCCCCGCCGAGCTTGGAGGTGATGATGAGGCCACCTTTGCGTTTATCTGACGGTTAATTCAGAGGCCACGGGATGCCCAGGCCACACATACACCCCTTCACCTCTCTCACCTGCCCCTCAGTACAAGGCGGTGTATGCCCACCGCCGCCGCGAACAACGCCGACACGCTGTTCCACCCGACCAGTGTTATCTCAACCTCCGCCAACCCACCCCGGTGAAGGACACCACTGACCTTGAAAATGGCATACGGAAATTCAATGGCGTCAGCAGGGTGCTGCTGCCGCCACAGTCCGTACGATAGCCGGGTCGCAGTGTCGTACGCATATTCCAGGAGCATCTGCCGTAAAATGGGTAAAGCATCCAATTGGGAAAATTATCAACAGTCCAATTCTCTGACCAAGCCTGGATCTTTCAACTTAAACTCGCCCTCAATCCAGCGTGTGATTACACCCCCCTCCCTCCTCCCAGGTGAGGGGACGCACCTCTCGGTACAAGCTCGGAACCTAACCTCCTTTACCTCCCCTTTCTCGTTATCAGGTCCAACGCCCCCTCCCCTCTCTGTTTCCGTTGGGCGATTGGGCCCCTTTCTCCTGAACCACCCCTCTCCCTCAGACCTTAAAAATACGCCGCTCTGGGCCCCACCTGCACATCCTCCTCCAGCATAGCCTTCAACCCCTGGTCATTGCAAGGCTCCCGGAACGTGGTGCTGCGGAAATGAACCTGCGAAACCAGCTAAGATACGGTTGGTTGCCGCCCCGGGCAGAAGGCGCAGCAGGCTACAGAGCAGGGGTGCGAGCGGGTTGAGGGAAAAGACACAAAGGGGACGAAAGGCGGGGAGCGACGGTACACACACACACACCTGCACAATTGGCTGCAGCCCCTTGCTTTCCACCAGCCTCGCAACCTCCGTAAACGTCTTGAACAGCTGGTACTCCTGAGCACCAGGCGGGGGAGGGAGGGGGCGAGGGGCGGAGGAAAGGACCGAGAGAGGGTGAGAGAGCAGGGCGCAGGGGAAATACACAGGGAGGGTTGGGTCCCCCCTCCCTCGGAAAGGGACGAGGCAGGAGCCGGCAGAAGGAAAATGCGAGCTGGGTGCAGAACTTGTTCTCATATGGCACCAGCCAGCAAATCAGTGGAGGCGGGGGCGGGAGAGGTGGTGTCCTCATAGGGTGCGGGCGGTCGGGACTCCTAAGACCCATGCTCCGGTGGGAGCCTGACTGAAAAGACCGGGTCTCCCTCCCCCACATAGCAACATGGGAAAGCCGATTGGCGAGGTGGTTGCTGAGATCTGGATCGAGGTGAGACGGGGGCCCCGAGGATGAGACGCCGTACCTTAGCCAGCCGCGCAGGGTTGTCAACGGCCGACCCATGGGTCTGACCCGCCCCATTGCCGTTGCTACTGCCTCCATCGCCACCTTGCCCACCACCGAGGTCTGATAACATTAGCGGCTGAGCAGATGACCCATGGGTCGGAGGGATTGAGCGGACGTTTCTGCCACCTGGTGTCCGGGCTTCGCCCGGGGTGGGTTGCTGTTCATCATAGTTATGTTGGTTGCTTGTTTGTATGTGGTCGTTGTGGCGGTGCTTGTGCTTGTATTGGTTGTCGTACTCCTCCGGCATCATTAGCTGGCGCGCATCCGCCCACGTCCAGCGACCGTTGAGGAAGTCTGCCACCTGAATGGTCACAGCCGGGAGCCGCAGCAATCCAGGAGCAATATACAAACAAGATTTACGGCTGAAGTGGAAATAGAGAGAGCAAAAGGCCTCCCCAATCTCCTCATCTTTCCACGGTCCGGTATGGGGCCGGGGCCGCCGTGCTTTTGCAATCAGAGGGTCGACCCCCCCGGCGGGTCACAGAACACAGGGAATCTGAGGAACCGCAAAAGCCGCAGGAAATCGGGAGGAGCTAACGAACAGAGCGGCGCTTCAGGCGTACGAACAAACAAACAAAGGACCGATACAGGGCTCGAAGCTGGACTTGCTCGTTACGGTTACGGTCGCCATTCAATAACACGCGTAAATCCGAACATGTTATTTGAGGGTACGAAACTCAAGATGACGCGTATGGTTCGCGTACGGCGCCTTCGGGTTGCGGCGGAGGTACGGGGCGCGGTCAAAACCCCAACGGCTCACCCTTGTCTCCTGAATAGGAAAGCTATCCTCCGTACAGTCCTCTGGCCGCCAGCCCTCGCGGTGCACCTGCCGAATGACGTCAATCGTCTCCGGCACGCGACTGCCGTACCAGCGGAGCTGAAGCGTCGTCGAGTACGGCCGTCCGTACAGCAGGTTGTGGTACAACTCCAGAGACGCATTATCTAGAAACATGCAGTTGACCATGTCACGCGACGCCGCGTCGCACTCGGCCCACATGGCAGCGGCGCCTCCGCCTCCGCTACCGCTGGCCGCCGTCATGGCGTTACTGGGCGGCGGCAGTACGGCCATGTGCTGCATCAGTACGTGTTTCACCTGCCGGACCAAGTTCAGAGATTTAGACATTAATTCTGCAGCTTTTACTTGTTTTCGTGTAAACTTTACTGTTTAAGTGAGCTTATATAATAAAGTTGTCCTTCACAGCGGGTCGAAAAATGATCTCCTGGGGCCAGTTCCTCGATTTCAATCCAGAGGCATGTTAAATAATTTTCGGTTTCGGAGCGTCCACCTTACCGCGAAGCTCCCAAAGCTCCAAACAAAGCTCCCGCCAGCAGACACCCCCTGGTTTAAGGGCGGCGTCCGGGGCCTCCACACACATGTCTACATGCCCCACGCACGCATACCCTGATGCCCGTTCCTTCCAAGTCTCAGCCCAGCGGCTCGCTATTTGCAGCGGAGGAGGCGGTGACTCACCAGCGCCACATCCTCCAACCGCACCCAGTATGTGCTGTTGGTGTAATCCTTATGGCGGCTGGGTCCCACCATGGTGGCTGCGGATATGCAGGGGCCGCCGGTGGTTGACGAACCGCTGCCGCCACCGCCGCCAGCTGCCACGGCTGCGGTGTGGAGCTGCGAGAAGATTCGGGAGAGGGCGACCTGGATGAAAGAGAGCGGGAGGTGGGAGGGTGTGAGTGTGCAAGTGCAAATAAGCCAATACCCAAACCTAGGCGGAATACGGAAAAGGCGAAGGGGGGTGACATGGAGGTGGAGATGAAGGGGTGGAGACGGAGGGCGCAATAGAACATGCGAAAGAATTTGACACGTGCAATGTCACGGGCTGTGCTGCACAATAAGAGGGGGGAAGCAGGCGGCCCGATGGAAACACAGGAAGTGATGGAGAGCGCTCGAACAAGGGGAGGTCAAAGAGGCCAGTAGGGGGAAGCGGTCAGGGCAGGGAGAAGCAGATGGTGTTGAAATGGTGATCAGCATGCAAAACACACGATGTGCCTCATCAACAATGAAAAATGTGATGATACGGTTTCCCGGGTGGAGGTGGCGGGGTGGGAGAGACCCGGGGGAGCAAGGGCGCTGCTCTCTAACAGCATTTCGCATGATGGGAGTTCGGCTGAGTAGCTGGGTAGGTAGGCAAGGAGGTAGGTGAGTCAATTTGGAAACGTGACGCGGGAATCTTTGACCGAGTACGGCATACGTACGCCGCACAGTGAAGAGAAACTGGTATTGATATTGTAGAATTGACGGCGGAGAACTGTCCGTCGTGAGCCACGCCATTAAGATAAGGCCCCCATTGACATGCGGGATGAGAGCTCTTCGCACTTGGCAACGAGGAAACCGAGGCAACAGGGACAGAAAGGGGGGAGGCACACCGAGCGCTTGTCCCAATCCTACACAGTGGCCAGTCAGTACATAAACATGACGTACTCCGTACGTCAGGCCCACCTGAACATCATGATGGTCGCCACGCACCCAAGGCTGTCGATTTATGTGCAGCTGTCAACAGCGAGGGATAGCAGGGTTGAATGAGCAGGCAGTTCGCTAATTAGGCAATTGGCTAGATAGGCAGATAGATAGATAGATAGATAGATAGATGTGGTAGATAAGGGTATATTTGGGGGGTTTTGAGTTTGAGTTTTAGAGACAGATCGGGGAAAGACAGGGTCGTGAGAGACAGGTAATCGGCGGTTTTAATGGACCAGCGGGTCCTTCCGAAGGCCATCAGCACTGCAGACGGCGGCGGGGAGGAGATGATGAAATCGTGCTTGTAGTTAATTCGATGTTTGCAATGAGCCCAACCCTCAGCTGGTCACTACTTAACGGGATGGTGGACACGGTCCGGAGTGAGGACACGAGCATAAGCTTAAAGCCTTAACCCGAAGCCCTTTCAAAAGGACCGCCCCTGCGCATTATACCGCCGGTGGTGATGCATCACGTACCTCCACTCTACCCTAAACACCCACCCGCCCTTTTGGTTGTGGGGGCTAGTGCGGAGGCATAGGGAGGGGTGGGCGGGAATGGCCAGACCGTAGCCGCCTCCGCAAAGCTGTGGCGGCTGGATACCGTACTGTCCCACTCCGTTGTGGCCCTGCACCTTCCCCCACTCAAACATCACATCAACGCACATCACACCGCATGTTCCTTCTCTTCCGCGCAACTGTCCTGCTTACAGGTGTAACAGTAAAGCAGGCGGGGCCTCTGTCTGTATTTCCCTTCTGCCAATGAAGATGCAATGGCAGCCCGGCACTGGCCCCTGGCCCCGCCAACTGTGCGTGCTATGCCGTACCTTGTAGAATTTCCAGCAGGGCGCTGAGGGTATGAGCTTATCGTGCTTCTTCAGGATCTTTTGGAGTCCGGTGTAGTTCAAGTTGACGTACCTGCAGGTGTGTGTGGCGGAGGGGGCCGGGGAGAGGTTGGGGGACCGGGACGCATGCATAAATACGGACCATGTAGGCAATCGAAGTGGCCGGGACGGGTGGGCCAGTGGGCGAATACGAGTGCGATTACACAGAAACCCAGAAAGCGAGGGCCTTATCCGTAATGTTTACCAGAGAGCACGCTTTGCTTGGCTCATGCTGGTGGTTGTGTGTCTTTCCCGTGTGGGGGAAGACAGGAGGACGAATGGGGCCCCAGCTCTGGATTAAAGCGCGGGAAGCAAAATTAAGATATTTAAGATACAGAGCAGATGTGACCGGTACTTCCAGGTAAGCGAAGGGAAGGGGCGGGGGCAGACATAAGTGAGCAGCCATGCGATAAGGATGAGGATCAGAGACCAGAAAACGAATGGGACTGAGAAATGCAGACGCTCCCCGAGGAGACTCAGCCAAATAAACAACGACAGGGACGAACCAGATGGGTTTTTCATTAAGGCAGGCGAGACGGACGAGGAAACCAGAAACGCTGATACCAATGAACCTCTTTTGCTGTGGCGTCAGAAGCGGAGTATTGTTACGGAGTGCCCGGGACCACCTTGTGCCCTTTCTCCTCCATTCGCGAGCATATGTCCATGGCCATCACTATACCCCTTCCCCACACACACACAAACATCCACCCTGACTCTCCTCCTGACAACACACGGCTGCCCAGAACCGGCGCATTCCCTGCTCCCCCTCCCTTCCACACTGTATTATCATGAAAGCCGCCCAAGTCTGTCGGAGTCCCGTCCGGAAGTCCCCTTCACGGGTTCTTTTTATTTCGAATGGTCCAGGCACAACCACACTCACTTTTCCAGCCGCAGGTACTCCTCCCCCAGCCGCCTTGCCGCCGCCAGCCAATGCTCCCTAGTGACCGGATCCGACAGGTCACGCAGCAGCACCGGAGATCTGCCGGCCCCGCCTCCTCCTGCCTCTGGTCCCGGGCCCTGGTTGCCGTCTCCAGCTGCTACTTCCCCAGGACCCTGCTGCTGCGGCTGCTGCTGGCCATTGGCCAATCCTACCAGCACCTCCCGCAACTGGGACCGCAAGACGTTCGCAATCCGCTGTATGAGTGGCAATGTGGTAGGAGTAGTCAGACCCACGCCGCACCACGTCCGGGTGTGTCATTATCATATTGACACGTGTCGGTGCGGCCACGGCCGTGGGAAGGCAAAGTGCGGGGAAGGCGGGGAAATGAAAACGAAAACCGCAGCTGAAAGAGTGGGAGTGTGCTGCATGTCATGTGCGTAAACCATTTGCCTCATCCAAATGGGGTCAGGGGACCTTCGACGAATCGCCGCTCCACCCCTTCCTCACTTTTCTCCTCCGCTACCATCAAGTTCATGCACCTGCCCGTAGAAATACGAGTCATCCGTCCGACCTGCCACTCTGAGCATCACTATCGTGCTCCCGTCCCCGGCCTAAGGCCTGCAACTGCCCTCCTCAGGCCCGTCTGCCGCGTATTTGGCGGCCCAGCTGAAGGTGTCCGTGCAGGTCTGAATCCCCAAATAGCGAGGCCCCTCCCACCCAACCCCCGGAAGTTCTTCCGTCCTCTTAAGGCATCACAAAGCCGCCCCCTGCAGCGGCCGGGTGCATGCACTTCGGCAAGCGAGTACCCGTTGGTTGGAAGGGCGGCCAGAAGGGGACCTAGTCCGAATAGGCAGCTTCAGACTCCTCGTTTCGTGGCAACTGCAAGCCGTTTCAAGGCTGACATACACTCAGCTGAGAGATTCCTTTTTTGGCTTGGGAAGGACTCCGTGGTCCCTTGGTAGGTGAAAACCCTCGGGGATGTTGAATTCATCTAGGTCCCTGGGCGGAACTTCATCCGCCCAAACCTTCCTCCCAGCCATCCCAGTTATCCCCAACTTGATACGTCATTAAACTACCATTTGACTTCACAGTAGTCAGTACTTTCTTGCTCAGGACAGCGCGCCATCAGGTATTACCGCTTCTTATGCTGATCTCGTGGCCAGCTACTGAAACTCAACACGTTTCACGTGTAGGTCACAGACGTGTAGGTCTTCCCCAATCCAACCCATGCATTGCAACGATGCGTCACAAAGCACCAGAGCACCACAACTGTACGCTCATCGCACGTGTGTGCGTGTGCCTGTATGTGTGTGTGTGTGTCTGTGACGTGTGCATGTGTGTTTATGTACGTTTGTGTGAGAGGGAGAGAGGGAGTGGGGCATCCCGAGGGTTCAGAATGTGAGTTCGTATGTCATACCGCCGTTCTCATTCCGGATTTTGCACCTTCAAACCGATTGCCTCCCGATGTTGATCCCAACACAGGGAAAGAAACTACAGTTACCAGGGCCCTGAATGCAACAACCCTCGGCCGCACCGTTGTGAATTCGCTAATGCGCTGGACATCGGCCTCAAGTAGCCGAAAGAACTCCTCTTGTGGCGTCCTACGGACGTCCTCAGGCTTTTTGCCCACGGTCAATGATAAAGTCGTCGGCACGTACACAGGTGCGCCAGCTTCCAAGATCTGCACTAGTGCGATTCAAGGTTGTCGTCTGTGCGGGTCGAAGACGACAACTGCGCTAAGCTGCGTTCCGATACCCCCACCTGATGAAGCGTTTTTTTAAGTTCCCCATAACGTATATAGTTGGCTTTCCATATATCCTCCTGGTGCGCTGCCAAATAGCGCTTGAACTTCATGGACTGTGTCGCAACCTTCCGCTTACAAATAAGCCTTAATATGAACGATGGAACATCCCGTCGCCATCCAATTCAGCCGCTTAATTCTTGGAGAGGCCGTGTGCGCTGTCTATCCCGCACTATCCCTGACTGTGGTTGCTTAGGCACGATATGGCATTTACACCAGACTACAACGAATTTATACCATATGGCTTAAATCACATCATCCGTTGCCCCTATGAACGCCCTGGTGGCATACAAAATGTCAGGGACGCCATGTATATGTCTCGCGATAGCGCTACAAAATCCATATAAATATAAAACCTCAAGCACATCTGGAATCGAAAGCAGCAGTTTGTTCCCTAAGGCAATCCTACCCACAGCCCCTCCCGCGACGGCATCTTCCCGCTCGCCGTACCCTGCCGAAAGTGCCCTGCGCATCAGTGCTCAGGCAATCATGAACTCCTGCGGATGAAATTAAAGATGCAAAACGGAGAAAAATCCGCTCAAACAGAAATTACAGCTCCTGTCAAGTGGATGCGAAAATGTACGAGCAGTATAAATTTCCGAATTTAGATACCCTTCGTTCAAGATAAGAGCGAGTGTCCACAGCAACCTTAAATATTGCATGATTACCGCGTACCTACTAAAATTAAAGTAGTTAAAATTTCCCGAACTTCTTTCTGGGAAGCGCACCCTGCTATTGCGTCATTACATCACCCATCACATTTCACCTCCGCTCACCTTGCCGATGATGGGATCTCTGTGACCCACCCACATGCCGTCCTTGAGGAAGTGACCTTCCTGCACCAGGCTGCTCGTTGAATAATAGTAAGACCCCGCAGTGGGCTTGCTCTCCGCGAACTTGCCCATAAACATGGAACCGTCCTTAAAGATCCAGCGCCCATATGTAAAGTGCCCTTCCGCCCAGTCTCCCACTAGCTGACAGCAAGGGGCCTTATAGTGGTACATGCCCTTGCCGTGCCTCTTGCCCGCATGGAACTCGCCCTAACAAATTGACATGGAAGCAGGAGGGATGAGGGTTCAACCTCCGGAGCCAACTTGCATTTACGCCCGACGCAATACGCTGCGGCAGCGTGGTCTGGACTAGGTGAGGCATCTGAACGGAAGGATTGTGTTCAGTCGTTGCCACCATGATTCCCGCCAAGTCAAGACAAGAAGTAGGGCCAACTCACACTTGACACACGTCCGCGAGCTTTGGGGTGGCATGATGGCATGAATCAATGCAATCGATTCGGTTGTGACGTGCTAGGTTTGGTGCGACTTCAGCTCTTGGCAAGGGTGGCAGGGCGCTTTGCCATGGCGCAGGCATCTGCAACCCGCGGGCCTAGTAACATCAAACTTCCCTTCGCCCCACGGCATTTGGCGAGCTGGTATCAACCCTAGTTTCTTTCCAGAATTTTCTGGTTCCTCACAATCTGTATCCTCCAGCCCACGCGCGGACTAGTAACTTATGGTCACAAGCGCCAACCAAGGCTCGCGGCGGATCTCTTACCTGATATACGTCCCCGTTGGGGTAGGTGAAGGTCCCAGAGCCTTGCATCACGTCCTCCACCCAGTCGCCTGCGTGGGCCCAAACGGGCAAAGCGGGGATAGATGACCACGAGGCAAACCGTTGCGCGTCGACGATTGTAGGTGCATGTCGGCCGCTACCGGACTCGGGCTTTAGTGTTGCCGGGGCAAGTATCCCTTCCTTGACTCAGCGCAGTGTACTGCCGCTGGTTTCATCCGCAATTACCATATCTTCTTACAAAACCAAGGCAGTGGTGAAATGAGGAATCCTGTCCCAGTTAGCAAGCTGCACTCCTATGCGAAACCCACATCCCAAAGCCCTCCCGATCCCTCGCTCACCGTCATAAACGCCCTTGTCAGGGAACACCATTTTCCCTTTCCCATGCTTTTTGTTGTTGACGTATTCACCCGTGTATATTGCGCCATTTGACCACGTGTATGTCCCTTTTCCTTGACGGACGCCGTTCGTCATGGTACCCTCAAATGTGTCCCCCGGCTTCTCCTCTTCATCGTCATCTGCCATTGGCGGAGGTGGATATTGCATCTTGCCCTGTGAGGTGCATGGACACATAGCGCGACCAAGTTTGTGACGTGCACAAATCAATAAAAATAATTCAACGTCTTATTTTTCAAATCCTCTACACATATAAAACTGTTTCTCACCTGGCCATTTGGCTTTCCATCCTCGTCGATAGGACCCTCCCAAACCTGCACCATGTGCACCGTATGAATCTAATTTGTTTTCACTTCATTTGTAGAGCATTTATCCTACCGGCTGCGGCGGAGCATCGTCGTCGGCCATTGATAAACGCTTGCACCAGAAGGAGTGACGAAAGAGACCAGGAGGAAAATACAAGCTATCAGGTTCAGCAACAAAGTTTCTTAAATTCCATAAGATAGGCGCAACCAAGGCGATTGAAGGAGCGATATAGTACAGACCTTAGATGCCATCGAATCAACCACAACCTAAGGCAAATTAATAGATTCAATGTTGTAGATAATCTGTATACATATCAGAGGGATTTAATCGGATTACAAAAGGTGTCAATTGACAATCTCGACCCATGGACCAACCTACCTATGGCGACAGTTATATTTGAGCCAGGCAATCGCAATCTTCAGCTTCTTAAGCAAAGGGAGTTATGAAGCCGTTGAAATAGTCTGTCCAACGGACCATCACGGCTGTCTTGCGCTGTCTTCCAAGGGGAGGACTGGTGAGGTGCGGGAGCAGACGAGGGGACGAGGATGTCAAGTATTAAGTGTGGTGCTGGAGATGAGGAACGAGCTAGAATACCATGGGTATAAGATGCATCACCACGTGAGCACGGGCGCTGCAGCCTGCTGGCTGAATTCAACAGAATGTTTCCATGCTACGCAGTGTAACCTGAAGTAATGGTACTTTACGTCCTAGTGCATCAGCAATCAGGTAAAAGCAGCTTTCCTTGTTCTCCCCAGACGGCGTGGGCCCGAACGTTTCCGAACCGAAGAAAAGATAATACTGCTTTCAGGGCGCAATATACGCGTATTGATGGGTGCACAGCGCTTTTCTCTAAAACACCGAGGGTCTTCTGTCCAGAGCGGAAATGGCATCACTGTGTCTTCCCTGCGTCGGTCTTGTCGTGCCTAACTTAAATGATTTACAAACGAATATCCGCATCAGATTACAGCTGTACTACTGCGTGGTACATGGTATAGAAATAGGTGTAATTAGGTGCAAGTGCGTGGGCTGCTTCAGCGTGGGGTTATTTCCTCGTGCATCCTCCCCCTCCTCCTCCTCCCCCTCCCCCTCCTCCTCCTTATCATGATGATGTTGGCTGTGCATTTGGTTCGATGACGGCGCGTTTAGTACATATGGCATGATGAGTGCTAGTACGAATCTCTGCTGCAGTGCACCCAAGCGCTGTCCGAATATCCTTTGTTTCGTTGCTTGCTTGACGGTTTAGGCTGGTTTCGTCCCCCTCACATTCCAAATGATGCACAGTAGTGCAATTCGGTCCTTTCATTGGTTGAACTGTATGTAGTACATACGAGCCGCGGGGCAAACATCCGGGGCATGCTAAGTAAGGCATGTCGCCGTCGTCGTTATCCACACTAAGAAGGAAACATCGTTCGGCACGCGTGCGCATCGTTGCGTTCGGCTGACTCGGACAACCCTTTAATACGCTAATACTTCTGAAGCATTTCCTTAGCTTGCTTGCATCCCATTGTGCTCGGAAAAGTGATATCGCAAACCGCCGTCGCCAACCAACCTTCCATAAGCTCGACGGGCCCGTATAAGCCAAACGACTCAATGGACTGCTGCAACTTGAAACTTATGCGACTGGCGATATTTTACAAACACGTTTACTCCTTGTCTGCGGGCTTTGTTGCACAAGTACCGCAACCCGCCGTACGAAGTCGGTACGCGAGGGAGAATTTGGTGTCCCAGACGAGGCGAGTTGAAACTTTACATTGGTTACATTTGTAACAGTGCTCTTGTAATATCTACCTTCCTGCCCAAAACCTCAACTTCCCGTGTGCCACTTTTTACACCTTTAAACTTGTAATTTGTCAGTTTATTTGTTATACATCTTTTGAAATCTCCTCGTGTATTGACCGTCATCACCATTCAATGGCTGATTCGTGTGCTGTTCTGCTGGCGTCGGGCTTGCATGCCCCGTCTTGGGTGACCTCCCCCGCGGAGCTTGCCCATGCTCAGGTGTGCATTTTCTGCGGCCCAATTTGCTACTGGCTTTGGTATCTGGTGAGGATTAGATTATTTTGCACGGCCGATTGCACGGGGGCTTTCCGGCGTTTCGTTCGGGATCGATCGCCCGCCCCACAAGCCAAGCAACCAGGGTCCTGTTTCCGATTGTCTTTCGAATAAACTCTAAGCTTGCACAGTTCGTGTTCTCATGTACACAGGACCATCAAGGAGAGCTCGGCCTAACCGGGGCCCACAATGGCTGCGGATATGGTGTAGGGCTGGCGAACCCGAACTCCTATACCTGCTACATGAACTCGACCTTACAGGCGAGTTATGATTCTCATAAAATTTAGCTTTTATGTAACGTATGGGCAATTCGGTCATCCTGACAGACGCACGCACTCTATCTTGGCCATCTTGGCCACGGCATCGCAGCGCTTTCGGGTCCGGAGGGACATCTCCGGGATTTGAGGGCGCCCCTATTTTCCCACGCGACTAAGTTGTCGCTCTCGCTAATAGCGCAACTCTCCCGTTCTCGTAGCGCTTAGGTCTCCAGCCCAACAGCCTGGGACATACACCACCATATCGCGACCGTGCGCACACCGGGCGCCACAACAATAGCGAGCCGCGTTCACTCGGACCCGCACCCAACGTGTCTCGCCTCTTGCCTTGCTTGCTTGTAGCACGCCATTCCCACCCGCCTATTTACGGCCGCGTCGTTAAAATGGAACTCCTATCTCTCCCGCCCGATTTCCTCGATGCGCCCCAACAGTGCTTGTCGGGCTGCCGACGGTTCGCAAAGCCGTGCATGCCACTCAGGCATTCGCGCACCTGCCCGCTCAAGGCCGCGGGGTCCAGTTCCTGCGCGTGTTGCGCGCTGGAGCGTCAGCTGCGGGAGATGCTGGTCTCAGCTGATGGCACGGCGTTGTCGCCTGATGAGGTGGTGTCCGTGCTGAACCACATCTCCCCGGCGTTCGAGCCCGGTAAGCAACAAGACGCCCAGGAGTTTTGGGTCAAGCTGCTCGAGATGCTGGGAGAGGAGGCGAACCTGTGCACGCTGATGCGCGCATCGGCGGCGGCAGACACGGCCGCTCATCAGGCAATCCAGGCGGCAGCGGCGGCCCCGAGTGAACCCAAGGTGAGCGATGGGGTCGGAGGTGTGGAGATTAGGAGGGGTGCATGGCGGGATCTTACTTCGCGGCGTGTGTTTGGTATGTATGCGTTTACAGCGAGCAGCATTAACGGGTTCTATGTGGTACTTCTGTATCCGTGGAGCTGGCAGTGCAGTATTCGTGAAGTTATGTATGATGCTACACCGTCTGCCGTACAGTTGTAGGCTGTCTGGCACCTTCGTTTTCCCCGTCGTCCTCTCATTTTCGGAAGTCGCAGCTGCGCGGCCCCCGGACATCAGCGGCATTCCGTAGCTTCATGTTGGCGCCATGTGTTTCACGTAAGCTGTGTTCTTATGCAATATCGTACAGCAGGATCTGGGGAGTGTGGAGTCCACGGAGAGGATCTTCACCGGAATGTGCCAGAACGGGCGGCGCTGCATCAAGTGCCAGCACGTGACGAGCATGGGAGCGCCGGAGGATTACCAGACCCTATTTCTGCCCATTGGCAAGGTGAGTGGGTGTGCGTGTGTTTCGCGTGTGTATAGGCATGTGATGAGGGCTCGTTAGATAGGCTGTGTGCCTTCGAAGGGGTGTGCAGAGCGGTGTACCTGCACCTGCGTACTGAGGGGTGCTTGCGGGCAGCATCAGGTTCGCGACCCGTGCTGCTCTTCAGAACCGAACGAAAGAAGATGTCAACTTCCCCAAACAATGATGCCCAAACTTTGTCGAGTCGAATCTGGCTGTGTCGCTACATAGGCTGCTCTTCGGCTGTAGCGACTTGTGCTGACATCCTTGCACGGTGTTCGTTCGTGTGTTGGCGCTCCATCCTGGCTCTTCTACTGTATATGTGTGTTTAAGTATTTATACTGTCGCAGCCCTACGTAGAATGCTTCCTCTGACCTAGCTCCCACATGAAACCCAAACTAACTCCCTCCCTCCGTCCCCCGCTCGATGGTTCAGGCCAACTCGGTGGCAAAGGCCCTGGACAACTACATGAACGGGGGCTCCTTCGATACCAAGTGAGTATGTGCATCCGATACACGGTGAAGCGGCGTTCAAGTTGACGTGCTGGGCAGGTTTCTTCGCAGCCATACAAGGGCATACGGGGTCAGTGGCGGGTATGGAAACAAAGGTGGCTATGATGTCTCGCAGCTGCTTGGCCTTCGGTATCGCAGACTACATGTCACCTGGGAAGCGTGTGGGGCTGTTGGGGTGCCCCTGCACGCACACCCCCATCCCTCGACCTGGTGGCTGCACGTAGACGACATGTCATCCATGCACGGCTGCCAGCATTGCTACCAGCATTGACGTGTGCACTGCTCCCACTTTTCGTTGCTCTTGACCAGGCATTACTGTGAAATGTGTGGAAGTGATGAAGAGGCCAAGCCAGCGGCCAGCCTCTTGTCTGCTCCTGACGTCCTGGTGCTGGCGCTCAAGCGCTTCCAGAACTCTGAAATGGATGACGACGGCTTCTACACGTCCAAGATCGACAACTATGTGGAGTTTTCGACCACGATAGACCTGCAGCCCTTCATGCTCCCCGGGCACTCTGGTCCCGGGGACGTCACCTACGAGCTGGCGGGCATCGTGGTCCATCATGGGGACCTGGAGGGCGGGCACTACGTGGCCTACATTCGGGGCAATGGTGATACCTGGTGGTGCAAGAATGACGACTGTGCTGTCAAGGTTCCGCTGGAGGAGGTATTGGTTCAGAAGGCCTACATGCTCTTCTACGAGCGGGTGATGCTGGAGCAAGCCAACTCGCCAACCACCGCCACTGGCAACCCAGCTGCTGAACATGGTTACGTGTACGATGTCGCCACCACCACCATACCCACCACCTCTCTCACCACCACCAGTACAACCACCACGAGCTCCTACGTCACTGCGAATGAGGATTGCTCCGACCTCTCCACCTCCACCACCAGTCGAAAGGCCATCTCAGTCACGGCTGCTGCCGCCACCCTGCATGGCTACTGGTGCCGTGCTGCCGCTGCTGGTGCAGCCACCACCACCATCACCAGCGGCAGCTTGCATGCGGCCACGATGGCCACGGCCGCAACGATCATCAACCCCCCTGTAGACGACTTGATCGCTGATACTGCTGCAAGTGGCCGCCGCCGGTACACCCATCGCCGCAAGCGTGGCTTCACTGCCGCCGCTCGTTTGCCGCCTCGACCGGCAAATGCAGTCATGGCGCAGCCAGCAAGGAAGCGCCTCGCCACCCATCCCCCTGATTTTCATGAGGAGTCGGATGTGTCCCTTAAACAGGACCTGAAGAAGCCTCGCCTGGGGACGGGGATGGGCTTCAATCTTTTTAAGTGGCCATTAGGGGATATCGTGAGCAGTGCGCACGCAGTGATGTACCAGTGGTCAGGTGTGTTGCTGCAGCGACACTGACTCCAAATCACTGTGAGAGGGTGATGTCTGGCGTCAGTATGTGAAGGGGGTGGCATGCACTGGTGTATTCATTGATGCCCATGTGAGTTTGCGCCATCATATTCATTTTATCATTGACCTACCTAGATGTCAGGTACTTGTTATTAGTGATGGCTCCGGCTTGGGACTGTCAATGGCAATACCTACATACTTCACGTATGATCCCTTCGTAGCGCAAGCATGCAAGCCTAGGGTATATATTTAGGCCTATTTTGTTTATATGTGTTTGTTGCACTGGTAATCTTTCTTATTGTTATCTGTGATACGTATGTCATGTGTGTGTGTGTGTGTGTGTTTGATACGTGTATGTGGTGGACACCGTTGTGTGTGTGTTCAAAACAGGTAGGACACGTGGTAGGACACGTAAAACCAGGTAGGACAAGTTACTGCTATAGATTCGATATTTCGATATTGCCTTCGTTAAGCACGGTGGGACGCCCGGATGGCAGAATGCCTGGATGGAGGTGCCGGGGATAGACATGCACCCCCGAACAATTCATAATTAGATAGCTAGCACAATTAGCACTGGATGCGGTGATTTTCCTTCATTTCTCCCATTACATCCCCCTTGTAGTCATTTGATTTCGTGATAGATTGGGGCACCTTTGAGGGGCGGGGTGATCCCACGAAGTGGTCTGGTCAGTCCTGGGTGGCTGTAGACGAGACCGCTGGCCTTTTTTCTCTTAGTCCTGCACCAATCACGGTGCGTGGGAAGGATAGTAACCAGGTACAGGACATACTACTGGGGTTGGGAAAAGTGCTGAAATAGAGGCACACGTCTCGGGAGGTGATCATTTCTTTGCTGGGACGGAAATGCACTGGAAAGTGCACGGGGCCCTGCTTGGATTATTGCTCAAGCGATCTATCTATGTTTGAGTCCGTCTATCTAACCCTTCTGTAAGATATGTACGGCAATAATATTGGCAGGAAAGTGTCCTGCCGTACTCCTACCAGGCCAGGCTTCCATTACCCAAAGGGGCTGTGTACCTGTTCTGCAAAACTCGACACACTGATGAGGGGCCCCCGGTTCAAGCAGCTAAGAGTTGCGTGTACACACACATCATAACATCGGGGATGTAGGCTTTGCCTGTACCAGGTAATAATAAACTTGGCATGATGATGCTTTTGAGGGAAATCATTACGTGTGCCGGGACTTCATGCAGCTAACCCATGGTGGGCACTAAACAGCGAGCAAACGCATCCTTTCTGTACGGACATGCATTACCAGGAAATTTGGCATGTGCCAGGTAATCGACGGTGGGGTGTTAATATTTATATGTGGGGCATTGTTTAGGCGTTATGGTGGTTCGCAATGCATGCTGGGACAGGACTGAAATTGTTAACACGTAAGTGTGTTGGCTGCAGGCGCCTGGGCGCCTTCACCTTTTAGTTTCTTATTAACTGTACATCCTCCTCCCCCTCCTTTCCGTCCTCCTCCTCCCCTCCTCCCCCTCCCCCTCCTCCTCCTTATCATGATGATGTTGGCTGTGCATTTGGTTCGATGACGGCGCGTTTAGTACATATGGCATGATGAGTGCTAGTACGAATCTCTGCTGCAGTGCACCCAAGCGCTGTCCGAATATCCTTTGTTTCGTTGCTTGCTTGACGGTTTAGGCTGGTTTCGTCCCCCTCACATTCCAAATGATGCACAGTAGTGCAATTCGGTCCTTTCATTGGTTGAACTGTATGTAGTACATACGAGCCGCGGGGGGCAAACATCCGGGGCATGCTAAGTAAGGCATGTCGCCGTCGTCGTTATCCACACTAAGAAGGAAACATCGTTCGGCACGCGTGCGCATCGTTGCGTTCGGCTGACTCGGACAACACTTTAATACGCTAATACTTCTGAAGCATTTCCTTAGCTTGCTTGCATCCCATTGTGCTCGGAAAAGTGATATCGCAAACCGCCGTCGCCAACCAACCTTCCATAAGCTCGACGGGCCCGTATAAGCCAAACGACTCAATGGACTGCTGCAACTTGAAACTTATGCGACTGGCGATATTTTACAAACACGTTTACTCCTTGTCTGCGGGCTTTGTTGCACAAGTACCGCAACCCGCCGTACGAAGTCGGAACGCGAGGGAGAATTTGGTGTCCCAGACGAGGCGAGTTGAAACTTTACATTGGTTACATTTGTAACAGTGCTCTTGTAATATCTACCTTCCTGCCCAAAACCTCAACTTCCCGTGTGCCACTTTTTACACCTTTAAACTTGTAATTTGTCAGTTTATTTGTTATACATCTTTTGAAATCTTCTCGTGTATTGACCGTCATCACCATTCAATGGCTGATTCGTGTGCTGTTCTGCTGGCGTCGGGCTTGCATGCCCCGTCTTGGGTGACCTCCCCCGCGGAGCTTGCCCATGCTCAGGTGTGCATTTTCTGCGGCCCAATTTGCTACTGGCTTTGGTATCTGGTGAGGATTAGATTATTTTGCACGGCCGATTGCACGGGGGCTTTCCGGCGTTTCGTTCGGGATCGATCGCCCGCCCCACAAGCCAAGCAACCAGGGTCCTGTTTCCGATTGTCTTTCGAATAAACTCTAAGCTTGCACAGTTCGTGTTCTCATGTACACAGGACCATCAAGGAGAGCTCGGCCTAACCGGGGCCCACAATGGCTGCGGATATGGTGTAGGGCTGGCGAACCCGAACTCCTATACCTGCTACATGAACTCGACCTTACAGGCGAGTTATGATTCTCATAAAATTTAGCTTTTATGTAACGTATGGGCAATTCGGTCATCCTGACAGACGCACGCACTCTATCTTGGCCATCTTGGCCACGGCATCGCAGCGCTTTCGGGTCCGGAGGGACATCTCCGGGATTTGAGGGCGCCCCTATTTTCCCACGCGACTAAGTTGTCGCTCTCGCTAATAGCGCAACTCTCCCGTTCTCGTAGCGCTTAGGTCTCCAGCCCAACAGCCTGGGACATACACCACCATATCGCGACCGTGCGCACACCGGGCGCCACAACAATAGCGAGCCGCGTTCACTCGGACCCGCACCCAACGTGTCTCGCCTCTTGCCTTGCTTGCTTGTAGCACGCCATTCCCACCCGCCTATTTACGGCCGCGTCGTTAAAATGGAACTCCTATCTCTCCCGCCCGATTTCCTCGATGCGCCCCAACAGTGCTTGTCGGGCTGCCGACGGTTCGCAAAGCCGTGCATGCCACTCAGGCATTCGCGCACCTGCCCGCTCAAGGCCGCGGGGTCCAGTTCCTGCGCGTGTTGCGCGCTGGAGCGTCAGCTGCGGGAGATGCTGGTCTCAGCTGATGGCACGGCGTTGTCGCCTGATGAGGTGGTGTCCGTGCTGAACCACATCTCCCCGGCGTTCGAGCCCGGTAAGCAACAAGACGCCCAGGAGTTTTGGGTCAAGCTGCTCGAGATGCTGGGAGAGGAGGCGAACCTGTGCACGCTGATGCGCGCATCGGCGGCGGCAGACACGGCCGCTCATCAGGCAATCCAGGCGGCAGCGGCGGCCCCGAGTGAACCCAAGGTGAGCGATGGGGTCGGAGGTGTGGAGATTAGGAGGGGTGCATGGCGGGATCTTACTTCGCGGCGTGTGTTTGGTATGTATGCGTTTACAGCGAGCAGCATTAACGGGTTCTATGTGGTACTTCTGTATCCGTGGAGCTGGCAGTGCAGTATTCGTGAAGTTATGTATGATGCTACACCGTCTGCCGTACAGTTGTAGGCTGTCTGGCACCTTCGTTTTCCCCGTCGTCCTCTCATTTTCGGAAGTCGCAGCTGCGCGGCCCCCGGACATCAGCGGCATTCCGTAGCTTCATGTTGGCGCCATGTGTTTCACGTAAGCTGTGTTCTTATGCAATATCGTACAGCAGGATCTGGGGAGTGTGGAGTCCACGGAGAGGATCTTCACCGGAATGTGCCAGAACGGGCGGCGCTGCATCAAGTGCCAGCACGTGACGAGCATGGGAGCGCCGGAGGATTACCAGACCCTATTTCTGCCCATTGGCAAGGTGAGTGGGTGTGCGTGTGTTTCGCGTGTGTATAGGCATGTGATGAGGGCTCGTTAGATAGGCCGTGTGCCTTCGAAGGGGTGTGCAGAGCGGTGTACCTGCACCTGCGTACTGAGGGGTGCTTGCGGGCAGCATCAGGTTCGCGACCCGTGCTGCTCTTCAGAACCGAACGAAAGAAGATGTCAACTTCCCCAAACAATGATGCCCAAACTTTGTCGAGTCGAATCTGGCTGTGTCGCTACGTAGGCTGCTCTTCGGCTGTAGCGACTTGTGCTGACATCCTTGCACGGTGTTCGTTCGTGTGTTGGCGCTCCATCCTGGCTCTTCTACTGTATATGTGTGTTTAAGTATTTATACTGTCGCAGCCCTACGTAGAATGCTTCCTCTGACCTAGCTCCCACATGAAACCCAAACTAACTCCCTCCCTCCGTCCCCCGCTCGATGGTTCAGGCCAACTCGGTGGCAAAGGCCCTGGACAACTACATGAACGGGGGCTCCTTCGATACCAAGTGAGTATGTGCATCCGATACACGGTGAAGCGGCGTTCAAGTTGACGTGCTGGGCAGGTTTCTTCGCAGCCATACAAGGGCATACGGGGTCAGTGGCGGGTATGGAAACAAAGGTGGCTATGATGTCTCGCAGCTGCTTGGCCTTCGGTATCGCAGACTACATGTCACCTGGGAAGCGTGTGGGGCTGTTGGGGTGCCCCTGCACGCACACCCCCATCCCTCGACCTGGTGGCTGCACGTAGACGACATGTCATCCATGCACGGCTGCCAGCATTGCTACCAGCATTGACGTGTGCACTGCTCCCACTTTTCGTTGCTCTTGACCAGGCATTACTGTGAAATGTGTGGAAGTGATGAAGAGGCCAAGCCAGCGGCCAGCCTCTTGTCTGCTCCTGACGTCCTGGTGCTGGCGCTCAAGCGCTTCCAGAACTCTGAAATGGATGACGACGGCTTCTACACGTCCAAGATCGACAACTATGTGGAGTTTTCGACCACGATAGACCTGCAGCCCTTCATGCTCCCCGGGCACTCTGGTCCCGGGGACGTCACCTACGAGCTGGCGGGCATCGTGGTCCATCATGGGGACCTGGAGGGCGGGCACTACGTGGCCTACATTCGGGGCAATGGTGATACCTGGTGGTGCAAGAATGACGACTGTGCTGTCAAGGTTCCGCTGGAGGAGGTATTGGTTCAGAAGGCCTACATGCTCTTCTACGAGCGGGTGATGCTGGAGCAAGCCAACTCGCCAACCACCGCCACTGGCAACCCAGCTGCTGAACATGGTTACGTGTACGATGTCGCCACCACCACCATACCCACCACCTCTCTCACCACCACCAGTACAACCACCACGAGCTCCTACGTCACTGCGAATGAGGATTGCTCCGACCTCTCCACCTCCACCACCAGTCGAAAGGCCATCTCAGTCACGGCTGCTGCCGCCACCCTGCATGGCTACTGGTGCCGTGCTGCCGCTGCTGGTGCAGCCACCACCACCATCACCAGCGGCAGCTTGCATGCGGCCACGATGGCCACGGCCGCAACGATCATCAACCCCCCTGTAGACGACTTGATCGCTGATACTGCTGCAAGTGGCCGCCGCCGGTACACCCATCGCCGCAAGCGTGGCTTCACTGCCGCCGCTCGTTTGCCGCCTCGACCGGCAAATGCAGTCATGGCGCAGCCAGCAAGGAAGCGCCTCGCCACCCATCCCCCTGATTTTCATGAGGAGTCGGATGTGTCCCTTAAACAGGACCTGAAGAAGCCTCGCCTGGGGACGGGGATGGGCTTCAATCTTTTTAAGTGGCCATTAGGGGATATCGTGAGCAGTGCGCACGCAGTGATGTACCAGTGGTCAGGTGTGTTGCTGCAGCGACACTGACTCCAAATCACTGTGAGAGGGTGATGTCTGGCGTCAGTATGTGAAGGGGGTGGCATGCACTGGTGTATTCATTGATGCCCATGTGAGTTTGCGCCATCATATTCATTTTATCATTGACCTACCTAGATGTCAGGTACTTGTTATTAGTGATGGCTCCGGCTTGGGACTGTCAATGGCAATACCTACATACTTCACGTATGATCCCTTCGTAGCGCAAGCATGCAAGCCTAGGGTATATATTTAGGCCTATTTTGTTTATATGTGTTTGTTGCACTGGTAATCTTTCTTATTGTTATCTGTGATACGTATGTCATGTGTGTGTGTGTGTGTGTGTTTGATACGTGTATGTGGTGGACACCGTTGTGTGTGTGTTCAAAACAGGTAGGACACGTGGTAGGACACGTAAAACCAGGTAGGACAAGTTACTGCTATAGATTCGATATTTCGATATTGCCTTCGTTAAGCACGGTGGGACGCCCGGATGGCAGAATGCCTGGATGGAGGTGCCGGGGATAGACATGCACCCCCGAACAATTCATAATTAGATAGCTAGCACAATTAGCACTGGATGCGGTGATTTTCCTTCATTTCTCCCATTACATCCCCCTTGTAGTCATTTGATTTCGTGATAGATTGGGGCACCTTTGAGGGGCGGGGTGATCCCACGAAGTGGTCTGGTCAGTCCTGGGTGGCTGTAGACGAGACCGCTGGCCTTTTTTCTCTTAGTCCTGCACCAATCACGGTGCGTGGGAAGGATAGTAACCAGGTACAGGACATACTACTGGGGTTGGGAAAAGTGCTGAAATAGAGGCACACGTCTCGGGAGGTGATCATTTCTTTGCTGGGACGGAAATGCACTGGAAAGTGCACGGGGCCCTGCTTGGATTATTGCTCAAGCGATCTATCTATGTTTGAGTCCGTCTATCTAACCCTTCTGTAAGATATGTACGGCAATAATATTGGCAGGAAAGTGTCCTGCCGTACTCCTACCAGGCCAGGCTTCCATTACCCAAAGGGGCTGTGTACCTGTTCTGCAAAACTCGACACACTGATGAGGGGCCCCCGGTTCAAGCAGCTAAGAGTTGCGTGTACACACACATCATAACATCGGGGATGTAGGCTTTGCCTGTACCAGGTAATAATAAACTTGGCATGATGATGCTTTTGAGGGAAATCATTACGTGTGCCGGGACTTCATGCAGCTAACCCATGGTGGGCACTAAACAGCGAGCAAACGCATCCTTTCTGTACGGACATGCATTACCAGGAAATTTGGCATGTGCCAGGTAATCGACGGTGGGGTGTTAATATTTATATGTGGGGCATTGTTTAGGCGTTATGGTGGTTCGCAATGCATGCTGGGACAGGACTGAAATTGTTAACACGTAAGTGTGTTGGCTGCAGGCGCCTGGGCGCCTTCACCTTTTAGTTTCTTATTAACTGTACATCCTCCTCCCCCTCCTTTCCGTCCTCCTCCTCCCCTCCTCCCCCTCCCCCTCCTCCTCCTTATCATGATGATGTTGGCTGTGCATTTGGTTCGATGACGGCGCGTTTAGTACATATGGCATGATGAGTGCTAGTACGAATCTCTGCTGCAGTGCACCCAAGCGCTGTCCGAATATCCTTTGTTTCGTTGCTTGCTTGACGGTTTAGGCTGGTTTCGTCCCCCTCACATTCCAAATGATGCACAGTAGTGCAATTCGGTCCTTTCATTGGTTGAACTGTATGTAGTACATACGAGCCGCGGGGGGCAAACATCCGGGGCATGCTAAGTAAGGCATGTCGCCGTCGTCGTTATCCACACTAAGAAGGAAACATCGTTCGGCACGCGTGCGCATCGTTGCGTTCGGCTGACTCGGACAACACTTTAATACGCTAATACTTCTGAAGCATTTCCTTAGCTTGCTTGCATCCCATTGTGCTCGGAAAAGTGATATCGCAAACCGCCGTCGCCAACCAACCTTCCATAAGCTCGACGGGCCCGTATAAGCCAAACGACTCAATGGACTGCTGCAACTTGAAACTTATGCGACTGGCGATATTTTACAAACACGTTTACTCCTTGTCTGCGGGCTTTGTTGCACAAGTACCGCAACCCGCCGTACGAAGTCGGAACGCGAGGGAGAATTTGGTGTCCCAGACGAGGCGAGTTGAAACTTTACATTGGTTACATTTGTAACAGTGCTCTTGTAATATCTACCTTCCTGCCCAAAACCTCAACTTCCCGTGTGCCACTTTTTACACCTTTAAACTTGTAATTTGTCAGTTTATTTGTTATACATCTTTTGAAATCTTCTCGTGTATTGACCGTCATCACCATTCAATGGCTGATTCGTGTGCTGTTCTGCTGGCGTCGGGCTTGCATGCCCCGTCTTGGGTGACCTCCCCCGCGGAGCTTGCCCATGCTCAGGTGTGCATTTTCTGCGGCCCAATTTGCTACTGGCTTTGGTATCTGGTGAGGATTAGATTATTTTGCACGGCCGATTGCACGGGGGCTTTCCGGCGTTTCGTTCGGGATCGATCGCCCGCCCCACAAGCCAAGCAACCAGGGTCCTGTTTCCGATTGTCTTTCGAATAAACTCTAAGCTTGCACAGTTCGTGTTCTCATGTACACAGGACCATCAAGGAGAGCTCGGCCTAACCGGGGCCCACAATGGCTGCGGATATGGTGTAGGGCTGGCGAACCCGAACTCCTATACCTGCTACATGAACTCGACCTTACAGGCGAGTTATGATTCTCATAAAATTTAGCTTTTATGTAACGTATGGGCAATTCGGTCATCCTGACAGACGCACGCACTCTATCTTGGCCATCTTGGCCACGGCATCGCAGCGCTTTCGGGTCCGGAGGGACATCTCCGGGATTTGAGGGCGCCCCTATTTTCCCACGCGACTAAGTTGTCGCTCTCGCTAATAGCGCAACTCTCCCGTTCTCGTAGCGCTTAGGTCTCCAGCCCAACAGCCTGGGACATACACCACCATATCGCGACCGTGCGCACACCGGGCGCCACAACAATAGCGAGCCGCGTTCACTCGGACCCGCACCCAACGTGTCTCGCCTCTTGCCTTGCTTGCTTGTAGCACGCCATTCCCACCCGCCTATTTACGGCCGCGTCGTTAAAATGGAACTCCTATCTCTCCCGCCCGATTTCCTCGATGCGCCCCAACAGTGCTTGTCGGGCTGCCGACGGTTCGCAAAGCCGTGCATGCCACTCAGGCATTCGCGCACCTGCCCGCTCAAGGCCGCGGGGTCCAGTTCCTGCGCGTGTTGCGCGCTGGAGCGTCAGCTGCGGGAGATGCTGGTCTCAGCTGATGGCACGGCGTTGTCGCCTGATGAGGTGGTGTCCGTGCTGAACCACATCTCCCCGGCGTTCGAGCCCGGTAAGCAACAAGACGCCCAGGAGTTTTGGGTCAAGCTGCTCGAGATGCTGGGAGAGGAGGCGAACCTGTGCACGCTGATGCGCGCATCGGCGGCGGCAGACACGGCCGCTCATCAGGCAATCCAGGCGGCAGCGGCGGCCCCGAGTGAACCCAAGGTGAGCGATGGGGTCGGAGGTGTGGAGATTAGGAGGGGTGCATGGCGGGATCTTACTTCGCGGCGTGTGTTTGGTATGTATGCGTTTACAGCGAGCAGCATTAACGGGTTCTATGTGGTACTTCTGTATCCGTGGAGCTGGCAGTGCAGTATTCGTGAAGTTATGTATGATGCTACACCGTCTGCCGTACAGTTGTAGGCTGTCTGGCACCTTCGTTTTCCCCGTCGTCCTCTCATTTTCGGAAGTCGCAGCTGCGCGGCCCCCGGACATCAGCGGCATTCCGTAGCTTCATGTTGGCGCCATGTGTTTCACGTAAGCTGTGTTCTTATGCAATATCGTACAGCAGGATCTGGGGAGTGTGGAGTCCACGGAGAGGATCTTCACCGGAATGTGCCAGAACGGGCGGCGCTGCATCAAGTGCCAGCACGTGACGAGCATGGGAGCGCCGGAGGATTACCAGACCCTATTTCTGCCCATTGGCAAGGTGAGTGGGTGTGCGTGTGTTTCGCGTGTGTATAGGCATGTGATGAGGGCTCGTTAGATAGGCCGTGTGCCTTCGAAGGGGTGTGCAGAGCGGTGTACCTGCACCTGCGTACTGAGGGGTGCTTGCGGGCAGCATCAGGTTCGCGACCCGTGCTGCTCTTCAGAACCGAACGAAAGAAGATGTCAACTTCCCCAAACAATGATGCCCAAACTTTGTCGAGTCGAATCTGGCTGTGTCGCTACGTAGGCTGCTCTTCGGCTGTAGCGACTTGTGCTGACATCCTTGCACGGTGTTCGTTCGTGTGTTGGCGCTCCATCCTGGCTCTTCTACTGTATATGTGTGTTTAAGTATTTATACTGTCGCAGCCCTACGTAGAATGCTTCCTCTGACCTAGCTCCCACATGAAACCCAAACTAACTCCCTCCCTCCGTCCCCCGCTCGATGGTTCAGGCCAACTCGGTGGCAAAGGCCCTGGACAACTACATGAACGGGGGCTCCTTCGATACCAAGTGAGTATGTGCATCCGATACACGGTGAAGCGGCGTTCAAGTTGACGTGCTGGGCAGGTTTCTTCGCAGCCATACAAGGGCATACGGGGTCAGTGGCGGGTATGGAAACAAAGGTGGCTATGATGTCTCGCAGCTGCTTGGCCTTCGGTATCGCAGACTACATGTCACCTGGGAAGCGTGTGGGGCTGTTGGGGTGCCCCTGCACGCACACCCCCATCCCTCGACCTGGTGGCTGCACGTAGACGACATGTCATCCATGCACGGCTGCCAGCATTGCTACCAGCATTGACGTGTGCACTGCTCCCACTTTTCGTTGCTCTTGACCAGGCATTACTGTGAAATGTGTGGAAGTGATGAAGAGGCCAAGCCAGCGGCCAGCCTCTTGTCTGCTCCTGACGTCCTGGTGCTGGCGCTCAAGCGCTTCCAGAACTCTGAAATGGATGACGACGGCTTCTACACGTCCAAGATCGACAACTATGTGGAGTTTTCGACCACGATAGACCTGCAGCCCTTCATGCTCCCCGGGCACTCTGGTCCCGGGGACGTCACCTACGAGCTGGCGGGCATCGTGGTCCATCATGGGGACCTGGAGGGCGGGCACTACGTGGCCTACATTCGGGGCAATGGTGATACCTGGTGGTGCAACAATGACGACTGTGCTGTCAAGGTTCCGCTGGAGGAGGTATTGGTTCAGAAGGCCTACATGCTCTTCTATGAGCGGGTGATGCTGGAGCAAGCCAACTCGCCAACCACCGCCACTGGCAACCCAGCTGCTGAACATGGTTACGTGTACGATGTCGCCACCACCACCATACCCACCACCTCTCTCACCACCACCAGTACAACCACCACGAGCTCCTACGTCACTGCGAATGAGGATTGCTCCGACCTCTCCACCTCCACCACCAGTCGAAAGGCCATCTCAGTCACGGCTGCTGCCGCCACCCTGCATGGCTACTGGTGCCGTGCTGCCGCTGCTGGTGCAGCCACCACCACCAGTACAACCACCACGAGCTCCTACGTCACTGCGAATGAGGATTGCTCCGACCTCTCCACCTCCACCACCAGTCGAAAGGCCATCTCAGGCACGGCTGCCGCCGCCACCCTGCATGGCTACTGGTGCCGTGCTGCCGCTGCTGGTGCAGCCACCACCACCATCACCAGCGGCAGCTTGCATGCGGCCACGATGGCCACGGCCGCAACGATCATCAACCCCCCTGTAGACGACCTAATCGCTGATACTGCTGCAAGTGGCCGCCGCCGGTACACCCATCGCCGCGAGCGTGGCTTCACTGCCGCCGCTCGTTTGCCGCCTCGACCGGCAAATGCAGTCATGGCGCAGCCAGCAAGGAAGCGCCTCGCCACCCATCCCCCTGATTTTCATGAGGAGTCGGATGTGTCCCTTAAACAGGACCTGAAGAAGCCTCGCCTGGGGACGGGGATGGGCTTCAATCTCTTTAAGTGGCCATTAGGGGATATCGTGAGCAGTGCGCACGCAGCGATGTACCAGTGGTCAGGTGTGTTGCTGCAGCGACACTGACTCCAAATCACTGTGAGAGGGTGATGTCTGGCGTCAGTATGTGAAGGGGGTGGCATGCACTGGTGTATTCATTAATGCCCATGTGAGTTTGCGCCATCATATTCATTTTATCATTGATCTACCTAGCTAGGACAGCTATATATAGTGTCAGGAGACATGTCAGGTACTTGTTATTAGTGATGGCTCCGGCTTGGGACTGTCAATGGCAATACCTACATACTTCACGTATGATCCCTTCGTAGCGCAAGCGTGCAAGCCTAGGGTATATATTTAGGCCTATTTTGTTTATATGTGTTTGTTGCACTGGTAATCTTTCTTATTGTTATCTGTGATACGTATGTCATGTGTGTGTGTGTGTGTGTGTGTGTTTGATACGTGTATGTGGTGGACACCGTTGTGTGTGTGTTCAAAACAGGTAGGACACGTGGTAGGACACGTAAAACCAGGTAGGACAAGTTACTGCTATAGATTCGATATTTCGATATTGCCTTCGTTAAGCACGGTGGGACGCCCGGATGGCAGAATGCCTGGATGGAGGTGCCGGGGATAGACATCCACCCCCGAACAATTCATAATTAGATAGCTAGCACAATTAGCACTGGATGCGGTGATTTTCCTTCATTTCTCCCATTACATCCCCCTTGTAGTCATTTGATTTCGTGATAGATTGGGGCACCTTTGAGGGGCGGGGTGATCCCACGAAGTGGTCTGGTCAGTCCTGGGTGGCTGTAGACGAGACCGCTGGCCTTTTTTCTCTTAGTCCTGCACCAATCACGGTGCGTGGGAAGGATAGTAACCAGGTACAGGACATACTACTGGGGTTGGGAAAAGTGCTGAAATAGAGGCACACGTCTCGGGAGGTGATCATTTCTTTGCTGGGACGGAAATGCACTGGAAAGTGCACGGGGCCCTGCTTGGATTATTGCTCAAGCGATCTATCTATGTTTGAGTCCGTCTATCTAACCCTTCTGTAAGATATGTACGGCAATAATATTGGCAGGAAAGTGTCCTGCCGTACTCCTACCAGGCCAGGCTTCCATTACCCAAAGGGGCTGTGTACCTGTTCTGCAAAACTCGACACACTGATGAGGGGCCCCCGGTTCAAGCAGCTAAGAGTTGCGTGTACACACACATCATAACATCGGGGATGTAGGCTTTGCCTGTACCAGGTAATAATAAACTTGGCATGATGATGCTTTTGAGGGAAATCATTACGTGTGCCGGGACTTCATGCAGCTAACCCATGGTGGGCACTAAACAGCGAGCAAACGCATCCTTTCTGTACGGACATGCATTACCAGGAAATTTGGCATGTGCCAGGTAATCGACGGTGGGGTGTTAATATTTATATGTGGGGCATTGTTTAGGCGTTATGGTGGTTCGCAATGCGTGCTGGGACAGGACTGAAATTGTTAACACGTAAGTGTGCGGTGCCCGCAAGGGTGCTGGGTTGCAAATTGTACAGGTGGTGCACATGCATCATACAGAAGATTGCGTTCCGGTTCCATCCGTGCCTTTGAAAACATTGCCACGTCATAATATGCGCAAGACAGCGTCGAATTATCAAACTTCCAAAAAGAAAGATATCAGGATGTTCTGCACTCATAGATTGTTGTGATTATATTTGCGCACGGCAGCTCGCTGGCAACAGCTCGCTGGCAACTGTTGCCAGTGAGCTTTATTTTCGATCGAAGCAAACTCAGGCAGATGCCGCTGCACCCGTTGATTAGGAGGCTTGAAGATTTGGGTTATTGTAGCCAAACTGTGCACGCAGCTTTCAGGACGCTGCTAAATGAACGTGATTGCCATGCTGAGGATGTGGGCGACAGTGAGGAGAACGTGAACGCCCTCCTGGACATTATACTTGGTGTCCAACAGGAAGATAACGAAAATAGCGAAGACGAGGACGTAGCGGCGGCGTGCGATTTAAGCGGGAGCAGCGGCGAGGACGAGGACTCCGATGAGGCGGGCAGCAGCCACGGCGATGATGATTATGACTCGAACATAAGCGGCGGAAGGAAATATGGAGAGGGCTCAGACTGGGACGCGCTGGAACAAGAGAGCACCGACGTGAGCTGGGCATCCGTGCCCGGTGCCCCTATAGGTGCCCCTCAAACGTATCGTGATTCCTGGCCGTCACACACGATGCAGTGATTCCATAATGTTTATTGCCCATCAAATGCAAATTGCTGCGCCGATTTGTTCTCTCACCAACCAAACCCCACAGGATGACCTCATCATGGTGCCCCAAACCACTAGACGGCGGAAGTCTACCAGCGGTAAGGTCCCACAGGTGCGTTATCCCAGGCAACAGACATACGCCATGATATGGAGCTGTCACTCCCGTTCGGTATTTGCAAACGGTGCGGCTTTCCGTTTGGGGCAATGGTAGCAGCAGCACCCCATGTAGGCATCACTGCGGCGTTAAGGTTTGCCGCTGCCCCGAGAGATAACGGCCGACGCCTTGGTGCATGTCATTTCCAGGACGGCTTTGTTTGCCACAGTAGCTCGCACAGACGCAGCATCTTGAACCCAATACACAAGCAGGGACCTGCCAGGCGCCGCTCAACGGACATAGCACAGGCGGGATATCACCAGCAAGTTGGTATCGCGGCCTTCACTACGGCTAACGCAGGCGGGAACAGCGGGCCACCGGCCTGGATGGCTGCTCCCACCGCCGAGGAGATCCAGAGCGTCCAGTCGGGACGGATTGAGGCCTTGCTCCAGTTCGCCAACAGGTGCTCCGAAACCGAGGACTCTATGCACATGTGAAATGTTGTCGATCTGTCGAAGCATCGAAAGTCTGAGGCAGGCATGGGGAGCACCTTAGATACAGGCTGCTGCCGTCGCGTTCATATGGGGCAACATGCGTTGGAATGGCAATTTATTCGTTTGAGTGTTGCGAGATGTGGCCCAAGTCAAGGCGGGCAAAACGGCGTATGCAGTTGTAAGAGTCTAAACCTACAAATATCTAGGAAAGCTACATTTCACTGCCGTTGGCGGCTGCGGGGCCCCCCCACTCCCGCACGTCTGCGGCCTGTACAGGCGCGTCTTTGGCAACGAAAGCTTTCGGCCGAACCAGCTGGAGGTGATGAAGACGACCCTGTCTGGGCGGGACGTCTTTGTGCTGATGCCTACGGGCGGTGGCAAGAGCCTGTGTTACCAGGTTAGCACCTCATTGTTCCGCTTATCATGTGTGCTGTTATATGCTGCTCCGTATGCATTCTAATTATATTAAAGCTGAAGCACCGTGCACATCAGAGCCGGGATGGCAAGCAGTCCCAACTTGTTGTATCGAGTTCACTTTGTCTTTCGCGCGATAAGGCGTCCGGAGCAGAACCAGGGCTTCAACCCCATCCTCCCCACGCCAGAACCATTCATTCATCGCTCAGGGCGACCCCGCCGGAGCCAGATGGGCCGGGGCCAATCACCAAATCCGTTGAGCTCCCCCAATCCATCCACCCGTGATCCACATGCTCCCTCCGGTGTAACACGCCTCGTGACTGGCGTCAGCTGCCCGCTGTGGTCAGCCAGGGCATCACCGTGGTCGTCTGCCCGCTGCTATCGCTGGTGAGCGATGCTGGTGACTTTTCGACGTTGCTGCCGCCGCCGTGAAGCCTACACATATCCACAATGGTGTACATACCCGCCTCACTGTTATGCTACCGCAGCACACCTGATGCCGTGCATGTTCCCGTCCCGTCCTTTTCCTCCGCCTAGCCTGACTCCATACGCGGTCCTTCCCAACCCCATCTGGTCCTTACGTCGGCATTAGTTGCAAGACCAAGTCCGGGCGCTCTGCTCACTGAAGGGCGGCGGCGTGCCTGCCACCTTCTTGAGTTCGCAACAGACCCAGGATGAAGTCATTGCAGTTCTGCGGGAGTTGCGCAAGGAGCGGCCCAGCTGCAAGCTGCTGTATCTGACACCGGAGGCCCTGGTGAAGGGGAACCGCATCAAGGAACTGTTGGACCGCCTGCACCAGCGTGGCCGCCTGGCCCGGTTCGTCATCGACGAGGTATGACAGCTACAAGGCTATGATACTCTCACCCCGCGGCCAGTAGGAGGGCACGCACCGCCTTAGGAGCGCGTCTTCCGCGTTTCTCCCCAACATCTTCCACCACCCGCCGCGGAAACAGGCGCATTGTGTATCGACCTGGGGCCACGACTTCCGGCCAGAATACGCGCAGCTGGGGATTCTGAAGGTGTGAAGTTTTCAAGGGTTAGGGTCTGGAGCAAGGAACTTGATGACACGGTTCGAAGTTGGGCTAATGGACAGGTGGTCTATTTAGCGACCCGATTAAGGCTTAACGATTAATTCGACCGCAAATCTGCATCTTGGACGCTTGGGCCGTGCTGGGCTGTCCCGATCGTGTTGCATCATGTAGGAAGGGCGGAGTATCGCCCAAAGCTCTTTAGGCCTGTGGCCTCGCCAGCTCTTCCACTCCAGCACTCCCAAACAGATTTTGTAGAACGCAGGGCTTTGCGACGTCAAGCACCCGATTGTCGTCTTGGTAGGTCGAGACTTAACGGGCTGCTTTTCATGATATCCCATCATGCTGTATCCCATATGCATTGTACCTTGTCCCACCCCCATCCGCCGAAAGGAACGGTACCAGCGGGTGCCGATCATGGCGCTGACGGCAACTGCCACGGAAGAGGTCAAGAAGGACATCTTGCGTAAGCTGTCCGTGGACCGAACGGCAGCAATCTTCAAGGTAGGCGAGGAGCTTGGCACGGCTGCAAGTTCCCCGATTCTGTTAACCGTTTCCATGGCCTTCGTACACACTTCTCACCTTAACCCCGAAACTCGAGGAGTCAAATCTTGGTGGCGATACAGACCATCCAGATGTTGGCGTTCTGCTATGGATCCATATCCCGCCAGACGAGCTTCCACCGCCCCAATCTGGACTTCATCGTTTATGATAAGCCCACGGGCAACACGGCGGACGGCAAGCCTGCGGACATGGAGATGCTGGTGGCGCACATTACGCATAAGGGGGTCAACACGTCCGGCATCGTGTACTGTCTATCGAGAGACGACTGCGAGGACGTAGCACGGTGAGCTGTGCACTCGAGCAGGGCTGCAACCGGTACCCCAATTGTTTTCTTTCGTTTCGCCAGCTTGGCACTTTCTCGGTTGTCTGGTCATGCAGATGCTGCATCCTCGCTATATCATCAGCGCCTTGCCCGACATGACGTCTGGCTGCAGGTACCTGAACGATAGTGAAATCCGAGCCGCACATTACCACGCGGGCATGACGCCAAAGCAACGCACACAGGTAACTAGCCGATTACTGGCATGGCCAATTTGAATTCTTACAGAAGAACACTATTGGCTCAGGCCTAAAGTTAGATGCCTAGGATTTTGCCTAGGAGCATTGGCTCTGTATCCTGCAGTTACATGTCCCCCCATTATCTCGGAGGGTTGCGTCTGATGAAGCAGCCTCTATCTCTCCCCGCTCTCTTCCTCCAGGTTCAAAACAAGTGGCGCGACGGTGAGGTTGCGGTAGTGGTCGCCACCATTGCTTTTGGAATGGGTGAGTACGGGGAGGGTGCTGCTGGCAAAACAGTGGTTAGGTGCGGAGCCCCGCGCGACGAGGATGCCCTCGGTGCCGATAATCCCCCGTCCCCCCTCACGAACAACAGATTCTGCGGACCGGTCCACTCCACTGTAGGCATTGACAAGGCAAACGTGCGGTACGTCATACACTTCAGCCTCAGCAAGAGCCTTGAGGGTTACTTCCAGGAGGCGGGGCGCGCCGGGCGTGACGGGCTGCCATCTGAGTGCGTTATCTACAGCGCACCGAAGAAGGACGGGAACCGGCTGAGCTTCATGATCCACCAAGGTACGTACCTGCTTCATGTGATACGGACTGACCAAATATATGGGCGCCTTAGCGAGTGTGGGTGGTTGGTATTGGTAAGTAATGATGGACGGTCTGTTGTGGACCCTCGTCGTATTTTCCACCTCCCATTGTACGAACCAATGCGTCAAACCGGATTCCCTTGGTGCGTACAGGCGGCAAGGGCAACCGCGACGCAGCCATGCGCCACCTGCAAGAGATGGTGGAGTATTGCAACGCGCGAAGGTGCGGATTATCTGTCGCTTTCAATGTCACCGATGCTTGCCGAGCATGCCATACGCCCCGTTGGATATCATTTTGTTTGATGAGGAAAATTTACCTTGCCGTACGCCACAAGTTGCGAACTGCAGCGGCATGCCCTGCTGCCAAATGCCCAATAAATTTGACCTTGAGATTAGCGCGTTGCCGGGTTGAGAGCTCTTTAACAATCTTCATGCAGGCGTTGTCGCCATCAGATTCTCCTGCAGTACTTCGCGGACAACTCCCTTACTGCCGGCTGCGGCAACCGGTGTGATAATTGCATCAACCGAAATAACCGCGAATGGTCGTATATTGAGAACGGCCAGGAGTTGGGACCCCCACGGCTGCCGCCGTGGATGGCTTTGGTGGAGGACACGGGAGGCGGCAGAGTCAACGGCGCAAAGCGTGGGGGCCGCACGTCTGGCGGTGGAGCAGGTCGGAAACGCCCGGCGCCGGTTGATGCCGCCGACATTAATACGGGCTTCCAGACAGCGGCAAGCTTGATGCAGGCTGGGGCTGGCAAGCGGCTAACCCAAGGCAAGGCCAGGGGCGTTGGCTTTCAGACAGCCGCCACGTTGCACAACACCGCCAGTAATACCACTAGTTCAGGTGGCGTACAAGCGCCTGGCCTGAATGCCGCCCGTGGGCGGCAACGCCCGACGCAACCGCCAGGCTTTGTAACCGTTACCGGGGAAGGGAGCTACGGGAACGCTCAAACGACGACGGACGACGGTGCCATTATGGGGAAAAGCGCTGATGCGGCGCGCAATCCTTTCATGCGTCTCAGTGCCGGCTGCTCATCTGGCAATGACCAGGCTGCAGCCATCACTGTAAACGCGGAGGCGCCGGGGCGTCGGAGTAATGCCGCAACCATGGCTGCGAATGCTGCAATTATGCGGGCGGCAGCAGGAGGGGGTACGGGTGTACGGGGCGACCCCGGCGTTCCGCGGAAGCCCGTGATCAGTGCTCGAGCTCACGCGATGCAGGCGGCCAGTGTGCGCTTGCGCCGGCAGCAGCAAGCAATGGCGCAGCTGGAGGCCGCGGCAGTGCAGGCCGGCCGTCCCGCGGCTCTGGCACCATCGTTGCTAGTGGAAGATTAGTGGGCGCCAGATTAGCGGCCGTTACCTGCACGTGTACAGTTATGTTTGTATGGTATGTACGATGTTACCGCAGGTTGGACTGCAGGGAGGTAAAAGCGGGGATGTTGGTGCACTGGGCGAACCTTACGCGGCTTCAATACCCGCAGCTGTCTGCATGTGGCCTGAAATGCTCCGGAACAGGAAGCTGGGCATCTGGACTTAGATACGGAACTGGAGCGGCTCGGGACGAAAGCCGTATACACCACTTTATGTAAACACTTCATGGATTTCTTATTGTTACGATAACCACATCGTACGGTGTCAATAGGCGCTGGGGAGCATTCCCTGCATTGAGGGCAAAGTGACAGAATAGTAGGACTCCGGGCTAGGTGGGATTTGTGCCTCCACCGTACACTTCGACTTTACGACACGAGTAAGCTGGACCCAAGCTCACAACAGCTCCACAAAACCATTAAGCCTGATCGTCACATTTTTCGGAATACAACGCAAAATGCAGCGTCAGGGCATGCTGCCCAGCTGTCGTATCGCTGCCCAAAAAGCATGGAAGGGATGATCAGCAGGTAAATGCGGCGACCTGTGAAGTAGGCGACCTGCCGCGTGACTCAGTAGGGCTGCCCCTCGAAACATGTGCTGAAAGAAGCTTATGGAGAACTTATTGATCCAATACGTCTAATATCCATTCTAATTGAGGCATAAAATTTAAGGGGCTAGTGCCGCAGGGGCGCTGCTGTCACAGCAGCTTGCAGGCGACACAATTGGCACGCGGAACACAGCCACACATTTCGTCGTTAAATCCGCCACCGGTGCTCCCAGAACATGATGTGTCCAAACACTCACCCTCAAATATACATACTCCTGCGTCCTCTGGTTAACCTAGGGAAGCTTAATCATTTGAAAACGATCCGAGGAAGATCCCCCCCTTCAAAGCTTGCGGAGCTTAAACTGCGAATTTTGTTCAGAATGGAGAGTGAGGACTTTTCCATCAACATGCGGCCTGCTGATGCGCACTTTAGTCTGTAGATGAAGTCCATCCATAAAGTAAGATCGCACTAAGGTCTCATCGCTCCGCTTTGCGTTTATTCCAGCGGCCTGCTTCCGCACGCATGTGCACCGCACCAGAAGCACACGGTCAGCATCCCATGCAGTAGACATACCTCGTAGCCATTGCTGGCAACCATTAAAGAAAGAAAGAGCAGCCGACCCAAGTGCAAACCGTCAAGTCCCTCGAAGACGCTCGTCAACCTCCGGAAGACTGCTCCGCTCACACTCCAATAACGCTCCTCACCCTCCCCAGAGATACAGGGTTTCTTTCTCCGTACGGGGTTTCCGTGTGTGAAGGAACCCTCTTCACTTATTCAATTTCATTGTTGCAGTTATCATGTAATACTGACTATAACCCGCTGTCACATGGCACGCCCTAATTTGATACGCCCCCCTTCAGGCACCTGCAGCTCGCTGCGCTACTGCCAGATCCATCATTCCCCGGTCCTGACCAGACTGGGCCAGCGGAATGAACCGCTGCGCCAGCCTGCCTCCCCCCCCAAGTACCACTAACTCAGAAAGGCCTCGCCAGGAAGCCCAGCCCCCAGGCATTTGAGCCCGCACAGCATCCTCTAGATGAGTCGGCCCGCAAGTCCACCCCCTCGGTCCCAACCTGTCTCACCACCAGCATTGTGACAGCATGGCCCCGTGCGCGCAGTTACCCGCCTGCGTGCCAGTGCACGCAGCAGCTCCCAACACATTCACACAGAGTTATACTGATTTCGCTCAATGACGTCCAGGACCAGCCACAAGCTTTTCAAACCTGCCGCAATTGAGCACCGGTCAGCGGCCAGCTCAGCAGCACAGCCGGTCGCCTTGCGACAGCCAGCAGTCCGCTGACTACATCTTACACGTCCGGTGGGAGTGCGTATGGACTCAGGTCCCCGAGCTTATCGGCGTGTTCCGCGAGTACCTGTAGCGGTGAGGCATAGGCCGCTTTTGGTTGCGGTTAACGGTTGGGGTTCCACGAGCTGCTTCTATTGGAAATCCATTCAGGGGGCGTAGGCAGACAGCATCCCTGGCTGCCGTACATTGCTTGAACATTTTCATACCTGCTGCAAAGCGAAGTCGTTGCGAAATAGCAGTACAGGCCTGCCGTACACATCTTTCATGACAGTTGTGTTGAACAGCCGGCCCACGCCCTCTAAAACGGGCCATCCGCCCTTCACCCATCGTGCAACAGTGTACGACAGCGGTTCAAGTGTCGTATCCACGCCGTACTCGTCCTGCAAGGCACAAATAGAATATCACGGCGCGAAATTCATGAGCGCCTCCCTAAGCGCCTGCCTGTCGGGCATAAGCAGTGCGTTACTAGTATGCCGCTGCAGAAGTGTCGTATTCGTACTCGGTCGCAGCCCCCCAAGTATAGGATTCGCCCAATCCTATAGCTTCCGAACCATCTGACTGTACGTGTACCGTATATATGCGCGTCGTCGCATCCTTACCTTCATGCGGTACTGGACTACCTCGAACTGTAGCTGGCCGACTGCAGCCAGTACGGGATCCGTGATGTAGTCATCAATGTTGTACAATACCTGTACGGCACCCTCACCCAGCAACCCTGCATATGCACACCAAGCGAACACACACGTGCGCAGGCGGGGGGGAAGGGTATCAAGTTCTGGCGACCCCGGGAAAGTCAGCCAGCAGGCAGCCCGCTTCCCTTCTCTGATTTCACCACCACCGCACACCTCACGTAACGGCCCTTTCCGTTCCCAATAGAGCATACTCCCCTAAAGCTCTCCCCGCTCGTCAAAAGATCACTTTTTGTGACATAGAAACGCGGGCCGCACGTCGCCGAAGTTTCCACCGACACAGCCCACCCCACCCCACCCCCTGCAAAAGCGATTCACGGCCAGCGCCCACCCGCCTGCCTCATCACTCAGAGCGCGCCCCCCTTACCCTCGACTCCTTTAAGGAAGGGCTTCTTCTGGTTGGGTGGGCACCGGAGGTAGGCGAACAGTTCAGGGGAGAAGGTGGGGATGGGCGGAAAAGCCAGAGTAGGTCCCGTCACCAGAGTGTCGCCGATAGCGAAGGCACCCGGGTTGGTCAGACCGATAACATCGCCTGCGTGGGACGGAGGGGGAGTCGCAACGGCGGGGACGGGTTTCAAAATACGTCTGCAGACACACATGCACATGCGCACGATTACATCACCGCCTTGCCTGCTTAGCTCCCCCTTCCCCCTTCAATGGCCAAAACAGGATACGAAATACGGGCTATTGCCTTTTTAAGACACGCACGAACACGTGCATGTCGTGCGTGTCTCTTAAAGCTATCTACATATGTACCGTACAGTGTCGAACCGATTGCAGGGCTGGCTGTGGCCGATCTCACAAGGTTAGACAGCTAGATAGACAGACAGACAGACAGACAGACAGACGCGCATGCAGACCAGTTTCCCATCTTCTCTCTGTCCTTCAATGACCGCATCGGGCACGACCTAACCCCCACACAAACCTCTAACCCGTAACGCAAAAACATAGCCGCACGGGGACACGGCCTACAGCGGAAACCGAAAGCAGGGCACAGCGCGCCGCCGCCACCACGGGCGAATCTGGTCACCACCCAGGGACCCAATTAACCTCGCCGCCTGCCCCCGTCAGGCAATAAGTACTGGCGTAATGGTAGCGATGGGAGGGTACGGGAAGACGCGCGCTCTGCTCCGTCTGCTCGGCACGGCTTCGAACGCCGACCTTTCTTTTCCCCTCCTTCCCCTCCCATAACCAGCCCTCCGCTGCCATTCCGGCCCCGCACCCTTCCGCCCGCCCCAACGCACCCGCAAAGCCCTCCTGCACCGTCTGTCGCTCGTTCGCAAACATCCGCTGCGGTGCAGCCAACGTGACGGTGCGCCCCGTTCGGGCCACCCGCACCTTCATGCCCTTCTCGAACTTGCCTGGGGGACGGAGGGTAACCCACGTCGGGTGTCTGCGTGTGTATGTGTGTATGTGTGTATGTATCTACGTGTGTGTACAAAACCGAGGATGTGAAACTGGGGAACGCCGAACATGCGCGGTATATGGACACAGAGCGGAAGGGAAGGCTGAAGGTTGTGGGAGTCCATCCTAACGGCATTGGTGATGAGGGGGCGACGGGGGTTGGATACATGATGGGCACATGATGACGTGAATGGCGCAGGTCCTAAATTAGAAGCTCAAAGGGAAGAGGCCCCCTTGGTTGGGCGGACCCGGAGGGACAACGGACGCGCGAACGGGCAGGAGGACCGAATGCACAAAAAGAAAGAAAGAAAGAGAGAGAGAGAGAGAGAGAGAGAGAGAGAGAGAGAGAGACACGGGGACCACATGTACTGAGTTGCCGAAGAGATAGGGAGGCGGCACGGGAGAATCGGGACGAAATGAAAACCCCGCACTCACCCGACACAACTCGCACGAAAGCCACCTTGTCACGGTGCTTGGGATCCATGTTTGCCTGGTGCAGGCGCAGTGAGGAAGTTGGGAGTTGGAGGTTAATCGTTGTTAAGGTAACAGCGGCGTGGGATCAAAAGGGAAACAGGCCGTTCGGCTCGTGGGACAAAGCAAGGATCGGAAAACACTGCCTGCCGCCAGCTCCTGTTCGATCACAACGTGTGCTGATCCCACCGGTCTGGAAGGAGAAGGAACGGTCCTTGCCTCCCACTGCCCCCCTTCCATCTCTGACCCCTCAAAAGACAGGATCCCGTCATCACAAAGCCGCTCTTCACCAACGCACTAGAAAAATAACCCCCTTATGCGGGAGTGAAAGGACACGGCTTTCAGCAGGGATGAATCTTCGTATAAACTCCTCCATTAACCAGATCATCTTGTCGTTCCCTTCCCCGTACTTTCCGCCTTCCCGTCCCGTGCAAACCCGTGTGCATCCCCCCGCCTTCCTCCTGGCCGCACGGAGTCCTTGGTTCCCAAACCCCTGCTAGCTACAGGATAGCGACCTGTATTGTGATGGGGAGCAGTTTCAGCCGCTGCGACGATCAGGTCGTTTAACGTGCTGCCCATCCAACGGCCCAACGGCCCACTTGCCCACCTGCAACTTGAACACCAATCCGGTGAAGTTGGGGGAGGTGGGGGCTACCGCCACTCCGCTGCGGGTCTGGGCGGGGCCTGCGAGGTCAAGGGTTTGAGAATACGGCACGGGGGGGAAGGAGGGGAGGTTTAGGGGCTTCATTGCCACAGCGGCCTAGCGACAGGAGGACAGATTTGCAAACTTATTTTGCGCGGTCGGCGGATGCGAAAACCACCTCTTCCTTTCAGCCTGCTTCGTACCTCTTCAGAAGTTCCTAAAACTCTAAAGACTAGAACCCTGACACCTCAAGGGTCAGCGTGTCCTGCCAGCAACCTCTACTCTTAGGGGGTTGAGCGGTTGTGCGGCACAGCAGAGGTGAGGTACCGGCATGTCGGCACCTGGTGCCCAGCCCCAACGCTCACCCGGCTTAGAGGCTAGTTGGATAAAGGTCTGCGGGTTAGGGAAGGCAGCGGGAGAAGAGCGGGCAGAAGCTGGCTAAGTCGTACTTAGGCAAAAGAGGGAGGGGGGCTCGAGGGCAGGTGCCTCGCAGTGGACACAGCATCGTTATGCGTTGCCGAGACGGATCATGAGAAGGGGGGGCGGAAGGCGGACACGGGACACGCACACCGGCCAGATTAAGCGGAGAGCGCGCAATGAAAATTATCAGCTGCCGTACACGAGATTGGAATACGGTGAGCCATTATGACCTGTCACAATGGATTTTTATGGCCCTGCCGCCCGCATTGCATTCCATTCGCGCACGTTTAAATACGCACCCGGCAGATGGGCTGCGGTACGGCTGCATAAGAGACAGCGTTTCACTGCGCACCTCGCTCCCGCCTCCAGACCGGGCGCCCATCGCTTCAAACCCTCCCTGCCGCGTCACGGGGATGAAGAGGCATCCTCCCCATACCTCTACCATTCATCTGAGTAATGACAGACCCTTCCAGACACATAGCTGCCCTCCACCGCCCACCCCCCACCTATGAACGTATGCACACCTGCATTTGAACCGTATTGTGGTTCTCAATGTTCGTTTCGAGAAACCAACAACCGCCTCTCAATCCCCTCCATCCTATGCACCACGCTACCCCCCCCCGCCCACCTGCAGGAACAGCTCCACTCCGAAATTGTTCATAGCTGATCCGAAAAACACCGGCGTCACCTGCATTAGGGTTCGGGCATCATAAGGTCGTGTCCTCTGAAGGTCACATACACAGGGGGCCACGGTACAGCGAATCCAAACGAATCCAAACGAATCCAAACGAATCCAAACCTGCCACCGAAACCACATGCTCAGTAGTTAATCGTTCCTGGCGCATCCTCAACCAACAACTGTCAATAATTCGCACACGTCGCTGATGAACATCCGTACACATCATCCAGACACCCGATCCTCTTTCATCCGGGTGCACTCCAGGCAGCAGCAGCAGAGGCTCCAGGGGGTGTCTGGCAGACGTGGATGGTTCACAGATCCGTCGTTGTTATCCTGGTCGTTATGCCGCTTACCTTGCCCGCCATAACACCCTCGAGGTCCAACTCGTCGCCCAACACCTGCGGAAAGGGCCGGAGGGGAGGAAAGGACCGAGAGGATTACGGGCAGTAATCTACCGCGTTTCAATCAATGGTGGTGGTGCTGGTGGTGGTGCTGGTGCTGGTGGTAGGGTGACGGCGCCCGGCGGCGAACCAGTTCCTCGTGACCTTCCCGCCTTTTGTGTGGTTGGCTGCCAAAAGGGAAGAACGGAGTCCCGGCCTTCCGAACCCGTACATCCAGCGGTCGGAACCTGGACGCCGCTTTGGTACACACATCACCGGGGCTGTTGAAACTAGCCACCTTCCCCGCTCGCCCCGAACCCCACACCTCCGGGCCTCACCTCCAGGAGCTCCACGTCCTCCTGCAGCTGCTCCCACAGATCCGCTTCCACCAGATCCTTAAGATCCGGATCGTCCAAGTCGTACTCGGTCTTAGTGGCGCCCTTGCTTCGCCCCGCCTGGCCGCGCTTCTCGTAAAGCACCACCTAAAACGATCACGAATTAAGAAATTGATGTAAACTTAGGTTCCTCATCTTTGTCCAATTTAGCGCTTGCGCTTAATTTCTATTTAGTTTGTTGAGGTTGGCGCACTTGCTTAGCCGGGAGAGACTAACACACACGTACATTATTCCCTCCCTAGCCGCTACATCTGAAACTGTTTTTCCGGACCTCCCTCAGGGCCTTCCCCCTCACACACACCGGATGCCCACCTTCTTGGAGGGTCGGTGGTAGACTCCCACGAAGCGGTCTCCGGAGCCGATTGGCCAATTTACTGGGTAGCTCTGAAACCATGACGGCGATCATGTCAGTCATAGAAATCGGTGCGCACGGCCATTCATTCATATCGATGCCATGAAGGATATGATGTTAACGGAGGAGCGGCGGCCAGGAGGACATCTCGCAATGGCGGTAGCATGATGATAATGGAGAGCCTCGTCTTTGAGCAAAATCAACACCAGCCATTCTGAATCAACCACTCCGGAGCTCGCATCCATTCACAACCGCACGGGGAAGTAAGCAGCGAAGTGCGATGGCTCCGTGTGCGGATTATTGTGCCGCCACCCAGTCCGTACCTGCAGCCCGAACTCCTTCTCCAGCTGCTCCACAATCTCGAACCCGTTGAGCGCCGGTCTGCAGCGTTTGCCAGGTTTCACCAAATAGCATGTACACAGGGGGTTGGGTTGGGGGGCTTGGGAGGAAAAGGGCAGCCTGTACGAATCATATACATATGTATATATAGGCATGACATACTTTCAGCGCACTGACCGGAGTTCCCTCTCTGCTATGCAGCTCCGAATAGCACCGGGTGCCGCACGGAGCACCACGTACCCCGTGCGGGTGCCTACGAACCCGGCCAACAAAGCAACCAAAGCAACCAAGCAAGTTCTACCACCATATTTCTAACACCCATTCACGGACATGAGACAGCAATCTTACGGGCAACCGATGTTTTAGATTTTTCGGGCATCAGACACCCCTTCCCGAACAGCGGAATTTCCCATCGGCCACTTTTTCCCCACTGCCCACATCCCCACGCGCACCCGTTACCTGTCCATCTTGTTAACGAAAGTGAAAACCGGCAATCCACGCAACCGCGCAACAGCGAACAGCTTGCGGGTCTGTGGCTCAATGCCCTTAGCACCATCCACCAGAAGTACTGCATTGTCGGCCGCGGCCAGAGTACGATACGTGTCTTCAGAGAAATCCTGAGGGCGGTTAAAATACGGCAAGGGTGGGCAGCCATTAACCAGTCTGGATTGATTCATTGCGGTCCGTCCATCGGTCCGCCTCACTGACCCACGGGTCGTTGAAGGTCACTGCGACCCATGGGCCTACCCACCCACCCACGACGCAGACCCCAGCCACCTGATGGCCCGGCGTGTCCAGCAGGTTGAGCTGGCAGCCGTTGTACTCAAATGTGAGGGCCGTGGATGTGATGGAGATACCGCGTTGCTTCTCCAGCTCCATCCAGTCCGATGTGGCGGAGCGGGAGGACCTGAGGGAGGGAGGGAAGGTGGGGACAGCCGGAGAGGTGAGAAGGTGAGAAATGAGAAGGGGCACACTGGGGAGAGGAGTGGCTGTAGCGCTGAACAGCGGATGGCGGAATTTCCACCAGCACTGAAATATTACACATATCCAGTTATCCACTGTTACATCAATGTAGCGCTGACTTCTCTTCTAAGAGAAGGCTGGTTCTTGGACGAAAGTACGGCAATGTCGTATTAGTGATTGTTGAGTAGTTATGCAAGTCTATGGGTGCTTTTAACGGCATCTGCCGTTGAAGAGCATCACTAATTAGCAGACATAACTTAGTAGTCGTTACTTATTCGGAGGCATGGACGGTATGGACCCGCCAGCCCACCCATAGACATTCCTCGGCCTGATTGTGTATATGGACACCAGGGCCTCAGTAGTTGTACCGGCGGACTGGCTCCAGGTTTATTGGTGTGATGCATCAACCGGCCACTGAAGGCAACTAACTTCAAACGTCGGTTTACCGACACTGTGCTGTCGCAGGTTCAGAGTCGCTACTGGTTTGCTAGAGCAGGAGCTGCGAATGTACGGCAGGTCCCGTCGCCAGCGGCTTATCAGGATGTAACGTACTGAGGACAATAACCCTTGTATGCTATTACATACTTTGGTAAGACACTGTAGTGTACCGTAGCACTGTTTTCCCCGCTGTTAGAATGGCCCGCTTTCCGACAGCGGATTACACTATTCGGATATACGGCTCATAGTCTTGGGAGGCGGGACCCCCAGGAAAGGGGGTCATTTACACCCCCCCCTCGCAATATCATCACCACCGGCCAGATCGAACACCGAACACCGAACACATCGGAGGGTACGCTTCAAAACGCTTCCAAAGATGCATCCTCACATGCCGATTGGGAAGCCTTGCAACATGTTGCCTGACTAGGGCCCCGGACCCGAACACCCTCGCTGATTCTGCCGCTTTATAATCGAATCCTTCCTTGCACCTGTCAGCTCCCCCTCTACCTGCACCTGCACCTGGTGACACAAGCTCCCGCAGAAACCCGCGCCTTACCTGCGCGCCTTGACCTCGCCGGCTTCATGGATGGCTCCACCGTACAGTAGTAGCTTTTCGGTCTGTACAGCACCATAGAGCGGATGGCACAAGACGGTGGGCAAGAAAAGGGGGCGTGAGCGATGGGGGCAAGTGCCATGAGCCCATGACTGGTCCTCGGCCGCCAGGGTTAAGGAACCGACGTGGTTTGCCGGGTAGTTGTGAATTCCCTCCCCTAGCCTAGCTGCACTGCTTCGCTGATCTCTCTCTCTCCCTCTCCCTCTCTCTCTCTCTCTTTAGCTACCGAGTCACAAAAACAGATCCGCGCCTTCCCACACGCTCGCCAGTAGGGTGCACATATGCACCCACCATCGTGGTCTTGCCGGCATCAGGGTGTGAGATGATGGCGAAGTTGCGCCGCCGGCCCACCTCCCGCTCCAGAACCTCCGCCGTCAGTGCCGCGGCGGCCTGCGGTCCGTGGACGCAACCGAGACGCACCATGTTAGGCCGCTCCTGGCGATGTCACCTCGGACCAAGATGTGGCGTGCGACCCACCCACCCAGGCCAGGACCGGGACCGCTCCGGGCCTTACATGCTTCCCTTACAAAGTCCCATACGTTAATAGGTTCACAACGGGCAAAGCAATGTTTCACCCGAAATCTGCCGATGCCTGTATATATGTGCATATACATATGTATGCACATATATGCATCCCTGCCCCCAGATGCGAGTGACACGGCTAGCCTAGAGGATGTGTCGCAGGGAACAAGGGACGCGGTGTCCTTTCTGGGCTGGCTCGCACGCCTCCCCAGTATAATGTGTCTCCCAAGTTTGGAGAAAGCCCGGTCGGGCCTGTCGGGCCGGTCAGCTCGAGCTGGCTGCGCTGCATACCTGCTCCGCCGCCTGCTGCGCATGCACCGCCTTAGCGCTGGCGGCGGCCCCCACCGCCTCTGCCAGGGACTCTGCCAGTGGCGACGGCGTCAGCTCCTCCGCTGGCGCCGCCGTCCCTTCATCAGCCGCTGCCACCATCGCAGTGCTCTCTGGCATAGCCTCCGTTACAATCTGAAATGGATTCGCAGCAGAGTGCCACCCCACGACGCTATATCAAATACCGCGGGTCAAGAAGTGATGGGTGGTGTATAAAGATCCCAACTTTGGCTTTGTATGAGAGGGCTGCAGGTTTGAGCTGATATTGCTAGGAGGGAGAGAGAGAGATTCTTTTTCTCGGTATGGGTTGTACAACGCCCGGCCGGAACCCCGCGCCGTGCGCCGGAAGCCCTCGACGAGGAAAGCTGTACATAGGCGCTAGGTAACATGGATTTTTGATATCTCGAAGGTACACGCGCATGAGACAAGCTCACCTCCACGGCCTTAGCAGTCGCTGCGCCATCGCCGTCCGCCAGCACCGCGACAGGTGGCAACCCACGCAGGCGCAGACATAAAGATGCCGACAAGTTATATATTAATGGATGGGCCTTTAGTTTGCCTCTTATCACGGTTACATTGGACGCGGGCAGCGCGCCGGGTGCGTGTAAGGCGCGCATGGGAACGGGAAAGAGAGGAGCAACAGTAATCCTATTGAGATTGGTGTGTACGGATTGGTGATACTATGTGATAGGTAATTGGGAAGTTATGGTCGTTGGACCTAAACGCGTACCCGACCCTTTCCGGCCACAATTATCAATCTACTTTGATTGTGCCATTGTGGGTGCATAATGGCTAACCGCGCTACAAACACATATGCATATTATTATTTTATCATGCCTAAATCATATTTTGTTTCAGTAACTAGATGCGGCAACCTGAATTCTAACTACCCTTAAAACGAAATTTTAATAGAAATCGGTAAGATGCACAACGCTTTGAGTACATCTCATCCTCCTATCAAGCTTCGTCAGTATGCAATCCAAAGAACCGCACGCCGCGTCTTGCATGGGCAGCCGCGGCAGCAGCAGCAGCAGCAGCAGCTGTCCCTGCAGCAGCACCCACAGCCCTTAATCATAGCACCATGTTGCAGCATGGAGACAACTGCAACGAATGCCTCGGTGACAGACACTCGCACATCCACTGCCTCTGCTATCGTGAAGGCAACCGACACTGTGACTGTGTACTTCAGGTACGCCCAGGGCCGGGGTACGGACTTTCTGCTTCTTGTCCTCAGTACGTTACAATTTATATAACCACCTCTCCACGAAAACGTCCAAGCTGAGACACCGTAACCTGCAAACACATTGACCTGCAACACATGTTAGTACCCCGACGATTCTAAGTTGCTCCTAGTGGCCGGTAGAGACATCCACATATTGCCCTAGTGGCGCAGTTAGGTATTGGGCGGGTGGTGGGTGGTTAGTAACCGCCATTGCCATCGCCGCCGTCCATTGTGCTAGTGGAAAATTGAAAACACAACTACTAGTGTATAACTATGTCACTGATGCTCTACAACGGCGGATGCCGGTGGGAGCTAAGGGAAACACTGTATAGACAAAACAAATGTACGGCATTTCCCGTACTCTCGTCCAAGAACTTGACTTCTCTATAAGAGAAGTCTACGCTTTAGCATTCCACCGTTCATTTCCGTTACCTTATTACTTTGCATTATGCCCACGTGCATAATTGGCTTGAAAAAGGACACTTATAAACCCGAAGAATGATTCCGAGGAAGGCGTGCCGTCTGTTAGAAACCAATCACTCGGCCTCGTATCGCCGCAGCAGAGTGCCATCACCAGCGTCGACTGCCACGACTGACACATGGTTTTACACCAACTATATTCCTTTTAGTAAAATATCTGACACTCTTACAAGCGTTCCAGTTTCCTTACATATACCAGAGGATCAAAGTCTAGGGAATGAATCCTTTATGCCCCCGGCGCCCGTCAACATTCCCACCAGGTTAATTGAAATCCCGGGGAAGTCCCGCCTACACTTTTCGAACGTCCATCTTCTGTTTCAAAGCTCGAGCTGGGCCCGCTCTTTCCTGCCCCTTGCCCTACCTATTCTTGTGGCGCAGGCAGGAGGGCACTTCCACCGAAGCGAAGCCTGGGGAGGATTTCCTAGAGGTCGGTATCGACGGGCTGCAGCACCCTGGACAGACCGGTGCAAGCATTAGAGGATTCGGGAGAAGTTAGACCGGTTTGGGAATAGCCCGCTGGAGCTTGGTATCAGCCAGTAGACCGAGACCGAGATGACCACTGATCCGGCCACTGGGCAAGCTCAGAAACGGGACCTCCGAGAGGCTCAGAGCCGCAGTGTACGGGACGAAAGGGCTCATCTAGGAAGCGCCAACAATGTCTTTTAGCACCTGAAGCGCGCTTAAGTCATGTAACTTCTATTTCACACCGTGAGTATCCGTACATCAATCCGTCTGCCAACATAGTTCGTTGACTACCCGATTCCGGCGAGATCATGTTACGCTTTCTGCCGCTCTCAATAAAACTCAATGCCTGTTTACTGATTCGTCCGTCTTCCTTAGCAATTTCAATCCCACTCTGCGGCCTCTCTCAGGTCCTTGCATATACGATAGTAGCAGTGGCGGTTTCCTTAGCTTCCCTCTGTGTCCTGTTCCCTTCAGGTTGCTTCCCGCTGCCGGGCGGACATCCCAACCGGATGTCTGCATGGCTCCTGCGGCGTGTGCGAGGTGGAACTGTTCAAGTACGGCTCAGATGGCCGGGAGGCGGGTAGCCCCGTTGTGATGCGTGCCTGTGTGGCCAAGGTGCCACGGGGCTGGGTTCGGGTGGAGGTCGGAATGATGTCGGTGGATATGGTGTGGGGCCAGGACGGCTGGGACACATGAACTGGATGAGAGGTCGTGGAGGGAGCGAGCTGGCACGCAAGGCCTGTGGGCAGCTTCTTGGGGGGTTCAATGCGGTATATGATCGTTTTGGGGTTATGAAGGGGATTGGGATATCACTTGCGAATATTCTGGCGTCAAGGGCTGGACGGGGTGAGGGGTTGCTGATCGGAAAATGTTATTGATGGTGGTGGGGAAGTGAGACACATAATGCGCACGAGATGATGCAAGCTTAGTTGTGTGAGCGGTACGACATGAAGTGGCTGGAATGCAAATTTTGTTGAGCAACTGTGTCCCTGCTTGATACGGCACATGCAAGGCATATTCAGCTTATTCGGGTTGATGTATTGTCAGTGTTGCTTTGATCAAAAGAATGAAATTCAAATGCATGTTAAAACTGTAAAGAGATAGGCCCGCGAAACAGAGAAGACAAGGTGTTGTATCTCTGTCATATCCGCCTAAAGCAAAGGCTCGATCGAAGGATGCCAGACAACTGGCCAACCTGGATATTAGCCATGAGATACCCCAGGACCCGGTCAGTGGGAAAAGGAAAACATAGACCACATGCTCCATCAAACCGCCGCAAAACGAGACTCATGGGGGCAGAAACCGAAGAGGGACTCAGCTTGATAGGATGCGGGGTTCTCCAAGGGGGCAGCTGTTTGTTCCGGGGTTCCCCGGAACCCTACAAATTCTTTTCCGGGGAGGTCCGCAGAACTCTACCTAGTTACGTCAAAAACCACAGGAAGCTGCGCTTCATACTGGAAATGTTTTCCGGGTATCCCCAGAGCAGCCCCAACAATTTTCCGGGCATTCTCCTAAAAAATGAAAATTTTCCAGGTCCCGTCCGGGGTGAAGAACACTGATGGGGATGAGGATGACGAGCTCGGTAAGGAAAAACAAGGGACGAGATTTCATACTGGTGCCTAAGTGCAGCTTTTAAGTCCTAGGGCACATAATCTGGGGGTGATACGTTCTTCTAAAATGGACATGATGAGTTTGTGTGGCTGCTGTCATCATGACCAATTTGGCAGAGGGCGGGTACTACGTGGCCTACATTCGGGGCAATGGTGATACCTGGTGGTGCAAGAATGACGACTGTGCTGTCGAGGTTCCGCTGGAGGAGGTATTGGTTCAGAAGGCCTACATGCTCTTCTACGAGTGGGTGATGCTGGAGCAAGCCAACTCACCAACCACCGCCACTGGCAACCCAGCTGCTGAACATGGTTACATGTATGATGTCACCACCACCTTACCCACCACCTCGCTCACCACCACCAGTGCAACCACCACGAGCTCATATGTCACTGCGAATGTGGATTGGTCCGACCTCTCCACCTCCACCACCAGTCACGCCATCTCTGCCACTACTGCCGCCGCCACCCTGCATGGCTACTGGTGCCGTGCTGCCGCTGCTGGTGCAGCCACCACCACCATCACCAGCGGCAGCTTGCATGCGGCCACGATGGCCACGGCCGCAACGATCATCTACCCCCCTGTAGACGACTTAATCGCTGATACTGCTGCAAGTGGCCGCTGCCGGTACACCCATCGCCGCGAGCGTGGCTTCACTGCCACCGCTTGTTTGCCACCTCGACCAGCAAATGCAGTCATGGCACAGCCAGCAAGGAAGCGCCTCGCCTCCCATCCCCCTGGTTTTCATGAGGAGTCGGATGTGTCCTTTAAACAGGACCTGAAGAAGCCGCACCTGGGGACGGGGATGGGTTTCAATCTCTTAAAGTGGCCATTAGGTAGGGGATATTGTGAGCAGTACGGGGGCAGCCATGTACCAGTGGTCAGGTGTGTTGCTGCAGTGACACTGCTGATTCCATACAGCTGTGAGGAGGGGTTGATTGTCTGGCGTCAGTATGTGAAGGGGGTGGCATGCACTGGTGTATTCATCCATGCCCATGTGAGTTTGCTCAATCATATTCATATTAATCATAGCTGTCCTAGCTAGGTCATTGATTAATATGAATATGATGGCGCAAACTCACATGGGCATCGATGAATACACCAGTGCATGCCCTCCCCTTCACATACTGGCCCCAGACAGCACCTCCTCATAGCTATTTGGAGTCAGTGTCGCTGCAGCAACACACCTGACCACTGGTACATGGCTGCCCCCCCACTGCTCACGATATCCCCTAATGGCCACGTTAAGATATTAAAACCCATCCCCGTCCCCAGGTGCGGCTTCTTCAGGTCCTGCTTGACGGACACATCCGACTCCTCATGAAAACCAGGGGGATGGGAGGCGAGGCACTTCCTTGCTGGCTGTGCCATGACTGCATTTGCTGGTCGAGGTGGCAAACAAGCGGTGGCAGTGAAGCCACGCTCGCGGCGATGGGTGTACCGGCAGCGGCCACTTGCAGCAGTATCAGCGATTAAGTCGTCTACAGGGGGGTAGATGATCGTTGCGGCCGTGGCCATCGTGGCCGCATGCAAGCTGCCGCTGGTGATGGTGGTGGCGGCACCAGCAGTGGCAGAGATGGCATGACTGGTGGTGGTCATGGTCATGGTCGTGGTCGAAAACTCCACATAGTTGTCGATCTTGGATGTGTCGAAGCCATCATCATCGATTTCAGAGGTCTGGAAGCACTTGAGAACCAGCACCAGGACGTCAGGAGCAGACAAGAGGCTAGCTGCTGGCTTGGCGTCTTCATCACGTCCGCACATGGCACAGTAATGCCTGGCGAGAGGAGCGAAAAGTGGGAGCAATGCACACGTCAATGCTGCTGGCAGTCGTCACCCAAAACTCCTGGGCGTCTTGTTGCTTACTGGGCTTGAACACCGGGGAGATGTGGTTCAGCACGGATACCATCGCATCAGGCCACAACGCCACAACGTCAGCTGAGACCAGCATCTCCCGCAGCTGACGCTCTAGCGCGCAACACGCGCAGGAACTGGACACCGCGGCCTTGAGCGGGCAGGTGCGCGAATGCCGGAGTGACATGCACGGCTTTGAGAACCGTCGGCAGCCCGACAAGCACTGTTGGGGCGCATCGAGGAGAGATAGGAGTTCCATTTTAATGACGCGGCCGTAAATAGGCGGGTGGGAATGGCGTGCTACAAGCGAGCAAGGCAAGAGGCGAGACACGTTGGGTGCGGGTCAGGGTTAACGCGGCTCGCTGTTGTTGTGGCGCCCGGTGTGCGCATGGTCGCGATACGGTGGTGTATGTCCCAGGCTGTTGGGATGGAGACCTAAGCGCTACGAGAAGGGGAGAGTTGCGCGATAGCGATAGCGACAACGTAGTCGCGTGGGGAAATAGGGGCGCCTTCAAATCCCGGAGATGTCCCCCCGGACCCGAAAGCGCTGCGATGCCGTGGCCAAGATGGCCAAGTTAGAATGCGTCTGTCAAAATGACCGAATCGCTCTTCATACCTTACGTAAAATATATGATTTATGAGACACGGAACTCACCTGTAAGGTCGAGTTCATGTAGCAGGTATACGAGTTCGGGTTCGCCGGCCCTACACCATATCCGCAGCCATTGTGCGTGGGCCCCGGTTAGGCCGAGCTCTCCTTGCTGGTCCTGTGTACATGAGAACACGAACTGTGCAAGCTTAGAGTTTATTCGAAAGACAATCGGAAACAGGACCCTGGTTGCTTGGCTTGTGCGGCGGGCGATCGATCCCGGAACGCCGGAAAGCCCCTCGTGCAATCGGCTGTGCGAAATAATCTAATCCTCACCAGATACCATAGCCAATAGTAAAATGGCCCTCAGGGAATGCACATCTGAGCCTGGGAAAGCTCCGCGGGGGAAGTCACCCGAAAAGGGGCATGCACGCCCGACGCCAGCAAAGCAGCACACGAAGCAGCCATTGAATGCTGATGATGGTCAATACAGGAGAAGATTCCAAAAGACGTATAACAGACTATGAATAACAGGTTTGATAACTAAGGTATAAAAAAGCAAGTGGAACGCGGGAAGTTGAAATTTTGCACAGGAAGGTAGGAATTAACAAGAGCACTGTTACTAACTTAACCTAAGTAAAGTTTCAACCCGCTTCGTCTGGGACACCAAATTCTCCTTCGCGTACCGACTTCGTACGGATTGCGGTACTTGTGCGACAAAGCTCGCAGACAAAGAGTGATCATGTTTTTAAAGTTTAGCCCGTCGCATAAGTTTCAAGTTGCAGCAGTTCATTGAGTCGATTGGCTTATACGGGCCCGTCAAGCTTATTGAAGGTTAGTTGGCGCTGGAAACCAGGTGGCGACGGTTTGCGATATCTCTTTCCCGAGCACAATGGGATTCAATCAAGATAATGAAATGCGTCATAGGTATTTATTTATTAAAGGGCTGTACGAGTCATCCGAACGTAACGACGCGCACGCGTGCGTGCCTTACGATGTCTCCTTCTTAGTGTGGTTAACGACGGCTGCATGGTGCATGCCTTAGCATGCCCCGGATATATACCCCGCGGCTCGTATGTACTACATACAGTTCAACCAAAAAACGGACCGAATTGTGCGGTGCATCAACTGGAATGTGAGGGGGGACGAAAACAGCCAAAACCAGCAAGCAAGGAAACAAAGGATATTAGTACAGCACTGCAGCAGAGATTCATAGGAGGAGGAGGAGGACGAGAAGGAGGGGCGGCTGCTAGCAATGAACTGGCTGTTTGGTCCCTGGTCCCACGGCTTTACACCACGAGCCTTGGCAAGTAAATCGAGTCCCCGCGTTTGTGACGCTCGTACCTTACCCTCGCCGTCAAATGAGGCGCGGGACAACCTACGTTTCTGGCGGAAAAGTAGGTTGCCAACTGACTTAACGCTAAGCGACTCCTGTGGGAGCCTACGCCAGCTTACGCCAACCACTGTGTAACCACCAGCACCTCGGCGCCCATGGGTGGCTGGGGTGGCTGGACCCTCCTGGAAACAGGGTCAGCATTCCGACCTCCACTGTAACATTGTCCCCCCCAAACTTCCATGGACAGGCGTGCGCTTGTTTGGAAATTTATAACTTGTAATACTGTTCGCATTGATGCAGTGGAGGGGGCCCTGCCAGCACTGCTCCAGCCAGCCAAACATCAATTTCCTCCTGGGCAAGTGAGATAAACCTGGGCAGCAGCACAGCTGGGCCAGCACCTTCACGACCAGAACTCATAAAAAATTATAGCAGGCCAGCTCAAGCTATTAACCAGCCCTCTTCCATCATATTCAAGATATTAACCAGCCCTTGGTCACTGCCAGGTCAAAGAGCCCCCACTTTGCCTCCCCCACACCGTCAAAATCAACGGAGATCCGCCCTGCTCCCAAACCCCCCTGCTGACCATGGGCACACCATACCGTCAGCCCACTCAGCCATATTATCCCGTCACCCCGCGGCTTGCTGCTATGAGAACAGGTATATCCGCGAAGAAATGTCGTTAACCACAAACTCAAACCCTTCCAACAGCCCCGTGCCATCGACCGCGCTACATGCCACAATCCGACAGTGGCGTTTGCTGATTGAGGCAATATCCAGCGCCTGCGGCACGTTAAAAGTGAGGGGTACCAAAACTTTAAGACGGACATTGCAATGGGTAAGCAAACAAGCGGGGCAGGATATAACGCAGGACTGGCTGTTCGAAGGTGCATTATGGCCTTTTGGAAGCATATGCAAACAAGACGTAGTGCGGTGGTCCGGGTCAGTGTACTGGCCTATGGCTGAGCAGTTGCTAAGGACTGAGGATGGGGCGATGGGAAGTCCAACATAGCCGAGTAAGGCTGGCAATCCCGCGCTCGGCGTCAGACACTTCGCGCCCTGTGCCCTCTGCACCCAGGTTGCGACCTTTTCCAACTCCGCTACAGATAGCGCCGACGGGATGTCCTGCTTGTTGGCGAAGATGAGCAGTGAGGCCCCGAAGAGACGTTCCTCTTTAAGAAGGTTGTGTAGCTCCTCCCTGGAGTGGGAGATAGCGTGCGTATAGGAAGAGAGACAAGCAGCGGGGCGGTGGAGGTCAGGCGAGGTGTCCAACCGCCTGAGACTTGTCCCCCATGGGAGCAGCAGCATGATTGGTGCAGATTCGTGGGGAAAGGGTTTGAAGTTGCGCGCGGTGAAGAGACCAACAGATTGGTCGTTCTGACCTGCAATCGTTGAGACGCGCAAGGTCCGCGGAGTCCACCACCCAGATGAGTGCATCCGTCTTCTCGTAGTAATTCCGCCAGTAGGGACGCAGCGTCTTTTGGCCACCGATATCCCATATGTTCAGCTTGTAGCTGGTGATAGGATTTGGATTGATGTGGGAGTTGAAGTAAGCGGTAAATAAGGTTAGGAAATCCTAGGTTTTCCCAATTACACGGCCGTCATGTTGTTATGGGCCGCGGCCCATGGGGCGAGCCACACGACGACTTGTGTACCGCGATCGAGTAAGCGATGTCAATACCCCACGCTGAGGAAGCCTTACCCTTTGAACGTCATCGTCTTGATGTTAAACCCCAGCGTTGGGCTAATCGTTGTGATGTCCTCCCCGTTAAGCCGCTTAACAATGGTTGTCTTTCCAGCATTGTCCAATCCCCTGGAATATCACCAACTGCATATACTGTGAAGCAATACTACCTTAGGCATGCTGCTATCTGTAAAAGGCACTTACACCATGAGGATCCGCATCTCCTTTTCTTTTTGCTTAACCTTCTTGATGATAGTAAGTAGCCCCATTTTGTCTGACTGTACCTACTTTTAGGACAAATTGTACCACGGGTGAAATTTCCGGAACTAGGATAGACAACCGTAGGGAAGTACTTCTGAGAAAAGCAATCGATGAAAATAAGCATGCCGTGGGGGAAAACGGTTACAAACTTTCCAACCTAGGGTACCTTTTCGCAAGGTAAGATGTCGTGAATGATTGCCGGGTTGCAAGCAGATGGCCAGTAATCGTACAAGCGCTCGTCACATCGCGCACATGCATGTCAGATAGCATATCACTACAAAATAATTAGTTGTTAGTATAAGATACAAGCAATTAGACACATGAAGATAACCTGTCGGCAAGCAAGCACGCTTCGCATGGTATGCAGTTACGCACAGCATACAGCCACTGCAAACCAGAAAATACAGACTCCAAATATCATGGTCAAGATCAAATTTCGTGGCCAAGAGGTTGTGGTGCCCAGTGGCACAAAGCTGCGGACCGCGCTGATGAAAAATGGACTCACTCCACACAGTGAAGGGGCGATGTACATCAACTGCCGCGGAATCGGCTCCTGCGGCACGTGCGCGGTCGAGGTCAGAAGGTCAGCAACTCAGGATGCAAGCCGGCGATGGGCGGGTCGCGATAGGATGTGCCGTATATGTGTAACTGCGCACGGCAGGGAACCGGTTCTGACGTTTGAGCGTTCGGATCGGACACAGAACCTAAGCGGTTAGAAGATTTTTATGTGTTGAACTGGACCGCAAAGATGAGAGCGGCGGTAAAAGAAGATATCGCACGGTTCGATGCACCTTGTCTTTGTGGAGCCACCAGGGGTCAGCAAGGACCTATTACGGTGGATAATTCCGTATTATAGGTCGAAGCTCTGTGTGAAGTCACAAACGAAATTTCGACGTTTCCATGGTGTACGGAATTTCTCCCGGCAGTGCAAACAAGCGCCCGTGGCTCAGTGGTCCAGCCCAACCACCATCGAAACAGAAAGTAGGCAAAGTCGCCTGGTGTGGCACCAGTACATGAGCTCTAATGGGGATTTTTGCCGTGCCAAACATCAGGTTTGGGAACGCATCATAGGCCCTTCGGGTACGGCACCTGGGATCTGTTGGTTGCATGAATCTTTGCCATCTGTTCCAGTTTTCTTTTGCGGGATTTGCTGGTAGCTGTCCTCGGCTCCTTTCGTTTCCGTGTTCCCTAGCATCCTCGTCGATGTTCTGTTTGGCTGGCGTTTCTCCCGCTTTCCCACCCGGGAAGCCTATGGGAGATGGAGCCAGGCAGAAGCAACCCCACCGGGTAGCTGCGGGCAGGTCTGTATGTGTAAGATGGCAGGCGGCAGGTACTGCATGCGGCCCAACAGTCTTTTCGCGTCATTGCGGTCTTCCATTGCAGGCATCGCATTCTTTTCCGGAGGGGCAATCATGCAATAGGCCCCTCGCAACCCGTTGTGCAGTGTTTCGGGTTGTTTTGGCATTTGTCTGTTTTCACACGTAACTCTCATCCCGAGTAATTTGTACGTCCCCATCCCCGTCCCTCTCAGGGCCCATTGGGGGGGCCTACACGTCCTATAGACGAAGGAATAGCTGTGCAGGACACAGGCACTGCTCACTGCTGGCCTGATGCCATGACGATCACTTGATCGCCCAGGTGACCTTCGGGTCGCACACCAGGCACAATGCTCTTCACCACCTATGTGATCGCCTGGTACAGGCCAGCATCAAACAACATACTTTTTCTACTAGAAATATTATCTATGTGCTCATTGATTGATGGTCGAAACCCTGAAAGTTACATACCTTTCCCTGGGCAAAGTCATGCCAATGTTCCCAGCCTTCCAACAGCATTCAAGCCGGATTTCTTAGTCCTCGTCGTACATTTCCGGACCAGCTGCGCTGACAGTGCTGATATACCATCAGTACCAGCGCAGTTTGCTGAGCCCTGAGGACCACCTGGGCGACCAGGGGCTGCTCCTCTGTCACGACCTCCTTGTCTGTCTGTCTGTCTGTCTGTCTGTCGGTTCGGTAATAGAAGATCAAGCATACTTCTTTCAGACTGCAAGTTCGGGGAATATGCAGTTTCTCTCTTGACTCCAGTTCTCTTCTACACGGCCGTACGTAGCGGATGTCCTCAATGCTCGCGGCCCACGGATTGACCACGGCGTAACCTGGGCGCTGGAACCAACAACGGCCAACTCCAACATGTAACAACTTCAGGACGGATACCCGTGTGCGCACTGCTAAACACCAACTAGCTCAATTTCCCCCCTCTACATCCACCCGGCTATCCCAAGCATCGTTAGGGTTTGCCGTAAAACGACAATGGGCAACCATCAATAGAGTCGTAACCCAAACCAAGCTATGCCAAGCTGAGGTCACCTACACAAGCACTTGCCTGTATCGTCCACACCTTATCAGCTGATTGGACATCACTGGACAAGGCGGTCCGTCGGCTGCGTCCGTTGCTTTCTTACCTGTGACGAGGCGCGATCCCCCGATCTGGACACAAACATGGCCCTCTATGATTTCGTCCTGCGTGTGCATCCATTAAATGTGCAGCGATTGATTCTGATGAACCTTCCACCCATGTATTTAACAAAGCTCCTGGCGTCCTCTCTTGAACTCCGATCTGCATACCCACACACGCACTCACCGCCCCTCTCTCTACTTGGAAACGCGCAGGGGTGAGGTGGAGCCGTCCAGCTGGACCACCGCCGAGCGATTGCGGCTTAACTTCCCGCCCCACACGGCCCCAAACAATAACCGGCTTCGACTAGCATGCCAGGTGGGAACACGCCTACACTATTACATTCGTGTCTGTTGCCTTATCCAGCTCACTCGCGGCCAGTGTTGTAGCAATGGCATCAGCGCATCACGCCCCTTGTTGTACATGGCGTTGGTTACCGCCAGGTTGCAATTGCACCGTTGCAGTTGACGTAATCTTCGTCCGTACCCTTGCGGTCGACCCTAAGTAATTCAACAACAACAATTCTTTCTTAGGGATGCGTTGACGTGAGGGGAGGGGTATGTTCCGCCGTGGTTTGTTTTCGCTTCCCCCGGCCATGTTATTGCTTTCAACAAACACTCCCCTGACCTTTTCTGCTGGTGCCCACCGTGACAGATCTCCTGCACAACCAATCTGGAGGTCGTTAAGTACGACAAATTCTGGGGCGAGGGGAACTGCCCGCTTCCCGATTTGCAGTCCAAGCCAGCATCAGTTGCGCCTCTGGGCACACTTGAGTTCGTTTTAGACCCCAGTGCCACAAATGACAGCGATGGAGACAACAGCAGCGCTCGAGGGCGCGATATGGACATTAGTGACCAATCGCACAAGCCTTAAGGGAGTGGTGGTACGGACGGAGCAGCACAGAGGAGGACAGACTGGGTCTGCTTTCTATTGAACATTAAATACATATCAAGCGATTACGGTAATAGTTATACATCCGAGGCAACACGGCAAGTCTGTTGTTTCTGTAGGTTTCGCGAGGTAAAACTTTTGGCCCTCTCAAAACGCCTTGAGGCGCCTGGACCCGTGGGCAATGAGAGGAGTGGCATGTCGAGGGCTGCAACGAACAGAATACCGAATATTGAAGGGTATCATAGCCTGATATACTTTTGGGTTACAGTTTCCTGCGCAGTTTTGCGCACCTGCCACGTGCCACCCTGCGCGCTACCGGTGGCATAGCCGATGCGTGGCGATGCGTTACAATAATGTATTATTATTGTTTTCAGTTCCACTTAAGGTGAATATCATCCCTTGATGAAGTCGAAGCTTTTAATTTGAAGCAGGAATTTACCGATGAATCGATCACCATTGCGGAGGTAGTTGGTTGCAACAACCAATGAGTCTTAGGCTGAGCCCTTAAAGCTGGTATTTTCGCATATGGCTTTTGATAACGTATCCTATAGCACTAGCTAAATTTTATTGGCTTGCGTCCACTTGCGAGGACGTCATACCTTGCTAACGCTTGCATATATCGGGCTTGATGGGCACGTTTGGTAAGATAATAGATATGGGCTTGGACATCTACCATTCAGCTCGCAGATAGGAGTACATGGGTCAGGAATGTAAAATGTCGCTGCCGTACCGTGTAGGAGGAAGTTCTTGAAATACGCAGATGCCACACCCAAGGTTGTAGTTAATAGGCGATTGAGAGTGAATTGTGACAGCGCATCTGTAAGCTAACTATTGTTCGTCCCTAAACAAGGGCTAGCCTCAGGCTTGCAGTCTCATCTCGACAGCCCTGCTTGAAGAATGCTGCGCGAGGTCTCCCAGAAGCGATTGCTTCCATTCTTTGGGCAAATTACGCGCGGTTTGAGCGCCAGTGCTCTGCCGGAGCAGGTGCGAATGGCAGATCTTCTCGACCTGCAGTTGTAGAACGCTTGACGTCAGCTAGGGTCGTGTCCCTATTTTCAGGTTCAGTATGACCCACAATCGAGTGCAGCTCCAACTCCGCAGCCTGCGCCCTTCTCTTATATCCCACCGGGTCGTAACCATCTATTCGTGCCAGGTAATATCACCATCCACCGCCCACGTCAGCCTCCTGGCATTATGCCCTCTGCACCTACTCCATCCACTACAACTCTCTCCTGTCCCCGTGCCCTCAGGTCCCGTCAATATCCACGAGCGTGTGCTGCGCGCGATGCACGTGCCTGGCCAGAATCACCGCGATCCTTGGTTTGCGCAGTTCTATAAGGACTGCCTGGAGGACAGCAAGCTAATGTATGGCACTAAGGAGGCCACGCCTTTCATCTTCTCAGGCACGGGTACTGGCGGCTGGGAGGCTGCATTGTGCAACACCCTCTCACCTGGTGACAAGGTTGTGTGCTTCCGTTACGGCCTCTTCTCCCATCTTTGGATTGACATGATGCAGCGGCTGGGGCTGGATGTGCAAGTGGTTGACCGTCCCTGGGGCGAGGGCGCGGATGAGAACATCTTGGAAGATATTTTGCGGAAGGACACTGAGAAGAAGATTAAGGCCGTGGCGGTCGTGCACAATGAAACGACCACCGGCGTGACGAGCGACATTGCCGGGTGTCGTAAGGCCATGGACGCAGCGAACCACCCGGCGCTGCTGCTGGTGGACGGTGTGTCGTCGATCGGCGCGCTTGAGTTCCGAATGGATGAGTGGCGCGTGGACGTGGCGGTGACAGGCTCACAGAAGGCCCTGTCGCTCCCCACCGGTCTGGCATTCGTGGCCGCATCACCCAAGGTAGGGCAACTTGGAATTTTGATTCTAAGTAGAAGGCGATGCTTGTTGTTTGATTATCTAAAATGATGGGTAGTCCCAAAGGGCAATGCGTCTGACCGGAGCCGGAGCTGGTTCTTTTACCGTTTTTCCCTGCACGGAGGTTGCTGACGCAATGGTTTCTAACTCCTGCACGAATGTGGTACAGACAGTACAGGCAGGAAGCCTATTCGGCCGCGTTGACAGACATACAGCATCCTAACGGCATGTGTTCATCTTAAACATAGGAGGGACAGGGCCGAGAGAACTTGGCAGGAAGCCTCCTGTAGACGCGTTACACTTCGAACCGTTTCTGGAAGAAGGCCAAAGGCCAATGAAGGCCAATGTCCGGCTCAGCCTCTGACTGCTCATTTCACGGCTTGCCTCCCTTGTTCCCCCTCCCTCGTGCAGGCGCTTGAGGCCATGAAGTCAGCCAAACTAAAGCGCGTCTATTACGACTTTGCAGACATGTTGCGCACGAACCCGTCTGGCAACGTGCCGTACACTCCCTCCCTGGCGATGCTGTACGGCATGCGGGAGTCCATCAAGATGCTACGGGAGGAGGGCATGGAGAACGTGTTTGCCCGGCACCACCGCCTGGGTGAAGGCGCACGCCGAGCAGTTGAGGGTTGGGGACTTAAGCTGCTCTGCAAGAACCCCCGGTGAGGTTAACGTGCTCTGCCACATTCTGGATCCCGCATCCGCCATATTCGTGACTATGATTGGGAATTGCCGGGCTGGGCACGCTAATGATGGCTGTCGCATCTGATGAAAAGCATGGCGCTGTTGGGTAGGAATGACACCCAAGCCCGAAAGGATACCGGACATGGCATAGTGTGTATGGATATAGGCGTGCGAAACACTCTTTTTATAAGCTTTGCTTTTGCGTGCTCCGACCCTCGTTAGCACCACTACACCCTTCCTATGTAGACATGCTCTCTGAAGCAAGACGCTTATGTAACTTGGTCTGTCACTTTTTGCAGGTGGCGAAGCGACTCGCTTACAGTAGTGGAGGTGCCCGAGGGCGTTGACAGCAACAAGATCGTTAAGACTGCGTACGCCAAGTACGACCTGTCCCTGGGCATTGGCCTGGCACAGATTAACGGCAAGGTCGGTTGTTTGAGACTGGGCTTGGACGGAGCCAGACGATGGGGGCGAGTACTGAAGGGAAAGAACGAGAGCAGAATGCTTGGGCCGAGTCAACAGCATAATAGCTGTAAATATGGAACCTGAAATGCGTGCGCGGGCTATTGCACATGATGTGGAGATCTGAAGTTTCTCAATCCAAAGCGGGCGGCCTCGGTAAAAGCCGGTCTGTCAGCTGATGCCGTGATCACATCCGCGGGCATTGCTGGGTACGCGTCTTCGTTTTCACGCTGCTCGGCGCCAACCGGTTTGGTGGTCTTCAGTCGGCGTCAGTATTTCTCCACCTTTCGAAAAACTTTTCTTGGTATTGTTCGCAGGTCTTCCGCATTGGCCACCTTGGGAACATGAACGAGCTTATGCTGGTGAGTGCGCTGGCAGGTGCGGAGATGGCGATGATTGATGCAGGCGTGCCAATCAAGCCCGGCAGCGGCGTGGGCAAGGCCATCGAGTACTGGCATCAGACTTCCAGCGTCATCAAGACGCGCGAGAGCCTCGTGCAGTAAGCGCAATGATGTTAAGGAAGCTGCGCAGAGAGTGCGCAGTTCCCTAGCATCACAAGATCTTAGCGTTAGGAAGAGGCTGCTAGTTTACGTAGGGAGGTGTTCTGTGCAGACAGACGTTGGATCCGCCGTAGAGGACGCTAGGGGGTGGGATGAGTCGCCTGGGGGCTCAGGAGGTCCATGCACGGAAATCATTGGGGACCTTGTCATTTGGTGCCCTGAAGGGGTCTCCGCCAGGACCCTGGGCTATCTGCGTCAAGATTGGGGAGGATGAGACGGGCGTGTCGTCGTTGTCACTGGGTCACTTATCGTACATATTTTGACTGCTTGTTCTTCAGGCGGCAGCTAGGGCCTGCGCCGGTGGCGAAAGACAGCTGCCGGGTTTTCCTGGGCGGTCCCATTGATGTCTTGTGGCGATTAGCTGTCAATGAACCAGATGCCACCGGTTTCTCCAGGCGTCCGGGAGAAGAAGATGCGTTTTTGATGCGAGTTTAATCTAATGTGAGGGCTGTGTGCTCGTCAACGTGCTCTCACCTAGGGCCCGTATTTCGGGCTAAAACAAGGAACAACACAGGGCGGAGATGTTGCTTCGGCGTAACATATCTAGTGCACGGGTGGGGCAGCTCAATTGATATCGTGATGCTGCTTCAGAGGCGGGGGCTGTGCCGCAGTCAATCGTTTTGCGCCGAGGCAGCGACATCAGGTTCCAGTTTTGTCGTACGTAGACGTCCAATCCGCGTTCCGGCCTCGAGGGCGAGGCTCGGGAGGCGATGTGGTCGTATGTATCATGACTACATTGATGCTTTGGTTTGACGCTGCATCTGAGCTCTCCACAGCGTGGGCTTCACTTAAGCGCACAGTGCCGTGGAAACATGTGTGCTAGAGGACATGCACCGCGCGGTCCTGCAGATGCCCGGCAAGGGATCGCCAGTCATTGAAGGGTATCTGCGGTTGCGGCGAAGGGGAAGGCAAATGCCCACGTCTGTGTGGCTTGTTGTGAAGATGCTCGATATTTTTGTCTGCGTCGCGTGATCATGGGAGATGAAGTTGGCGCACCGCCTCGCAGCGCAGCGTTGCGCTGCCACTCAATCAAAGCGAAAAACATGTTGGTAAGCTCGTCAGACGCTATAATGCCGTTGGGAATGTGTGTGGACTGTGGAGGGAGTGCGAAGAGAACATTTTTGAGGCGACCGCAGCGTACTTTTGAGCATGCATAGCATGGCGGGTCAATCCAGAACCTGCTGTACGGTCAGTTGATCGGATCATTCTGGCATTGTATACCTTTGATTGTATTCTAAACTCGACACAGCCTGTTGTCATCAATCATTTTCCTCGGCTCTCATAATAAGAGCCCCACTTGACTGACACGGCCGCCACAGTAGTGGATGTTCCGGTAATTTATGGACAAGCTTGTAAGAACTAATATTGGTACTGTTCCCGTATAATTCGAAGAGCGGGCCGATGTGGTCGTCTGCCCAAGCCGGCCCGAGCGGGAATGCGGTTGATGCTGCGCCGTGATTCCCCGCCACATGATGCAAGGTGCGTAACATTTTAGTAACGGCGTAACAAGTTGAAGAACCTCAAGGAAATGCTGGAGAGAACGTTGCATACGCTGACACTCGTAAGATGTGTTGGTGGGGGTTAGAGGAATGTGCCCATGCATTTTCAGTTGATTTGGGGGTGTAGAAGTCACGGTTTGGGGCATGGCCTTCGTTGCAAAGCACCTAACAAGGTTTTTTAATCGACAATCTTGTGTGCTTTGCCCCCTGAGCACAGGGGATCTGGCCTAGGCTCCTCCCCATGATGGGTTTCTGATGTGGCCGGACTATTATGGCAGCCTCCAGTCGCATATTATTATGCATGTAAACTTCGAAAATCGTCCGTTTGGTCTGTTTACTTTATTTGTAAACGGTGCGCAGCTCAAAAATGTATGCTAGGCGAGGTAATTTCCACAAGTCTGTGCTGCGCGCAATGCATGTTCCTGGCCAGGATCATCTCGACTTAATGACTATATGGATGTTGGTAACGTTGTGGTTTTTGACTACTGTACGACTGTGGTACATTCTGTACGTGAAGGGGGCCCTATTCGGCTGTGTTGGCATACGGCAACTCAGCGGCATTTGTCCATCCGAGAAAACTTGGCAGGAAGCCTTTGTAGATGCATTACACTTTGAACCCTTACTGGAATAACAGTCCGCTGCAATGTCCCGGCCCGCCATCTCATTGCTTGTTTTGCGGCTTGCCTTCCTTTTGTGCCTCCTCCCTCCCCCCTGCTTCCTACACAATGTTAGGTGCAAAAAACACTCTGCTACTGATTGGATAAGACATGTAGCAACAAATGTTAGCACAAAATAGTACCCGCCAGCAAATCATCCTGAACATCCTGAATTCACATGCTACATATTTACTATTCAAAGATATTGTAAAGGAAGCGACGTGTAGCCGATTACAACCTTATCGATTTGACAGTACTGTCTAGGAACTTTTCTTATACACCACCTCTGGTTCGCCATCATCGCATATACCCTGCAAAGTTGGAGAAGTGGTCGGAAAGTCAACAGAATAAGCAAGTACCAGAACAATTTATCAAAAAACATAGAAAGTGGTCTCACCGTGTGGCGCGCGGCAGTGAATAGGTAGTCACTGAGCCGGTTAAGGTACATATTAACCTGCTAGTCAAGTCGGTAGACCCCGGGAGACAGGGAGCAAAGACAAAGATAATTAGCTGCTGGTATCTGTTATTGGTATTGATACACTCCCGTTTGCGCATCATGAAATCGGGCACCAGATGACATCAACATGAAACCATAACACCCAAGACCGACGGGGCATGTTCATGGTGCAAATTATTGAAAGCCGTACTGTGCCATTACATGCCGGGTAGCTGGGTCACAACACACGCGCATAATCTTCCTTAAGCACACACAACATCTTCAGACCTTCATATGTTCCCCTTGGCTTCCTAACCCTGTGCATGCGGGGCTTGCGGCTTGAGTGCTGGGCTTTATCGTTATACGCTTAACCCTCCGTACGCCTGCACATCAACACGATAAACAATGTATGTATTCGTTGAGCCCCTCACCTCAAGGCTGATGGTCTCGCGGCGGGACAACACCACGACGCTGCGTTCCGCCCTCCGACACACCTGCAGCAGCGCACAGCAGCCACTTCCAACCATGTTAATGTGTATACGCTTAGAGATGTGGGGCCTCGTAGAAGCACGGGGAATGCGATACCAGCGCTGATCGGACCTTGGGCAACTTTATGTACGTGTACGTACATTGCATTTCGTGCATTTCGTGCCATTTGTCGCGCGCTCTCCTCTGTCTAGCGCACTTTCTCTGTCAACCGCTGCTGCTAACGCATGTGAACCGCTGCATCGGGTGACATGATCCTTTTAGCGCACGCACCACTCGGATGGCCCTTGCACGGTGCAATCCGTCGTGCACATTAGGGTCAGGTGGGAAGTTTTGTAAGACACCGTGTCACCCGTTGCACGGCGCAGGCTCCCAACCCAAGAAGGAAATCCGAGATTAAGTAGGTCCAACGATATCCCTATCCTGACTCCCACAATCACGTGGGCCCGCCCGTTGGAGACCCCCTTCCGTTCTTGTTTGTGAAGCCGACTGCCACCCACCGATCTCGCGTGATGCAGCGCTGATGAGCCGCGGCCCCCTGACGGCAGGATAAAGTTCGCCAACGGCGGCAGCCGCTTGTCCATGGCATCAATCCAAGCCTGCTTAGGGTGGAATGCATGGTAATTGGCGCGTCACCAGATGCTGCAGATACGGTGCATCTGCCCCCTATCACGCACACGAGGTCCGGCTTTGCCCGCACGCGGCCCTTCCGCAGCGGGATCCCCTGCCTGACCACTTCAGTCTCATACAATAGGCATCCTGAAGGATTAGCCGCGGCCTGGAACAAGGCACACTCCCATGCACGTGGACGACACATGAGATCCGCCGCCCATCCTCCCCAGCCGCGGGATTTCCCTCTCTCCAAATCTCCGGGCCTATTAGCAAGTCTGATGTTGGTCGTTTCCCTTCATTTCCTAACCCCCATATATCTAACCCGCCCGCACCTCGAGCTGTTGCGCATGCAGCGCTCCAGGGAAATGAGTCCGCTGCAATTTGGCCTCCGATGAGGTGGCAAGCGGGGTGGCCACCGCCGAACCCACATCTATCAGCCGTGACTGTATGTCAGTCAACTGCGGCAAGACGGCAAGCCTGTCTCCTCTCAGCGCTTCCGTATGTGAAACGCGGAAGTGAGCTGGACGTAAATGAATGCATATAATGTGCAAGTAAATCACGCAAACTCCGGAATTCTCAAGGGAGAACTGACCGTGTGTATGCCCTTACGCTTTAAAGGTCACCAGGACGCGACGCTAGTTGTGACAGGACAGCTGCCCTCCCCAAAACGTGTGCGCAGATGCGTATAGGTATGCACCTGCTCAAGCAAGTTTTGGTTGGTTATGAAGGACATGGCGACCCCAAGCGCTGAATTGAGCTCGTCCACGTCCCCAAGCGCCTGGAACACGGCGTCATCTTTGTAAAGTCGCTCGCCGTTATACAGGGACGCCTGGCCTGTGTCGCCAGAGCGCGTGTATATCTTCATATATATTCCGTGATGAGGAATTCTGCTCGCAAGCACGAGGGACGCTTGAGGCACGATCCCCCAAGCGCACGGACGGCCCAACTCTCTAACCACTCAATAACCCAAGCTCAACGAAAGTTTTTCTTATGCGTATGTGCGAATAAAAGGCTAGGCACCGGTAATCCTTAAGGTCATGTGGTCCTGTTTGCCAGTGGCTGAAAGTTTTCCGCCGCCAGGATCACGAGCTATTCCAGTGCTTGACGCGGAATAAGCAGCTTTCCTTAAGGTATACTATTCAGTGTTCCCAGTGAAATCATGTTGGGAAAATCGACCAGAGATACGCGGATTACAAGTAATTACATGAATTTAGCTTACGTGCACTGGGCATGAGTCTAGTTGGTTACTGTAGAACTTTCAAGTATGTCGCTTTAACGTTTGTCATAAAACTTATCATCATATGCGTGTTCATGCGCAGTAGCCCCCAACGTCGCGTACGGCATCCGCAGTAGCTTTTATTCGTCACTCCCCACCTCTTTCGAGAGTCTTGCCATATTCTTTAAAGTGTGTATGCTGGTTATGGTAGTTTTATTTTGCTTGCGCTGGTATAAGGGATAGGGTCAACTGGCGGTCAAGGAAATGAGCGCCTCCGAACTTCTCCTCTTGAAGAAGAGCTTTGAGGTATGAACAATGGTTTTTGTAATCAAAATACTTAAGTCTCATCCCACAGACGCTCCACGGTGCAGAGGCTGGATAAACAATATCGAGGAGCAGAAGAGAAGATAGTGGAGTTCCGCGATAAGCTTAGAGAGGCGCGGCTTGAGTTAGCGGCAAAAGATAAGCAGCTTGATGCGACACGAAAGCTATTGGCTAAGATGGGCGCCGAGAAGTCGGAGTTGGCGGTAGGGTGGCGGGCGGAACCCTGGGTTGGTGAGCTACCAGGGTTAGCGAGGTGGATCAACGAGTAATGAAAAAAACGTTTTTGGGTTGTCTGGTTGAGTATTTGACAGCCTGCATCTGCCCTGTAACTGCTCCAACGCCCGCCCTTACTCCCGTCAGATGGTTGCAGAGCAGAGCCGGGAACTATCACGGTCATTAGAGGCGAAGCTTTCCCTTAGCCATGATGTGCCAGAACTCCAGGCGAAGCTGCACCGCAGCAAGCGAAAGGTATTAGTGTGCCTTACTGACCCAAATCCAGCCCTCGACAAATTTTCCATGCATTGGCGTCATCCATCTTTGCGATCACCACGACATCACCAGATATCGTGTTGGGTGGTTTCATGCACCACCGCAATAGCAGCGGTATCCAAAATTGGCTTCCCCAAGGTCCAGCTCACCACCCTGGTCCCATCACATCTTCCTCCTAGGTGGCGGAGCTGACTGCGCAGCTCCACGATGCACAGACGCGGTTGCTGATGTCTGCAGAGATTGGCCACCAACAAGCTGCAGAGGTAGCGGTCCTTAAAAAGGCACTAGGACTGCGAATGGATCTGCCCGATGGCATGGGCGTGTATGATGGCCAGGCGCAGCTGCTGCAGGCGCTGGCAAAGGTACAGAGTGGACCGGGCGGTTGAGTGCCCCCTGGGTGCCAGCTGCAAGCCACCGGCTGCACAACCACAAGCTGCATAACTCGGATTGCTTCTCGGGTGGGGTATGCGGCGTGAGGCTGAGATGGCTAACATGTGTGGTTTGGATTGGGTGCTGTACGGGATACTGAGATAACGTCGGACTCGACACGGGGTGGCTGTTGAGATGCGTGGTGTCGAGCAGCACCGGAAGTGACTGCACCGGAGATAGCGGTGATTCAATCGATTTAGATTTGCAGCAAAAGGCAGCCATCTGGAATTCTCCACGGTGCCATAGCTTACGAAGCAACAAACTAAAGCCAAGCCAACTTCGCCTGTCCTTACCGTGTCCGGATTGCGCACACATCTTACGTCGATTCTCTTCCCAACCACATGAGTCAGTCTATGCCGAATCTTGTCCACGCCTCAGCATACCCGCAGCATGGCCACGACTGTCTCTGTCCCCTCTGATCATCGCGGTTCCTTCCATTTTTCTCTTGATTGCATGCGGGCTTACCTTTTGCTGGTTTTCTTCCTTCGGTCACCCACTCTCCAGCTGGTTACGTTTCAAAATCATGTCCTTCCTTTCCTCTGCACCGGGCCCCGCTTACCTTGATGCAGAGCCAGGAGGAGAGCGCGAGCCTGGCAGCCCAGCTTGCGGAGGGCAACCGCAGAGCATCTTCCCTTGAGCAGCAGGTACGTAGTTACGCACTTATGCTGAAGGCTGGGACAGCTGGAAATTCCCGGGGTTGGGAAATCGTGGGGGACGCAAAAAAAGGCAAACGGGGTTATAGCCTTGACGCAACCTCGCTACCTTACGAACTCCGAATGGAACACGCCTGTGGCGCACCCTCAGGTTAATTGGGAATCCATGACCAGCAAGCGGATTAGGCGGCGGCAGGATTAGACTCAGTTCAGGAGCAGGGATGGGGTTGCGGCTGTTCTGCGCGCGTCCCATTGTTCTTGCCATTGTTCTTGCCATTGTTCTTGACGGGAAAGGGCTGGATCGGCTACTGAATTGATACCCGTTTCAACATGGGCCTCGCTCCGTGTATATTTCAGGTGGCCCAGCTGCAGAGCGACATGGACCGGCTTGTGGGCGCAAGGGTGGCGGCGGAAGAGGCACTGTTAGCGGCCAGGAAGGAGACCGGCGAGGCACACGGCCGTGCCGAGGCGCTGCAGGTGCGCATATGCGTGTGTCGTGTATGCTTGCGCCTTGAAAATTGCAACACAAGGACGGTTACGAACGAGTTGTGTGACTGGACAGGTGAATAGTGAGATGGAGGCCTCCCCGGTCACGTCAAGGGGTTTGCTGACGCGACGGCGCCGTTCCCAACGTCCACTCCTCGGACGCACACACACAATGCTCACTTTGGTGAAGACATTGCGGATCCACACATTCCTTAAATCAGTCTTTCGTCACTGTCTGTGTTCCGCTGTTCCAGTTGGATCTGGATGAGCTCAAGTCGCAAGTACGGAGGACTTTGGCGCATCTGCAGGAGGTAATCGGGGCTTGCGGGAGAAGGGGCATGTAGACAGCTGGGACCCCAAAAGCTCAGGCCCTCCCGAGCGCGAGGGCACAAAGTGGCAACACGGCAAAATATTCTGATAATGGCAGCGCGGCGCTCGTATTCCCGCCCTCCGAATACTGAGTCTAATTTTCGCATACGCACACCGCGACGTACGTTGGGCTACACCGCACTCCGTTCTGCGTTCGTTAGGGCTTGCCGTGTCCTGGAAGACTGAGGCCGTTATGCTGACGACTCAGCTTGAGATGGAAAATCTGGCGCACAAACATAGAACGGAAGTCATTTAACGCAAGCCCCAACTGACCCGATCCACAGGTTCAGTCTGCCCGTACGAGCGCCGAGGACGCCGTGGACTCGTTGTCGGCAAAGAACCGTTCTCTGAAGGATAAGCTTATTGCAGCGGATCGGGGAGCCAGGTCGCAGGTGGGAACGGGGCCAACGCTAGCTCGCGAACGACTCAGTAGCTTCTGCAGTTCAAAAGCAAGAGCAGCTCCCTTTATTGTCGCTGCTCTTCACCCCGCGTCTTCCTCCATCGTTGCATGCACCCAGCGCCCCGGTCGCCGGCCCAAGGATTGAAGGGCCCCTGCCGTGTCTCCAAGTCGGGTATCTCGGAAATTCACGACGATCTTCCTTCTCTTCCTCGATTTTTACATACATACACTCGAACCTGTTTCATTTGCACCTGTAATACAAGTCGTCGGAACAAAAACATCATTGTTGTCCTTGTCGTATTTGTCTGCAAATAGAATGATGTTACCTAGATATGCTAGCGACTCCTTCCTCCTCTCATGCGTTTTCCGTGCTCGGTGCCTCAGCTGGAGTCCCTACGCGGGGAGCTGCGATCGCTGGCGGAGGCGGCGGAGGCGGAGGTGCAGCAGCTGCATGCACTCCATGCTGCACGGGAAGGCGACTTGGAGGCGCAGAACGCCGCCCTACAGAGGCAACTGACGGAGATGGAGGTAGGGGTAAACGGGAGAGAGAGCGGAGCCGATGAGCATCCCATGGAGATGGGGGGGGAAAACCGGGACATGCGCACGGCGCACATAAACTAGAAAACAGATCCTATCGCGTGAAGGACGTAACGGGTTCTTTCGTGCGAGCAACAGGATTAGCTCGTGTGGGGACTGGGCTAGGCGGTCAGCATGGCCCGGGGTAGGCCCCCATAGGGCTGCCGGACCTCAGGCCACGGCCGCCTAAAGCACACTGTTAAGCCCCCGGCCAGGGCCCTACCGCAGTCTTCTTCCAGTAAGTCCGCCGTTGTTCGGCACCAGGTATATCTGCTTGGGATCATTTTTTGCCACGACTCCGTGTCACCGGCAACGTGGCAACAACAGCGTAGCACCCGTATGTTCGGCACCCGTATCGACCCCATGCGTCAGCTTCCTGGGGAGACACATCAGACACGAGGAGGTGTGATACGCATGGGCGGTATTTTGACGTAACCGTGCGCCGCATACCAGTTCACGATCAACATCCGCATATGTTGGCTGCCGCGCCTCTACACCCCAACTTTGCTCTGATAACGTCATCTTTGCTAAGCCCCTATCCATCACCTTCTGCTCACCCGTACGCCTTTCGCATTCCGTTCCTGGGTTTTCCTTCGCCTCCTCCGTTTTATTTTTGTCCCCATATCCCCATGTCCTCTTTCCTCGCTTTCCTATGATGCGCCTTGCCGTGTGCACGATGTGCGGCACGGACACGGCATGGTACGGCAAACCAGGCTCGTTTGTCGCAATCGGATCGCGATCATGAAGTGGAGGTTCTGCGGCTGCAGAGCCGTACGGGAGCGCTAGAGGCTTCCCTGGAGGGTAGCCGCCTTCGAGAGGCCTCCCTGGAACGGGACGCGGAGTCGCTGCGATCGGAGGTGGCGAGGCTGAGCAGGCACAACGCCGAGCTAACGGTGAGTTGGGAGGGAGATTTCGGGCAACGAGTTGGTGATGCAGACAAGATGTGACATTTCAGGGGTAAGGACGCCGTGGCGCGCCTGGTTTACGCGCTTCAGCGTTTACATCTAACATGAACTGGGCATTCGATCTACTAACTTGCAAAAACAATCCACATCAAATCCACAACGCACGCTCTGCGCAGGCCAACCTCGCGGCGTCGCGTAACGAGGCCGAGGCGTTCTCGGAGCGGGCTGAAGAAGCAGTCAATAACACTGACACCGAGCGACGGTTGCGCATGCAGGTGCGTACGTCTGTTCGTGCATGCGTAAGTATGTGTGTGTGTGTAACCGGGATCATGGGTTCCATTGGTTCCGTGACTTCCACCAAGAAGTCCACCAAGAAGTCCACCAAGAAGTCCACCAAGAAGTGCCATCTCCTCTTCTCCGACCCGGATGCATCGTACAAGTTGTCCATCTGCCCGGCGACAATATTACACCATCATTCTGCCTCAGCGAGTCTCTCACGCCCTTGTTCCATACGTTCGCCTTTTCCTATACACCTTGTCAGCTCCGTAGGTTCTTTAGGCTCCACTTTCCGGCCCAGCCGGCCCGGCGAATTTCACATACATATGTCCTTGCCGCTGGGGCTGCTTCCAGCCTCCCACCTCTTCACAGGCCGTATCGTCTTCTTAAAACCCAACACTCATTCACCCCACAGGTCCAGAACCAGATGGAGGCTGTCGCCACTCGCGCAGCAGTGCGTGAGGAGCAGTTAGCGGTGGAGACGCAAACGCTGCGTATCGAGGCTGCGGCACTGAGCCTCACAAATGAGCGCTTACGGGAGGACTTTAAGGTATTTACATTTAGTGAGCATGTCGTTCAACGGCAGAAGAAGACGTATTTGCGCGCGTGCGTGTGTGTGGGGTGTGGGGGGGTGTGTGGCGGGAGGGAGGTTTTTAGTTACGGCGGACTGGGCTTTTGGGGTCGGCGGAGACAAGGCGGAAATACGGTGGAGATGGCCTCGGGGTTTTTTGGCAATGGCGAATCAAGCAAAGTGCAAGCTTAAGGTTTGCTCTAGGAAGAGGTGCAGGACGGGGGCCGGATAGGTGGTGAAGCCGGTCAAATACTCCAGGGCGCCTGACGGGTAAGGTACATGCCGGGGGATTTGAATCCACCCTTAGAACTTACCTCTTCCTGTGACCGTCCTCGCCTCGCCACTCACCATGCCCTCTGGGGTGGTGTACGGTATTGCGCGTCCCCTCCCCGGCCCCCGCCCCCGGCCCCCGCGCACCTGGTTGCGCAGTCTTGCCAGGAGAAACTCTCAGACGCGACCGCCCGCAATAACATCAACGAACGCCACATCGACGAGCTACACACCACCATCAAGTCATTGACCAAGTCCAAGGTATGGAAGAGTGGCATGGGACCAGCGGTCCGAGACGACAGCGGCTCAGTAAATGTCGCTGATATCCGTCGCGTTATCCGTCGTGGGATGTCGTATTCAAATGTCGCCCGTTGACTGCATGCGTCGCGTGACACCGGAATCGCACATGCCCCCAGATTGGCTCTTGGGGATGCAGAAGCCCGGAAGCCAGGTAGAACAGTTCTATCCAAGACCCCAGCCCGCGGGCTGAGAAGCGATACCATGGCTATCACTCAACCATCCCTCTGTGCTCCATAAACTTCTTTCCCCGTTCAGACAAAGCTCCAAAATACCATGTTGGAACAATTATCGCTATTCAAAGCCAAATTGCATCAAGTGGAGCAGGAAAATTTCGCGCTGCGATCGGCGCTGGCATCGGTCCCAGGTTCGTTGTCAACCCGCAGCGGTTTTAATGACCCGCGGTTCATCCGGCCTTCATCCACCCACGCCAACTCCGCACCGTCCCGCAGCTCCGTTGCGATCGAACTGGGGTCTACTGTAACGAACCTGCCATCGACGATCACAACACGAGCCGGGGATGTTTGCGTCAGCAGCGGCGCAGGCGGTGTCAGCGGTGGTGGGAGCTCTTCCACAACGACACCGAGCTTAACACCAGTCATGTCATTAAAAGACAGCGACATCGATATAGGTGGCGTCGGCGGTGTGGGGGCCGGCGCCAGCGTATTGTCTCGCCCCGGTACGAGCTCCCTGGGGCTTGAGAATAGCCGGTCAGAAGAAGCCGCGGAAGCGACCTTATCGCACTTCGATGCATAGTCAAGGTCCAGGGCAGCTGACCGCTAATGGCTTTTGAAGGCCGCAGAATGCAGTCCCTCATGGAGGTACTGTTAGGGTGATATTGCCATTTGAATGGCAGGGAGGGATGCATGCGATGATGGTGATCCTAAGGTGATGACGAGGGCGGCGATGATGATGTTCGTGATAAAGTTGGCCATTGCCATCTTCCCTGCCTAGTGACCCTAGCAGCACAGGCAGCACGGACGTTTATGGGCTTTCATGGATTATGCCGCGTCTAGTTGTGGCAGCTCCTGCTTATTGAAGTCAAAACGGTATCTTTAGGTTCATAGGATTTGGGGATGCGTACGAATATGCTAACCACAATGGAAATAGAGGCTGACGTGAGAATGTCTTCTAGAAGGTAGAATCGGTTGTGCGATAATGTAATAACGTGCTGGTGCGTTTGCGCGGGGTCCGTGACGTCATATGCGACGCCTTAATGCATTGCGATTAGATGTACACACGTGCTGCCGGTGTGATGTTCACGCCTTTGGCGCGCATGGCGCGTTTTATTGAGTGTGTTTTTAGATCAGACCTTGCACCTGCGGAACTCTCACCCCACCGGGGCTGCCGAGCGTTGCTCAGTTGCTACGTCCTACATGCCATTGGAAAGGAAGAATAGAAGACGAGCGGAGACAGGGAGAATTCGGCGCCTAAGATAATGTTGGACCTGCGGTTTGTCGTTGGTAATTTCTGGTATTACCGCTTGTATGGCCCGGGTGCGGACGTGACGATTTAACGGTAAATACAACGAGATGAGTTTCACGGGATGGCGCCTGCAGGACAGGGTTAGGAAGGCACGCTGCGCTGAGATGCGTGGTGCATGCAGGTGCTCGTCAGGCGGCTGTGATACTGTGAGAGTTTTGCGGTGTGTGTCCCTGGATGTCTGTGCAGCTTGGAAAGGTACCACCTCGATGGGTTTTTAAGGGGCGGGCGTGATTTAATTCCAGAGCTTGGTCAGCGTCAGGCTCATCATGTGACCGGTCGAGAATACTTAACCGCATGCTGCTCCCGACAGTGGGCGAGCGTACGTATGCTGACAGAACAGAGCAATCCCTTCTCCCGGGAAAGAGGGTTATCAGCCGCCAGATCGCAGGCACGGATCTACTCAGTGCCAACCGCGCGTCTAGCCAACATCAGCGGATATTTACCGCCATATCTTGCCCTGACGCGCGCCGACTGGCCTAGGTACGGTACAGCGGACATACCCCGGGGCAGTATAACGCATAGATCCTGAATCCCTTTCGTCCCCGCTGCCGCGGTCCATTTGATCTTTCAATCGTATGTTTCTCTGCTTACTCTTCTTAGTACACAGCACAAATCAAGACGGCAAGGGACGCCGGAATGCCGTTTTCCTTCAGGAGGTACTATCATGAAAGCCACAATGGTACCGAGGGGCAAGTGCACCTACATGTGCGCGTGAACACTGCGAGACCGGGTTGAACCATAGGCATGTGCAATGCCTAAAATCCAGGATAGGGCGTCGTGCCCATCGGCAACCCCCACCCAATGCAGCGGACCCCCAAGATTAAAGCAGGGAAATTGAACCACCTACATAGGGCCATCCGACAAAACAATTCCTCTGTATCACGCCAGCTACGATACTAGATACGCTCTCGTTACGATTGTTTGCCAGAGACAGGAAACAGCCACAACAGAAGGAAGAAAAGGCAGTGCGACCGATATCTGTCTTGCCACAGGGACGCTGGCCGCTTTCTTGTAGGAAGCTGACCACCCGCGGTCGGTCGCCTGTGCAGTTTGCACCGAATTCAAAATATGCAAAAAGAAGCCCCGACCCCGTCATAAAACCATATCACATCCATCGCTACACTAGCACTGCGTTAGTACTTTTGTCTCCAATTAGGATACCGATAGAGGTACCGATAACGAGACCAATAACGAGACCGAATACCGAGAGGCACGTTTCTGCCCGTAAATGCTGTGGACACTCACGCCAGCTAAGGGGCATAACATGGCGGCCGTTCCTTCTAACCCGGCAGTCTACAGCATGCCCAGATTGCGTTTAAAGGTTGGATTTCGGACGAATCGCCAACACCGTGGTAGCACGCCATTCCTCTAAACTGGATGCTCGCATATCCCCGCCCCAGAGCAGGTGGGGCAGTGCAAGTGCAGCGAAAGAGGGCAAAGAAGTTTCATCCGTTTTGTAAACCCCACCATCTGACTTATTGATGTTGACATGGGAAAGTGGCCGACCAGAAGCCGTGCTACACCCCTATCAATCCTGCTAGTCCTCCTCCAAACGCCCTTCCTCATCCGCTTCCCATGTAGCAGCTGCTGCACCCTCGCATCAGCCGCGTGGCAGCCCTAGAACAGTCACAAGTTCGGCCTCTTTTCAGCGCCTCATTCTCCTTCGTACGCACCGCCCTGAAATCACCTAGATGCGTGCGGTTAGACGTGGTGAAATGGGTGCCGTCCTGATGCCTGGCCGTTCTTCAGACCCAGGTTGAAGGGGCCCCCACGGTAACCCTTACACAGCCACGGGCATGCTGTCGCTGTCGGGCTGTGGCTCAGCCGACGGTGTACCCCGGGAGCTCCGCGTTGGTGGGCGGGCCACCTTGCCGGTCATCCACTCCTTGAAGGGGTTGCTGCTCAGGAAGACGAGCGGCGCCTGCTCCACCGAGTCCGTCAAGATCTTGGTGATCTCCGCATCCCTGAAATGGGGATGCAAATGTACCATGCAACATATGCAGTTTTGAGGGCCAGGTCAATGGCCGCATGTCTAGAAAACGAGTCGGGCTCAATACCTCGCGCGAGACGAAGGTGGTGACCAGCGCGGACGGCCACCCCTTCCATCTTCCTAGTAATCGGTTTGGCAGTGCTCTCGAGATCGCAGGTAGAAATGAGGTGTCCACACAAGCACGATATGATGAAGGCCGCAGCGGCCGCAAGCAAAATAAATTTAACAAAAGCAGCAGCGGAGTCAATGTAGACTTTGCACTCGTTTAATCGCGTGCGATATTGAAGCACTATTCACGAGTCCTTGCCCTGCACACCCTCGACGTACCTGCAGACCTCCAGCGCTTCCTTCTCAGCCTCCGCATCGCCACCAGCTAAGGAAAGGGGGGAAGGGGAAAGCATGGTGATGCAAGCCGGGGCCATGATGGTGCGGATTATTTGCCTCGCTCAACCTGAATTCCCTGTGGGCATCCAAGGCTTTAACCCCGCAGCATCGACTGGCGCCGTCACCCGCATGGCGTAAGTGTTGAAGAGCAAATTGTGCAATCATCCCAAAGGACAGGTGTGTTCTTCCAAATCTACTATTAAATCAGACAGTCACTCTCTCCGCCGACAATGTCTAAAACCCGGACCCCGTCCCCATGTTGAAATGCTCCACCTGGACCAAGGAACAAATCACGCCTGGACATGGCAACTGCGCGCAATGCTTACATAATTCTTCCCTGCCCCGCGAAGACACAGTTGCCCTGCCCTCAGGCAAAGTTCCCAGGTAGTGCTTACAGACGTGCTGTAGGACGCTCCCACCAACCCATGTACGCCTATACCCCCTCACTTAGGATGACGGCACCCGTGGTCGCCGGGTCATAGGTCAACGAATCGTCATCGTCAAAGGCATCCTGGCAGCAGGAACGTGCGCAACGGGAACGGGCGGTGGCGACGAGGATGAGCATAACGACCAATGCAGCGCGCAACATTTAAACGCGTAGTTGCGTGGGCTATAACACTAAGTTACAATGATCCGCACACGACATCAACGATGCGCTCGTACTCTTGTTATCATTCGGCCACTCGGTCCTCGGGTTCACCTGGACAAACGCATTGCCCTAGAAAAGTGCAGTGCTTCCTCCCCAAGCCGCACCTGGAACGAACTCGTGGTTGTGAAGACCTTCAGAGGTCCTAGCTTTTCCCACTCCTCAAACCGGTCCTTGAACGTGATACTGGCTGCGTTGGGAGCCTACAGCAAGAGACAGGGGTCAGCAAGCTGGGTAAGGCAGGATGCACATTTACGTTGAAGCCGCTGATAAGGACCCTACTTACACTCAACCGAAACTGCAAGCCCCACGCAACAAGAATGACTTCCCGATCCATCCCCCTTCCTGGTATCTCCCACTTCACCCTTCACGCCATTTCCCCGTCACCCGGTTCCCGTGCATACATGTCGGGGATAAGAAAGAGTCCTACGTTCCTCGCGCACCTTATAATACACCCGCACATCCCTGCGAAATTCCAGGCTGAGGTTGGGCACATCCGAGGTGGATTCGAGTAACGACATGCACGTGGCAATGGCCCTGCCCGACACGAAAATTACAACCTGCACGGAGGGGACATGCACATCATCGCGTGGCGCTTCGCACACCCAGAGAGTGCAGGAGAAGAGCGGGTCGAAGGCAACACGGGTCATCTACGTCAGTTACGGCGAGCAATGCACGTCCTGCCCTTACAGGTAACGCAGAACCGGGCATAAAGGCACAACCTCCTCCCTGTCTGGTGCCCGAGCATGCCCCTAATCTCTTGGACCCAATCCGAGTCCGTCGATGCTCTCTTACCATTGCCTTCCGTTTCGCTTACCGTAGGGCAGGAGTACATAGCCATAAGCGGTGAGGAGCGCAGGTCCAGCCCCGTACCCACGAAGGGGCCCACCTCCACCACATCGTCATTTCCCATGCCGTAGACCTCCGGGGCCTCCTTACGCGTCACCAGCACCGTTAGTTCTGCCTGGGTCATCAGGAGGGCCCCGACAGACGGAGGATGTCAACCCGGAATGAGTGCCATGTTATAAGTTCCATAGTGGAGAGGTCATAACCACCGGGTTCCCGACTACATGGGTGCGGTGTAAGGGCTCGTCAAGAGGCAGACGACGTTGGCAAGGTCGCAACGGCTTTCCCTAATCGGATTGAGAATATAATAAGATCCGCCATCGGACCTACCTTGACGCTAATGGGCTCCCTGGGAGTTTTTATTTCGTGCGCGAAGAGGTCACCCCGGACCTGCGGTGATGGACCAGATGACAGGCCAGGAATTAAGCCAGGCCGCGTCGCCAGGAAGGGGTTATGCTTTCATGAGCCAAAATGTGACGTCTTGAACGGGCTGTGCACGTTCCATAATGGAATGGCAAATTCCATTCCGTTACGAAAGTTTGGGCGGGGAATGGCTGGCGGGGAAATCACCGTGATGTCGGGAAACGCCGCCGCACCTTGAACAGGGGCCCATAGTTAATAGACTCCGGGAAAGGCGGGGAGGCGACTGCAACGGGGAGGCACGAACGGGGGACATATGGGGGCGAGCAGGGTTAGAACGGGTCTAGTGCTGGTTGAGAATCGAAAGAACAGCTGTGATGGCAACGGCACCAGCAGTTGCTGTCAACCTCAGCAACGGGAAGTAAAGGACAAATTCAGTCGCGCGCTCCTGAGCCCTGCGGCACGTTTGGACGTCCCCAATCTCCTGCCCCGTGCCCACCCGTGCAGTTGCGCTCAACACCGCTGTTAATCCGCAGTGATGCGCGCTGACCCGCCGCCTTGTACGCTGCCCGGAGTGGAATGCGCTCGCGGCTGACCTCGCACTCCACCGTAACCGCACGATACTCAGGTGATACCTTGTAATCCACAAAGCGAGGGCCGATGGGATAGGAAGGCAGGGCAAGGACGGGCAGATAGGTAGACAGTGAGAGGTGAGGGAAGAGAGAAATGAAGAGCGATGATATTTTGTGAACATTTTGTGCATGTGTCTCTTAATACGTAGGCTGGTTTTGATGCGGGTCTTCCCGGGAGTCGAGCAGAACGTGGTTTGGGTAAGATCCAGCTCCCATTTGCACAGAAACCTTTGACGCTGCACAGACCTGTCGGCTGGCGACGAAGCGGCCGATGTTCCACTCCGGCTGGTCCTCAGCACAAAACTTGGCCTCGTACCATTTGTGACGATCCTTGCCCTGTATCAGATCCTGAGAGCATTCAAAGGACAGAGTATGCAGGCAAAGCGGGATCACATGAGAAAATGCAAAGTATGACTCAGTCAAACCATGCGTAGAATGCTATCCAAGATTGTTAACCCAAATGGGGAAAGACCTCGTAGAGGGAGATCCACGGGGGTAAGCGTGCCAGTGGTATTCATAAGCCTGACGACTTACGCACCCTATAATTTTCGATGTATGCTACACAGCGTAGCTTCCTGAGCAGGAAGTACTACAGCGGCTATATGAGTTACCCAAAGTCCACTTACGTCCTCGTCAATTTCCACAGGTCCAGCTCGAACTATAACAGTGTTCGCTCTTCCAGCCCTCCTTGCGGATCTGTTATGGAGAGGGCCTTGAACATCGATTGCGCAACCAGCACAGGCACAGTATGATTCCTGGGGCCGAAGAGCGCCCGATGACATACTTAATCCTCGTACCGGTTGTATTTCAATTGCCGACTCGATGATGAAGGATTTCCAAAAGGTTGATTCCGCTGTAAGCAACGCGTGGGATTGGAGGGTTGAACCTACCGCTGGGGTTCGGCTACCGGGACAGAAAACAGGGCCGCACCTGTCCTGTTCTCCCTAGGCAACGATGGGTGCTGTGAACAATCATTTGGATCCTCTCGTGACAGGGATCACGCGGAGTTAAGCGCGCGAAAGTATTGCCGAGCGTATCGGCGAGATATTGCGGCGTCCCAGCGACAGCGAGATCACCCAAAGCGTATGTGGGCGTAGATCTCTTGACCAAATTTATAGACAAATTATCTAAATAACGACATGCGATAGAGTCGTTGACGATGCTGGGTGTTCCGCCAGTTGATGACCGTGGCCTTTTTTCAGTTATTTCCGATGGCAGCAGCCCTTTTTCCCGAAACTATCCCATGAGCTCTACCTCGAGATGTACCAGCATACCACGAGCATTGCACAACACCGTAAAAAACAAACGTATTCCATATGCGGTAACGTTTGATTTTTACTTCGTTTAGGAGCATGAGGTCAGCCATGGAGACGGTTGCAGGATTACCAGAGTTAACCCCACAATGCTTAGAACATATAATTAGGTGAGTACCTTGTCCGGTCATTGAAGTTCGGGCGACAGCAGGCTGTGAACATCTGACATCTCCGCAACTTCAACTATGTCCTTTATACCTCACTTGCAGCCATTTAGAGCCGCGTGATGCCTTGCGCGTGGCTTGTGCGCAAAAGCTCTGGCACGAGCTTGTTGTGAACGATGAGCAGCTTTGGAAACGGCATCTGGCAGAGGAGCTGGGGATCAGTGACAAGCAGGGTGTTGATGGCATCATTTTCAGAAGCTCTTGGTGAGGAGTGTGTGATCGCGGCACATCGCGGCACCTTGGGTTACAGGTCCGCACGGTGACGCCAACGTACCACGCTCGTACGACGGTTGCCGCTGTTTCCAGTAAGGATTGTCTGCCAAGCTCATCGATTTATTGTGTAATGACAATGTTTGCGCAGGGAGGCATATGCAAACTGGCGGCAAGCATTCAGTGCTGAGTACTGGCCATACCTTGGCCGTGCTGTCAAAGCATGGAGCCAGATCAAGGTGCGATATATGAATATACTACAGCACTGATGGGATGGAAAACCCCAGCTAAGTTTTAATGGGGGAAAGCGTTTCGCGCCAAGTTCTTACTGAGGTTGCTGTTCACATACGACTTGTGCACCGGCCGTTGGCCCTCCCCTTCTCAAACTCTCAAACTCAATTGTCCTCAGCAGGACAATCCACGTCTATAATCCCCTCTCCTGTCCAGGCCTGGCTAGCTGCCAACATGCCGGAGATCCTGGCGACCCTTCGGGTGAGGACTTGGCTGAATACCGCTGCCTGCTATAATGGTGGTGAGGGTGCGCTGCAGCTGGGAAAGTGGGATTCGGGGTTTGACGGCACCTAAGCATACATGACGGGCAACGGTCACGGCGAGGGATGGCCCTGGCCTGCCGTGTCGGTTAGGCCGCCTGTGTCCCGACAAGGCTCCGACGTGTTGTCTCGGACAACCAATTGCATCCATCCGGTAACCAATCCAGGAACGATGCGCAATTTGCTGGTTGCAGCTCGTCAGCTCGTCAGCTCATCGTATGTAACAATTTGAGATTTCATAGCAGGAGTGTGCCGCAGCAACGACGGCATCTAAGCCAGCCTTACGGTGCTGTTGGCCATGTTCGCATAGAGGGTCTTACTATGATGCCTCGATTGCGGCGCAAGCGGCCACTTGTGGCCTTATGTATGTATGTATGCGCTTTCGTTTCCACCCCAAAGATCGCCCCTAACTTTCGGTCATGTTTTCGCAGCCGGGCTTGGATGAGGCGGAGGTGGAGCAGGTGGAAGCAGATTTGGGCTTTACACTGCCGTCCGCACTCAAGGTCTTGCACCGGTGAGAGCTAGTAGCATCCGACGTTTTCGATAACGAACTGGGCTCTGTCTTTGTCCCTCTGTCCACGCTAAACATAGTAAGCCCTGTGAGCACAGCATAGTGGTGAAGGTCATAAGGTCATAACGATAAATATAAATCACGGATATTTTGCAACTGGACACCATCACAGCCGCTAGACCTTTTGCGCGCGCGCCTTTGAGACTCCGGCCCCCTCTCTGCTGTGTCGCCTCTCATGGGACTGAATGTCCATGCAACAGCCTGCACGATGGCCAGGAGCTGGTCAGTGATGCCGCGTTGGAGCGGCGCATCCGGAACAAGCTAGCCTTGCGCGAAGGAGGCAACGGCAATGTGGACCCGGAGCTTGAGCCCCAGACTACTGTGAGTCAGGAGGCGATGGCGCGGTCCATCTTCTGCGGCCTGTTCGGAGGCTACGCAGTTTATGATCACCGAGTGGTGGCCCGGATGCTACCTTTGCGGCGCGCAGCGGTGTGGCGGGCCGAGATGCTGCGAAAGGTGTCACCGCATGGACGGAGGTTGCCAGACGGCCAGGTATGTGTGTACGTTTCTGATGGGAAGTGGGCATGCTGTACGATTCAGGTCCTGAGTTTGGGTATTGGGTTTGGACAGCAGGTTGACGGACGGAAGCAAGGTTTTGGGAATCGTGCCGGCAGCACTCATTCACTTGTCAACTGTGGAATGTGGAGCATGGGGCTGCACTGTAGCGTGGCACGGCTGCCTTCACTTCGTCGCTGATGATTTGCCGCGAGGCTCCGCCCCGTTGCCATTGTATATGGTGGCGCGAATGCTTACAGCATCAAGACAACCAGGCAGCCTTGCCGCTTCAGCCGCTGCCCCAAACTCCCAAGCTCAGTATGCGCAGCTGGCTCCCCCGCCTGGCTCCTCCCCTCGCCCTCGCTCCGCATCCTGTCCTCGAATGTCAGAAGTGTGGGATCCCGTCCTGCGTCCTCCCTTTGAAGCCGTGTCGTACGTGTGATCGCGTCCTCGGCCTTCAGCAGGGCACCTGATTACCTCACATTTCCGCCCTCCACATTCGTCCTTGTGCGCAAGGATCGCCTGCTTCCGATAGCTTGTTCGTACAATTTACATGACAAAGTGTATATGGCGGACGTGGACGGCGGCGGCCTTTCAGTGACCAAGTTGGATCCCGGCCAGTTTGAGCTGCGGGATGCCGTGCCCAGGGCAGGTGGGCTACAGGTCGAGGGGGGGGGCCCGGGGCAGGAACCATGCAGGCGTGGCAAAGAACGGCGGAAGTATATAGTTCTCATGAAATGCGTGATGCTTGCAGACGAAAAGAGGCCGTGGAGTACGGGGTTGGCAGCGGGGTGAAGGGCTGCGGGTATTGAGCTGAACGGGACAGCAACCAGAGCAAGAAGCTCCAGGCTCCGTTTTGTTCCCTTGTGATTTAAGCCGGCATCTCCATCCCTGGATTATTCCCCAGACACCAGGGATGGTCCGCTTCGTTGGTTCGAGGAGTACGCCCGGCGGTTGGCTAGCGGCTGGTATGAGGTAAGAGTTCAGGCTGTATGCGATTTGACGGACGACTTAGAGGATTGGTAAGAGAACACTGGCCATGAGCTGGCGCAGCATAGGCGGTGTAAACTACAAAGGTGGATGTTACCGAGATTGGAGTACTGGGCGCCATGTTGTGGACGCACGGCCAACAGAGGAGAGCCGTCTAGCCCAAGGTACTTTGGAATGCTCTTCACGTTGAGGATAGCCCCCAATCCCTGGGCTAAGGTATTCGCCGGCAACCAATCGGAAGTAGAAGCTTTGGATTATTGGAGCCTTGGCGCGCAAAATCCATCCGGTCGCTAGGCCGCTTCTGCCCTCTGCCTGGCTTGTCACTGCTGACACCGTTTCTCGTCGCCTGCCACTTCTCCGGGGATTCGACAACTAACGCTTCCTGGATGGGGAATGGTGGACCTTCCTGTCGCTCTACATTCAGAAGGGCACAGTAGGACCTGCAAGCAAGCCTAGCGGTACTCCTACCACTTAAATGTGTTCGACCATGTCATCCCATAACGCTGTTTCCTGGATTATGTTGTAATGAGCCGCTGTGCACTGGCAGGCAAACGTCTTGGACAGCCAGTTCTCGATGCTGAGCCGTGGGATCAGCCTGTTTCCAATGAGGCCACCGGGCCTGGTAGAGGCGGTCACGATGGGCGTGCGGGTGGGTTCTCTGTGGAGGCGTGGAGGCAGTTGGGTTGGGATACAACAAGCTTGGGAAGGGCCCGTCGGTAATGCTGATGCCGCACAGCACATGTACGGTACACGTACGGCATATCAGAGATTTGCTCCTTGTTTGCCCGACCTAGATATCCGGTGGGCAGATGGGCGATGCTCTCGCCCCTTCGCTGTGCCTGCCAAGGATCTTCTAAAATCCCGTCAGCGTGCATCTCTGGTGGCAGATTCACTTTCCATATATGTCTCAAGCTGGGTATCCTCCTTCCATTATCGTTTGGAGGGTCAACGTATGAAACAGTCAATTTCCTGTCATCTTCTTGATCTCGGCTAATTTCCACTACCCACCGTTCCTTGGGACTGCACAACTTGCAGGTCCGCGCCAGTGCTGTGTTCGTTCCGGAATACAGGGTACCTGATTGCCATCTGTTTGCCTACTCCATTCGCTTCAGCCTACTGGAGGGTGGGCCATTGAAGCGTTGCCAGCTGATGCGGCGACACTGGGTCATTCAGCCGGAGCCCGGAACGGTGGAGACGGTGCGTGCCCTGGCGGGAGAAGTGAAGGGGTGAGGGTAGCCTGCCGTGAAAATCAGTTACATCGGCTCACGCGAAACATACCCGGCTATCCTGACTTCTCTGAGCTCCGCCTTACTCGCCCCCCGAAGTGCCTCGTGTTTGGATGTGCACGAGACAATCCAATTGGGTAAACAATTCCAAGCAATTCCTGTCGTACCGCATTTGCTAAATGAACTAGCTGGACCTCCTGTATAGCCGTTGTATTCGCGTACATTATCTGTGAGCCCGCCGGCGTGCCCAGCGCAACGGGCCTGCCAATTTGGTTGTTAGCGACCATGTATTTCGTTCTGCATGACACTACTTTTTAACAAAACGACTGCTTTGCTTCATGCCATGGTAGGTTGACGGGGAAGGTGTTATCGGACTGTTCCCCATCCTGGAGCCGGGTCAGTCGGAGTTCGTGTACTGCAGCTGCACCCGCCAGGCGTCGACCCACGGGTCAATGGAGGGCAGGTTCCAGTTCATACCGGGCAGCATGGAGCGGCCGGAGGGAACCCCCTTCGACGTGATTTGCCCCACATTCCGGCTGGATATCCCCGATTACGTCTTCTGATGATTATGGATGGGAAGATGGGCGGGTGGACGGGTCCATGGGTGCACGAGTGATGGCTCAATGGATGGTCGAAAGGACGAAACGAAGGAACGCCGAGATGAGCCAACATGCATGCCTTGCACGCGTCGCATAGGCTTGAAAGCTGTTATAGGTTGGCCCATATCGCACGCCCACGTGGGGAAGGGATGGGCTATGCTGTGGAAAGCAATAATAAGCGGCTCGCAATCTCGCTAGGGGCATCGTGCTATGGGTTTCGGCGCAGCGTGACATGTGTACACGTCTGTACCGGAGCGACGAGGCACTAGCTTTCAGTTCTGTTATTTACAGCACAGGCGTTGTGTTACGCGGAGTGCATCATTTGCCGTTTCGCATGTCATGCGCCCAACATCACGGTTCGGCTGGGCACGCAGAGTTATTAGACTAAGTGGGCGTCTTGATCTGCGCCTGTTGCCTAAGATGGACGCGGTTTCGCCATACAAAAAGTGCATTACAATAAACTGCAGCACGCATGCATGGCCCGCGGACAGTCGCTTTTGCAAACCCTCAGGCTGGGGACTTAAAGGCCTATAGAAATAAAGCATAATAATGATTGTTCGCTCGGCTGTGCAGGTGGCCCCGCAGATAGAACGTTCTGATGACGGATGATAAAGGGCATCCTCGGGTGTTTGGGTCCCTTTTTCAGCCGTTTCAAAAAGGCAATGTTGATTAATAATTTTGTAGTTTTCCTGGCGGCCATCCATGACGGAGTGCCGTGCCGTGTGTTTTCTTTGCGCTGGCTTACGCCTTACGTCGGCCCCCACCTTACGTCAGGGCTGTCGTTGAGTTGCAACATGAGTTGAACTTTGTGTTGCTTTTCCGACTGCCTAGTATAATTAGTTGCCTGCGCGGGCAGCGTGTCTTATGAAGGACAGGCCCCTGCCAGGATTAGATATTTTGGGCGTGCCCAGCGCCGACAGGACGCTACCTGGTCATAGGTCATTGCCTGAACGCGCGAGTCCAGTCCGCTGTAAGCTTGCCCACTAGGTAGCAAGTGTGGAATTTTGGCACGAACCTGATGCTGGTTACATGGGATTATACTATACTCCATGGAAATAGCGCAAAAATTGGCGCAAAAAGAAGCAGAGGTATTGGGTGTGCAGGAGGGTCAGCGGAGCGCTTGTGGGAGTTGGGCGCTGTCCTGAGTCCCATTCAGTTCGTTTCACTCGGCCGTATGCCGGACAAATACACGTACTCTACACGCAGCCTTTAGGTAATGTAGGCGCACGAAATCGGCCGCTGTAGGTATCTAGGATGTACGCATATGGCGGCTTTTATGGCGCAGAGCTCTATTGTGACCGTACCGCGTGAGCTGTCAACCTGTTGTCAACAGAAGGGTCTGGTGCCGTACTTCTTCCTTACTACAGGTTCACAAAGTACCGATAAAGCTCGGCAATTATCGACACTGACTGTCACTACGATATTAATATTGCCCACTAGGCCATGGCGGGTCGGCTTGGGAGCTACTTCGAAGGATCTGCTCAGCCAGCAGATGCTATACAAGCCTTTTGCCGACATCTCGGCGAATTATGTGAAGTGCTTGCAGCCCCTTACGATGCCGAAGCTTTGACGCGGGCTGCCAGCAGTCAGGTGTTGCAGGTGGGGACGTTGTTCATGCCATAGGGTAAGTTCATATCAGGTAACGTGTTAAATGGTCCAACTGCCTGCAGGGTACAAACTGCAACGTGTTGCTGCACAATGCTTTATACCAATGGCTTGGCGAGCGCGTGGAGCTGTCATTAAACGATGATGAAAAGCCAGAGGCTGCAGAGAGGCAGGCTCGCGAGTCTGCTTTGACAAATATTCACGCTCATGACATGCTTTCTGAGTTTGTACAGTCGGTCGTTAAGACGTGCTCAAACACGGATGCCTTGGTTGAGGTAAGGCACGTGCGGAACTGGTTGCAGAATTTACTGATGTTTATGTCGGAGTGCTTCGAGCGCGTCAAATATGCCTGAATAGTTGGACCTTACTCAATCCTGGTACAGGTTCCTCCAGAACGCGGGAAGCACTCACTTTTTTTTGACCTTCAAGGACCGATAGATTTGCTGGGCCCCGAGGAGGTGGACAGCTTACTTTCGGAGTTGGTAAGGAACTTCATGGAGGTTTTATGGTACGGCAGCTGCAAAGTCCAACCCAGAACTTATTTCAGCTGCCTGGCGCGTGTGCCGACGTGAATTCTTCCGCCCACTGTATTCCTTATGGCACCCACCTGGCCCACCTGTCCTATGCATGGCAACCTACCGATGGGCAGCGCACCGCCGATAGCGCTATGACCGTAATCCCGCGTGGTTTGCCCCGCTACCTGTGACCTTGCGGTTCCTGCTGCCAACAGCTGCGCGGTATCTGCTGTGTCGGTGCAGGCGAACAGCGACTCCCCGATCGCGGCTCTGGAGGCGATATCCTCGGACATTCACCTCCTGGAAGATTTATGCTTCGGACCCACATGGCCACAGCTCTGCGACGCGCTAGGCCGCCTGGTCTGCCTTCCTGCGGCCGCTACTGCGGGCAATGGCAGCACGGAGACTCCGACCTTACAGTTAGCACAGGGAACGATTTTGCCACGGCAGCAGCAGTTATTGCTGACCGTGCTGCAGGAGCTGGTCTCATCCAATGCCGCAAGCTCCCCACCTCATGCTGCGGAGCTCCTGGATGCTCTGGCCCCTTACCTGACGGCGCTGGTCATGCGCCTGGCGTTGCCATCGGACAGCGGGGGGACCGACGTGACGACGCCGGCATCTAGTACCGCGTGCAGGCTGCTGGCAGCTGCGGCGTCGCTGGACCCGTTTGGCGTGGGCCTAACGCGGATCGCACACCAGTTGCTCATCGGCCTTGCAACGGAATACCACATGCTGCCACCGGGCTGTGCTGCGCTGGCGGCGAGGGCCGTATGTGACGTGCTGCGCGCGGGGCTGGCGCGTGGCGCACCGGCGCCGACGCCGGCGACTGGAGCGGCTGCGGCTGTAGGGCGTGGAATAGGCATGAGCGCAGCAACGTTGCGGCAGGAGGACACGGTAATTGATTTGTCGGCGTTAGATCTGCTAATCCTGCTAGATCCGGAGCTGCGCTGGTGGCAGCGGCTGTGTTCCGCGACGCACGCGACGCAGCCCATAGCTTACGCAGCAGCAGCAACGCAGCTGGCGGGAGCACTTGAGGCAGCGCTTGAGGCATGGGGTTCTGTGGCTGCATCAGTGCTTGCACAGGGCGGAGAGGGGGCGGCACCTGGAGCCCGGTCGTCAACACACCTGGTGGCATGCACGGCGCTACTGGGGGGCTTGGTCCGTGCAAACAACCTGGCCTTATTAGCTGTTGAACCTAGAGGTGCCGATGGCGGTGCTAATGCTCTTGACGGGTCAGCGCTACGAATGGGACCACCATCGGGTCCTGCGCCAGTGGTCACTCAGCAGCACTGGTTGCGGCTCCAGCGGATGCTTGGTCACCTGGTCAGCTGCTTTTGCGTTGGGTTGGATAAACCGTGGTTGCTTCGCCCCACTGCACGCACACCTGCAGTGGCAGCGACGGGACCCGTGGTGTTGCGTACGGCGCATGCAGCCGGGAGTGGCAGCGGCAGTGTCTTCCTGTTCCTGGCGGCCGGTGTATTGAGCTCGGCGGCGACGGCAGGGATGTTGTCGCTCCTGGCAACAACAGGTACAGGTACTAAAGGTGGCGTTGGTCACGGCGGCACCAACACTGGCGGTGGTGGCGGCGGTTCGTTGGCGCCCATTCTTCAGGCCATGTTACGCGCAGCAGCCATGACGGCCGCCACCGCTGGGGTCGTCCCTGGCAACAGTACATCACACGTGATGGCATCGGAGGCGGATGCGTGGCTAATGTCAGCGGCGAAAGTTTTGGGTGCTGCGGCAGACTACGCGCTCCTTGTCACTTGTGGCTTGGGGGCCGTTATGACTGCAGGCTCGGAGGCCGGGGCCCCAAAGGACCAGCTGGGCCAGCCAACGTCAGCGGATGCAATTTGCGGACTGCTGCGCCATATAGTCGGTCGAGTAAGGGGCTGTGCCGCTACCGCAGCCTGCGCCGTATCGGACTGGTCAGTGCAAGTCATCCGGGCTGCAACACCGCTGGCGTCCGGATCATCGACTGTGGCTCTGGCGCTGAACGACTTGTATGACACGCTCCAGGCGGTGCTGTCTGGAAGGGCAGCGTCGGGCCGTTCAGGACCGCTGACATCATGGTCGAGGTCGTCGTCACCGACACGCACGGCTGGCTGGAGAAGCGGCTGTGGTGGCGGCGGCGGTGGCGGCGGCACACACTCAGGTGGCGTGACGCCGATTGCCCTTATCGATCTCTTAGACAGTGGAGCGAGCTCAGTGGCTGAGCACGGTAGGCTACCGGCGTCTAAGCGAGGACGCACCGAGGCCAGCCTGGACGATGTACAGGTGTTGGCTGCCGAAGCCGTCATGGCATATTGCCGTACGGATCTTGCATTCTCCGGCGCTGTTGCGGGGGAGCCCGCGGCGGGGCCGCCATCGCTACGGCTGCAGCTACCGGCGGGGCTGCTGCGACCGGTATTACTGGAATGTGCTGCTAGGCGACTATGTGCGGAGTACGACGGCGCTGGGTGTTGTGCAGAAGGCGCTAGTGACAGCCGCAGGGCAGCCGATGCACTCGGTGTGCGGCGAACGGCAGCAAAGCGTCGGTTGGCACGGCAGGCAGGCGCCCTTGCACGTTGCTGTTCGGCGGGCGAGCAAGCGCTGGTGGGGGCCGGTAAGGCAGTCATGCAGACCTCATCATCCCTTAACATTAATTATACTTGTACGCGTATAGCCGTCCCGGGGGTTTAGCGTGCGCAGTGTTGTAATGGCCAATGGGAGTAGATGGGCAACGGCAGTGCTTAGAGGCTGAAAGGCTCAGAGGCGTGCAGAGTGGTATTGGCGTGAAACCAGAGGAGTTTTGTGCCGCCAAAAGAGCTTGCTCACTAGGCATGTCCCACCTATGGTCATGGTGCCAAGGCTTTAACTGGGTGTGGATGTTTCTTTTCTAGAGGCAGGCAGCTCGTATGGGGCCTGCTCTGCATGGCGGCTTGGTAGTCTGCACGGTCCTGATTTGCTGACGCAACAATCACTGCAGGCTTTGCCAGACGCGTTCTGGAGGATGTGGCTTCAGTGCTGCGGTCGGGTGAGTACGAATCGCCATATCTCGAGCCGCTGCCGTATGCCGACCCACTGGCGGGCCTTGCGGCCATCCTAGCGGACGTACTGTGCTGGCCGGGTCTGCTGCGGCTGCCGGAAGTAGAGGAAGAGGAAGCGGAGGAGGGTGGTGCGAGCGAGGGGCGGACTGGCACGGCAGGGGCGGATGTGCGCGCACACCTCCAATCGCGGCACAGGGATGAGGTTCTGGCATTACTACAGGTGAGGATTACCGGGGACGAACCGGAGGGCAGGGTGGTGGTTATCTTTTGCGCCTCCTCTCGCTGTGACCTTCCTGCACAATGCTTGAACCTGTTGGTACGCGGTGGGGATGCATAGACGCATCAACCGTTATTCGTACCGTTCACTTCAATGCTGTTTACTTAGTACTTGGTACCGCGAACTTGTTGGGCTTTTCTGACAGAAAACTTCCTTGCAATCATTTTTGTTGCCTGCGCATTTGCTTTCACCAGGAGCTCGTGACCTGGCTGGACGCCCGCGGAGCGGAGGGGGGGGGCTTGCCGCCGGCCGACGCGGCGGCCGTGTCCTTGCAGGCATTTTCGGCGCTGGTAGCCGTCGATCCTTCAGCTGGGTTGGCTCTGGAGCGTGACACCAACATCAGGTTCGTGACGGGGGACGCATGGGTCGCAATAACTGCTACCAGATATAGGTACCTGCCCTGAGGTTTGACACCTGGTGCGCAGCTGGTTTTGAGGTATATGGAGGTCAATAGGGTCGTCTCAGCTATTGGATGCCGTCGCCGAAATGCGTACAGTTACAATCATTTACTTGATGTAGCTAGTGGCGGCAATGAAGGACCCCGACATGGGAAGATGGTCTGAGTATCCTCGCCGTCTGGACCCTTCACTCTGGTCCTTCGTCGCGCGACTCTTGTGCGTTGTGCCCTTATGCTGCACAGGTGGTATCTCCAAAACCTTTGCGGAACTTTGTCTGAGAATGACGGCGACGTGGGCGGCCTGACTGGGGTGATGACGGCTGGTCACCGCGACGAGCCACCCCAGCTGGCCCAGCAGCGGCAACCATCGCAGTCCGACATGCTGCTGGATATGGCTCGGGTAGTGCTGCGGGCAATCGTGCGACCCACTACGGCAAAGTAATATCCATGTCAAGGGCTGCGCGAGGTCAGCAGCAGGAACACTGAGTGCTCGGCAGCGAGGCTACAGACAAGTCACGCGCTGCTTGTCACAGCATCACTTGTGAACCCGTCTGCAACTGAGTGCACCGATGCTGCTCTGCTCGGCTCAGCCCTTCCGTGTTGTGCGGATGGAGTTGGCTTTGCCCGTAGGTCCGGGATCCAGCGATGCTCAATTTTGCTGGCGCAGCTTTTCATTCGAAAATCGAGTTATGTTCTTCAGACATAATATGACGTAATAAAGTATCAGGTGGGCAAGCATTGCAGTGCTGACGAAGCGCTGCGGAATTATGATATTGCTCCATCATTGCATTCGTCTTTTACTGAAAACAGCTGGCCACCATCGTCGTACGAATTGCAAAGAACTCTTGTGACAGCCAACGCTGTCAGGTCATGATGAATGGCAGGTTCCGCAAATGGCGACCTCAGCCGCCATGTCCTGGCCTCAGCCTCTCGCCTCCTTGCCTCTTTCTTTCCCTTTCCGTTGCTCGCTCCTGCGCGTTGTGCCGCCGATGGCCAACGCCCCTCCAGAGCCTCCCGCCGACCTGCCACCATCCAGATAACCCCTATCAGGCGCAGCAGCAGCGGCAACCTGACCGGCAGCGGGAGTTCCGTCTCCTGCGGGCATCCCCGGGTAGCCATCGCAACCCAGCCCAGCCACAAATTCATCATCGTTGCACGCTCGACTATCCGCGCACATCTCCGCCATGTGGACAAAGTTTGACCGTTTACCGCTTGTCGCTATCGCCTCGTTTCTGGCCGGCATTTCGGGCGTCAAGGCTGGCATAACTGCCGCCGTCATCGCACTTGTGAACGCGGCTCCGCTCATGTCGCTTTGCTCGGACGCGTGCGCGACTGTTCTCCTAACGCCCGCCCTTGTACGGCGCGGTGTATGCCGGACGACGTCGTTTGTTTTTCTGGGCTGCTCTGAGAGCATCTTGATCTCCGTATCGACAGCGCCGCAACCCCTGTTCGGCCAGTCCGGCGCAATATCGATAAGGTGCCGTGGATGCCACCAGTCCAGGAAGGCCATTAGCATGTGGCTCAGCACCGCCACTGCGCCAAAGATGGCGCCTACCCAGCGGCCTGCGGCTGCGTACCTGCGGGAGAGCACAATGCAGTGTGCCGTAGAGAATGATGTGCAAGGCCGTATGGCATGGTGCAAAGAAAGGATTTCGGTCAATGCGCTGGTGTTTCGCGGATGGCGGAGTCGTGAATTTTTCGGGCTGTCCTGATGCTGATCTGCCCCAGTCTTGAATGGGGCCCAACCTGCTGCCACAACGTGTTGCGCTTGCAAGCAACGGGCCGCAACACAACGCACCTATGCAACCGCGCCGGCAGGCTATCGTCCCGCCTCGATGCCGCGACATTGTTGTACACGTGTAAAGTGCGGCGTGCCACGTCGTTCCAGTCATACATCTGCCGTACACGCTCATGTTGTTCCGCGGGTCGCTGATGCGGCACGCGCAGCAGCGCGTGCTCTATCGCTTCCTGTGCTTCGACAGCCGACAGCAACAGGGCACCCCCCATTAAGGATGCAATACCTATCCCCAGTGCTCGTGCACAGCCGATGTGATGCATAATGTTACGTCACGTGTTGAGGGAGGGCCTTAGTGCGAAATCCGTTTAGCAGCAAGGAGCAGGAACATTGACGTTGCAGCACAACGCACCATGCCGGCCCCTTAATACCACTCAGGGTCGGTTATACTTCCATCTTAAAGCCTGAGCGGCGCAGACGCAGTCGCCGTTTCTATGACTGGAGCCCGAGAGCTCTTGCTGGCCTTTTTGCAATCATTCACCGCCTGGCTTCTCACCAGCAAGCCTTCCGCAGACGGCTCTGCCAGTTCAATCATGTCGGGAGGTAGAACCTGCGGCAGAGCAGTGGAGGCCACTTGGACTGCGCCTGCAGCTTATAGATGCTCGAGGAGCTGGGGTCCGTCGACGTGTAATGGCGGAAGACCTCACTTTCATCCAGGTGCACAACTGCTAAGGACCGTTGGATATGTGGTCCGTGGCGGCCTTCCGAGTCAGCTGCGCGAGATGATCCAAACAGCACGTCACCTGGGAGGGTTTGGGCTCAAACCTGGGTGACCGTGTGAAATTGCGGCTGATACAAATGATGCCAGCTTCAGACGACACGTGGTTGGCGCACACACATGTCCCACCCTACCTCCGGCACGCCCCCCACCGCGGTGGACACCACCACAAGTCCCGCCGCTGCCGCTTCGACAAGAGCCATGCAAAATGCTTCAGTGAGGCTGGCGTTGACGAAGACGTGACCGCGAACCTGCGGGGAGCGATGGTTGCAGTGCTCTAGGCGGCTAGGAAGTATCCAATCCCTGGGGCCGCCAACAGCGTGTAGACAGTGTGGTGTGATAAGGCCGGTGTGATGAGACGCTTGTGATTTGCAAGTGGCGTGTGAAAAGGAGGGTATCGTCCATTCTCCATTGCTCCATGCTGCCTGTTAAAGCTGCTAGCTCACCATGAAGTCCCTCGCACGTTCATGCGGCACCGGCCCTTCCAGCACCACCCGATCCTGCAGCCCATAGTCCGAAATGACCTGCGGCGGATGGAAGCACCAGCAAGCGTTCAATACACATTGGATTTCGACCCGTTTCCAAGGCAGCAGTGAAGCATTGAAAACACCATAGAGCGAGGCAGCTGAACAGCAAAACATGAGGGCTAAATTTACTGGAGTTGACCGTTGACCGGGGAGGAAACATCTTTGTCCGTGACGAGGAAGATAAAGCAAACCTCAGAACAGAGAATCCCAACATCCGTTGTCCCGTGATGCCCAACCTGACGGTTTGCTCACCTTCTCCAGCAGCTGACGCTTGGGCCCGTCACCGCCCACAATAACCCGCACGTTGGGGTGGCGATTGCACACCTCCGGAAGTACCAACGACAGCAGGTCCACACCCTTGCGGTACACCAGCCGACACAGCACCACCAGCACGATGTCATCGTGGATGGGATCGGACGGCCAAGTGGCGCCAGGGTCGGGCTGGAACTGGGATGCATCCACAGCTGTGCGGAGGTGCAACAGACCAAAGACGCACGTATTGTGGAACGTGAAGGAATACCGCTCGCAATACGTAATGGGCGTTGTGGTGCTACATGAGTAGCAAAAAACGTCTGTTGATCTTCAGCAAGACACGCCAGCATCCACGTCTGCATGCAGTGCTGACTCGTCCTGTCCGCGCACAGTTGCACACGGAAACCACATCTCCGCATCCATCCAACTGTCAGTCCTGTTGTGAAGCTGCTATCAGCAATGGACTAAGGGATGAACGCCTGCAGGAGGATTTTCCCTCGCTTGCGGCCCAACATAACCGACCTGTCCTCCGACTGCTTACCGTTCGGAATGACGGACACAGTGGACGGCGGCAGGCAGGCCCGCAACACGGTGTTCTCCTTGCTGGTGTGAGACACGCAGATGACCGCGTGCACGTCGGACAGGACGGCTTTCAGCACCTGCGGGTGCGGTTCCAAGTGGTGCGGATCTTGCCTAGCTGTGAAAACACACTGAGCATTATCCCTTTGTGACACATTTCGTGTGCCTGCGTATTTCCGGTCACTCAGACAAGAGTGTAGCATCCCATAATGCGAGCATTGGTTTTTAATTGAGGTCGGCTGCTACAGCATCTGGATGAACTGGCCCGGGACTCATCGGCGGGTCAACGGAGGAACATAGCGCGCCATTTTCGCCAACATCTGTCAACACTCCAATCGTGCATATGCTGCATCTCAGAGCGGCTGTACTGCAACTCAGACAGGCTACGACTTCAGAACTGCCAGAGGAGCGCAGCCAGGGCGACAACTGACTTTTGAACTTATGGTGACCGTCAGGCTACAGCCACAAGGAGTCAAGACACCGTCCGGCGGATAATCCCGGCGCATCTGATCGCGTGCATGCGGCTGACAACGCAGTGCTAGCTGCGACAACTCAGCCGAACAAAGATGACCCTTAAGTCCGACCTACATCATCTTTTCACCATCCCGTCACCGCACCTTGTTGAGCACGATGGACCCCGGGTCAGCGAATCCGAACAGCGAGTGGTCGGTGAACACCACCTGCCAGCAGCGGGGCGACCGGTCAGTTGGGAACTCATTTCGTGCACAGGACCAGGAAAGCAGCGCTGCGGCCCTTTTTCGGTTTCTTGGGGGTCACCGCGGTGGCCATCCCGCCGAACGGAGATCTTAGTGAACTTATTGTCACCGGATTGTAGAGGACCGCAAGGCAACGGCCCTCCTGCATGGTTCAACGGCGGGCAGAGGTGGAATCCCGCAAGGATTGGCATACATGGCCACCACATACATGGCCTCCAGCTCGTGAGATGATGAAAACCTGCGCCGCCCAACCCTCCATGCTCCGAAACCATATCCCAGAATCCCACACGCAAGCAACCTTTCGTCTTTTCACCTTGAGCCCCAAGCTGCGCGCATTGATGCAAGCCTCCAAAGCCATGGTGGAAAAAGCCTGACCAGATTTTGACATGGGAAGAGACTAGGGCTTAACTCAGACGGGGACTGCGGCACGGCAGTCGACCTTAATCCATACGACAGGTCGAAAGGGGGAACGGTGCTACCCATGCATGGCAGGGAGTGTGTCACAACTCACAAGCGGTGCGGTATAGCTGTGTCCCCTACCCGCCCGCCCATCTACCGCCGTCGATAATGCTAGTGGAAGGCATTGCGATCCTGTATCTGTTGTGCGTGAAAACTGATAAGGTTACCTTGCATCCAGACCACTATGCTATTCTGGCTTTTGCTCGTGAAGAAATGGTTCACAACGAAAGCTTATTCGCCGCAGTGTAGCCTTGCCCTTTGCTGAACTGCATCCCGCTTTATCTGCCACTGGGTACTTTGTAATAGCCGCGCTGCCGCAACATGCTTCAATGCCATCCGGTCGACTTTCTTTGGGCCCTGCTTTCTATTCGAGCACGAGCCCCCCGAGATCACTGAGCACCTGGTGTCCGTGCAGCAGCGTGGCGCCCTCCCGTACGCAAATAGCGCGCAGTAGCCTTGCCCATCCCAAGAGGGTAGGAATGGTCGCCTGCTGGTAGAAAGGCAACCGGGGAAGGTAGTACACCTGCACGCAGACGGACCACGGGGTCCACAGGAAGCGCCCGTACACGCCCGCAGTGGCAACGTCAACGCGATTACTTGGGATGAAATAGAACTGGGCAGGCATCATGAGGCATTGCTTTATGATGCTGGCAGATCTGATAGGGGAGACCTGATAAACCTGTCGAAAGAGGAAAAACGGACAAGCTATGTGGGGGCAGGTGAGGTGGAGAAATCTTGGCAACGGCACCAGGTCTTCAAGCGGACGACATGGATAAGGTGATGAGTGGCAGCATCTGCAAGTTCATCTCACCTGGCCGAGCTGGTGGGAGGGTTTGAGGTGAAGGGTGCGGATGCTGAGACGATCATGCGCAGACTGGCTAGGTGGCATCATGAGGATCCGAAACTCATCACATCGCTATCGGCACGGAACTTTCCATTCAACTGGAGGTGGCGGGCATTGGCGATGAAAGATGCAGCTAATGCAGCTTCCCCAGCCGGTGCAGAGGGCCGGTGAGTTCCCGGGCTGCCAGCTGGGGGGGGGGGTGTTATACGGATCTGGCAGCAAAGCGCCATGCACTGCCTGAAAGCGTCCTACCGGCCAGAAGAGCTATGCATGTGTGTGTGTGTGTGTATGTATGTGTGTGTGTGTGTTGCGTGGCAAAACTGCGCGAACGGGTGTTTTTCCTGACAGTGGACGCAGCACGATCCAAGCTTTACCGCCCCTTCTTCACCGCTTATACATTTCGATGCCTAGGTTACTCCATACAAACAGCCGTTGCAACGTGGTGGCCCTAGGGCACCAGCAGTGGAGTCTCCTGACCTTGAGCCCGTTTGTGAGGTACCGTACTCCCGTACAATTTCCGTATGCATGAGTGACGACCACCACCTGTACGACGGAGGTTTATCCGAACGGGAATGTACTCCTCACATGCTTGAAAGAACGCAGCACGAAGTTGGATTGTCCCATGTGATTCTGCGTTCCTCGTGTCGCGAAGGCTACACGCTTGCCAATCCGATGCGGGTTAGCCGGTTTCTATCAGACCCATACGTGCATCAAGCTGCGCGATCGTCAATGCTTTGGGTCAGGCGCTATTTCTCAGCCCGACCGCATTCTTGCGTTTCCGCTGATAACCTCTGATGCTGGTTGTCACCGATGGCAGCTATCGAACCGATACAAGCTGGCGTTTGCTGGATGCCGGCGGCGAAAAGTGAACCCGGGCGCCGGTGAGACGCGCGTGAAACCCTCCTCCATGTTAACTGCCGTATAGGCATCGCTCACCTTGAGACCAAGGTTGATGAGGCATTGAGATAGCTGGTAGATGTGGTTCTCGACGCCGCCAAAGTTCGGATAGAAGAAATCTGGTTTGCGCGCGCATACAGGAGCGGGCCATTACTTGGGGCTTTGACGGGACCTCAGATTGATGCTATAATCATATATATATCACGCAGCGCGCGTCAATTTCAGCTCAATCGCTACTTGACTACTGTTACTTGCGACGCCGTTGCATTTGACTTGCTGGATCCCAAATAAATGTCGTCTCAGCTCGCCCAAAGACCATACGCAGACGCCACGAGCTGTTCGATTCAATGTCTGGTCCTGCGGCTTTGTTCAAACACGCACTACCCGTGAGCACCACACCGCTGGCAGCAAAACGGTTTCATGTTAACACGACTCTAGTCTCTCGCGCTTATGGTCGCTGGTGCGAGTGATTGTCGGTGCACAAAGGGGTTTTGCCGGCATCGCCTGTGCGCCTGAACGGCGAGGACGACTAATCCGTGGCAGGGACGAGGGGCAACGGCTCGGAAGTGGTTGGGAGGCGTGCATCGATAACATCCTCGCAAGACACGCAAACTTTCCGTGCCTGCTAAAAGCTATGCCATAGTCAGGATTTTAGGAAGGGTCGGCTAATCTGCGTGAATGGCACGGCCCCCCAAATCGCCACACCAAAGGACATCAGCTATTGCAAACACATGGAGTCGACAAGCTGTGCCATGCTAGCACGTGGAGCCTATTTTAAATCTAGGTGTACGGCAGTAACCCACCGCTGACCATGATAACCCGGTGCTGGCGCTGCACCTGCTTGCAATCCATGGCTTTGGCACAGCCAAGAGCACTCCTCCTGCGCTCCCGCGCCGTTGCAATGGCGGAGTAATCGACACGTTGCTATTATAAGGTCATTGGTGCGCAATTGAAGACGCGCATACGGAAGTGTACGTGAGAAGGGAGCTTTATGAAAGTAATTAAGCTATCTACATGTGAATCATTCAAGAACCATCGAGCAATAAGCACCTCATCCCATTCTGTGGTGAGGCAGCCATCGCGATGAGCTGCTATTTGTTAATTTGACGTCGCATCTTTGCGTGTCCGGTAAAGCTTGGGACACTTTCGGTGCAATGACGACCAAAATCAATGTTGCGCAGATATTGTTCGAGGTATGGTGAAACTCAAACGCCGTCGAAAATACCGTACATGGAAGTTTTCGGGTTGCACGGTTGGCCATCATGATGATGCAATCCCCAACACAATGCAGGGGCAATGCCAACCTCATAAATTTGTTTTACCGTTATAGATATTTAACGTTTTAAGCTGTCCGACTGTGGTTTGCAAAGATATTTGAGGCGGAAATTCCTTATCGAAATGAGGTCCCACGCTGACAATGTCAATTCCGGCGCCTTTGGACTACGCAATCCGTATCATATATATATGAGCGGTTTCGGTGAAATGGTACCGTACCTTTTTCCTCTCGTTAAATTTTGGAGATGAGACCTTAGGTACCATTTACATATGTAATTAAAATATCGCGCCGGCGTGGGTGAGGATATGCGAAAGCGTTTACATCGAGTTAAAAAAATTACGCATTACCGTATTTTTGCACACTCTGATTCTTTGAAAACGCGTGAGTTTCACAAATGGAAAAGCTAGGAAATACGACATGAGTTGTGTCAATGAGTGACGAAAATGAGTTGCAGTGTCATCATCATGCACCATGCATCATTATCTCAACGGCACCCCAGCCAGGTACGTCACGGTCAAACGAAGGAAAGTGGGCTGGAGAACAATAGCATTCCAGCGTTCGGAGAAGGATATGGAAGTTGCGGAAAACGTGGAAAACATGAGATGAAGGCTTTATGCATGGCTACGGTATGCATGGCCCTTCTACCCTCGTCTCACATCTCACCGGCCATGGCTCCATACAGAAGAGTGTACACGGGGTCCAAAGTGAGCCGTTGCCTTCACTTACTGCATCTATGGCGGAACTGGCCGCGGCCGCCGCGTCTGTCCCGTCGCTGCCGCTGCTGGCCACAGCCAAGCGCTCCAGGTGCCGACGTTTCAGCAGATCGTACATGCCGTAGAAGACGGCACCGGCCGGCACCATACCGATGACGGCGGGCAGGCAACCTGCTTTTCCGGCGGGCTGCCGGAACAATCACTTTCATCCATCACAGATCCACAAACCTTCTCAATCCTAATCAATCCATCACGGCTGAGAAACTGGTGATGCTCAGGAAGAATTCTGCAATTGTACTGCGATCCACAATTCTAATCAATCCTAATCACGATGGGGCATATTTATTCTATACCGGATAACTGGCATACCCGCGACATCCTCTGCCGCCGTCAAAAGGGACAGCGCGCAAATAAGGAAGATGCCCGGGAAACCAGCCCGGCTTTACCACTTGCACCCACCACAGCTAAAAGCTTCTAGTGCGCCACGTGGGGCAAATGGTAACTCAATCCAGCCCCTACCAAAATATAAGTACGATTATGTTTGAACTAATTTGTCGGCTCCATGAAGGTGAGATTGCTGACTTTAGGGTTCTGATTAAAACATCCTCACGAACTGCCGTTGAGGAAATCAGGCGGTGGGAGAGAATGAACGTGCATTGAACTTGCTTAACACAGATGGTGCACGGAAAAGATGCTAGGTGGCCAGTCACATGCTAGTCCACACACTGTGCATAAGTTTATTCCAGATAACATTTTCCAGAAATGTATGGCAGCCACGGACTTGCGTGATCAGCTCTGCCAACAGTCACCCACAAGACATTGTGTTTAAGGGCACAGACCTCACACGCTTGGATTTTACGATGCGAGCTTTGCATTGAGGGACTCCCTGATGAAGTGTAGAGGGCACCCCGGTGAAGGGGGCCCCTTAGGGTTTTAACATGCTTCACGCTACACTTGCCACAGGCTTGCTCCTTGCGTGCAAGACACTGTGTAATTGCTAACAATTCATGGAAGCCCCGTCACTACACCCGCGCTTGTGCAGCAGCATGGTGGCGCGATTATCACAGGACTGACACAATAAAGTTTCATGAAAGAAACCTGCCAGGAGTGCAAGCTACGCTGATGGCCATAGTGCGGTTCATAAGAAAAAACACGTCAACCATTCCTCCCGCTCCTTTATACTGTCAGCCTGCCCATCTCTAGCACAACCAATTCAGCGCTTTCGATTGATTTCATTTTTACTGCCCCTACCATGCATAGTGTGGTCCGTTAGTCAAAAAGAATGCCTAACTCATGCTCTCTACTCATCTATATTCTTAACCCCACCCACTTTCTCCATGCACCGCTCTGACCTTATAGCTACAGATCCGCGGTGAACCATGTCTTAAAGAAAAACGCCCAGCAAGTGCTCACCCTCTACGCTGAGGGACCTACTATGCTGAGGGCAGCAGCTCCAAAACTTTTTCGTAGTGGCGCACAATGTGCGCGGCTGCTGGCATTGTCTCGGCCATCAGATCGTGAACACCCAGGTCATGCAGCTCTTTCAGCTTGGCGCGCAGCACTTTGTCGTCAATCATGTGGTGTGTGGCTGTGTGGCAAGCAGCAGACAGCAAAGGTCACGGAAACGGCAGTACCTCTGCATGACCCATTCTGACAAATCTTATAATAAAAGCGATAACCCAACGTACCGTATGTGGCGTCGAGTTCCTCGGCAAACTGTTCCGACGACTGCTTGCAACCCGTCTCCCTCAGCACTGCCGCCATGCGTGTCGCGAGGCGGCCGTCACTCGTAAGCGCCGCCTTCAGCCAACCAACTTTGAAGGACGTAACTGGCTTCCTGAACAGGCGCGCAATGATCTTCGCTACTGTTGTCTGCAGCTTGTCCCTGTACAGCGGTATCATCAGTTTTACAAGACGCGACTTTTGCGTGAACTGCATGTTAGTCGTGTAAGTTAGGGTCGCCCCGCGCTGAAGGTTTGCGTCATCCGGTAGGAATCGCTCCCGATGGTCCTGGCCATCCTTGTAGCTCTGAAATAGTACAGGAATGCCCATCGTCTGTTCCTCCAGCTTGCGCTTTCCAAGCTGCTTTGCAGCGGCTCCTTTGCACGGGACCAGCATCTGCTCGGCCACTACATTTATATCCATGAGCCTAAAATTTACGTCCATGCTTTTGGTTATGTTTGAATAGAAGCAAACGCAAAGCATGCGCGTTGTTATTGCGTTAGTTGCTGCTCTCGGAACAAAAGCCATAGCCATTTCTGTTACAATTACAATTATTTTTAATCTGTGCTAAAAAAGGCCTAGGTCAATAACCGAAGGCCCGACGAACCAAGGATAAGAAACCAGCAACACGACGGGTGACGCAACAAGGGACGGGCGGGCGGGCGCGTGCTTAACAACAAAAACAAGATGACAAGTACAGGCGAAGCACGCGAATAAATTCAGCCCTGAGGACACGGGCTGAGGTAAGGCCCTTAGTTCAAACGCCTTACCAAGGCCTTACGCGTAAATAACCCGGCTTCTTACGCAAGCCCGCATTAATTGCTGCTCTCGGAACAAAAGCCAATGAAAAGATACCACCGCGCAACGGTTGAAATACTGAACTTCAAAGGGCGAAACCCGGCCAACCGCAAGAGGGCCAAAGAATCGAAGGCTAACGCTTTAGGACAGGAGCGAACACTCACGTCAAGATAATGCTCTCTCCAAGCTGGCGAATTAGCACTTCATCCTCCAAAAGCTTGTTTAGCAACAGGACAGACCCCATTAAGGATGCAATACCTATCGCCAATGCTCGTGCACAGCCGATGTGATGCATGATGTTACGTCACGTGCAGAGGTACACGCGGCGCTGGGAGGGCCTTAGTGCGAAATCCGTTTTGCAGCAAGGAGCAGGAACGTTGACGTTGCGACACGGCCGCTTTATACCACTCAGAGTCGGTTATATTTCCATCTTAAAGCCTGAGCGGCGCAGACGCAGTCGCCGTTTCTATGACTGGAGCCCGAGAGCTCTTGCTGGCCTTTTTGCAAACGTTTACCGCCTGGCTTCTCACCAGCAAGCCTTCCGCAGACGGCTCTGCCAGTTCAATCATGTCGGGAGGTAGAACCTGCGGCAGAGCAGTGGAGGCCACTTGGACTGCGCCTGCAGCTTATAGATGCTCGAGGAGCTGGGGTCCGTCGACGTGTAATGGCGGAAGACCTCACTTTCATCCAGGTGCACAACTGCTAAGGACCGTTGGATATGTGGTCCGTGGCGGCCTTCCGAGTCAGCTGCGCGAGATGATCCAAACAGCACGTCACCTGGGAGGGTTTGGGCTCAAACCTGGGTGACCGTGTGAAATTGCGGCTGATACAAATGATGCCAGCTTCAGACGACACGTGGTTGGCGCACACACATGTCCCACCCTACCTCCGGCACGCCCCCCACCGCGGTGGACACCACCACAAGTCCCGCCGCTGCCGCTTCGACAAGAGCCATGCAAAATGCTTCAGTGAGGCTGGCGTTGACGAAGACGTGACCGCGAACCTGCGGGGAGCGATGGTTGCAGTGCTCTAGGCGGCTAGGAAGTATCCAATCCCTGGGGCCGCCAACAGCGTGTAGACAGTGTGGTGTGATAAGGCCGGTGTGATGAGACGCTTGTGATTTGCAAGTGGCGTGTGAAAAGGAGGGTATCGTCCATTCTCCATTGCTCCATGCTGCCTGTTAAAGCTGCTAGCTCACCATGAAGTCCCTCGCACGTTCATGCGGCACCGGCCCTTCCAGCACCACCCGATCCTGCAGCCCATAGTCCGAAATGACCTGCGGCGGATGGAAGCACCAGCAAGCGTTCAATACACATTGGATTTCGACCCGTTTCCAAGGCAGCAGTGAAGCATTGAAAACACCATAGAGCGAGGCAGCTGAACAGCAAAACATGAGGGCTAAATTTACTGGAGTTGACCGTTGACCGGGGAGGAAACATCTTTGTCCGTGACGAGGAAGATAAAGCAAACCTCAGAACAGAGAGGTTTCCCAACATCCGTTGTCCCGTGATGCCCAACCTGACGGTTTGCTCACCTTCTCCAGCAGCTGACGCTTGGGCCCGTCACCGCCCACAATAACCCGCACGTTGGGGTGGCGATTGCACACCTCCGGAGGTACCAACGACAGCAGGTCCACACCCTTGCGGTACACCAGCCGACACAGCACCACCAGCACGATGTCATCGTGGATGGGATCGGACGGCCAAGTGGCGCTAGGGTCGGGCTGGAACTGGGAGGCATCCACAGCTGTGCGGAGGTGCAACAGACCAAAGACGCACGTATTGTGGAACGTGAGGGAATACCGCTCGCAATACGTAATGGGCGTTGTGGTGCTACATGAGTAGCAAAAAACGTCTGTTGATCTTCAGCAAGTCACGCCAGCATCCACGTCTGCATGCAGTGCTGACTCGTCCTGTCCGCACACAGTTGCACACGGAAACCACATCCCCGCATTCATCCAATTGTCAGTCCCCTTGTGAAGCTGCTGTCATCGCGATGAGCTGCTATTTGTTAATTTGCCGTCGCATCTTTGCGTGTCCGGTAAAGCTTGGGACACTTTCGGTGCAATGACGACCAAAATCAATGTTGCGCAGATATTGTTCGAGGTATGGTGAAACTCAAACGCCGTCGAAATACCGTACATGGAAGTTTTCGGGTTGCACGGTTGGCCATCATGATGATGCAATCCCCAACACAATGCAGGGGCAATGCCAACCTCATAAATTTGTTTTACCGTTATAGATATTTAACGTTTTAAGCTGTCCGACTGTGGTTTGCAACGATATTTGAGGCGAAGATTCCTTATCGAAATGAAGTCCCACGCTGACAATGTCAATTCCGGCGCCTTTGGACTACGCAATCCGTATCATATATATATGAGCGGTTTCGGTGAAATGGTACCGTACCTTTTTCCTCTCGTTAAATTTTGGAGATGAGACCTTAGGTACTATTTACATATGTAATAAAAAATATCGCGCCGGCGTGAGTGAGGATATGCGAAAGCGTTTACATCGCGTTAAATCACGCATTACCGTATTTTTGCAAACTCTGATTCTTTGAAAACGCTTGAGTCTCAAAAATGGAAAAGCTAGGAAATACGACATGAGTTGCAGTGTCATCATGCACCATGCATGATGATGATGATGATGTTTCAAACTCAGGAAGAGCTCGTAAGGCCCGTACGAGCCAGGAGGCTCAAAGGACCGCAAGAACGAACAGTGAAAAAGAAAGGAAAATGATAGTAAAAAGATAGCGAAAATGCATGATTATCTCAACGGCACCCCAGCCAGGTACGTCACGGTCAAACGAAGGAAACTGGGCTGGAGAACAATAGCATTCCAGCGTTCGGAGAAGGATATGGAAGTTGCGGAAAACGTGGAAAACATGAGATGAAGGCTTTATGGCTACGGTATGGCCCTTCTACCTTCGTCTCACGTCGCACCGGCCATGGCTCCATACAGAAGAGTGTACACGGGGTCCAAAGTGAGCGCCTGCAGCTGCTTCATTGCCTTCACTGCATCTATGGCGGAACTGGCCGCGGCCGCCGTGTCTGTCCCGTCGCTGCCGCTGCTGGCCGCAGCCAAGCGCCCCAGGTGCCGACGTTTCAGCAGATCGTACATGCCGTAGAAGACGGCACCGGCCGGCACCATACCGATGACGGCGGGCAGGCAACCTGCTTTGGCGGAACAATCACTTTCATCCATCACGGATCCACAATCCTTCTCAATCAATCCATCACGGCCGAGAAACTGGTGATGCTCAGGAAGAATTCTGCAATTGTACTGCGATCCACAATTCTAATCAATCCGTATTGGGGATGGGGCATATTTATTCTATACCGGATAACTGGCGTACCCGCGACACCCTCTGCCGCCGTCAAAAGTGACAGCGCGCGAACAAGGAAGATGCCCGGGAAACCAGCCCGGCTTCACCACCTGTGCCCACCACAGCTAAACCGTTGTAGTGCGCCACGTGGGGCAAATGGTAACTCAATCCAGGCCCTACCAAAATATAAGTACGATTATGTTTGAACTAATTTGTCGGCTCCGTGAAGGTGAGATTGCTGACGTGTGGTTCTGATAAAACATCCTTACGAACTGCCGTTGAGGAAATCAGGCGGGGGGCGAGAATGAACGTGCATTGAACTTGCTTCACACAGATGGTGCACGGAAAAGATGCGGGCATTACATCGGTAGGTCACAGCTGGTGAGTGGCCAGTCGCATAAAACCCTAGTCCACACACTGTGCATAAGTTTATTCTAGATAACATTTTCCAGAAATCAAGTCACCCACAAGACAATGTGTTTAAGGGCACAGACCTCAGACGCTTGGATTTTACAATGCGAGCTTTGCATTGAGGGACTCCCTGATGAAGTTAAGAGGACACCCTGGTGAAGGGGCCTCCTTAGGGTTTTAACATGCTTTGCGTTTAACTTGCCACAGGCTTGTTCCTTGCATGCAAGACACCGTGTAATTCGGACATGCTAATTCATGGAAGCCCCCTCACAACACCCGCCCTTGTGCAGCAGCATGGTGCCCTATTATCACAGGACTGACACAATAAGGTTTCATGAAAGAAACCTGCCAGGAGTGCAAGCTACGCTGATGGCCATAGTGCGGTTCATCAGAAAAAACACGTCAACCATTCCTTCCACTCCTCCATATTGTCAGCCTGCCCATCTCTAGCGCACCCAATCCGGCGCTTTTGATTTATTTCCTTTTACTGCCCCTACCATAGTGTGGTCCGTTAGTCAAAAAGAATGGCTAACTCATGCTTTCTACTCATCCATAATCTTAACCCCACACACTTTCTCCATGCACCGCTCTGACCTTATAGCTACAGATCCGCTGCGAACCAATTCTTAAAGAAAAACGCCCAGCAAGTGCTCACCCTCTACGCTGAGGGACCTACTATGCTGAGGGCAGCAGCTCCAAAACTTTTTCGTAGTGGCGCACAATGTGCGTGGCTGCCGGCATTGTCTCGGCCATCAGATCGTGAACACCCGCATCGTGCAGCTCTTTCAGCTCGGCACACAGCATATCGTCATCATTCATGTGGTGTGTGGCTGTGTGGCAAGTGTAGTATCCTGGGGTATCTCATGGCTAATATCCAGGTTGGCCAGTTGTCTGGCATCCTTCGATCGAGCCTTTGCTGTAGGCGGATATGACAGAGATACAACAGCAAGCAGCAGACAGCTAAGGTCACGGAAACGGCAGTACCTCTGCATGACCCATGCTGACAAATCGTATGATAAAAGTGGTGTGCGGTCTCTGTATGTGGCGTCGAGTTCCTCGGCAAACTGTTCCGACGACTGCTCGCAACCCGTCTCCCTCAACAATGCCGCCATGCGTGTCGCGAGGCGTGCTCGTAAGCGCCGCCCTCAGCCGACTGACTTTGAAGGATGTAACTGGCTTCCTGAACAGGCTCGCAACAATCTTCGCTGCTGTTGTCTGCAGCTTGGATCTGTACAGCAGTATATAGTTCTACAAGCTGTGACGTTTGCGTGAACTGCATGTTAGTCGTGTACGTTAGGGTCGCCCCGTGCTGAAGGTTTGCATCATCCGGTAGGAATCGCTCCCGATGGTCCTGGCCATCCTTGTAGCTCTGAAATGTTACAGGAATGCCCGTCGTCTGTTCCTCCAGCTTGCGCTTTCCAAGCTCCTCTGCAGCAGCTCCTTTGCATGGGACCAGCATCTGGCAGAGGAGCAAAGGAGCTTGGAAAGCGCAAGCTGGAGGAACAGACAATGGGCATTCCTGTAACATTTCAGAGCTACAAGGATGGCCAGGACCATCGGGAGTCATCCGATTCCTACCGGATGACGCAAACCTTCAGCGCGGGGCAACCCTAACTTACACGACTAACATGCAGTTCACGCAAACGTCGCAGCTTGTAAAACTATGTACCGCTGTACAGATCCAAGCTGCAGACAACAGCAGCAAAGATCGTTGCACGCGAATAAATACAGCCCTGAGGACACGGGCTGAGGCAAGGCCCTTAGTTCAAATGCGTTACCAAGGCCTTACGCCTAACTAACCCGGCTTCCTACGCAAGCCCGCATTAGTTGTTGCTCTTGGAACAAAAGCCAAAGAAAAGATACCACCGCTCCACGGTTGAAATACTGAACTCCAAACTGCGCGACCTTCCTTCACATCCTGTATTGTGCAGATTCATGTGCATTATTGTAACGTGCTAGAGCTTTGTCCATTCGTAAGCGATAACCTGCCGCGACTTAAGATTCAAAAACCGCATACCTATCTAACGAGTTACGTGTCCGTACAAAAATGATTTACATTTCGGTTCTGGTTGTGCATGGTTGCCAAGGACCTCGAATATCACAGAGCGGTACTTACATTCTTGATAATTATGAGTTTTGACTACCAACTGCAGAAATCTAGGAGGGTCTAGAAAGGATACGTCTTACCCTACGCGAAGTGAATCAATACCGCCAACCGTGCTCAAGACTTCCGTGGGCGAAGAAAAAGGTGACTTTCGGATTTGTAGGAACGACATGGTAGGCATTATGACAAGATGACAAGATTCCATGATTTTTCCAATAAAAGCCGTGCCAGCTGTGCTGCGCCAAGCATACATACGGAGACCTTGTCTGATTACAAGTGTAACATGACTGCTTTAAAAGCCATGCGGCACTCTCTCTCCGTGGCACGGAACCCGCCTCACCCCTCGAGCTAGGAATGCACGCGCGAGGACGCAGGAGAAGCCATCCCCGTCCACCAGGTATGGCTACATCCAGAAGTCACTTGTGCAACAGCCTCTTACAAGCGGAGTATCACCATCACCATCGCAACAGGACCCTGAAGATGACTGCGAAAGCACCTGACGCCATCAGTGCCCATACACTGAACTCCCAGCTTACTGCAAATGAAAAACAGCAGGAATAGGAACTGATTAAGACTTAAATCGTTCGCATCAGGAGCTAGAATTCGGATTAGGGTCCAGACATGTAACGAGAACCTGAACCCAAATCACAATGATATCTTGATTTCAAACAGTTATATGACGTATATGAACTCACCTTCAACTTCTTCTTGGGGCGCAACTGGTTGGTGTGGCCGCACGACTTCTTGCGGCAGTTCTTGGCACGCGGATGCAGGCGAGCATAACACCTTCGGAACAAGCAGAATAGCAGCTTTTGCATCAGCACTTGCTAGTTGCACGTACGCAAACGTGACACCACCAATAACAAGCGTTTCAGGCCTCCATAACGAACCATTTGTGGATTGCACTGAACAACATATACGCATACACGGGATACTGCTGCCTTGATGAAATATGCTACCCGTCAGCCACTTCACCGCGCCGTCTCGTTATCGGCAGTACCAGTTTATCAACAGCTAACCGAGCCAAAGTATACCTCCCCAGACTTTAGGAGCTGCAACTGGGACTGGCCTCATAGGCGTTCCAAGATTGATTTCCAAGCGCAACCCAGTTGGTTGAATCTTACAAATTGTCATCTACGCCTGTCTCATTTTAGCGGGTTACAATCCTCTACCGTGCGTACGACCTAATACCCCTATATACCGCTAAATGCCATCAGTGACAACCGCGCACTTACTTGCGGCAGATCATCTTCTCCTGGTTGTATTTGCGGGCAAGGGCCTGCAGCGAAGGCTCGATGATACCGCCACGCAGACGGAGCACCAGGTGGAGGGTGGACTCTGCGGCAAGGTGCAAGGTAAGCGGGTACAGGTGTGCATTCGACGATGCACTTAGGGTTCCTACATATCAAATAGGTACTTTCCTCTTCAGCATATGCTCTCCCAGACAAAAATAAATTTGCGGCAGCATGTACAGATTCCAGAGGTTTAGAAGCAGCAGCATTCCAGGGCCGGAAGACGATGCTTGCCAGGGATAGCCAGCGCCATACGGCACATGTGTTGCACTGATCAAGGCCCCCACTGGCACCCCCCAAAGACTAATAGCATGTCCAAAAAGCCCAATGGGTGATCAAAATGAGCCATTAAAAGCTGTGTCACACCAATGCCTGTACTCCTGCCAACGCAAACTGTGTTTGCATTTGCTTCGTTGTCAGTAGCGCGGCTGCTGTAGCGAGCACCTCCAGTTTTCTAGGGAAACCATCCAAAGTCAAGTACAAATAGATGCTCGATAATATGAACTCCACAACCCTGCCGAACGGCCGGGTGACCTAAACGTCCATCCACGTCCCTCAGGTGAGATATCGCAACGTCGTGGTAGACGTGCTCCCCGCAATAATCGGGAGCCAGTTCCCAGGTCATGGGTCCTGAAGCAGTTCTGATCGTGCGCAGCGTAGCTGAACAGCAACCCGTATGCGTCGCCGTAAAACTGGACCCTGGGGTAAGAACCCCATCAGAACCAAATGCTGACTTTGATCAATAATGTGCTTGAGCAGCACTCCAACTCACCCTTCTGGATGTTGTAATCAGCTAGCGTGCGGCCATCCTCCAGCTGCTTGCCAGCAAAAATCAGACGCTGCTGATCAGGGGGAATGCCTGCAGAAGATAAGCACGAAAGAAATATGGAAACCTAGGATGGGCAAGAGCGCCGTCGGCGCCGCAGCCTGTCTACTCATTACGGTCTACTGCTGGTCATAGTTACATTCTTCATTACAACGCCCTGCTAACAAAAATAATTGGGGACGGCGACCAACAGCGCCGCCTCAATTCTCACCCTCCTTGTCCTGAATCTTGGCCTTCACATTCTCAATGGTGTCCGAAGACTCCACCTCGAGGGTGATAGTCTTACCCGTAAGGGTCTTTACGAAGATTTGCATGGCTGCCCGCTGTATCCGTGCCTGCGGTGCACAAAAGCGCCGCCGATTCTAAAATAAGACCCTGCAACCTAGCAGTGTAAGTTTAAGGAACATATACGCACCTTCCTGAAAGGAAAGAGAAGTCATTTGGCATTAGTTGCGGAGTTAATCCCGACTGTCCGGACGGTTTCCCTGGAGCTGTCTAATGAACAGTGGATAGTTGCGTTTTTCCATAGAATGGCATAATATCCTCATATTACACTGTGACAATAAATAAAAGGTACATGAACTCTTAACAGCAAAACTGCTCACACCCTACACGCACACAGGAGCATAGTCTCCAAACTAATGATGTAACTAATGATGTGCCCAATAATATTTGAACAGCTTTTGGAACAAATATCCGCTACAATGGCCTTCGCTAAAACATGACATGGCTTGTATGGCGTGGCCGTGCTTCGTATGACGCGGGCCTGGGCATGTGCATTGCATTATGCTAGCCTTTGAACAACACCGGTAATGAACTTCGCATTGCTGGCGATAAAATACCGTGCTCCACTGGATAGTTGTTGCCGGCGAAGTTCTAAACGGTTAGAAAGCTGCATCTTCCCTGACATCTCAAAGCCAATTTCCTTATTGGGTATCGGAAAACAGGATAGGCATTTCCAGCGATTGCAACCGGGACTCTTGTCAATCCACCTGCATTTGTTCCGTCGTCTGCCCAGTTGTTACGGTGGCCGGATCGTAGGGAACGGTTGTGCGAGCAGCCAGGTTTACCATTCGGAGGATTTGGGGAGGGAGGCGTAAACAGCTTCGTGCAATAACCAGAGCTTTTAATAGTAGACCTATTGTTTGCGTTTAATAGCGGGGGGTTCCTACTTTCCGCTCATTAACCTGACACAATCTGACATGCACTCGGTTTTAAGTGTTTACGTTGCCATGCCCCTTTTTTCGGCCTATTTCGGACGAGCTCATGCTACAAACGTTTCTGAACTCACATTCGACAGGTAGGAATGTACACACGTTTGACTCCATTTGTACTCGCCACGAATGTGCGCAGTTGCCCCAGTAATTTAAATTGTCCTTGCCACAAACGACTACGAGCATAACACAGAACAAATTATGCTTGATTTGGCGCACCGCTGCACCCTGTAACAAGGCGAAGAGCTACAATCATTAGCCAACATTTTAGACCTGTCTGCCACTTCTTAACAGTAACTACCTCATCAACCAGCAACCCCCAGCCAGAAGGGCAACCCGACGCGTCCGCGCCGTAATCAAACACAATGAGCTTTCGCGCCCCCTCGTCCTCCCTCCCTCCAAACAACAAATATATATTGCCACAGTGCAACGAGCATTTTTGCCTGCTGAGCACGTACCACGTTAGTTAACCTCGCATGACCGGCCCTAGTGCACTGCAAACGCCCAAACAAACCCGTCCCCAACATAACCTATCCAGTATATAAATTTAAACTAAATTACTCAGCGCACCATCTTCCCTGAACGCACATGTGTACGACGACCAGGGGTGGCAACGACAAGCCGATCCGGTCAACCGTAAATGTCCTTGTCATACAGAGCTTATCACACGCGGCCTTGCTGAGCGGTAACGCAGTATTCTTATAACGAAACAAACCTTCCCGAAGAGCGCTTGTGTGCATCATAACATTTGTGATACGCATCAAATTCCCAAATCCTCTGGTCTTGCAACGCATCAAACATAAAACAAACTCGCTCAAATAAACTAATTGGCATGAAATCATCCAATCAAACGCTGCAATAGACATCATTACCATTCAGTACACCTGTAGCAGCGATTTGCCACCTGAAAACCTTACGCGCTCCCCGTAATTGACGATTAAAAGGCGAAGTCCTGCCGCCTTGAGTAGCATTGGTATACAGGACTAGGACTTCCTCTCATGCTTAGGAAAACCAAGCTCGCCACGCTCATATGTTGCTGTCGCGGCGCATACAGACGCCATACTGCGGATCCATTCCGTCTTCTACCAGACAGCAGGAGACATTTGCATACGGGACAGTAATCTGCCTGCCTTTGCAATGGAGACGACGGGGCGTATCGCATGCATGACGATATAACGGATGGTGTACACTTGTAAATGCTTCTGCTACACCCTGCAACTCCTTGGCAGCGGCCATCGTAGCTACTGACCCTTCGTACCTCTCATTCATATGACGGACGGGCACATGTATCATCCAAGCTCAGTACACAACGACCTTGTCCCATACCGTCGCAGGCACTGTTGCACAATTGCACAACACAAGCGACAAACGAGAGAACCAGTTTGCCGGATGTAATCATAAACACACACGCAGTGTGTTTTATCTGTTTCTAATCGGGACACTCCAGCACTTCCTTATGCGATAAACCACTTACACGCCCCCGCCAGCTGTGTTGTGAAGCTCCTGCCACGTATACACTGCCGCGTCCGTCAGGCCACCACCCCGTCTTCACTCCTGCGCGCTTGATTCATTGCCATTCTGCGCTCCTGCCACCACCGAGGTCCACAGCAAGTGGGATGCTGATACAGCGCGCATTGCCGCCGCCCGTGTAGCCAGGCGGCTTGCGGGCTTGGAGGATGCCCTGGCGCACCTGGAAAATAGATGGTCAAGACAGGGGCAAAATGTGCAGAGAATCATGTTCAGCGCGGCAAGACGAGACAATCATCGTTGCACCCGTGCGCAGCGGAGAGTACTCCTCGTGCACGTGAGAGGCTGGGACCTATTGGGTGCTCGAGCGGCAGCAGGGGTTTGCCTTAAATAACTTTCAGTCCCCCAGCTTCACAGGGATGGTTAAAAAGTACCCAGAAAGATGCGCATACCGTGTCCGCTACATCCCATTCGTTAAGATACTCCGCCACCGCATCGAGCTGCTGCATATACTCAGTCTCGGTTAACGGGAACGAGCGCTGCTCCAGGAACTTCCACATCACTGCGCGATACAAGCGGGGCAAGACGCAGTCAACACTTGCACAGGAGGGAGCGAATGTAACGAGGAAGCTTACCTTGAAGGTACATACGCCCCTGTAGCTTGCAAAGCCGAACGTCATAGCTGCGACCCCACTTCTGTAACACCAACTCCCTCAAATCTTTGCCAGTAATTGAAAGCTTGTTTGACTTGGCCAACAGAGCATTTAAGCTTGCCGCCACAGCAGCATAATCAGTGCTGCCATCTTCTCCTACCATTCAAGAAAAAGTGGCCTTTAGCCATCCCTCCAACCAAGAAAGTCAACTAGCTGGGTCAATCCACGAACCTGGCCCCTCCACAACAGCGTTTGTTGAAAATGTTCGTCTATATTCGTTGCGAGTTATCGTCCGCAATGGAAGCGGCCTGGAAAGACGGCATCCATCGACCGCGCGTAATGGCGTTCTTGATAATTTACCGCTAAGCTGCATTATATATACAGGAAGGGTTTATTTACGTTGAAGACGTAACCCAAACCCCTGTCGGAACCACTCTTTCTGTAAAGTCGCAAGAACGGTATAGCTATGCCACGCCGTCCTGCAACAAATCTGCTTACAAGCTTTAATATAGGGCACTTATTATGGACAGGAGGAATGCTGGTACATGGAAGTGGCCCGGAACATGCCAGCGTGTGCAATGATGCACTATGCCGTACCAGAAGGCACACGCCGTGACCGACGCAACAAGACAACCGAGTTTCCTTCGAATTGTTCGTGTAGAATCCCCCAATCCGTAACGGGGTAAGGAACGATATATAGAGATAACGTGTGTCTACGCATGGTTTGGCTTGAGTGTTGATCACAAAGCCGGATCGTTTCGCCCGCTGCGATAGCAGATTCGGCCAACGCCGCCGCCCGATCCATACCATCAATGGGAAGGTCTTCATGCCTTCTGCTTTAATTGTGACCTCGTTAGAGAAACCACCGAATATGATACTGGGCTGTATTTGATACTGATACAGTGCTGTCATGACTGCGCAGGCAGCGCAGGCACGTTTTCAACTGAGCAACAGCTAGTTCCAGCTCTCTAGGCGGACAGATACCCACCCAATCTCAACCACACATCTCTGTCTTTTAGCAAGCTTACGACTATTACGAAAACCCGATTAGTGGACAAATTACAAGAAAACGCTGCGTTATGGCAAGGTTTGGCACACCCAAATCGCAAGACAAGACCATTAGCACGCTTCAGCTGAAGGTAGGCTTGTCCCTCCAGTTTTTCATTTGTCACAGCGAAAGCCGCCGCCGCTCCCAAGCCATTTCCAAGCCGCAGTCCAAGAGTAATCCCCTTCCTTCAAGCCCTACTGATATCATTACAGCCTTTATACCATTCCGCCATCGGTCAGCCCTGGTCAGCCAGAAGCCTAGCATGCGGTGGACTCGCGCGCGCGCGCAGCCCTCGGTCAATTCGCAGTCCGATATTACCGACCTCCCAACAAAGCGTAGAGGTTCCGTAGCGTTACGAAAACATGGCTTCTGCACCTGACATACTTCCGTACTATGCAGCTGGTACGGGAGACCAATATCACATCGCCATGAGTCTAAAAATGAGCTGGACTGTGTACACAAACCTTGAAATGAAACAATACATGAGGGGAATTTCTCGACCTAGCACGAAGTAAGTCGAGGACAATAATGCGTCGTGACATTCCCGTACACAGCGGCATGGCCAAGCTCTTTTAAAATCCTGCTGCTGCTCTTTCAAAACAATTATGGAAATTCAGACCGACCATTTTAGAGATCGCAGACTACCTGTTCTCCCAGAACGCATGGCCTTGAAAAACCTTGCCCTGCACCCGCCGACAGCACTTGTAAAAACCTCCGGGGTACGTAGGGCCAATTATCCCCAGCTCCAAACCTGGTCGTAAGCTTACGCGCCACAGTCATGAAAACCCCACTCCGAAGCCTACTACCAATGTGTCACACGTGAAGGCAAAATCAACAGGCAGGGAATTGCGGTTTGACTGGCCGGGTCACAACATGGGACCCTCCCAAGCAGCAGAATAGCCTTTCTGAATGCACGCCGAAACCTTAGCAGGAGTAGTACAGAAGGAGCAATTCCTACATCCCGCTCTAAAACGTTACAACGACGGGATCGTACGGTTACCCTTACATATATGGAGATCTTCTGAACATTTGCCGGAAAACGAATGCTAAGATGACGACATAATTACACATGCTAGTAGCTTGCCGTCCGAAAGACACCAGCAGTGCTACAACAGATCCCGGGGTAACATACATGCAAATATTTTATGTAGCAGCCCCTAAGAATGATGCAGCGGAAAGTTTTAGGAGAAAAAACGCCCTACAAGGCACGAACTCGGTATAAATACTTAATTAGGGATCGCCGGAACTTTGCCATGCTATTGCCCATGCTTTGCCCTGCTCAAATAATGCGAATCGATGATGACACGCGAAGGAAGCGGCAATTTCCCGCCGCGTTGGTCTACATGCATGGAAACATTTGATGAGAATCAGTATGGCAAAAAGGTTGAGACTTATCCCCTCAAGTCATCGCAGAGGACCAGTAGACGCACCCGGCTGCAACGTACATTGCGAGACAACAGCGCTCGGTCAACGCACCTGCAGCCTGGAAAGCGCACAGCGCTGCCCGTACTCCTGAAGATTACCCCTACATCTTGAGGGCTCCAATAAAGGAAGATTTTGGAGATAAGATGTACGGTATTGGAGGTAAACAGGCAACAATCCCTATCGAAGGGGCAGCATTGTGCATGCATCCATCCGATGAGCATAGAGCCGAAAATGAACAAAAATCCCTACGTGACACACGAGGCAAAGTGCAAACGCCAGAGCCCACTAAGAAGTCGCTGGTTGAGGCCTCTTACTTGCACACCAAAGAATTTTCCAGTATTTAAGTTCCTGAGATGCCATATAATCAAAACGCCCACCTCACATGCTCGCCCAGCTCCGGAACCTAGATCGCAACCGTCTCCCTTGCAGGAGCAGCGGGGCCCATGTTCTCCTCTCCCGCAAAGCTCCATTATTTCCGAACACTTCATGCGCAGAACCCTCATGCACACACAGAGGACTGCCACAACATCTCTCCGTACAGTGTGAACCACTACAGCTATCATCATCTCAGATATCGGGCCGCAGGCTGGCATGGCTGAGGTCCTGCTGCGGTAGCCTCAGATGGGCAACCTGGCAGCGGCGGTGACGGCTTAATGGGGCGTAACCCCTGGGCCGCACTGCACAGCGTCAAAAGGGTTAGGAGGCGCCACTTACAGGCAGCAAGGAGCGGCAGCACAGCGAACCGCATCACCAACACGAGCAGGAACAGGCACCCCAGCAATACTCGCTGCGCCAGCACCTGCAGCAGCTTCCAGGTCGGCGTTGTACGCAATATTTTAAGTTGCAGCTGCGGCTCCCTGAGCCGCGGTCGCCGACAACGGTGTGGCGCCACCAGCGACCCACCAGCGATGACGAAGTCGTCCAGGATGGCAGACAGCGATGAGGGCGTGGAACCAGTGGAATTCGATACTGCGATAGTTCCCGACTCGGCAGGCTCCATCAGATGCATGCCCTTAGTAACTGCCTCCGTCTCTGCCCACGCCAAGAGCAGGCTGTCGCATGGCTGGGCAGCCAGCATGGAGGAGGGGTGGCGAGGCCTACCGCCGTGCACGGAATCGTCTGGTAGTTCGTGATCCAGCACCAAAGAGCCGTCATACGCACGGACGGCGAACGGAGACATTTCCATACTGGCCTCGGTAGCGGCTGCACCATTGCTGTGAAGAACAGCTGCGCGGCAACATTGCGGCATGCTCTGCGGGGCCGAGGGCGTAGATACTGGGTCGGAAGCGACACCGGAGGCAATCATCATCGCCCGCTGGACGCCTGATGGAGACCCTGATGAGGTCATCGTTGCACACGCCCCGGCCGCAGACTTGACCCAGCAAGAAGGATCGCAGGGCTCCGCGTCCGCCTGGTACATTGCCGCTGACAGAATGCCTGAAAGGGTATCATCACAGCGCAGTTTGAATGTTACAAGAAAGCGGAAAAGTAGCCGGACAAGTAAGAAGCAGCAGATAAAATGGTACTCAATCCTGAGTTGAAATGAAGTCATAAACATGATGGGAAAGCCGACCTTACAAGGCCGTATGGTGGATGCTACATAGATGACGGCGATGCCCCGGGCCTCATTCTGCCCCGAGCCCCGTAGCTGCCACATGCAGCATTATGTGAACTGGGGGCTCACCGCCGGAGAAAGGCCTCTGTTTCTTCTGCAGAGATATTGTGGCGCCTCCAAAGGGCCCGCCGTCGTCAGGAAGAGTGCTCTGCAAACCTTCACTCGCAACCCAGGAGCTATATTGCCACCTGCCCGGCGTGATGGTTGCAGTGAACAGCTCCGCAACCGTATTAGCATCGACGGCAGCGGTTGCCTCCAAAAGACGAGCTGCGCATGCGTGCACACGAAGTTCTTGGGAGCCGCCGCTGTGGCTGAGCCCAGGGTCGTTTGGTTTGCCATGTACAAAGAGGCTCTTATCTCGAAGTGGGTTCGGTACGGACTGTGAAGCGGTGATGCAGTTGACCGGCTTGGAGGCTTGGCTAGCGTGGCTCAGCCGCGCGCTTTCGCTTCTCAAGGCTGTTGCTGCGTCGTCTCCACCGTGATGCCGACCTTCATCAAAAAACGCTTCCGATCGTAGGTAATCGTTGTCAGACCCCAAGGGAATAAAAGGAGATTCGAAAGGCACAAGAGAGAGCCTGCCGGTTAGTCCGGGATGCGCGGCCTGCGAAAAGTCAGCCAAGTCGTTTTGACTGCCACAGCTGCTCATTGAGGTCATAAAGCTACTGCTGGTATCACCGAAGGTCGACAGGCCCGTCAGCCGCACAGACCCGCAGTCTTCCTGGTGTACGTCGCCTATTGATCCAGCCTTGGGGCCCTCCGGGCTCCGGCAAAGCGGATCTGGATTATGGGAGGTATTTCGATCGACGGTTAAAACTCCAAAGGAACCTGTTGCCGCGTTTGAATCGGCCAACCCGAGCCGATGAGAGACCCCCAGTGCCTTGTCGGGTTGTTGAACACCGTCATCCGACAGACGTGAGATCATTAGGAGCATTTCTTGTGAAGATATGACATGACCTCCAGTGTTGCCATCGGAACCAGTCCTTAGCATACGGCTGTCGTTGCCGGCAGAAAAGTCCATCGTGTCGTCATCGCCAAGGAACTTGTCACAAGGTCGTCGACTCATCATCATATCTGATGTAGCTGAGGCTTGACTACACAGCATAGAATGACATTCGATGTCTCTATTACAATTGAATCATCCAATATCTGCCCTCACTCTAGTATCGCCGCGTTTCTCCGATATGCATCATAGATACGTTGCGGGTGTGTAAAAGAATGCAAACTATGTGTCTAAAACAGAAGTTACACGGTTGATATGCCATGTATCATAAAATGTTACAGTGTTGACGGCAGCTTCGCAGGCGGTGTTCGTTGGTTACGTAAAAAGCGTCGCGCAAAAAGCCCTAGAACTCGGACGGTAGGACAGCAACAAACTATTCGTCCAAGCAGCTGTCATAAAAGTGCATGCATTGAAGACGTTTTAATAAAAGGTATAATATTGCGCAAGCTTTGCGCACAGACAAACTAGGGTTGCCGAAATTCCATAGGTCTTCAGGGCGGAAAAGCTGCAACTTCATTTGTGCACATTTTCAAGAAACTTTGTTAAGAGTTAACTTATAAATCTATAGTTCCGGGTTTTGTAAGACATACACTCCGCTTGGCTGTTGTACGTTCTTTGCAACTGAATTTGGTTCCAACGTCAGGAGCTCAGGACCTCCGAAATTTCTGCATACTTCTCCTTCATGATTACAACCCAAGCTTTAATCCAAAATTTCCATGAACCTGGGGATTTGCTGTGCATACATAACGGTACTGAACGAGCGCCGACTTGCACGTCAGGAGCCGGTCTACAGTTTAAAAGCAACGTAACAACAACTATCTCGCCATACCAAACAGCCTTGCCTATACTGAACCCAGTTGCGAGGCGAAAACAACCAGCACAGCGTGTGATATGGATCAACTCGGTGGTGTATTAGGGCCTTGGGATGTCTCATGATCCTAACCCAACCTTGTGGAACCCAAATTCACCTATTACCGTTCCCCAATTATTCTTCTCGCCGTTCCAACAGCAAGTCTCGGCGGGGTGTGCGCCTACGTCACCTATCCAGTACATAGATGCACTCAGGCGTCACCCCTGGATGCACTGGCCCTAAGCCCACACGTCACGCAAGGTTGAAGTTGCCCTGTTTGCCCCAACTGTAACTCTCAAGACGCCCAGTAGCTTAATGCATCCATTTCACTGCCCTAATCATTGCCTGTGTGGCGCTTTCACCAACAAATCATCCCGTGATGTTCCGTGGAATGCCGCGTTGTCAAACGGCCACGAGATGTCAACTTGAGGCGTCAACAACGCAACAACCTTGGCAAGCCGTACCCTGCGGGTGATCCACCCGCCGTCCGTTCCTCTTGGTACGGTGCGCTTCTTGCCATCCGGAACCCTCTTCTCAACCCTGCCACGTCGTCGGCATCGTTTCATCACCTCTTTATTAACTTGCCTACTACATCGCAAACGGGGAGCAACAAATCTGCGCAACAAATTCCCCAGACAACTGAACCGCTATCAACGGCGGGCCCCAGATTGTGTTCCCCCTTCAAGACAGCATCTTAACTTAATAAGCGCTGCAGGACCCACGTACATTTGTTTGTATTCGTATACCGTACGACGCCTTTGCTGGGTTAGAGTTTTGCCGCTAACCAAGGATCCTCACGCAAGGTTTCCTGTGGGCGCGCTCGTACGGTGCTTGAGCTAGTTGCTTTCATAGCAGCTACTGCCGCCGCGCACGATCCCTTTGGCCCCATGGCCAGCGCCGCAACATTGATCAGGCCGGAAGGACATATGAAGGCTGGCATCGTTGTTGCCACCGTCGCCGCTCTCATCGTCGCTTTTACCACCACAGCCACCACAATCGTGCCTCCCGCTGCATCTACCTCTACCATGAACCACAGAGCGTCCTCGGTACTGCGTCCAGGTCTATAGCCTTTTCCAAGGCCTCACCCTGCTTGTGCTTTGTCGATCATCTCAGCTCGAGCCCCAATTACCTCTGCCAGCAGTAGCGCCGCCCGCGCAACGGCAGGGTCTCAGACAGGCCGGTGCGAGCCACATGCCATCGTCGTCGAACGATTTCGTGTCGTTTCAACCTGTGAACTTGGTGATGGCGCCGGGCCATCCTGTAATTGCCTGGCGCCATCACCACTGCCAAATTCACTGACGCTTCTAAAATCTAATCAATGGGAATGGTATGCGCCTGCACTTCTGCCCCTGCCACCCCTGTTGACGCTAGCATTGCGGTCGCCACCGAAGCTAGCGGCATCCTGACCGTTGCCTGTGGATGATGCCGAACCATTTCGGACCACCTTCGCCCACGAAGACTCCTCAGGAGGCCCCGATGGGACCGATCCATGCCCCTGATTTACCATCGCCGCGGGGGCGTCAGCTGCGGGTGCCGTTAAGACTACGCCTTGAGCGCGTGTTGCCCCTCACGGCTGGCTGTCCTGTACCCGGCGGCAACTAAGTCGTTTGTTCCTGCCTGCCTGTTCGGCCCAGGTCCTGGGGAGGTGCTGGATCAATATTTGCCGGTTGAGATGGTCCAACCTGCACCAGCCCAGTCAAAGCTTGACGGTACGATTTTGTCGGTGCTGCCTTGTTCTCAGTCGGGTGTCCGAGATTACCCGCAGCCCCGCGCGTGCTGCTGTCCTCCCCGGCGGCCCCAACAGTCGGCGAAGCTTCCTTGCAGGACGTGGCTCCCACATGCTCCTTGTCGCGGGGTGGAGTATTCGGTGCTGACGGCAGCTGAGCCGGTTGAGCTTGCAATTGGGTACTGGCGGGCCCAAGCGATTCCGGTCTGGCAGGCTGCGGAGCCTGCAGTCCGGCTGGGGTCGAGATGCAGGGGCCGCAGGACGTGGGCTTTTGAGTCGTACAGGTCGCCATGGGCGCCACGCCACCCACGGCCGCTGGGTCACCAGCACATGTCGCTGGAGACGTCGGAGTACGTTGGGAGCTTGTCACTGTGGACACCTTGTCGCATGTCTCTGATGCCGCCAGAGGCGCTGTGTTCGCCGCTGACGGTGTTTTGGTGGCTGACTGTGACTCCATCACGACGGCCTGACCACTTGTTGACGGCTGTGCGGCCGCAGCCGCCGACGTTGTCGCAATGCCTTCTTGGCTCCTGGCGCTAGCTGCCGCGTCGACCTGCGCCGTCTCTGGAGGCCCTGACTTAAGCTGTTCGCCAGCCACCGTCACTTCCGCCTTGCTTGATGACTCATGCTGAAGCTTACTGGCCGTGCTGACGATGGCATCAGGGTTATCCCCTACTGCAGTCTGGTCGGGCACTGCAACAACTGCACTCGCAGCTGCTTCGCCTGCTCCAGCTGCAGCTGCGGGCACATGACTGGCGGCAGTCATGTCCCAGATGCCAACCAGTACCTCCTCCCGAAACGCGCAATGCCTGCTGCCGGAGCTGCCATCCGGGCCACCACCCGCCAGATCCGCGTACACGGCGCCCGGTTTCACGCAGTACGCCACGTGCTGCCTTGGTAAGTTCTGGGCACCCGCGGAGGTACAAGGAACTGAAGACGACGAGGCGCTTGCACCGACCGCGTCGGTGGTGGCGATCTTGCCCGCCGGCGACTGTTTCTGCTGTTGCAGCGACCGGTGCAAAATGGTGATTGTGCTAAGGGCAACTTGAAACGTTGGGTCCAAGGGAGACGTGCTAGGGGTTGCAACATGCGACGAGGTGGACGAACGGTTCGGTTCGATGTGACACCTCGCCACATGAGCTGGCTCGTCCCGCACGTGACCCGTGACCACCGGGGGGTCCGCTGCCGGCGAGACGACCAGCCGCAGCAGCGGGTGGGCAGCAAGAGCGAACAAGCCGATCTTCAGCGCTTGTAGCGCCAGGGAACGTAAGTCCCCGTTATTGGGCGGCGGAACCCGCGGCCCTATTGAGCTTGCTGTCTTCACGACAACACCCGCAAGGCTGCGTGTGATGTATTTCACGGCCTGACGTACGGCCGTCACTGCCTCAGCGTGCGGGGCAGTTCCGCCGCTCCTCAGCAGTGTGTAGCCGCCCCTGACGTCGGCGCCGATACCCATATGTGCCTCCGTGTCACGTACAGCGTCGTACCAGCGCCGGGCAGCATGGCTTCGGAGCAGCGTCTGCAGGTTTCTCTCCTCGGGGAGTAGTGGCAACGGTCCCAGATGCCAAGACCCAGGAGAAGTCTTTCCGGGCGCTGTGCGCTCCGGTGGTTGCGGGTCCGGAACAGCCCCCCGGGCCCTTTGGCGGCGCACGGGCAGCTCGCCCTTCTCAATGAAGCCGCCCAGCAGGCTGGTAGGGTCATCCCACACTTCCTGCCGCAGCCAAAACAGCACCTCGTGGACGACGAAGTATTGGCGAAAATCGTTGGGCTCCGGACGTAGCACGTTCGCAACCTGCATGTGTGTGGCGCGGACGGGGGTACCGACAGAACAGGACCACAAATTGCTATAAGAATTGGCAGTAGCCTGGTGCTGCCGCAATCATGTTCATGAGCTCACGAGGGCGCTAACCTGTGGAGGCATAGAGTTCTGGTCCCCCGCATCGCATGGATGGATATAACTGGACCCGGTTCCCGGTCAGCGAAATCATATCATGCCGGCAGCGATCAGCTCGAACTAGCACGTGCTTCCTATGCCGTACCGTGACGCTACCTTCCACGGCTTTCAAGCCGTGAATGTTTAAGGCTCTGTCCGCCGCCGCCATCTTAACAGCTTATTACTGGCAGACTGCCATGCAACCACGGGCAGCCTCCCTCGTCGCTTTTACCCGCACCATACCCCCAGTGCACCTACTATTAGAAAGGAACGCGCCCCGCGCCCTCCCCCCCACTATTACTTCTTTTGCATTCCCCTGCTGGGACAAATATCAACGTGTGTCGCTCCTTCTCAACACCTACCATACGCTCCACCGTTTTAGTGACATCGTACAGGTACTTCTTCACGTCGAAGACGTCAAACCCAATTTCAGGATCCGCGCCGATGCGCAACCGCGACGCGTCCAGGTAAAGCACTGGCGGCGGCGGCGACGGCGGTGGCGGCGTATGCAATGATGGATTATTGCCATGCCTGCCCTTAATGCTGCTGCTGCCGCCGTTGTCGCTTCCCGCCGCTGCCGCCGATGTCGTCGCCGCCTCATGCCGATTAAGCCGCGCCATCAGCTGCTTATTTTCTATTCGTAGATCATCAGCTTCTGCCGTCTGCAGTGTCGTACATTAGTACAGTGCATATTTGCCGAAATAAACAACGGGCGTACGTTGTCAGGAAATAAGGCCCATCATCATAATCAACTAACGACGGATGAACCTCCTAGTACCCATGGTTATCATATTAACCAGAGAAAATCATACCAGCTTAAGAGGGCATAAAAGAAGAAAGTTGACGTTTCCGGTGTCTCCCACCTGCCTGCTTGCCCCAGCAATCCCTTCATTCGGCGCGGAGCATGCATTCGCCTGCCCCGACCCACCTGCTCGCTGCACCGCTCTTCTAAGCGCGTCACGTCCATATGCAGCTCATCTATATCAACCTGGCGGTCCTGCAACTGCCGCCTCAAATTCACCGTCTCCCTTTCTAGCATCTGCGGTGGGAACGCAGAGGGTGTATGTGTACACGAGGAGGACGCACGGTGGGCACGAGGTCCTCGTGCGTGCGTGGGTCCTTAAGTGGCCCAATCCTCACGGCGCGGCGGAGAAGCCCTACCACTTTTGTTCATGCCGAAGTGACACACGCAGATATAGATGGACGGATGGACGGATGCCAACAATTTGAACAAGAACACGTTTTCGCGGGCGTTCCGGGCCCCGCGAGGCCGGATCTTGCTCGAAGGGCGGATCAATCATCACAGGCACGTAATGAATTAGGGACAAAGGGGCAGCACTGCTGTGGCCAAAAGAATCAAGTTGGTTGTGCAAGTAAGGTGGTGATAATTCCCGCACAGGGGAGGCTGCGAACGCACGTCAATATCTATGCATGTGTATGCACAGACCCTTGCTTTTGTGTGGTAATATATAACAACGCAACAGCCAAACCGAGCACCAGACAGCTATCTAGCTAGTAAATGTTGAATGTTGGCCGCAATATATCTATCTAAAATATCTCCACATACAACTTAGCCTCAACTCTAATACTATACCCGGTCGTTTGTCGGCTGTCGCTTGTCGCAACCACCTTAAAGGCCCTAAACCCTAAAAACCTAAAACGAAGCCCTTTTAAGAACCCTGAAAATACTGATCCTGTCTTGCCCCAAATCTCCAGCCAGCCGCTCAGCCAATGCATGGTGCTGAATCGCCGTAGCAGACGGCGAGCGAGCAGCACGCACTTCGGAGGCGGCTCGGCGTGGCACAGGCAACCTGCCTTCCACATACATCTTATTAGGCGGCGTTGCGCTATCCGCAGTAAGAATTATTACCGTCAAGATCCCCTCCCCGAGTGCATTCCCCCCATGCCTTGTTTCTTGCGACCCCATCCTCCTTATTTATCCCCGCCGTCTAGCTTATCCCCCCAGGCCACCTGCTGGTATGCATGCGTAACGAACTTAATGGGCTGCAATTTGCTGCTGCCTTATTAGGTGCATCAACCCGTCGTTTTGCTGTGTGACATTCAAGAGATTAAGCCTAATTAAGCAGCTCCGGAAGTGTATGTTTATTTCCGACGACACGCACGACCCTCGCTCTCCACGTACGTCATCAGCCAAGACCAGATTCAGCAGCGCACGCAGCCATGCAGCAGCAGCAGCAGCAGCAGCCAGAATCGTCTCGCATCCATCCAGCGGCGCACGCATCGATCTGCCTTACTTTCCTTTTTCGCTTTACATTGTTATGCAGGCTTCATAGGACGTTCTACCCTACGTTTTGTCTTGGCTGGGACATAGAGGAGCTCGATAGGAGACGATACCCTTTTCACCATCATGCATGTGTTATGTCGTGCATACCACCCGCCCCTCTCGCATCGCTCACCCGCAGCTTCCCCTCCACCTGCCGTAAGCTCGCTGCAAGTTCAGCGAGCTGCTTCCGGTCCGCGCCGCTCCTTGCTAGAAGCGCCTCATACTGATGGGTGGGATAATCATCATCAGTATCAGCAGGAGGAAGGGGGCGGGTGGGGCATACATAAATAAAAATACACCAGTCGTAGTGATTGACAGATTGATCGGTCCTGGCAGTAGTGTTGAAGGAATGAAACCCAAACGATCAAAGAAGGAACATCAGGAGGACATGTATGCATGAATGCACGCATGCAGCAGGATGGGAAGCAGGGCCAGCATGCATACACACATCACGAATATATCGATCGATAGGGCAAGGCGGCACACCCACCTAGCAGTTTATTTGCTGGTAACCTGCAGGAAGAAGGTATCACAACTTCGTTGGCAGAAAGTAAGGGTGGAGCTAGTTTTTCTTACCATTAGAACTAACGGTACGTTACTAAAAACACATAAGAGCTATGAAAACACCAATACGGTTGTTGGAAGCTAAGTTAGTCCTAAAGCCCTGCCTAGAAGCAAGTTAGAATCCTGATGAGCTGAATTCGTTCCTTCAAAGATTTTCCGTATGAATAAAGTAGTGCGTGCACGCACTCCACGTTCATCATTCCGGACGCTCGAAAATCCCGCCAAAACCTGTATAGCTGACAAGGACTGTTGGGCAGCCCAACTGCATGGAAAAAAAGGGGGAGGAAATCTCGCGCAGGGCCCCCTCGTTATCCCCCTGCTAGACACGCACGTCCTCGCGTGGCGGATGACCCCTCGGCGGGTAATCCTCGCCTCGCCTCCTCTAGTGTATATGAGGCATTCCTTTGCGTTGCCCCATGCACGCAGTCGTGCATACCGCTGTGCAACACCGTGAATTATCCACGCGCAGTCCGCCCCGCCCCTGCCGCTTCCCAGACTGCGCCAAAGGCCTCCACTGGACTCGTCGTCAACTGAGCTCAATAATCACCTGTGTATTCCCCGGCCCCGGGGCCGCTCATCGTCTCTCTGATACCCGGCCCCACCCACACAGCTCACGGAGCCCCATCTGTCCCGGGCCCCACAGGCGAGGTGGTCGTGGGCCGCCGGGCTCAACGTCAGGCTGTGCTGCACCCCCTGACCACGTACTACAGCGCCAAGCGGCTCATCGGTCATTGCCGTACAGGAAGAAATTGCCAGACTGCCATACAAGGTAGTAGATGCCAAGCACCGGTAGATAAGACGGCGGTTGCTGACGTTATCGGTTGCGTTCCGTGCTTCCGTTTCGAACGGGGCGGGCGCTGGAGGGAGGTTTCCGTGACTTCAGGGCCCCGGGGGCCCCAGCGGGGTTTGAAGCACACCTCACCCTGGTACCGCGTACGGGTGTCTAGGGTGCCGAGCCGGCTGTCACTACTTGGGGATTAGTGCGGTCACGCTACCCTCGTCAAAACGCTACCCACGCCAAACAAATTTTCCCATAACCTTATGAGCAGCGTGCGTGTGGCCGTACTCATACGCGCATATCCATCATCCCAAGCAAGATCCCCACGATAATGATGTGCGGATAGTTTCACCTACCTCCCGCTCAAGCAGCTTCTTCTCTGAACGAACTTTCTCCTCCAGCTCTAAGGCCTCCAGCTTATCGCGTTGAGCTACAGCATTGCGCTCCTCAGCGGTCTGCAAAGCCCGCTGCAGCTCCTCCACCCGGGCCGCAGCGCAGCTTTCTGCTCGGGTCGGTCTCATCACAGCTTCAGCGCCGGCTGTGCCGCCGGATCGCTTCGCTTGCCCAACCCGCGGCAATGTCGCTGCGGAGTGGGAGTCCGCCGGCTGCACCGTCACATAGCCCTCGCCGTCCAGCTCATCATCTGCGGAGTCCCCGTTTCTCGCTTCTTCCACCAGGCGGGTCGTGAGATCCTCTAGGGAGGTTCCGCCGGTTGGGCCGTACGGAAAGCCACCGGCTTGCTGCGACCGGCCGGGGTTCCGAGATGCGACCTGTGCTTCGCATCGACTATTGCTCGGCGAGCAAAACTTAAGAAAAGATTTGAATCCGTTCTTAACGCTTTGCCATACGCCCGTTTCCTGCGTGTACTGTTCCTGCTGCTGCTGCTGCTGCACGTTTGGCGCCTTCTTTGCGTCACGTTGATTTAACTGCGCTGCAGCGGGCTGTCGCATTTGCGCAGATGCATACCGGATATCTTTAACCTCCTTCGACGCCACCTCCTTCCCGCCGTTAGGTATCGCCTGCTCCTCATCTCCCAAGTACCCCATCATGCTTCTGGGATGGGTAAAACTGCCGCGGCGAGGGGCGCCACCGCCGTCTCTCCCACTATTAGGGGCGGCTATTGGCGCAAACTGGATCTGCCCACTTGAAAACACCTCGCGCTGGATAGCCGAAAACATGGACCCAGCGCTGGTCTGTATTGGATAGCCGCCCGGCGGAGGTGCACGATCTCCAGCCGCAACTGCTGTTCTTGTTGTTGTGGTGGTGGTGGCCGCGGTTGTCCTGGCGGCCTCTCGCCTTCCACATGGATACTGCTGCTGCTGCTGCTGCTGATGATGATGATGATATGGACGAGGAGGAGCAGGACAGTACTGTTGCTCAAGATGCTGCGGAAGCTGTGGATCCCGACTCCGCGGCAGGTGCTTTTGGGCGGAGATGGCCACATTGGACGCGGAGGCGGCGGCGGCGGCGGCGGCGGAGGAGGAGGAGGAGGAGGAGGAGGAGGAAGACGCGGCGCCAGCACCAACAAGAGCTGGCGGTCCACCCGGCCCGTCAGAGCCCTCACCGCGCGGCAGACCGGGCGGTGACTGTTCCGGCGCTCTTCGGGGGTCGTAGGCACCATCCAGGTCGCCGGTACTTGCACCGCCGGCGCCGCTACCCGCGCATTGGGTGGGCGCATGTTCCGCCGTTCGTCCCTCGTTCTCTGGTGCCTTGAGTGCAGGCGCAGGCGCAGGCGCAGTTGGCACTTTGGAAGATTCGCGTGGTTGAAAATCCTGATGCTGATCAGTGCTGGCCATCTCATCTGCGCTGTAGGGACCTTCTAAACCTGCTTGTTCCGCTACGCCTGGCGCAGGCGAATCGGTCGCCTTGGTGGCAGATGTTTCGGAGCTGCGTTGGCGGTGGACCGCGCCGTCGCCAATACCACTGCCGGCACCCTCAGGCCCAACACTGCTCTTTGGCTTAACACTCCCGCCGGAATCGTTGTTAACAAGTGCTGCTGTCGCAACTCCTGCCGCTGTCAGGGCAACGGACGACGCCTCTGAAGGTGCCGGCGGCGTACGACGATCTCCATAACCCGCATCGTTCGGTTGAATGTCGCCATAGCGGAATGGCGCTGCTGCGGAGTTGAGTGACCCGTGGGTCAGTGGTACCGCCATCCGACCCGGGGCAGCGATCTCTGGTCTCGGAGCTGCGTCATCGCATCTAACTTGATTAACACTCTTGGCATCTGCGTTCATTGCGCCGTATGGCGCAAGGCCGCTTTGGGCAGCGGCCTGTGCACTGGAAGGCCCTGACGTCGTCTGCAATGGTGACGACATCAGCGACAGCGGCTCCGGTGCCATTGCGATTCCAGACGCGCAGGACGCCCTTGGGGCTGCAGTATCGCTTTCAGTTACGCGCGCGCCAAGAGCAACTTCACCTCCTGTGGCCATGCCGAGCGTCTCCTGGCCCGATTCCTGCGCGTCCGCAAGTCTATCTAGCGGCGGGGGAAAAGGCTCGCGCTGCTCCTCCAGTGGTGGTTGCGATGGTGTGCCAATGCACGCAGATCCGCCCGCCGCATAAGTCCCGGCCATATTCTTCCACGAAGCCCGTTCCAAATAGTTCTCCATATCCGAACCATCTTTTTGGCCCGGCGGCATCCGCACATCATTCCCGCTGCCGCTGCCGGGCTGCAGCCTCGACTCGACCACGAAGCGGCGCTGCCCGGCTACGGAGTCTCCTGCTGAAGCAGCCGTAGCCTCGAGGCCAGGTGCAGGGGTTTGGGAGTTTGAGGAGGCAGCAGGGTGCTCGCCAGCGGCCGCGACAACGGGAGACTGTGACACCTGGTGATCCCTGTGGTGAGGGTAGTTCTGCGAGCTGAGGGTGTTAACGCCGCCGGGCGAACTACTTTCGGACTTAGATTCGGACTGCCGGGTTGCGCCGGCGGTCAGGCAGGGCACTTGGCGCTCTGCTCCAGGGATAGGGGTCGCTGCCGAGGTGGTGGCGGAATGGGAGCTGCGAGGCGATTCCTGAAGCCTGCTGAGGGAGAGATCAGGTCGTCGCGGGAACATAACAGCATGAGCGCAGCAGGAGAACCGCAGGGCGACGTGAGAGGAGGGTGAAAATAACGGGAGACGCGCATGCCACAACATAGTGGTGAACATTGTACACACTATGCGCACTTACAGCACTTGAGGAGAGATAACCCGCATTTACCAACTGAATTATGCATCGCGGGACGCGCGAGCTCGTTGGTGAGGCGAGTTAGCCCCGCGGCGAGGAGAGGAACCGACAGTCTGTCCGATTGCGGTTTGCGGTTTGCGGTTTGCAAGGACACAAAGCTCTAATTGTAGTAGTACCCACCGCGATGCGATTTGCGCAGACGGCGGCGAAAGCACGGGGCCCGCAGCAACATATGCCGCCGCATCAGCAGCAACAGCAACAGCAACAGCGTTCATGGTGGCATCAAGGCCGCCGTCGGTAGCGGCCTTGCCGGCGTCTATGCAGGGATGGCCTAGGGCCGCGCCGCACTGAAGAGTCCCTGGGCAGCTGGTAGCTCCATCACGGTCTGCGCTGTTGCCTCCGCCCCCACCAGCCCCGCCGCCGAAATCAGTAACCCCGCCCCCGCAGCTGCTATCCTGAGAGGTGCAGGACGCCGGTGTTGAAGATACCATGATGTCCTGAAGCTCAAAGCTCGTAGGGGCCTCCGCACTACTGCTGCGGGGTTCCAGCTGCCAGTGCTCCGGCTGCTGCCCAGGGGCCGGAGGATTTCGAGTTTCAGGTACTTGCTGCTGTTGCACCGGTGACTGGGTCCCCACTGTGATCTTGGCGGCGTCCTGCTGACGGGTCTGTGAGTGGGCATCGATCGGGCTGACGGCGGAAGTTCGTGACCCACTCAGGGGATCACACCGCTGTTGCGCACCTTCGCATTGCTGCGGCTTAGCGCAGACGTCTTTTTTGTCCGCGGCCCCCCAATTCCGTGCGCCACCCATGGCCGGATGCAGTTCGTTTACATCCTGGCATGATCGGTCCAGGACTTGCCCGTGTGCTTGCTTCTGACTTGACTGCGCATTGAGCGTTGAGTTCAGCTGATATGTACATTGCTCTGGCAAGCCCTGCGGCATGTTCGGAGCCGCCGGTTGGTGACCGCTGCCATCGTGTGCACCCCTTGCGAGGCCGCCGCGGCCTTCGGGGTGCGTTGCTTGGTCAGCACCATTACCGGCTGGGGAGGCGGCCTGGCGGACCTGCGGGCCGGCCGCGGGTGCAGAGAGTGGAGTCGATAAGTAGTTTGGGATTGTGGCGGCGACGACGGCACGTGGAAACGTAGGAAGTGCCGAAGCGGTCCCGTGTCGGAACATGTTGTGGTGCCGCGCTGCGGACGATGTGAACGAGGTTAACAAATGCAATCCATGTAAGCAATACGAACTGAAAGGAAAGGAAAACCGCCTCGAGAGCATCGCGATGAAAAAGGCGGCCTCCAGCCTCCTGGTCAATCCTCCTGGTTTCCGAAGAGCAATGCGGCGAGCTACTTGCGACTAGGCGATTGAGGATCAAAAAACGTCACGCGCTATCTCCAAAAACGCATTTCTGGAGTGCTTTGCCGATAGGATTAGATGTATGCAGATACGCTGCTGGTGGAGTGGGCGGTGTCTTGAAGCCGCGCACGAAAAAGCTAGGCTCAGACCTTGGTAGCTGAATGGGTGCACCCGTTACAGGCGTGATTCTCCAGGGGGCTCTGCAGACGGCGAGATCCCGACATCCGGAAGCGGTTCAGGTCGCAGGATTTGCTGTCACAACCTCCCATGCAACGCGCCGCTTCGACACCGGAGGTGCTGGCCGCAAGCCGTCACGACTGCGCCCCAGTTCACCAAATGGATCCAGATGTGCTGAGTAACATGAGTAAACATGAGTCCGCGACCGGGAAATTGTCCTTTTTGCTGTCGTGTAAACGGGAAAATCTATTTTAATGCAGTATGAAGCTTGCATGAGATGTATGGTTTACCGCTTTGGATCCGGGTTCGGTCCAAGGTTGCTGGATATTGACGCCCGTGACATTCTCAAGTCAACCAGCCCTACCGAAAATGTGCATGAGCATCCCGTATCACGCCACGCAAATAATGCTCATAAGATTATATGTTAAGGTTCTATCGCTCACCCGACCACCTTAAATGTTGCGGCAGCGCGTCGCGAACTCCGAACTGGATGTCCAGGTGACCCGCGGGTCGCTGCGTGCCTAAACACAAATGGACCCCAATTTTCTCAATAACTCAGCGAGCATTCGTGGAAAGTTTTAACATTCCACGTTAGCGACGATTGGCATACTATTCTGCAAGTCACACTTTAGGATTTATGTCGGGATGGGCCCGTGCTGAGTAGCGCAGAACCAAGGAGTACCTAAGTATCCTCTGTGCATCTCCAACACCACAACTCATGTCATTCACAATTACCTATCGGACCGCACACTAGGACTTCCTAAACCATTGTTACTAAGCGCTTCCGGGGACTGCGCGCGCGCGCGACGCGTGTGTGTGTGTAAATGCCAGCTGCCCTGTTTTCGGGACGGGGTGGGTGTGGATTTGGGCTTAAAAAGGTATGTGCATTGGTGTTTGATGAGGGCCAGGACCTCTGCTGAGGCCTAGGCGAAATTCGTAAGCTAGCCTTCACTGCACAACCCACGGTTTCGCCTGCCACCGCCCACCGCCCGCCACCTCACTCTATATGCAGTTATTGAATACTTCTTGATCGATAGGTTAGACCTAATTTTTTAATATCAAACTATTGCGGCAGTTTCACTCGGGCTTTAGCTGTGCTAGCCGTGGTGGCTTGAACGTTTCCCTGGCTGAGATCGTTGGCCTCTCAGCATTATATGCCTGAAAATTGTTGCCTGATAATGCCTATCAGTTTTGCTACCTAGTGATAATGTTTGCACATTTTTGGGCATGATTCAGTTCGACGGCGCGCGAAAGCGCCCGACAATCCCTCGCCAGCCTGACAGGATGTCGTGTCCACCTGGCTTCTATGCCGCGGCCTGAAGTTCCCCATTTGACATAAATTCCGTCACTCTATTGTGCCAGCAGACCATGATTGTGATGAAATGACTACCTCGCCGCGAATTCTCATACGTTCCCGTGCAACTCGCAGATGTTATCGTTCCAGTGCGGTTCATCAACCGCCGTATATAATACTAGATGGCAACTGTGAAACGGATTGCTGGTACAATCCCATCGCGTATCCCGTGCATTTCTTATATTGTATTCTCGAACGCATAATTAACTATACGACAGACGTGAAATTCATGGCAGCGTATTATGCTGTATAACAAGATCAGACAACATACCAAGCGTCTTTTCTAATATCCGTTTTGGGGTTGATTTGATTATGAATTATTGATTTAATAATTAAGTGTCACAAACCTATATTTTTGGTTGCATCGTGTTGATGACCCCGCGAAAGGAGGCCGATCCTCGTCGGCTTCAGTCGAATTTTTGCAAAACTAATAGATTACCACGCAAAATATATTATGAAAAAATATCTTTTGAAATTTTATATGTTACAAATTTCTTCAGATTTACGCGTAAAAAATTCAATCGTTGTATGAGGACAGCCTTAGCGATTAAAATCTTGAGCGTTTGTTGAAATCCAGAATATGATAATATAAGGTATAAACTATTTTATTTATTGCATAGTTCACAAATCATACAGACTATCAGCAAGCCGTCACATTACACATATCCGGCATTCCCCATTCGCCAAACGCCGACAAACACATTCGAATCTCAGATTAGATTATAAAGGTAAACATACATACTGAAAGTTTATGCTTTCAATTACATAAATATAAAAAATGAAGCTCATCATCGTGATGACGTTCGCACTTATGTAAGTTGATTGTCGCGATAACTGTAACTCTTTCCGCATTGATAGATTCCAACTGTAGCATGTTTCTTATAATTTCTTAAGGATTTGCCATGATGTCCGCTATCTAGTCCGTCAGGTCATGGCTCGCCGAGCACCGAGCTATCGCACTTCTGAAAACTTTCCTGCCAATGCCCGTCAACGTAATATGATGCGCAATCGGATATTAACTCTCCATCTTTTTGAACAGAACTCCGTTTCTTCCATCTAGTGGCGAAACCGTCGAAACGCATCGACGCCATGGGTGCTGATATCGGCTGCGCTTCCTTGGATGCAGGGGCTCAGTACTTGGCCAGGACTTTTTACTCCGCTCTGGTCAGTCGGGGCAGTTCCCGAACTTCCCCTACTGCCTCTGCAAAGGTACAGGGGCTTACAAGGTGGACAACACAGTCACCTACAAAGGCGACAACACTTACTGCTTCAAAGTGCGGGTCAGCATTCCTACCAATTGCTCAGAATACTGCTGCCAGCAGGCGGACTTAAAGAAGCTCGAGGTGCGCCAATTTGCGGAGCGGCTGATGAGCTCTGATGCTCTATCTGACGCCGTGATAGGCCGTGATATATATTGAGAACTTGTTTTAGGCTGGGCGGCCGTAGGCTTAACCCGCCGATTTAAGTGCAACGGCATACATTTTATTGGGTAATGAAGTGCTTCTGAAGATAACCATGTGCTGTGAGCAGATGGGGGACAGATGTTCGAATACCCCGATATCGAATCCTCCGTCACCTCGTGTGTTCTTCCTGCAACGTATTTCTCGTCATATATTTTGTGTGCTATCTATAATGCAACGCGTACTGATAACACATTTCTCTCTTAGGGAAGGATGTAGACAGGGCCTTTTATAGTCCAGTGGCTTATCGTCCGGATATGTGCAGCTCAAAACGCGCGCATGACGCAGAAATTTACGTTCTAGCTTTGGCAGGCTAGCTAGCTAGGAATGTTGGGAATTCCAGCCCGTCCAGCTGATTCCGTGGATATGTGCAGCTCAAAACGCGCGCATGACGCAGAAATTTACGTTCTAGCTTTGGCAGGCTAGCTAGCTAGGAATGTTGGGAATTCCAGCCCATCCATTCTCGCCACGTGGTTTCCTAGCTGCGGCTGGGAGATACGACTTGAAGATTCTCTCCGTTTCGTGGTGACGGGTTGAACATATCGTCTTTTTTTGAGCATGCGGATTTCCTGTTGAACTCCATCCGGTATTATATGCGCTTTCACATTATATTGTCCATTTTTTCCTTGCGCGCACTGGTCGTCAGCGCACGCACCTAGGTTGTCCCCCCACCGTCCCTGCCCGGCGTAGATAAACGTCAGACCAGCATGCAACGTTCCTGGCGTTGTGCTGACGGCCACGCTGAACGGTGCCCCCACCACGGTCAACCCCAACTTTGAGCTTGCGCCCCAAGGACCCCTGAACTCCACCATTCTCAAGATCACCCAGCTGGGCCTCAATCTTGCAACCGCCGACAGCGCCGAGATCTGTGTGAAGCTGGGTACCAACCGGGGGGGCATCGGATGCACCACCCTGGAGCAATTGTGCCTGCCATCTGTCGGTGCCGCCCCTGGAGTCTGCTCTATCGCTCTGTTCAGCTCCAACAACAACTGCTGCCCCACCTCCATCGTCAACAACGCTGTCCCGCCCGCAGCCCCACCGCAAGGACCAATTGACAACTCCCTTCGCCTCTGCACCACCTGTGTCAACTTCACGCTTTCGTCGGGTGTTGGGATCGTCCCCTATAATTTCACGCAAGCACAGTGCGCTGCGTATGCCAAGGCCGTGGCTGCCGGGTTCCTGAACGCAGCGTTCCAGGCCGGCACTGACGTCTTCAGGAATTTTACTTTGAATGTCTGCAGCGGCCGCGTCGTGAGTGTCTGCGGCAAGTTCGAGGACTACAAGGGTGCGCTGGTTGCCCCGTATGCCGACGACCTCGCAAGCCAGTTCCTGGCCCTGGTGGCACCTGGCGGCGCTCCTCCACCATACCTCGCGGGCCACACGATCACAGTCACGATCTCCAGCGAGAGATCGAACGAGTTAATTGGGCGACGGCTGCTCCAGGATTCTATGTATCAGTGCCCACTCGCCGAGAAGAGCCTTCCTCTCACTCCGGCTAACATCACCTTCCCCAAATGCATGTAAGTCGGGGCTTGTGGTGTCCGCATGCCCCAGCCCCAGACAGCGAACGCGCTCTCTGTTCGCGACTGAAACGGGGTCCGTACTTTCATAGTTGGGAGACAACTGTCCAACGGCGAATGTGCAGGTGGTCGACAGGAGACAGTGTCGCATATTGCTTGTGCCATTATGTATCAATAGTGATGCCGTACCCATGCCTTACCGATGGTGGATCAGAAAGAGCGCTGCTCATCCCACGTACATCCATGTCACGCCATGTATGATCTCGTACTGTTGCATTGTTGCGACTCCGCACGGCTGCTGCGTCAGCTCGAAGTTATGGGTAACAGCTGAGTAGCTGCTGCTTTTGCGGGTACGCTGGTTAGGGCGTCCCAGTCATACCCCGCCGCTTCTGAAGCGGAGCTGTTCTGATTTCCTTACACATCTATCCTGGCCACCGGAATGATGCTGGAAGCCGCACGGTAACATGTTTTGTCGTTACATCTTAGTACGGTTGGTGCTGCTGGGATTTTGTCTGCATTGATGTCAGGCGCCTACGTGTAGCCCTCCCCGCAGTATAGCTCACATAGGTAGCCAGCCTCGTCCAGAATGGAGATCAACTCTCCCTTCAGCACTCCAGGGGAAGGGCACTGTGCATCACCTAACCAATTGCTTTGCCAGCTACTCAAGATACTGCCCCATTGCCTCACCGCCTCCGAAACTTGCGCATGCCCTGCAGCTGCAACACCACTCAGGGCGTGCTGCCCTTCGCCACCCTGCCCTTCTACACGACGAAACCCGGCGTGTCGAAGGGAAGCACGCAGTACTGCTTCACGTTTACATCCATCACACCCCTGAGCGTAAGTGTTAAATTCAGAACATGCAAGGACTTCCGCGATATTTGATATCTGATATTTGCCGCAAGCGCTGCGTCGTTTTTCGCGCGTCAGGTGCCGCCCATCACATGGGCCAGGCCGGCATACGAAGTTCGGGCGTGTCTCTTAAGCGCCCCGTCTCATGCGGCTTTTGGCCGCAACCCGAAATCCCAGATCTAACACCGCGGACCGCATGGCGATATGGGCCGGTGTTGATGGGTAATGCTGTGGCCGCCACTGTAAGGCCGCTGCAGCGCACAGCCAAAAACTAAAGCGGGTGACGTGCTCTCTGTTGTAACACGCCTTAATGCCTATCTTACGTCTGTCTGCATGTCTGTCTGTCCACCTGTCCTAGAAGCCCACCAGCCCACCCACCCGGCCGTGATGCCTGGTCTCGGACTCTCGGTCCTCCTTTTGCACCTCAACCGCAACCGATGCAATTAAACGAATACCACTGAGCGTTGCGCTGTTCTTTCATATTGCAAAGTGCTTCTGCCCAGTCACCCATGATGTCACTCCGCTCCCCATACGGACAGCTTCGAATTACCTCTCACGGCCCTAACTTTTAAATGCAGGGCCCTTGCGCCAGCGTCAACATCTTCGCCAAGGTGGAGTTCTGGGCCAACGACACGGCGCCATTGCGGCGCAGCCTCAAGGGCTTTTATGTCAGGTCCTCCTCGGAAACCGCTTACACCTTCCTCGCCGCAACCTGGTCGTCATTCGGTGACCAGACGGTGCGCGCAACTGGCCTAGACTGGAACAAGCAGGAGGCGAATGGGGCCGAGGTTTGCATGGAGCTGGATAACAGCGTCTCTCTGGACACGTTTTGCCTGGGCCCCTACAGCAAGGGCTGCTATGTCAATATCTTCGATAAGTCTAAGAACTGCTGCCCGCTGTATGCCACCGTTGACGCACCCTACGTGCCATGAACGGGAAACAGTGGATTTTGATCAGTACCACAAGGATTTGATTAAACATGGAAATCGACGAACTGCAAGAAGCAAGCTCTCGAATCAACTGTCAACTGTCAACTCTCAACTCTCAACTGCTTGAGAGCGCTGATTCGGAGATCCCCATGTATGATGGAAAACACGTGACTGACTGACTAAACACATACACATTTCGAGACACCGGCCTGGTCTGTCACGTACTTCCCAAATGAAAGCGGGTTCGACAGCGGTGTCTGAGCAAGCTGGTTTTTTCAGCCGGCACCGGCTGGACTGGGCTAGGCCCTGTCCGGCTGACCTAAATACGCTAATGGCTGACTTTACAACAAATCTTTCAACGTGCCAAAATCGCACAGAAACAATTCTTTAGGGCTTCAGTCCGACTGGCGGGATTTGATGCGGGTTTGCATGGCGTGGGTCTGTGGGTCTGTGGGTCTGTGGGTAGGCAAGCCCCGTTCGCTTTTATGAGCTACTTCCTGTTCGCTGCTGTTGCTGCACACCATGGCCTCCTGGATTTCAGGTCATCTAATCAATGGTAACCTCCTTCACAGCAGCAAGTTACTATTATCTGTAGTGAGTGACGCAACAAGACCGCTGATTTTGTCACTCACCAGAGCCCAGCTTATTTTACTAGGGCTTCTGTACGACAGCTCGTACGTATCACTACCCTTGCATGATGTGTCCAGCATTTATTTACATAGAGGGTAGTTATGATACCTGGCCTGTCGGGGTTAAGCCACCACGTATCGCCTCCTTCGTCATAGTTGCCCTTCCGTCTGCTATTACTTCAATGTCCGTGCATCCTTTTTGGTTATCTTCACTGGCGTACTTACAGGTGTTGCAATCGCCGCTGTTGCCGTACGGTTTCCTTGGGTAACTTAGGACATACGACTGCGTCGGCGGGTGCAGTACTGTGTATTCCTCGAGGGAGCTGCTCGTGAAGCGTGTAGTGAGCACATGACAGAACTGTGCGGTGCCGTGCTGGACACTTGGCTGGAGACTGCCGAAGGTGGTTGGCACAGCACGAGCACCTCTGACATTGTCGCTTGTATGCATTTAAGTATTATGTATTACACAGATGAAAACGATATTGAAAGAGTACTGGCGTTTGAGATGTATCATAAGTGGCGTGTCTTTGCGGCCTTTAGCGGTTTTCAGCATCTTTTCGTCTGGTTGGGTTTATCCTGTTTAGCCTGTGCACAGCAGGGCCCTGCTCACGTTTAATAGAAATGAAATACTGTGGAGCTGCCGTATCTGGATTGAACGAGCATCTGATGTTGCCAAACCCCGGTTGTAACATCATTGCTCTGACCTGCTTGGGAGCTCTGGTCATTTCGGCGCCACATTGCGCGTCTCGCTGAGCCTTCTCCTCTAGGCAGCATGTGATAGGTGATGACACAAGCCAAGCCAAATGAGTCAAGCTGGGCCAGACGTGCGCAAACGCAGTACTGGATGCGTTTGCTGGCTTTTTGGTTGCGTGTGCCTCAGCTGTGCACACCTCTGCTTCCTCTGGGAATCAAATGGGTAAAATCAAAAGCAGAAAGCCGTTTGTTAGTCCTGGTTAGTCGGTCTTTTCCATAAAATCTTCTCCATGTCTAGCCCCCAGATCTTTCATGCTTATGATTTCTTGCTATTAAGTGTACCTTACAGTCAGGTAGGAAAGGAGTTGGTCTTGTCGCTCTGAGTCGGTCTGGACGTGTCCGGAACAGTAAGCGACAGACCGCGGCACGGTTCGCTCGGGGTGCCGCACGTTTGCCGTTGATATATGTCACCAAGGCAATTGATCCACGGGCAGTAAATATTGCGCACCATGCAGATAACAATAGACTTTTCTAATCGTCGTACAGTATACGTTTGTGAAGGTTAACTTCTTCTCGTTGCGGGTTAACCAGCCGCGCGCACATATTGTAGTAAATCATACATCACGTGTCAGCACGTATTAGACACGACAGGGTGCCAAAACCCCGTGCGCCCTAGGACGGCCTGGGCTGGAGGAGGATTCTCGCCAGAACAACAGGACCGCAAGTTATTAAACAGATTCTTAAAGTTACAAACTTGGAATAGGACATAATTTCTCCTGCAAGGTCCTTCTCAAACATTTAACACGGCATCTCTATGTTCATGTGACGGCTTATCATGCCATTAAGTTGGTAATATTCTAGAATGAGAAGAAGGCTCTCATGAGACTCACTTAACGAGACTTACACAATTCTCGTATTACGCGCCCGCCCCTACCGCTGTTTGCACGCTGCTTGCCCGCCACCTAGTCCCAACTAAATGGCCTGTAATAAACATCGGCAAATCATTCACGATGTTTGTACAATATGATGTTTAAAACACAGCATTGTGAAATTTTCAAGTCCTTAGGGCCATCGGGTTGGTTCTGAACTTCTGGTTCGCGTCGATGACGTCCCATGCCAAAGTCACAAGAGAAAGCGCTTTAACATGTATAGATTAAGCCACCATGCCATTATTATCTTACGTGTCAACAAAGCTATTAATGGTAATGTTATCCATAGTTCCAAGCCTTATCCAACCGCTCTTTTCTGCCGCGAGCAGGGATACGGTAATACTTACGGCCACGGTAATCTGGAAGCATCAATTTAAAACGTCGTGTAAGTTGCATTGGGCCAATTTACCGCTCAGGCGTTCTGCGGCCTCGTGCATGTAAACACGCCCACCAAGAAGCATTCTCCGATAGGCCATTCCAGCTTCTTGATAATCAATACGCAATTTTGGAGGGTAATAAGTACATTATTATGTCCTGTGGATCGTAATAAATAGATGCTGGCAAATGGGGGGCCAATAAGTCGAACGGCGCCCAAGTACCTTAAGGCACACGGTTGGATTTAGGTGCAACATAGATTCATAAAGATCGCTTTAATTTATTTATATGAAAGTTTCTGCGGATCCAAGAGTACTCAGCGTCCAGTCCGGATCACTAGCCCAGCAGAGTACAGCTGATTTACGCACAGGCGATACTAGGTTAATAATTAACAATTTCTGAAAATGATTTTCATATAATCCACTGGTTAAATCCACACTCGGAAGCCCATGTCGAACTTTGCATGTCAAATTGTGATGTCCACCTTTGTCCCTGCTAGCACGAGTGATAAAATTATCTGTAAAAAAACAAGAAAAATAACAACTAAGAAGTATAATTTCTTGAAATTTATACGGCGAAAGCAAGATTGGTTTACTGCACCGTCGCAATGATCGACAGCAGCATGGCGCGTGACCGTACCTGTATTTGGAAGGACAGATCTGCATTTCAACCATATATTTAATGCCAAGACATTTCTTTTTTACACATTCATTAGGTGGCAACGCGACCTTACCAATCTTACTTCCCACTACGAATAGGCTGCCGAGGCCGCCGCAAGAGGTCAACCTACGACGGCAGCCTCCGTCAAGCGCGGGGCGTTAGTGTGCCAAAAGGCATAACTTATCCGATATCTTCAAAACAAGGTCTTTCATCAGTCCAATTTGGCAATTGCCACTAGCAGCGGAGAAAAATGCGGGTCGGCACAGTGTTATCAATTGCGCTCTTGTAAGTTCATCGCTCGCATAGTATGTTTCTTAATGTAACACGCTAACATGACTGAATCCGGCGTCTACACGTTGGCGTGGGATTGTGCCGTGACGTATTGCGAGTCGACCGACTTGCAGTGTTTCGCGTAATGAGCAAATGTGCAAAGCTTCATTGGCTGCTATGTTTGCGTTGATGCTGCTTAACTGAGGTGGAATGTCGCTTCGTCGCGAAAGTATAGGCTTTTCAGTCCACGGTGCTCTCCGTCCGCCGTGAAGACGCTTAAAAATTGTGTTCGTCTTTTTTGATGCAGGGTGGCGTTTGTTCAGGTGCTCAAGGCAGCTCCGACAAGCCCGTTCCCGAATTTCCCGTACTGCGAATGCGACCCGATCGGCGCGTACAAACTCGAACAGAACATCATATTCAAGGGCAACGGAACGTATTGCTTCAAAGTCAAGGTCGATGTACCTGCCGGGTGCACGAGTCCTTGCTGCACTCAGGCCGACCTGAAGAAAGTTGAGGTACGTCCATGGGCCTGGGCACTTGCATCGCGATGATATGCTATGGCTGCTTCTGTGGGTCCGTATAAAGAAGAATGATGATGCACACAATCGCTATTCCGACGCGCAACCTTCGCGAAACTCATTCGCCACTCCTAACCGGTTTGTCCGGAAGGTAGCTATTTAGAGATCGGCGGCATCTGTCAAATGTATCCCGTTTGTTAGCAGTGTCCATATCTGATGTTCTACAGCTCATGATACATGCTCTCGTGGTTTAAAGGATCGATCGAGCGATCGACTCCCTTCGACGGGGCATTTTTGACGTATGCTCGGTCACGTGGAAAATTTGTTTTCCTTTGCTGCGATAACTGATCGATTACGGTCCCAGTTCCCTTATTTTTTTTAGCGATCATTACGCTATTATACTGTGCACTTATGAAAGGAGCTAAGGTCTTACGATAAGTGTTAGCCGGATACCTTCGTTGGTGGTATCGAACACTTCGATTTGATAGAAGAACGCTCCCAACGCAATATTGCTTCGGCTGTTTGCTTCTAACCTCGTAAAGGCGCTCAGCCCTTATTACTGTATGATTTGTCGTACGTAACACCTTGCGGGCCGACCCCCAGTATATATCAAACATAGAAAGCATTCAACTCTGGGCTCGGGATCGTAGTCCAAAGGAGGTGCAGTACATGATCGGTGTTGAAGGCAACCGTGCTGAATCCGGCACCTAGTTTAAAGGGGGGGATCGAACTGACGCTTTCAGCTGCTTGCGTGCATCCAGCAATTGCCTTAACTACGACGTGCCCTCATGTGGTTTCTACATGATGTCGCTGTCAACGTTGACCGCGAGTGAGGACCCTGCACATGGCTGGGGCTGAACATGTTCCTTAAGATTTCGACCTCGGTACCTAGCTAGTGATAGTGCGGAGTTGGCCATCTCTCCTTTTTTCGTAACCCTCACAATGACCATTATGTCCCGATCTTGCAGTTCAGCGTAAATCAGAAGTGCGACGTTCCTGGCCTTTTGCTGACGGCCACGCTGAACGGTGTACCCACCACGGTCAACCCCAACATTGAGCTTGCGGCCCAAGGACCCACCGGCGCCACCATTGTTAAGATCACTCAGCTGGGTCTCAATCTTTCCAACGCTAATGGCGCAGAGATCTGTCTTACCTTGGGCACCAACCGGGCGGGCAAGGGATGCACCACCCTGGAGGATCTGTGTGTGCCGCCTGCCGGCGCTCCACCCGGCGTATGCACAGCTGCCCTGTTCAGCTCCGACACTGACTGCTGCCCACCCAGCGTCGTCAACCCGCCACCGCCACCCCCACCACCGGCCCCCTGCGCCACATGCATCAACATCTCGCTCACTGTCACTTCTAGCCCATTCCCGTACAACTTCCCTCCAGAGGTGTGCGACACGTACGCGGCGGCTGTGATTGCAAACCTAACCAGTGCGGCAGAAGCGGCTGGCGCTACCATCTCAGTCCCCTTCAACCTGAGCACCTGCAGCGGTAACCTCGTGTCGATCTGCGGGGCCTTCGCATCTGAAGCAGACAGCATGCTCTTGCAAGACGCAGCGAATGACCTCGCGGCTGATTTCTTGAGCATAGTGACGGGGCGTTTTGGGACCTGCCCGCCTTATCTCGAAGGCCATAACCTCGCTGTCTCGATAGATGGCACCGCTGATACTAGGCCGTGCCTCAATGCCATCCAAAGTATTAGCTGCAGTCGGGAGAATGTGAGCTTCCCCAAGTGCATGTGAGTATGGGATCGGCATGTGGTGGCCTATGCAGGGAGGCGGTGTGTTTTTCGCTATGCACGGACCGTGTAGTTGTCGTCAGGGGAACAATTGGGTGGGTGGAAGAGGGCGCATCCGCACGTATGTACGTTCTTCAGTACAATGTGATGACCCCTTATCCGCATGCTGCAAGCACGTGCCCTCGTGTCCTTATCGCTCCTAAACGTGCATGGTGCACAGGGCCATGTTAAAGCGGAGGAAAGCCGCAGGAGTTCTGGATGGCACCATGCATGCACATGTCTATGGCCTTTGTTGACAATGTGGCGTGACCTGTGTTCTCAACCCTTAGGCAACCACACCCCGTTTATCTAACGTTTACGAGTTAGGGGTTTATGGGGTTTACTGCAGGTTTCCAGTGGATTTAGGAGTTCCTCATTTTTCGATTGCTTGATGGAAACTCGTGTTCCTATTCCCCCCCTTCCATCCCGCAGCTGCGATACCCGGCTAGGTGCCACGCCCTACGCCGCCCTGCCCTTCTACTCAGTCCAGCCTGGGCGCTTGAAGACGACCACGCAGTACTGCTTCAAATTCACGACTATCCCGACCATTACCGTGAGCTATGGGGTTCGTGTAGCTCGTGCGTGCATGACCCTCGTCGTTATTGTGAGCGAAAGTGTAGCCAGTGCGCCAGACAGTTATGTGCACGATTTATGCTGTCGTGTGCGGCTGAGTGCTGGTATTGTTGTAGCCTTGCTAGGCGCGGTTCCACCTTGCATATGGATACGGCGCTCGCCAACGACGCCAACGAATAAGGCAGGCGAGGTTCCGGATAAATTCCTACTACAATCCCTATCATGGTGTTGGATTTGCGCTCTCACTTTCCCGCGCCTCTTATTTTAGGCATTAAAATACTGCACTTTCGCTTTATCTCCGTTTGATTCCGCACACAGGGCCCCTGTTCAAATGCCACCATCTTTTCCAAGGTGGAGTTCTGGGGCAATGAGAACCTTCGTCGCAACATTAGGGGCTTTGCCATCAAGCCTACCGGCGCCACGAATTATACCATCATTTCCGCCTCTTGGGGAGCCAGAGGCGACGAGACGGTGAAGGCCACGCCCCTGAACTGGAATATCGGTCAGGCTGCCGGGTCTGAGATTTGCATGGATATAGATACCACCATCTCCCTTAAGGACTTCTGCCTGGGTCCCTTCTCGGGCGGCTGCTACCTCAACATATTTGATCCAACCAGGAAGTGCTGCCCCATGTTCGTTGTCCTGGACGGTCCATAATGGACAACACGTCATGGTTATCGGAGCTGGGTTAAGCGAGCAAATTTGTGCGGTTGTTAATGCCTTGGCCAGGATGCAGACGAACTGCTGCGTTCAGGCCTCCGGTGGACTGCGAGAAAAAAGGGTGGGTTCATGACGGCGTCAATAATGGCGCGGTGGATGTGTACCCGCGAAGCGAGCTAGTTTGCGGTCATGGTATTAGCGTGGCTGGGTGGCTCTTGGGTTGTCTCTTCAGTCGTCTATCAATCGCAATGTTGATGCTCTCTTTCTGCGTTCGTTGACCTTACCAACTGTATAGGCACCAGAATGTCCTTGCCGAGGGATTGTGGCAGATACTTTCGGCCTTGCAGAATGACGTGATTCCTTCGGTTCACCATGTACGACACGTCTTTGACCTTTATCCGCTCTAATTACTAGTCAACTAGCCAACCGCAACGTAGGAACGCGTCGTCTTTTGCCGTATTTTGCATCGTAGCTTCTTTTTTTGTGTGGGATTTAATCGTCTGTTACACCATCGTTTTTCCGGCAGCGGTATTAGGTCGATGTGCCCATATTTAGACGAGCTGTTTTCCTGCCGTTCTCTTGGCGATTGTTATCTGGTTTCCTGACCATCTTATACGAAAACCATACGCGTGGGGTCACCACGCTATGCAGTGTTAAACGTCAGGAGCCGTGTCCCGGCAGGCTGCCGTCGCCTCTCTCTGCTTAGTGCGTTTTGCCGCCATTCGGATGGGTACATTCCCGCCCTGAATGAGTCACTCTTTTTTTGGTATGTTTGTCTGTGTACGAGCGTAACTTGAAATGCAGGTGGACGGTCTTCACCGCATGCATTTGTGATGAATAACCTGTGGCAGTACGGCTAGACCTCGCCATCACATCTTCCTTGCATGGCGGCGGTCTGAAGTAGGGTACGATCGATTGAATAGGGCTGCACAGCCCACGAGTTCACCTCGTGGTGCAGTGCGTGTTCCCACTAGTGCTACACACGCCCCGCCTTCTGTCCCTCACCCAGTTGGGAGAGGGAAAGCGGCGGATTGCATATGGGTTAAAGGTTATCAAGACTGGTGTTGGGCTGTGCTTAAAGTATCGTTCCGAAGGCGAATGCCGTTGACGTTCCAACGGGAACACGGCAGCTTTGGACGTGAATTAGGAGACGGCTTGTTTTTATTGAATTTGAATGACGGCGGTGTCCGTCGATTTCCTCGCATGTGTTAGTAAGGAGGCTTTCACCTTAAGATGTTTGATTTATCTGGTAGGATGCTTGGACGGCGGACACTGGATCTGCGGTTTTGGCAAAAGCCGGTGATCCATTGGGTCGCACGTGACGCTGTACAGGACATGGCGATGAAATCCAGCGCCGAGTTTTGCGTTCTTGATACGGCCGAATACCGGAGTGAGCGGATGGATTGCCCAGGATTGGGCAATGGGAGCAGTCAGCAGCGTGCAGGAAGAGATGTGATTTTCAAAGAATTCAAGCGGTTGTTGATCTCTATGTGTCTTGAGAATTAGTTTTAATGTGTTGTTGCTCATCAGAAGGCAAGGACTTCATACACACGCGATCGGCATTGTGCGTTGTATGCTAAACGGCCGGCCGGACGGACCGCCGGACTGACTACTCTTTGACGGAGGGCTGGATGGATCGACGGACGGACGGACGGACGAATGTCGGCATATATACTACGCACGCGCGGAGCTCCTTATTCTGTGCTTCAAGTAAACTGATTTTGTTACAGAAATGTGAGAATGGTTGCGGTTATCCCTTACTTCCTGGTCGCCATCTTCGATCAGGGGAAGCGTCCTGCCTCGTCACCGAAGTAGTGTTATTCTAGCATGTCCACAAAGCTACGAACATTTGTAACAACTGGTGCGAATTAATTCTGTCTCGCATCTCTCTATCTCTCGAAATGTGATCTCTGCAGCTTTGTGTCGAACATGATCATTCGTACCCTAATTTGTCGGTCTTACTTCTAACCGTTACATGTAGCCGAGTGACCATATGTCGCAGACTCTGCAGTTTGAGGGCTCGGTACGGAAGACCCACACAAGCCACCTCGAATGAAGCCTCCCTTCCTCGCATGGCTTGTGGGGTCGGGCAGGGCTGTCGCATCCGGGCTGGCATAGCATTGTGGTCATACGGTGAAGGATCGTGGTCATGCGGTAGCATTGTGATCATGCGGTGAAGGATCGTGGTCATGCGGTAGTATTGTGATCATGCGGTGAAGTATTGTGATCATGCGGTGAAGGATCGTGGTCATGCGGTAGTATTGTGATCATGCGGTGAAGTATTGTGATCATGCGGTGAAGTATTGTGGTCATGCGGTGAAGTATCGTGGTCATGCACATTGTGGTTTTCACCGCATTGTCTGCATAGCTTGCGCAGTGTACCCATCCAAGAAGTCTTCAACTGTTGAGTTCTCCCATACGATGCGTAGCTTTACAAAATCGTGTGAGCTCGTCCGCATGTGAACCAACCGACAGTCTCCGGCGCTATCGGCACCAGATCAGCACTACCGGACCCCATAGCGCAGAAGATATATATACCGGAAGATAGACATTGCACCACTCCTTAACCTAGAAACAGCGAAAGGACCGGTGTGGAATAACATCTCAAACGCATTCAGGGTGGCAGCAATATCTTAACCATTCGTTTCACTTCGTTAGTGAATATTGACGTACATACACATACATGTGTATGTATGTGACACGGGTGTGCATTACATCTACATCGATTTCCTGCGACAGTTTTAAATATGTATGACCAGCGTGAGCCAGAGCCGAGCTGTTGGGCGCCGTATATCTGTCGGCTCCAAAAGTAACAAGGTTTGAAACCGTAACTCAGCGATACAACATACGTTCATCGACGATCACAGCCTCAAAAGGTTAATATTAGTTTGGGCAGATAATTTGTCCGCCATTACTGGCATATAGGCTGGCACGCACTATTACACTTTAATGCTGGCAGCCGCCAAACCCTATCTAGGTGTCCAGGCCACCTGGTATCTCATACATTTTCAAGTATGACTGAATTTCGAAATAAGTCAATGACACACTCTACAGCCGTTCTCCGTGACGGGGCTTCAAAGATAATGCCAAAGCGAATTGCTGCTGATGGCGGGTGTACGTGACAGGGCCTGCCGTAAAGTTTCAAATACCGCCCGCCATCACCAAATGACGTAGCTGCGGAGATGAAAGGTAACAATCAGCATATGCAACATAAGTCACAACAAACAAATCACTTTGTCATGGTCCTCATGTACATGTATTAAAGATATCTGCTAGTTACTGTGTTTATGGGAGCAAACAGTAGAAAAACTTGTAGGCAAATTGCTCATTTAATAGATCGAGTTTTTATTTATGTAAAGATGTCTTACAGAGTTAATAAACATGCTAAGGATACATTCGCACGTGCGTCTTTGCTCCGTGTTGCTGTAAGGTGGCACTACGTGGCAAAGCGTTACGAGGGGCGCACGCCAGGCTCGGCGAATGGTGCATCTGGCGTCTGTGGCAGGTACTACTGAGCCTGAATGAATTGTCTATCTTACAGTAGCCCTACGATCCTTCTCATCTCACCGCCATTTGAAACCCAAAAATCAATTAAAGTACTTAAAGTTGAAGAATAATTGTTCTTACTTGAATTGACGAACATCATCAGCGCATTCCCGAGGCGGATGTCGCAGATCGAACTTTGCGGTCACAGATGCTGAACAAAAAAACGATTTAAGAAAGCTGAAGCACGCGAAAAAATACAGCCCTGAGAACATGGGCTGAGGTAAGGCCTCTGTACAAATGCCTTACCAAGGGCCGTACGCCTAACTAGCCCGGCTTCCAAATGCAGGTGCACAATAAGCCATGCTGGTAAAATTATAAATATCAATATCAATAATCCGGCTAAGTGTACAGGAACGGCAAAGTTAGGGTTGGCCTCTTGGCCACCGTACTTTGAGCTTTCTGACTTCCTTTCTCGCTGAGTGACTTGCCTTGCATATTTACTAATTTCCGTTATTAATAAATATAACATCAATCTGGAAAGATAGGATGACGTACGTATCCTGCTGAAGATTAAGGTCGTAAACCCGTCATAGGAGTGCCGCGGCATATATAGTACGGCACTACTCTGCTGGACGAGAGCGAGTGGGTGAAGGCAGAGCCGAGAGCTGCGTTGACGGCCTCAAAATACATGTTCAGGCAGATGAAATAATTTGACCTTAGAAATTAACATCGCAAAACATATGAGGATTATTGCGGCCGTAAGTAATGACCGATCGACGTGCATCCTCTGCGCGGCACCCTGCTGTGCGTGAACGCCTCGTATGGGTCAAGGAGGGGCTCTGCGGGGTTCGTTCTGCGGGGTTTCGAGAGGACCCCGAATTTCTCTTAGGAGCGTGCATACTGTGACCCCCGCATGCCTCCATTTTTGACACAAGTGTAAAACACATGAACGCCTATATAGCGCACCAATATTGGTTAGATAGGGAAAGCGCTGCCGTGTGTGCGCGCGTAGATTGCGTACGTTTTCCTTAAGATTCCCCGTGCGTGGTTAGGAAATTCCGTGGATAGGATAAGGTCTAGTCACCCCAACGCATTGATTACGTTTAATACAAATGTATTAAATTCCAGGCTTCGCTGTTACACGCGCACTAACCTAGATAGCTTGCTTGATCGTCATCAAGGGCAAAGTATTTTAGGCCGCATCGCAGCGCGCCTTTTCTTTCACGTTCATTCAGGGTGGCAAATCACGCCCACCATTCGTCCGCTTGCACTGTCCTGCTGATCTGCGTCAAAAGGCAATTTCCTGTAAACTTCTACTGTGCTGCTGGTATGTAACAGCCTGGGCTGCTGGTAATCGGAAGAGGATGACTCGGGAGGGCAGCGGGAGGCCAGTGCTAGGTATAGGGGCGGGCACATGACGCACGGGTTTCCGGCTCCCAGCCAGTGAATTGGGATGCAGTATGTGAGACAGATGCGCGGATTTAGACCGTACCGTACTGCACATGCATCTCATGTGGTTATGTATGATGATAGTGTGGTAGTTGTGATGCTAGTGCTAGACTTGGGAAACTGGGAACAAAAAAGAGAGATCACAGCTAAAAGAAATCATCTACGATTACTAGGAGTAAAACAGAATTCACGCGCAGATAAGCAGACTTTATTTACCGGTGAAGGCAAAACTTCCCGAGGGCATTATTACACTACTACTATATAGGACTCGGTAAAGTACATATGATTGACAGACAAGCTTTGATAAATTAACTACCCAGCTCTATTTGTAAGCGGTCGCAATGATGAAGGCCGTTAGGACCGTTGACTCAGCTGCGTGATAGTCAATCCGTTGACCCAGCCTGGTCAACCCTCGTTATTGGCATGCATGATACAACATACAGTGCCTCACACATACACTTGTATGACGGAAGATGCCACGCAGCTTCAACAGCGGATGTTGCTTGGGGTGCGTGATGCATACGAACAGATCTTATATTTAGCTCCAGCCATTCACTTAGAAACTTGCTTGTGCTAATAGCACACGCAAAAAAAACAATACAAGGTGAATATAGCATTGATCGTTTCAGCGTCTTGTGAGCGAGGCCTTTTGGGCACACAACTACGTACTACAAACTGGTATTGAGACCAGAGCATCTTCGTTATTACTTACGACACTGTTTAAGATAGTCCGATTCAGTCCGATTCCAGCAGACTGCAGCTGCCCTTGAAAACCCGCCCCCGGGAGGGGAGAGCTATGTCACATACTAGCTTGCAAGCAAGGCATGACATGACGTGGAAATAAACCCATAGCCAGAAGCAAGGGTAGGTGATGGCAAGTACGTGCTGACCGACAGTGCCTATTTGGGAGCCCGAGACGTGCCCTCCAGAAGGGAGAGCCTGTAGAGGCGTCATTGAACTGTCAATTTTTTGGTTTCATCGCTATCTACCTATCGGCTTGTGTCTTCACTCATGCAAAATGTCTAGCATGCCTTCTGATTATTTCGGTTGAGTCCCATCCCTATATATACCTATATATTCCGCCGTCAGTGGCCCGATCGTGCAGCATGGCAATCCTGCCGATATGATACATAGTTCATCATTCCCATCTATATGCAATTTTTGTGGCTTTCGTTGAACTACAGGAAATAAATTTCCACTATCCAACCCTGCCGACAATAAAATTTAACGTTAAAATCGGCCTTCCTGCCTGCACCGGGACGCTTCAGATAGATAGAGCTAATTAAGCTAAATAAATGCCACGTTGGATTTCCATTATTTTTAGTCGTCGAAATATTTCTTCGGCATAATTTTATGCCGAAGAATAAGTCGTGATGATACAAATATACCAAGCAGGACGTTATGTCAGCACAAAATAACTGCAGGAAATGTATGATATGTCGGCAGCAGCAGGGGTAGGATGGACGAATGGAACCTGCGTGCTCGCTCGACAACAGCAAACCAATAATGCCGATCTATATAAAGGTAGTAGTGGTAAATGTATATAATGAGCAGTGGCCAAGCAAATAATAGTGAATAGACACCGTCGAATGATGATGCGTCTCAATGCGTGCCTGTTGCGGAGCGATAGCCCCTGCCTGATGAAGGATGATAATTATAAGTGCGTGGCAGCTGGCGAGCATTTGCATGCTTAAATATATAGCTGTGTGAAAGAAATAAGGCCCCGGGATCGCATAACGAATGATTGTTTCCATGATCTGATTGGGCACGCCGGAATACGTATCGTTCGGAAAAACCGTTCCTTGTAACTTGAGTGGGTACCTGCTGGTTGGATGCCTTAGCCAGTTCATAAATATTTTCATTTTATTCGTTATAATGAGATATATAATATTACCCGTTTAATTTAATTGACTGCTTCTGGTGAAGGATTCCGCCGTCGCGGGCCCCTTTCGCCTGATTAGGTACCGTACGTATCTGCTGGTACACCGTAGCGACGAATTCGCGCTGGCGAAAGCAAGGGGCCCGCGACGGCGGAATCCTCCACCAGAAGTAGTCAATTAAATTAAACAGGTAATATTATATATCTCATTATAAGAATAAAATGAAAATGTTAATGAACTGGCTAAGGCATCCAACCAGCAGGTACCCACTCAAGTTACAAGGAACGGTTTTTCCGAACGATACGTATTCCGGCGTGCCCAATCAGATCATGAACAACGATGGGAACAATCATTCGTTATGCGATCCCGGGGCCTTATTTCTTTCACACAGCTATATATTTAAGCAAACGCTCGCCACGCACTAATACTTATCATCCTTCATCAAGCAGGGGCTATCGCTCCGCAACAGGCACGCATTGAGACGCATCATCGTTCGACGGTGTCTCTTTGCTTGGCCACTGCTCATTACATACATACTTACCATTACTACCTTTAGATCGAGGAATTTAGCAATCGCTTGATTGCGGCCTGGTGCGTGCATTATTGGTTTGCTGTTGTCGAGCGAGCACGCAGGTTCCATTCTACCCCTGCTGCTGCCGACATATCATACGTTTCCTGCAGATCATTTATTACCCCTAGCTATCATTCCGCTGCTTTATGACCACCAAAACGTATACGATGCGCTTAGAAGTGCTACTTCTAATTGTGGCAATATCGTAAGTATAGTAGTGCTGGTGAATGAGCCGCCGGCGGATGGACGCATTTTATTTCGGCGGACGGTTACGAAATAGATGATGATAAACGCTTACTTGCGTGTTTCTGACTTCACCGTTCACGCACTCGGCCTTAGTACGTATGACGATTACTGTCTCTTAGCCCGCAGCTTACGATGATGCACACCAAAGGACCACCTGCTGACCCGCGCGCCGCACTTTTGCTTCATGCAGGGCGCCGCTTTTGCGGGTCTCCCAGGCGGCCGAGCAGACGTCCATGTTTCCTAACTTCCCATTTTGCAAATGTGAGGAGCCTCCGATTTCTCCTTACTCCTTGGATGGCCCCAATTTCAAGGGCAACAACACCTACTGCTTAAAGGTGTCGGTCAACGAGTTCGTGTCCCCCAGCTGCACTAGCTACTGCTGCAACCAGATGGACTTCAAAAAGTTAGAGGTGCGAAGTACATACATATGTACGTACGTACATGCATACATACAGGTTAGAGGTTAGAGGAGCGCACGCACGGCTATATATTTAGGCGACTGAGTATCTATCTTAGTCTGCGTATGTATCTTTCCTCTATCGATAGTCGCCATGCAGGCAGACAGCAGGCCCAGCAGACGGACTGCATGCATGCATGCCGCGCTTTGAAGGTTGTTTATCTAATAAGCCGGCGTAATCGCCAAGCTAACTAATGGTTCCTGATAGATAGACCCTTACTGGGACAGGTCGTCTCTGCACGCGTCATGTATTAACGTATATCCTTGATTGCTTTCGTTCTGCGGTCATTATTCCGGCCTACGTACTTATTATATTACTGTTACTGCGGTTCTTCCGTATATGCGTACGGTACATACGTGCAGATGAATATTTACAGTTGGTGCGACGTCCCCGGTGTCGTTCTGAGTTCTACCCTGAACGGCAAGCCAACGTCCGTCAACCCCAGCATTGAGCTTGCCCCGCAAGGTTCCTCTGGCGCCACCCTCCTAAAGATAACTCAGCTGGGTCTCAATATTTCCAACGCTGATGGCGCAGAGATCTGTCTTACCTTGGGCACCAACCGGGCGGGCAAGGGATGCACCACACTGGAGGATCTGTGTGTGCCGCCACCACCGCTCCTTGGCGGCACTTGTATGGCTGTACTGTTTAGCACAACCAATCAATGCTGCCCGACCTTCGCTGTCCCACAAACACAGACGTCGTCGCCGACGCTGCTGCAGCCGCCACCGTCACCGTCACCACCACTTTCGGCACGTCCCCTGGCCCCTCATGCCCCGCCGCCGTCACCGCCACCATTGCCACCGCCGCCATCGCCACCATTGCCACCGCCGCCCCCCCCTCCACCCCCGCCGCCTCCACCGCCTTCGCCAACCCCTCCACCATCACCACCTTCACTCCCCCCGCCGCCCCCGCCGCCCCCCCCCGCCCCCGCCGCCCTCGCCACCGCCGCCACCCGCGCCTTGCAATGTATGTGTCAATGTATCGTTGTCGCTCGCTGCTGACCATTCGAACGCTGTGCAGCATCGGTTCACCCCGGAACAGTGTACTGCGCACGCGTCCGAGATTGCGGCGGACATTGTGCGAGAGGCGGCAAACGTCAACGCCAGCATCAGCCATCCGTTTACATTGAAAGCATGCGAAGACAACTACTTCGATTTGTGTGGAACATTTGAGGACGCCGCCCAATGCACACAAATCAATAACGAAGGGGAGATGGTCACCTCTTGGCTAGATAGGATTATTCGACCCAATGGCGAAGGCGATGGCTGCACGAAGGAACTAGCTGGCCATGAAGTACATGTCGACGCTGCTGGTAGTCTGCCAGGTTGCTTTGAAGCGAGCGCGTCCATTACTTGTACTTCGCCGAAAGTGCCGCCGCCTAACTTCCCATCGTGCAAGTAAGCAAGCTACTACTCCCTAATTTGCACAATTCACCTAGATTATTTAGATCAGTGCTTCGTTCCCCGCGCTGCCATCACCTAAGCTATATATGCGTGCGTGATCTATTAGGGACCGCGAGTCGGGAGGGTTTAGGGTTTTAGGGTTTTTAAAACCCTAGTAACAAAGCACTACTACTACTGTACGTAGATACGTACCCTATGGCACCAGAACGGGGGTAACTCCTCTGTAAATGCTACACAGACAGGTAAGGGAGGGGGTAGCAGTTACTGAACCCCCCTCGTTACAACGGGGGGTTCCGGTAACCGTACCCCGGGGTAGGGGTAACCTTAATTGGGGTATTCACACATAGACCCATAAGGCTTACATATTGATATCGGGGCCCAATATTTGGGCTTTTGCATGTCCAATATATATAGTTGTTCCAAACCGCAGCCTTCCTTGGCTTTTCAAGTACCAGTCTATATACCCTGCTGCTGCCTGGTTATATAACAGGTGCAAGCATGTATCTATCTCTCACATGTCATCACACCACCTAGTGGGCCTGACAAGTCTATGATGTCTACCACGCACGCACTGAAGTGTCTCTGACTCTCCACACCTGTGTTTTTAGTCACCACGTAGTCTTCCTGCCGTGATAGATGCTGCGCATGTTGTCGGTCGCCCACAGCACGCACAGCATATATAACCAGGTAGATAGGCACAGGAAAAATGCAACGTGCGTGCGTGGGTAGCGATGTTCAGCTGCGTGCGTCTGTGCATGGATGAGATGAGATGAAGTAATAGATAGGTTGTGAGAATCTGGACCTGTGTGTGTGCGCCGGGACGACATGCACTACTCATCCTGTAGTATTTACGAGCGAGTGGCTGTTGCACGTATAGTATGTATGTATACATGCACCAAACTGATTATTGTCCCCGCCTGGTGGATTTCAAACGCCTGCAGCTGTACGACGAAGTTGGGCACCACACCGTTTGAGGTGATGCCCAATAACACCGCTACAAGACCAGGCCGCAGGAACACGACGACCTTCTTTTGTTTCGGTTTCCGGAAGACCATTGCCGCACCTGTGAGTTGCCGTGCATGAAGGCTTGCATACACTGCGACTGACATAGGTTGTATCATATCGTATCGTATCGTATCTATCTATCTATCTATCTATCTATCTATCTATCTATCTATCTATCTATCTATCTATCTATCTATCTATGCCTCTTTGCATGCATGCATACTGTTGAGCGTACTATGTACTTAATCTGTGACTCGATCGCTGATCTCTCTCTATATTATATATATATATATATATATATATATATATATATATGTGTGTGTGTGTGTGTGTGTGTGTGTGTGTGTGTGTGTGTGTGTGTGTGTGTGTGTGCGCGCACGCGTGGATGCATCCACGTTACTGACCCTCCCGGCTGCTTTCATCATCAGCCCCCCCTCACAAGACAGCATGACCGGCCGCGCCTATTTGCAACCATACCTTCTTTGGACTCTGTACTTTGGAGAGATAGATAGCGGTGAAGCTTACTCGGCCTGATCATGCTTGAGGGCGCATGCAGGGTCGTCGCGCGCCTCAGCGAAGATGGACCCACCTACTGCCCCACGCAGACGGCGGACGGGAATCATGTATTAATGGTCGCGCTAGTAGCTCTGCATGTCTAGATAGCTACATACACGCACTCGAATTCTGCTGATTGCTTTTCGTTTTAAAAAATTTTGCGCCCAACTTTTATACCGCCACCGAGCTGAATGGCAAACTGCAGACAGACAACATCGCCTATCGATGATCTTATCCTTGCTTGCTTGCTTCCTGGATTAAACTGCAGGATGCGCTTTGCGCCAATGCTGAAGTCCTCCAGAAGGTGGAGATTCATGCGGATGAGAACCTTCGGCGCAATCTGATTGGCTTTTCCATTAAGCCCAGTGACGGCGTAAAGTATGCTTTCATCAAACCCTCCTGGGGCGCCCTAGGCACGAACATCACGAAGGTCACACCCCTGGGCTGGACTCGGGAGCAGCTTGACGGCGGCGAGGTTTGCATGGAGCTGGACAACTCCATCCCTCTGGGCCAATTCTGCATCGACAGCACCGGCAGCAACTCCTGCTTTATCAGCCTGTTTGACCCATTCCTGAAGTGCTGCCCGGTCTATGACGTGGCCTTTCCCTGATGAGCCCTTGACCGCAGCCGCCCAAGCTGACCCCGCCTACTACAGTATAACCTCGAACTTGTGCGTGGATGGCCTCCTAATGCGTTTACCTATATCAATATACGTCGGGCATTTGAGGCATATCTATGATATGATGGAGGCGGCGGCACTCTTGAGAAGCAACGTACGTATGGATGCATACCACCGTACCAGCCCCAGGCCTCGCCTCGCCGCCTACCAATAATAATGCTGCGCAGTCATTGAGCTAATTACCATACGTTATATTATGACACATCTTCAACCTTGCCCTGGCCGGGGTAGGCCGAGCAGCAGATATATAGCAGGTGTAGTAGTAGTAGTCGTACAGTATACCCCACACACACACACACACACAAGTGCTACAGCTGGATATGTAGATACTTACGTAGCTGCAAGGTTCCCGACGGGCGGCGGGGCGGATGGATCATCAGCAGGCGGCAGATAGGCAGCAGCGCACGTATATTATGATAGGTATATATGTACGCTGTATGTGGCTTGGTATATAGTTCGTGGTGGCCAAAGACTTGCTTCGTTGCTCGGGTGTTTGCATGCATTTCCGTACGCCCTGTATACGCCCTGCTGCTGTATACGTACTTGCCCATACAAAAGCTTTTATTGTAAACTGGATCGCGAGTTATACGTTTTCCAGGGCGGACTCCTGCTTGAACGCTAGGCGCACATGCAGATGGAACCGTACTTAACAACTGACGATGGCCATGCGTGCGTGATGAGTCGATAGCATGATGATGCATGTTGAGCATTTCACGACGTTTCTTTCATATCCTCGTGTGTATATTCCTTAGCTTTGAAGTAAGGCTTGCTGGCTGCTGGCTTGTTGATGATACCTCGCGTGGCGTGATACGTTCAGATACGTTTTTGTATGTATGATGAAAGGCAGCAGGTAGGATGTAAACATTAGACATTGATCCATCCATCTCGTTAATTACACCGTGCGTGCGTATTTGTGAAAGAAATATGTCGGTTGAATTGAGCATGCGTACGGAAATACGTACTAGCTCATAATAACCCTTCCTTGCTTATTACTAATAAGAAGCAGCTGCATTTGTGCGTGATGTGGCCCCATGTCGTCCGTGCGTTAAACGCCGCAATGACCCGGCCCCTATCAATTCTCATATACATGGTGATCCGGGCAGCGTGATGAGTGTTTTATTGGGGATTTAAAGTATCCTGAAAAGTCTATCTGTTTTAGTATATGTATATATAATGCGTGGTGTGGATGGGTGTGCAAGCGGGAAACCACCGACCGTTGAACCCCATTGGTTAGTTCTGTAATACGAGTACGTAATCCCATGCAGCATCACGCACGCGCTTTTGCACCCCTGCTGCATTACAGTGGCACGAAATGCCAGGACTGACCCAAGCAAGGTCCTAGGCAGGGTTTTAACTCCAACTAGCTGCCGCATGGTGCACACATGTTGCTTGGTGCAAATCTTCATCAATCCCATCTTAGAGCAGCAGTCATCGTAAGTTTTGGTTTTATTACCACCCTCATTATTAGTACGTACGTTCGTGCAGCAGCACCTACCGACTATCTAGAGATGTATGAATAATAGTTAAGAATAATTAATTAACTGAAACTCACACACGCATAACATACATCCACAACTATATATATCGGCTATCGGCAGCGCTGCTGGATCCTCAAGCAAGGGCCTGCGCCCTGGGGGAGGCAGCGATCGACTACTGGACCGGGCAACCGCCGAGCAGGCTCGCTGGCTGGCCATTGCCCAATTCCCCGGTAGCGAGCATTCCGACACAAACCGAAATGATTTATACTTATATGAAAGCAAAAAAATATGTGCTATTAATTTATTATGCGAGCATGGCAATCAAAGCAGGATTGGTCGCCGAACAGGCAAATACGGCATCTGCGATAAGACCAAAATAAACTTAGCAAGTGCGTGCGTGGGTGGTGTAACTAAAAATTGGCCATTGGATGGCTTGGGACAATTTTAATGTCCTGTTCAGGAGCTATATAGCAGAAGGCTCTTGCAAAGAGCAGCAGCAGAATCCAGCTTAGGCACCGAATGGACTGACAGGCAACCAGCAAACAGTAGTACATACTCCGTTAAAAGAAAAAAATGGATCAGAAAATCACCAGCAAGTATATATGCTCGCCACGTGAAGGCTCTACATTTCATAAGCTATATTTAGTCACCAGCATGCATTTTCGAGCAGTGCTAAAATGCTAGAGAGAAGCAGCTAGAAACCAACCGACACTGGGCAAGCAGCAGCTAGCTTACTGCCCAATTTGCACCGGAACGTACACGAGCTCCCACGGTCATTCAATAGAAAATTTTCAAACAAGAATATTAACGGGCAGTATTTTTCAAAGCTCGCTTAAAAGCTTGGCCTAGCCTGCTACCCTGCCTTCCTTGGAACGCATCGCTCTGAATCCGGAAACAAGATAATTCCAAAGTTATAACCTTTTTTGTTAAAAACTCTAATCATTCACCGATTCAATTATTAGTTACACCACCCGCTTGCTAAGTTTATTTTGGTCTTACTTATTGCTGATGCCGTATTTGCCGCCTGTTCGGTGACCAATCCTGCTTTGATTGCCATGCTCGCATAATAAATTAATATCCCATAGTTTTTTGTTTTCATATAAATATCAATCATTTTGCTACCGGGAATCGGGCAATGGCGAGCCTGCTTGGCGGTTAGGGAACGCACGAATGAAAGGAGTGTGTGAAGAGCAGGGGTCCCCTGGTGAAGAGAGCATAAACAGGACAGCAGATCTGCTGAAACTGTAATAACCAGGTGCAGTGAGCATGCAGCAGTTCATTCGATTGTTTAACATGCGTTAGATAGAACAAAGTAAGCATGATGGATGGAAAATAATAATCTACTCCTTGCTTGTCCATTATTATGGCGGGAGTATCAACCTAAAGGACGTAAAGGACCTTAACAATGAGGTCTGTAGTGTCCCGAGGTATATCTCTATGGCTGGGTAGTACCCAGGATGACCAGTTGTCGGCGGGACATCTTTCAATTGGGCCTTCGGATATATACAACAGGCAGGAAGATATAGATAGAACGAAGGTCCATCCGGTAATGCAAGATATATATGTTGGGGTGTTACACTGTATGTGGGCGACTCGCCCTGCAAAGACAAGCACCGGGGGTCCTGATCGGACCGAGCCACAGCGCAGGGGAGGGGCACGTGGCTTTGTCTGTCTGTCCTGCCACGTGCTCCCCCTCTCACTGCCTCTTGAGATGTTTCTTTATGTACTTATATTTTTGCTTGTGTGCGCCATAATTCGTACGATTACTACTACTACTCTAGCTAGATACTCTAGATATATATCCGAATCTGCTAACGGCCAAACAACAACAGCAAGCATACATGGAACGTGCGTCCAAAGTAAATCCATGTTTTGGGTCAGGCATGTACATATCGATTTACATGGGCCCGACCTGCCTATATATTTGTGAGTATATGTCATCAGTATCCTGGTAAGTCAGTAGATAGATAGACTGCTGGATGGTGGCTGCTGCTGCTGTTATTAGCTAGCCTGCAGGCCGGTGTCGAGCGAGGACGGAATAATCTCATCACATGCAACAAATCAATCCACAAGCAAGCCAACCAACTTTGTACAATGACTTCTCCCAACTGACAACGAGTAGCAGCACGGCGGCAGTACATACGTAACGCACGGCCGGGAAGAAGTAAGGTCGTCAAGGTTTTTCATGTTGATTGCCGACAACCAATAATGAAACATAGCACATACAGCAACGCAAAGCAACGCACAACATGGGATTGACACATTGATCTAGGCGGCGGCACCGACCATAACCGACAGCATATTTGGCGCTTCCATATCCATACCATCCCATTATTCCATAGCCATCCATTCAGCGGCGAGCAGCACGATACATCAATGCGTTTTGACGACATCACATTTGTGTGGGCGCGCGGGCATACATACATCCTGCTGTGGTTTCACCCACTTGCGTGCTTTCGGAATACACGCAGTCGCTATCTATCTACGAGATGTAAGTTGGGCCCCCCCAGCCATCCTTCGTACATGTGTGCGGCATGCAGTTCCCCCTGCCTCCTGCCTGATGCGACGAGCGAGTTAGGTTGGCATCCTTACATACGTCGTCCGTAGATCTGATAAGATCAACCTAGCTACGCAGCAGCCGTGCATGTCTGTATGGAAGCCTGCCCACTGCTCGGGTCCGCGTCATCACGCCTCAGAACGCGTTCGTTAATGTGCACTGCTCGCGAGCTATTCATCCCGGACTGCGTCTGCCACGTCGGAGGACCATTCCACGCTGGTGGCTACCGTCTCATGGGTTCGTGGATTGCGGGCTGTCAGAGTGACTTCGGTGGTCCCAAATCGAAGCTCAGCCTGCGTGCGTGCGGGTCGGGTCCGTAACACGTACATGTTATAAAATGCATGTGTGTGCATGTCCGCAGTTCCAGCAGCAGAAACGAACGAACAGCAACATACAGCAGTTCATTACGTTATGCGTACATACTATACTGCTGCCAACCAGCGATACGGCGTAGCGTACGGCGGGCACTGCCGTGCTCGTTTGATGTCCATCAAGGGCAACCCGCCGTTACAGCAGCCTGTTGACTACATACTGCTGATGACCATTGTCATCGATGCATTGTCGTCGATGAGAACCATCGTACATTACGTCAATATGTCCGCCGCCGTGTATGTGTGCATGATAATTTGTTAGAGCGCATCAGCTCGCGCAGAGTGCTCCGCCTGATGAGATAATCGTGCGTACCTCGTATGTACCTCGTATATATGTGTGCAGATGGACGAAATTATTGACTATGTGTACGTACGGCACAATGCTGCAGCTAGCCGAAGCTGAATCACGACCGGCTGCTGTAAGGAATAGCCCAGCAGCGGTGACCGCGTGGTGTGTTTTGTGCAGTACATACACATACATGCCCTATTACACGCGCCTTATTATCACCTGCACGATGTAGCCCCAGGTACCCTCACGCCGCACGTCCTCGCACTGGTCCCAACCCTCCGGCAGCTGCAGTACCGCTTTGCCTAGCAGCCGCATCCCAGGCTCATCCAGGTACGACGCGTCACGCGCGTGCGTGCCGTACAGATCGAAGTAAATATCCGTTTGTGACCTGCGTACAGCAACCGCCATGCATTACATATGTTGAACATTGAAACACGCTGCCGTACAAATAGATCGCTGCCGTACAAATTACCTGCCGGTACGGTGGCTAGATAGTATCGCGACCAGCTAGATCATGGGACATTACTTCTCTCCAGGAATGTACGGCAGCAGTACTCATGTTCATGCTCATGAGAACCCCACGCGGCAGTCTTAAAAGCCATGCACGCCCCCAAGTACCCGGATGATGAGACACAACAACGCAATCATCATTTTATTTAAATTTTAACATATTAATTTTGTTATTGATATAGAGAGGGCTGGTGTGCGCAGTGGCCACTAGTTTGGCTGCTGTTGTCTAGGTACCCAGCAGCAGCAGCAGCAGCAGCAGCAGCGGCGGCGGCAATAACCTATTCACACCGCACAAACGACTGGCCACCACCCTTTAGCCCCGGCACCTAAAACTTGCTTGTGCAGCGGTGCGAAAAAGCGCTCCACCACCTCCTCCGCCTCCACCAGCTGGCCTCGAACCACGAAGGACGTGAAGACCTTGTCTGGGGGTCGGTATGCGCACGCGTGTGTGTATGTGTGCGTATGGGATGTTACACTGTGGGCGACTCGCCCTACAAAGACGAGCGTGTATGCATGTACGATGAGTGTAATGCGTCGTTGAGTGCCGAAAAGGCCTGCCTCTCGAGACGATGACATCATGGTGCCTTATGCATCTTATATTGTGCATGTGTGTGCCGTACTGTGTACGACCACCGGGGCAGGTTCAGGTACATGCTCTTTTGACGTCGCTAGCAGTGATAACATACGTGAGCATTATACCTGCGTGCTAGGTGAATTATTGCTGCGCTGATGCCGTGCAGAGAAAATAGGCACGCACGCGTCATCAACTAAGAACACTAATATAATATAATATAATATAATATAATATATATTAGGGTTTATAATATAAATAATATAATATAAATAATATATAATATAATATAATATATATTAGGGTTTATATAACCCTAAATATTATATCATTTATATAATATAATATAATACTTTTAAATATCCATGGGGCTACCGCTTCTACTGCTGTTCTGGCCCTGAAAGTTACGGTGGTCGTGCAGGTTGTGGGGTCTGCTACCCCACTTCCCTGCACTGCCACCGTCCCGACTAACATTTCTCTGAGATACCTCCCCTTTTCCTGTCCCTCATCATGGCCTTTGCCTTGTCCGTCCCCTTCCCCAACATATCCTCGTCTGGCATCAGCGTCAGAGTAACATAGCTAAAGTAAAATACAAGGGAACATAAATAAAACATCATAGTTAAAAATTCATCTACAGTAAAAAAAGGGAAGGTATGACAGACAAAAGTTTGCTAAACTGACTAAAAGAGGAAAAAAGATCACAGCTAAAAGATAGCATCTAATGAGTTCTAGATCAGCTAAATAAACAGAATTCACAAGCAAGTAATTACGTTTTGCCGGCGACCGCAAAAATTCCCGAGGGCCTTACACTACTAGGACTCGGTAATAGGGGTGATAGTACGACAGACAACAGGTTTGCTGAACTGACCCAAGGAGGAAAAGTAGCAATTTAAGCTAAAAGATAGCATCTAGGAATTCTAGACCAGCTAAATAAAAGAAGATTTCGCGAACAAAAAATCATGTTTTGGCGGCGACGGCCAAAATTCCCGAGGGCCTTACACTACTAGGACTTGGTAATAGGGGTGACAGTACGACAGAGGAAATCTGCAAACTAAAACAACTAATAATCTAAAACAACCACCTTAAAACAATAAATAACTACCTAACTAATAACGATTACTAGACCAGCTATATACAGCGGTAGCAATAATATAATATAATATAAATGTGTGTATTCATTATATCATATTATATTGTATTATTTTATTTTATATTATATCATATCATATCATATGATACTTGTATATTTATATGGGTTAGTACATACACGCGAGCCCCTGGTGGCACGACACATTTGCACCGGCAGTTCGTCACCGCGTCCGCCTATGGCCCCCGCGTCGGTACGGGCTCGATCCATGCATGGCGGGGGTGATATCGGAGGCTGAGGAATGCCGCGCTGCGGCTGATCATGGTTGGTGGCAACGAACGTGAGCGACGGGGGAATAGCACGTTGCCGAATCACCTGCGAAGTAGGAGTTGTCCTCTGGATTATGGACCTGACGACGTTGAGCAGGCGGGCAGGCGGGCAGGCGGACAGGGAGGGAGGGAGGGAGGGAGGAGATAATGCGCAAGTTGCGTCTCCAAGGGTCCGTGACCCATGGGTCAATGGCCGCGCACCGTCGGCTCCATTGACGACTTTCCCCATACATCCTACCTCAGTTCAGGACAGGCGCTCGCACAGCCCTCCCCCCGGGTATTTCGCCCTCACCTTCTTCGGATAGCCCCGGGCCGCATAGCTCTCCTCATGCACCGCGAGCCAGGGAACCGTACCCTCAAGACCGTAGCTCAGCCGTACGGCGCGCGAGGCCACACTCAAGGGGTCGCGTCCGTACAGTACAGCACCTGTGGTCATGCCCATAATTACCATATTCTAAACCCATCGATGTCCTCGACTTATCTAGCTGTATGTCCCATTTTATCGTTAGTGGAATCTGAAGCAGGCAGCAGCGGAACCGACTGCCGTGGCAGCGCTGCAAGAGCCCTCTCTCTCCTTAAGGCACAGCAGGTATCACGCAAGCATCCCTACCCGCGGAATGCAACTGCCAACTACGAGTGCTGGTGATTAGCTGGCAACATAACACGGCCGCACCAACTTTGTCTTGGGGGGGAAGGGCAGGAACTACCGCATACCGTACATACACCGCATACCGTACGCTGTATATACTTCCCGGACGCGGCTTTCGTCAGGGGACCAGAGTGCGTGCACGTACCGGTGAGCACTGCTGCGGCAGGGTACTGGGGGAGCAGCAGAGGCATCGGCGCCGGCAACAGCGCCCCCGCCACCTCCGTACGAATCCGACGTTGTAGGTACGGCGATCCCGCGAAGCCGCCCGCCAGGAGCACCTGCATGCAGGTTCCAGCGGACAACATCCGGATATACAGACAGACAGACAGACAGACAGACAGATTCGAAATAATCCTGCGGAACCTCGGGCACACACACCCCTTGCCGCTTTTGTCCACCCTAACACCTCATGCCTAAATAAGACGTGCACGTTTCGGAAATTTCCGGTTGCCACAACGTGCCTTGGTGGCCGGCATTCCGTTGCTTCGAGCCTCCGCCGCGACTCCCCTTGCCAGGTCCACGATCAAGTCCACCGTGGGACCGAACACATGCCGCTCCAGGAACTCGCCCGGGATCATCAGCCGCGGAAGCGCGGCGGAGGACACGAGCCACGGCCGGCGGGTCGCAGTGGTGGCGGCGCTGGACGACCCGTGGGTCAGTGCAGCCGCATTTGGGCCGCATTTGCTTTCCAGTTCCTACGCACACGCACAGCCGCCCCCAGATTTCTCAGATCTCTTATGCATTTCCTAAAACATGGTAAACATCACAGGTATCATCATGACAGCACTCAGAACTTTAGGCTGACACGGCGTTGGAATTGCGCGCTCGATCACGTTCGTTACGGTAATGGTGGATTTCTCTACACTTTCTCTACATTACCCAAATTTTCAGAATCATGGCAGGACACCCTATGGGGCGACACCCTATCAACGAATGCGTTTCAGGTCCTCCTACCTGCCGGGCCTCATCTGGCAACATCTTCACAAGGCTTTGCGGCAGCCGCAGGGAAATGCCGTACTTGCCGTCGAATGGTACGAGCCATTCAGCGTCATCATCATCATCATCACCATCACCATCACCATCTCTGCAACCACTAGCTGCATTTCCTTTGTCGTTGTCCGTCGAGTGGTGCTCCGGCCCTACGGGATGTGGCGCTACCTCAAAGAGGCGCCACTCGCCGACCTCCTCAGTCAGAGCCGCCACTGGGGTCGCGACTGGGCGGGGACTTGCCGCGGACGCCCTCTTCAGAACTGGACGCAGAAGATTTGGGAGCGGCGGAGTGCCAATGAAGAAACGCTTCTCTTGCTCCCACCTGTTTGCGGATCGACGGGATCGACGGGCACGGGGCCAGTCACTGTTCCACGCAGCAGTCCCAGCCGGCCCCTCCCTCTCGCACTCACGTGTCGCGCAGTTGAATCCAGTCGCCCGGGTACCCGGTAATCCAGGTGTCCCATGGGTCGGCGCCCAGCATCTCCCGCAAACAGCTCCACAGCGCAGCATCCACCAGGCACCCGCCAGCCAGGGCACCTAATGGCGGAAACAGCGTTGGTTAGCGGTTGGTGGTTGGTGGTTCGGGACAACAATCTTTCGCGCATTGAAGAGAAAAGGAACGGAAACAGCGGAAAGAATGTACGACATTAATCGGACAGTTATTGCGGTTGCGGATTTGTGAAGTGGCAGCGAAGTGCGCGAGGTGGAGTCAACATATGGCAGTTTCCAAATGAAGACATTCGTTAACGGACGCTTGTCGGTTAGGACTACGGGTTTTAACTGACCACAGGTAATGGATCCACGTCTGACGTACACCGACAGGTAGGTCCGCTACCTGCACACCCTAGTGTGCACCTGACCGCTTTGGCCGCCCTGCCATTACCGGTGCTCACCCGCCCCTACGGCGGCCTCCTTCAGCCGCACCCGGCCCCCGACAGCCGGACTCGCTGCCGCAGCCGCCTCCGTGCCCTTTGGCGCCGCCCGCCCGGCCGCCACGACACGGTGTATTGTCACATCTGCCGTACCGCCGCCACAGTCCAACACCAGCAAAACGTCGCCTGTTACCAACGGCGGAGCGGCCGCAGTTGGCTCTCGGGAGGGTCCCCCTGCCGCTGCCGCTGCCGCTGCCGCTGAAGGGGAAAAGGACTCCCTATGGTCGGCAGCTGCAGCAACGGCCCCATGGCTGTTGCCGCCCGTGCGCCCCGCCGCTGATCCGTCGCCGCCTCCGTTTCCGTCTAGCCTGCTGGGCCCCGCTCCCGCCATCATGACTGTGGAGAGCGCTGCCGCCTCAGGCTCCGCCGTCAACATCAAGGATGAGGAGGAGGCGGTGCGGATATAACCTGCTCCGCCGCGATGGGGCAACATTTACCGGACCTCACTTATTCCAGGAGTGAAGCGCTCTTTTGCAGCGGACCATTTTGCTGCCGCACATTGGAGCTCTGAAGTCCGTATTTTGCGTCCATATATATCCGCGCAGCGCTTTAATTACATGCATACACAGCCGCACGCATATTTGACCGAACCGCGATCTGATGAATTGCCTATTATATTATTATTGGACCTCTCCTCGAAAGCCTAAGCCTTCATTCTGAGCAGAGCGAGGTTATGAAGCACCTACCCGAGTAAGTCACAAAGCAAAGCACGCGCGCTTCCTGGCAAACAACGCCATGCCTCAAATCTGCAAATAAAGCTCATCATCTGCCGGCTCGGGACTCATCTACCGATCAGTATGTGCATACTCAGTGTGTGTATCCCGCTCTATGTCGCTCTCCAATCAGCGCTAGCGCTCACCCGCACGCAGAGCCGCACGACGCATCTTGTCCTTTGCGGCGTCGCTCCACATAGCTGGGATGGTGAGGCACCAAACCACACGGTCTGGGTGGAACCCGTGAGGCAGCGGCTGGGTGGCCAGGTGCGCCAGAATGTACCTGCACACGCACGTCGGGTCGGGGTGTGCACACGCACGTCGTACACGGACCCAAACACAGCAGCTCTGTGCGCAGGTGCGGTATCGTGTCGCAAGGGTCCCACAGCAGTCCCTCCCGTTCACCGAAGAGCACGGTCAGCCTGTCAGTGAACCTGTCAGTGCCACCACCTCGCCGCAATCATCAGTGTCTGACGTCTGGCCGTCTCCACATACGCGTTAATGACGGCCGCTTGCCGGTTCCGCGGCCGCCGCAAACAGATGTATACTCGATCAGGTCGGGCGAAGGTTCAGATCAGAACAGACAGATAAGAGCTATTGGGGTTGCAATCCACTTTTGAGTTGCTCTTGACTCCGTTCCATTCCGTTCCGTGGAATGAAAGTGATGAGCGGGAAAGTCAAAAAGTGGTCAACCCCAGGCCAGGCAACTAACCCAGCCACCCAGCCACTGCCACCCACCGACGAACAGCAGCCAGGAAGTCCGTCACGACGTGAAGAGCAGTGAGCCCCGGCGGCAGCGACCGGCGCAACGCAGTCTTGATCCTCTGCATTGAGCTCCCGAAACCTCCCACCCCGTTGTTCGTGTCGGCGTCACCCTTGTTATTGCCATCACCATCGCCGTCAGACCCGGAAGGAGCAGATCCAGGAGTACTGCAGGATCCGGATCCGTCCTCCAGCAATAGTTTGAATTCCTCCAGGTAACTGCACCGGCCCGCGGTCCGCTCCTCCTGGGTCATGGACATCCAGCGGCGCCATGCGGTCCATCCCCAGGCCTCCTGAATGCATGAAGCACAGCGCGCAAGCAAAAACGCAAATATACTTATATCTAAGGAACTTCTTGCTGCAAGATGATCCAAACATGATCCTCTATTTGGATGCAATACTTGCGCAAAGTCTCTCATGGGAATGCCTCTTGCATCAAGACTTCGCAGTAAGGAAAACTCGTGAACTTTTTGTTAGAAATGCGAGCTGCCGAAGCAGCAGGGCATCGCGCGCAAATAAACAAGCAAGCTCGCAAAATTGCCATATCAAACTGGAACATGAAATGGTTGCGCTCAACCGGGAACGCCGCTTCCCAACTGCTAGTAGGATTCGGAGGACGCGCTGCCGCGTTCGCGCATGCAGCGCGATGCTTACCAAGTGACTTCCCTGGTACAGTACGGCAGTACGGGTTTTGGGCTCGGCTGTGGGCTGGTCAGGCCAGGAAAGGTGCAGCTTGACCCGTGGGTCATCACCTCCGCCGCCTCCTCCACGTCCGCCCCCGAGCGTGCAGTATGCGAATCCGGTGGCCCATGTTCCAAAGTCCAGCCCCACCGCCACTAGTGGATGCGGCAGGGTAATTGCACAAGACGCGTCCGCTGTTGCCGATTGCGCCATCGCTGGTGTCCCAGATGGTTAATATTGCTGGTCAAATATGGAACGAAACCTGCGTCTCAGTGTGCCAGCTGGATCGCAATCTTGTTGAACCCACTGCGCACGTTATGTCTCCTAAAGTTTAAAAGAGCGGTGTGTGAAGAAATGGTACTGGAACTTGACCAAGGTTCAAACGCCGTCACGGGCCAGATCTTTCGCCAACCTCGCTCCACGAGTCCGGTGACCTAACCTTGGCTTCCTTGGCCAGTCTTAGCCCGGTATATGCTTCGTTCCTAACAGACTGGACAAATTTAGTCAGTATGTATCGAACGTACCCTGACTGGCCAGGTAAATATCACCTCCGTAGGCTTCACGCCTGTAGGATTAAGGATTAAGGGCTTAATGAAATGCCAAAACGCCCGTGATGAAATGCTGTCCTTCCATTATGTCGATACGGGGCCCAAGTAATCATGCATGCGGCCGCAATATATTTTGGGGTTACTTGCAACCTACCTGCACCCGCCCGCTAGGAAATCGCGTTTGGCCAGAGGGCTGAGCATGTAAGCAGGAGCAGCAGGAGTATGTTGGTAGAGAGCAAAGCAGCATGCTGGAGAGCACTCTCCATCATTAACGAACCCTACCTGGCTGGCACGCACGGATGCTTTATCTGGGACTTGCTGGGAGCTGTAAAATAAAGAGATGAATCGGATCGGACCGGTACCTTGCAATTGGCCTTTCCTTGATTGGCGGCTGTTGCTTCAGATAGAGCAAAGCCTAGCGGAGCAAACCCTACCTAATAACGGGGCGATATAACTGCAGCAGGCGTAAGCCGGCGTAACCACAGTGCTGAACGGCCGGCTGCTGTTGGTGGTCGGCGAGTTGCAGAAATTGAGGCCCCTGATGTGGTTGGGTTCGTTCACTACATCTACGAGCTGTTTGATGACAGCTATCGAGCTCTGTGCTTGAATGCGGAACATGGATGAGACCAGTTTACCAACGGCACAACAAATAGAACCGTCCCCAGGGCAGACCCGGATTGTCGAGGGCTCTGGACCCATTGCTGTATGGGCCTCAAGTGATGCCACTGATACTCCTTATTTGGCACCACGTCACGTCACGCCACACCACGCCATGCCACGCCAAGCTGCCTCAGGAAAGTACCCACAGGAAAGTACCCACACGCGGCCTCAGGAAAGTACCCACAGGAAAGTGCCCACAGGAAAGTACCCACACGCGGTCTCAGGAAAGTACACACCGGAAAGTACCCACACGCGGCCTCAGGAAAGTACCCACAGGAAAGTGCCCACAGGAAAGTACCCACACACGCGGTCTCAGGAAACTACACACAGGAAAGTACCCATCTAGACTGACACCTCGATCTTGGGCTATTCCTATCGTGCCCCATCGCGACCCATCTCAACAAGCCTTCCACTCGCCATCAGCGCCGCCTGGCAACAAGCCAGGTTGCACACCCTCTGTGAGCATTCATGCTACCCTCAGGGCATGAACAGAGGTCCATTCCACGTTAAATACATCACAAACAATGCTGAATGGAATTCAGCATGCAGCACCTCTTGCGCAGCTCTTCGCACACCATAAGCCATTTTGACCAGGTAAGACACCCACCGTGCTGCACTGCCCCCGATCTGCCTCGTTACACCTCCCATCCAGCTCGCTTCGAGGCAAGGTACGATACCAAGGAAGTCGGTTTCCCGAAGCTCCAGATCAACAAACTATCAATAAGCCATGCACCCGATGACAGGTACCCCCCCTCCTATTTATCCTATGACCTGGATGGCTTACTTAGTTCTTCGCAGAGGAATGCTTCACGGCACAAAGATCGCGATGTCTGCGCCTGCTCTTCTGCGTGATTGGATGGGAACACTAACTCAGGGACGAATCGCGTATGCATGGAAGCGCTCATACTCACCTTTCAGGCACCGCAGCCATCAGGGCACATCCAAAGGGATCTGCTGCAGTCCGCAGGATACCAACCAGCAGCTGCCCGCAGCCTGGGTGGCGGTCGAGCGAGCTCTGAATCACAGAAGCATGCGGGACAACATCATGCTTTCAAATACATCCATTGTGAGCATGCTGCTGCTGCCGCTTTCGTTGTTGTCGTCGCTCCCAAAACCAAAGGAAAGGGCCAAATGAGACAAGACCCGTTAATGCTGGCCCCAGGGAACACGACATGTCCCCCAAACGCCGCGAGGGAGATGCTGCCACATGTATTGCGGCCCATTTGGCAAATCTGACAACCCAATCCTGCAACTAGAAAGTGACACGGATATTGCCCACAACAATATTCATGTCATACAACCACCGACTTAGCCATGATCGCAACCTGCGAAAAGTTCATACTAGTTGCGAATTAAGTCACGAAAATAAAGATTCATCACGTACAGTATTCACCGCAGGTACATTTCTTTAGATCACATTTTTATGCAATCTGCGCTGCAGCCATTCCATAGCTCTTCACGCCCTGGGGATGAGGGGGGTATATGTACTCAGGGCACTTCGCCAACACGACAGCGTGCCTTATACGTCCTGGGGCCTGAACGCCCAATGTATCTACAAACGTGCAAAAAATGTTCCCAACGCTCGGTGTGTACGGTGCCTATCACCATGACGGCCGAAACCCCGGATCTCAAAGTTCTCTAACGTTTCTGGTGGCGTACAAAGGCGAGCGCGAACCAGGCCAGCAGCGACCAGCCACCAAAGAACGCCACCACAATGCCCAGGCGCCCCCACTTGTCCACGTTTGACAGGTTGTAGTACTCCAAGATAGGGTTGCCGGCTGTGGCCAGGGACCCAGAGACAAGTCATGCACAGGGAAATAACGCAGCAGCTCGTGAGATGGCACATCTGAACTTGTTTTGCAGCCTGTTATCTAGGACACAGACCATCGTGCTACCGGCATTCCAGGTGAATGAGGCTCACGACAGATTGCCGAACATGTACACAATCTTCAAATTTATACATTTGTTGGACGTTTCGAAGAGGTGCCGTTGGGTAATCTACAGCAGGCATTAATCCACAAGCAAGTATTTCTAACACTGGTACGACAGGAACGGTTTATAAGACGCACCAAGCTCTGCGTTGGGGTGTGCCTGAAACTGGTTGATCATAAGGCCCTCCCAGCTGTACTTGAGTAGATTTGCGTAAGTCAGCCACCGCCAGTAAACTGGAATTGACTCAATCCTGGACACGAAGGGGCGGACCAGCAGGGGCCGTTCAGCTGTCTCGTACCCAGGTCGCGGGCATGTGATCCGTGAGTGAGCAATTCAACAAGCGAGGTGGTGACACGGCCGCGTAAGCAGTAAAACTTGATTAAGGTATGGGTATTACCTTCCTTCTGGGGCTTCTCCTCAAACCCCCCTCTCCCTCCGCCAGGACACACACGGACACACACCTGATGAGGAAGCCCGACAGGAACAGCATGACGGCCAACAGCGTAGGAACTGCAGCATTAGCTACATCCAGATTGGGACTCAAGGCCGCCATCATGTAGGCGATCACTGGGATGGGCCGAACATAAGCACATGGGGTGAAGCGCAGCAAGAAATTTATCAATGAGCGCAAAGGGCTCTTCCATGAGCAGACGAATCACCAGTAAGCGCCTGGCACCGTGCGCCGTGTGGCCTCCTGGCCACGTGCACCGTTATTGCTTGGATGCAATTGCATACCCCGGGCGCATAAAGTGAGGATAGGGTAGGGGATGCGGACGGGAGACATGCTGCGAGGTTGGTAAGAATTGGTTTGAAACGCCTAGGTCGCAACCAAAACGTCAAGAGACTGAAGGAGCAAATCAGCGCAAGGGGCCTCGGTGACCATTAGGCAAAATGCGACCTCAGCGACAACCAATCATCCACTTGTGTGATTGAAATATGCTTGAAAACCCCAACCGCACCTATGCCGTTGCTGAGGGTGACCATACAATTGAGCCAAAAGTAGACAAACAAGCCGCGCAGCTGCACCCCGTAAAAGATGATTGCGGTGGAGCCCAATCCAACTGCGAAATTGAGCGACAGCTCGTCCAGCATCTTGAACAGCAGGTACGTGGCGGGCCGGTACAGCCCATCATGGCGTTCCCGTACGTACAACCCGCGCTCTGCAGTCAACATAACCGGTGCGTGCGGTGTAGGGGACACTGAAAGTGAAACGGTGGATGTGGAACCTAAGCATAACGGGATCTGGGCCTGATAGCTGTGCGTCCATTGCGCTCCGGATGACTGAGGACAGCAGCACGCGGCAGAGGCAGCGGGGGGATGAGGCAGGCGTCCGATGTAACCTTAGCGGCTAAAGACTCTGCATACCTCTTTTCCGCACAACCCCAGTCGCAGCCTCACGCCCCAAACACGCGTATTACCCGAGTCATAAAGCGTATCATGCCAAGCCACACTTCCGCAGCATGGTTCCTTGGCGGTGCGCACTCCGTCCGGGCTGCTCGAGCATAGCCCAAGGCGACCGAAGACCCCCAGTCCATTCATACGTCTTATCTGGAGTTAAATGTAAAAGCTCCCACCCCGAACCGGCTGGCATCCAGAATGTTTGCTTGGCACGCGCAGCTGCATCACCTACCGCGCGGGAAGGTACTCACCCATCATGATGTTCGGTACGTAGGCCACCGCCCCCCAAGCAGGCTGGGCCACGCAGAGGTACATGAGGGCGGCCATGGAAGGGATGTTGACGGCTATTGGCAGGCGGAACAAGTGGGGCGATGGGCGCAGCAGCAGCAGCAGCAGTAACAGCAGCAGTACTGTAAGCTACGGCAAAAACTACAACACCACGTCAGCACACCGAAGCGTCAGCACACCGCGGGACGGGAAAGAAAGGCACAGGACAATGCGCGAGATGCGGTGCCAAGCTGCCTTCTGCACAGTAACCCGTGAAACATAGCACGTGACATGGGATGTGTACGTATGTAGTAAACGGCCTGCGCGACAAAAGAGGACCAAGTTCATAATGTAATTAACGGCTCGGGTATCTATGGGTAGTGGCATCACCACCCGAATTGTCAGCTGCTGCATGGACAACTTCCGATCGGGCCGTTCCTTCCACGGATAGAACAAACAGACGTCAAACAACAGAGATGTGGAATATCATATATCGCATACGGATGTAGAATGACCTTACAGTAAGCTGACATCCAAACGCTTTTCCTTTGCCAGACGCTATCAGCCATGTGCCTTTCAAGCCATAGCCCTTTGCCCAGCCGGGGACGGCTTCAAGGAGCCTAACTCACGCTTAAACTCGTCACCAATGCCCAGGTAGAGTGTCATGATGACCACCGCAAAGATGACCTTGTCGAACAGTCTTGGTCCCAGGTATTCCATGGAGCGGTAGTTCCGAAGCGTGCGGTACTGCAGCAACATAGGGCCCACTATACAGCGTCAACAGCAGCTCGTGTTGCCATCGCTTTCTCGGTTCGTACTGATCGGATGATGTTGTGTCCACTCGCTCCAAATTGAAGGGTTCATGAGGAGATGCCCCCAGCCTGCTCTTCGGGCTACTACCTAGCAAATGGTGTGCATTTTCATTGTTCATTCCAAACACGCGCAATTAGACGTGCAAACTAGCCAACACTATGCAAACGCACCCCATCCTAAACGCTGCCTAATACTTTCGCCAATCCGCCTCCGATTAATGCATGATTATCCAGTTAAACCCCCGGACACACACATACTTGCAGCTCAACCATGGGCTGCCCCTTCAACGAAAGGCATCGCAGTGTTCAACATACGGTATTGCACCGCACCGCACACTACTGGCTTTCGGCTCAGTGCAAAGCAGTCCCCCTGATCCGGTGTGCACCTGCAGCAGCACTTTGAGACTCCACCACCAGGGCGTCACGTACTGCTCGCTGCCTGTCAGGCTGGACAAGGCCCTTGCGGCCGGCGACGACGCCGGCACCAATCCGCAGCAGCAACCCTCAGAATCGCCGACACTGTCGACAAATCGCTGTCCTGTCTCGCACCCGCTGCGAGCTGAGGCTGTCCCAGCCTGGACGTCGCCGTTGGATACAGAGGGGGCTTCACTGCTGGGACCTGCACTGCTAGAACCCAACCTTCGCTGCACCTCCTGGAGATAACCCTCCAGCTTGTGAGCGCCCTCCTGCAGTGGCAGCGGGTACAGCGAATGGCACATACCACTATCAATGAAGTCTAATCCAAAGATCAAAACCGGATCATGCCTATACGTGTGACTGGAACGTAACATGGGCAAGGACCAGGTCCCCAAACAGGCGTTGTGAAACCGGGGAAAAGAATTATACCGGGGGATTGCGGGTCGCGGGTGGAGAATGAACAGCCCTGTAAAGGCCTGGATGGGAGGCCGCAACGGCAAACTGCTGCGTAATGCTCCACACCGTTACACGGGCCCATGGAAGGACCTATTGTAACAAGCATAACAAGTTTTACCAGAAACAGCCATGCAACAGGCTGATGGCTGCGCACTTCACTTCGTGATGTACACGCGGTCGGTCAGTCGCGCTTAACTCCTACCGACCTGGGCAAGTCGGCTCTTCTCGAAGGACTCGTGCAGTGCTGAGCTGCGGCCCTCCCTGTCAGCCTGCGAAAGCAAGGACAGCGGCAACAGCAGCAGGGCCCAAATTCGGAAGGCTTCGACACCAGGATGAAGCGCTCCAGGGTGGGGATCTAGTCGTGGCTAACAGCTGGCCAAAGTCTGTCGGGACCGCAGCGCAATCAGGATAACAGTACGACGGTAAAATATCTGGGTACTAGGAAGCCAATGACATGCCGATATTCCAGTATGGTTGGACGAACGAGCCTCTCATGCGGTGTGGGTGCAGAGTAAAGCTTCAAGCGTCAACGGCACTAGCTAGTGAACGCTGGGGAACGGAACTAGCTCCTGATACCCATGCATAGCCGATGGCTTCACACCCATTCCCCGCACAGCGCAATCTTCTGGAAGTATGCTGAGATATGTACAACTTGTCACTCAGCTGTAGCGGATCAAGAAGCTGCGACACTACAGCAGATTCCGGGTGCCTCCTGCAAGGCATGAACATGTACAGCAGCAATGCGAAGGACGCAGGTGCGGTCACGACTAAAAGAGCGCCTGCCTGCGTGAGGAAATCCATCATCCACTCCGCCAGGTTCTCTCCATGGCCCAATGGTCGGCAGCCGCACACGCGCGTCAGATAGTCACTAGCTGTCACGCCTGCGCACACGCCAAAGGAATAGAGCGCGCAGGGGTAACTATCAGTTGCCCTAACTTGCGACCAAACGAACGTAACGGTTGCAGGCGGAAAATGCTACACGCCCGGACTCATACAGGCTGCTCCCACAGGCCGTCCTCCCCGCGCTCACCCGGCTCTCCAAAATACACGATCCAGCCGCTGGCCAGCACCATGACCCGGTCAAACAGCGCGAAGCTGGCGGAAGAAGGGGAGTGGATAGTGGCGCAGATGGTGGTGCCGTCATTTGCGAGGGATTGGACCACCTCGGTCACCTCGCGGGCAGTGAACGAGTCCAATCCGCTGGTGGGCTCGTCCTGAGGAGCGAGGGCAGCGGCAGGATACGAGCAGCGGAGGGGAAAGGAAGTGGCCACCATGCGTACACTTGCAGCTGATGCTATCTGAAGCCTAAGCTCTAGACGTCTTCCGAAATGCCCCTCTTGAGTAGAGTGCCTCCGGCATTATGCCGCTACTGCTGCTGCTGCCGAGCCCCCGGCATGCTGGCCCTGGCCCTCCTGCCTAGCCTCTAGATTTAGAAGTGTTTGCCCTTTCGTTTCCATCATCGCCTGCTATATCGCTCACCAGGAACAGCACCCGCGGATTAGTAATGAGCGCTATGCCGACATTCGTTCGCTTGGCCTGACCACCGCTGATGCCCCTCTTCATGGGCGTCCCGATGCGAACGTCCCTACAGCAGATTTCGAAACATGCGGCAACATGAAGGTGAGCTGCATGCTGCAACCGGAATTCCCGTCCGCCATCCTCACTGACCGCGATCTAAAACCGGTGATGAATACGTGTGAGCAGGACACTAGCAACGGCAACTTGCAAGTAGGTTTAGGTTGGTTCTACGTTTCCACCTGCACTTCTCCAGCGCCAGCCGCGCTACGAGGCTCTCCACCGCCTCCCTCTTGGACGTCAGGGGCTCTGACAGCGGCCGCTTCAATTCCGCAGTGTACAGCAGCATCTCATACACCGTCAACGTGTCCACCAGCGTATCTGTTGGGGCGATGTGAAGCCCCGACAAACGCCAATGTACAACAAAATATGTGGCAGGCATACGGGTAGCGGCCGCGGAACGACAGCATAGCCAAATGAGTTTTCACCCACCAAACTGCTCCACGTATCCGGTGTAACGGCGCAGAAAGGTCTTTGTGGGCGCATTGGAACCAAACAGCAGCGTGCCGGTCATGGCGCCCTGCGTCTTGCGGCCCGACAGCAGATCCTGAACGGGGAGGGCACACGAAGGGTCGAGAATACAAATAGAATGAAACCAATGCATAAAAGCCCAAGTACGTGGGAAGGTGGCATGGCAAACGGAGGTGCAGAGAAAGGGAACCGAGAGCGCAGAAGACGCCCACATTCTGTCTGGAGGGCAATGTCCAGGCACCTGGCATACGGGGCATGTCTGGAAGGCGGGTTCGGCCGATGGAGACAACGCAGAGGCTAGTTGCCCTCCGAGCACTCCGGCCTACTTACCAGGAAGGTCGTCTTGCCACTGCCACTGGGACCCATCTGAAAATGAAGAGCGGGAAAAGAACGGATCGTCAGTCCGGCATCATCGCGGGTGGCATTTCGCCGTCACGTTTGGGCAACAAGACCTTCACACATCATGACGATAGCTGACTGGTGTGCCGACTGGTCCACATCTTGGGACCTCAATTCTCATGGTGTTATCCGTGCATCCATTAATTCATTTAGCCAGCCAGCCAACCAACCAGCCATGAGATCTTTATTGTCGCAAACAGGAAACCCGGCCCGGCGCCCTGGCACCTACCACGGCGGTCATCTGGCAGGGTTCAAAGAAGCCGGAAACTCCCTTGAGCAGCTGCACTTTCTCGCCCCGCTTGCTGTTGCTGTCCACCGTGTACGACATATCCTAGAGTCACGAATGCACGGATGCAAGGTCAAATGGCCTCCCAAAGCATCGGTCGTAATGGTGTTAAGGATACGCAACCACACCGCAACGGTTTATACGGCCTATTTAGCGTTCACTGCAGCTTGCTCGCGTGCAATCTGGATCGCCGTTGAAGACGGAAGCTATCATCAAACATTTTGCGAGAGCGCACATGAATGGGGCCAGGTCCTGGCGGGGTACGCCGGCCAGGCTAGACACATGGGGTCAGCATCCTGTCCCCAATTTTCTAGACCAGAACGCCGATGACTGCTCAAATAATTCGACAGTATGCGAGTGATGCGGATAAGGCGATTTTGCATGCAGCTTCGCTGTGCTGAGACAGCTACACAATACTGTCCAGCCGGTAAGTTGCGAAATGGACCCACGGACCTCTTTGAAAAACTACAACGAAAACCAACTTGACCTCATCCCCTCCCCCCAAACAGTCGGTATGCATACATACATATTTTAGTTTTCCATGCCTAAGAGCTCCAATCCATAACCCTGCTTACAAAAATCTGGGGTCCCAGATAGACCTGCTGCAGGCTGAGGATTTCCCCCCATGTTTCCTTGTAGTTCGATGCTTGCACTTTGACAATTAACTTACCTTGAAGGTGATCCGCAGACCCATGGTCGCAGGCGCGCGAGGTGTAGTTGCTGTGGAAACCGTGGCTATACCACTTGTCAAGTCCCCGCTATCTGCATCTTTTTCTCCATTAATTGGGCATATTTTGGAAGTCCTGACTTGTACCATTGTTGATTCTTCCACCATGTCGCAAGTGTCGCACCTTACTCCAGAGGAAATTCCCGTTTTTAGAATCTTGGAATAATACTATCCAAGTCAATTTCTTATAAGAGACATTAATTTAGACTGAAAGCGGCTTTAACCAAACATTCTGAACTCGTGGAAGAGTTTGTTGATGTGTGCCAGTAACATTTCTCACCAATTACCTTCGAATTTACGAAACATTATACTTCCTATACTTACAAACTATTACGTGCAGCTAGGTCTCCCGGTTACAGTGAGGGTACATGTGGGAGGCAGGATACGATCAATAAATATGGAACGAAACATGCGTCTCAGTGTGCAAGCTGGATCGCAAGTCTTGTTGAACCCACTGCGCACGTTATCTCTCCTAAAGTTTCAAAGAGCGGTGTGTGAAGAAATGGTACCAAGGTTCAAACGCCGTCACGGGCCAGATCTTTCGCCAACCTCGCTCCACGAGTCCGGTGACCTAACCTTGGCTTCCTTGGCCAGTCTTAGCCCGGTATATGCTTCGTTCCTAACAGACTGGACAAATTTAGTCAGTATGTATCGAACGTACCCTGCCTGACTGGCCAGGTAAATATCACCTACCTCCGTAGGCTTCACGCCTGTAGGATTAAGGATTAAGGGCTTAATGAAATGCCAAAACGCCCGTGATGAAATGCTGTCCTTCCATTATGTCGATACGGGGCCCAAGTAATCATGCATGCGGCCGCAGTATATTTTGGGGTTACTTGCAACCTACCTGCACCCGCCCGCTAGGAAATCGCGTTTGGCCAGAGGGCTGAGCATGTAAGCAGCAGCGGCAGGAGCAGCAGGAGTATGTTGGTAGAGAGCAAAGCAGCATGCTGGAGAGCACTCTCCATCATTAACGAACCCTACCTGGCTGGCACGCACGGATGCTTTATCTGGACTTGCTGGGAGCTGTAAAATAAAGAGATGAATCGGATCGGACCGGTACCTTGCAATTGGCCTTTCCTTGATTGGCGGCTGTTGCTTCAGACAGAGCAAAGCCTAGCGGAGCAAACCCTAATAACGGGGCGATAAAACTGCAGCAGCAGCAGTGGCGATGGCGGTAGTATATGTATGTATGGTCACTAGCCCTCCAAGCAACCGCATGAAAAAGGGAGAAGCCGGCGTAAAAACAGACACTTAATTTCAACCACAGTGCTGAACGGCACTATGGCTACAGAAAACTGCGTATCGGGCGCGTTAGATGGCTTTTGGCTGCGTAAGGAGCGTAAGCACGCGAATCCCGGTGCGAATCCGTGCGAGTGTAACGCACGCCCGTAACGCAGCGGAAGGAAAACTATATGCCAAAGCTTGCTTCTGTTGAAAAATTTGATTCAGCTAGAATATTCTTAAAGATTTACGCGCAAAAACAAATTAAGAAGACAGTTTTACAATAATACAAAAATCCTGAAAAGCGAATAGGCAATCGCATCGGAACGCACACAATTATCACGAAGTTCGCTCACATAAGCGATTTGCGTTAAACATGCGAAACTGTTAACACGAGGTAAAATTCGCAGACAGGTAGGGACAATTTACATAACCTTGATAATTGTCGAGCAAATAATGGGTTCATTGCGTTTGGAGATATTATAAAGGCCTCATGTAAAAACGTTGCCCTATGGCATTGGTAGGGTGGGTAATCCATGGGTGGCAGCCCTACGGGGTTGGGTGGGTAACCATATGCATGGGTAAACCATGTCGTGACAGATAGCGTGTCGGACATACTTTGTCGTGAATGACTGAAATTGCTCTTTTGTCAGCCGGAACAATAAACTATATTTCCGTTGCTTTTCGTACTACAATATCATTTGTAATTTTTGGGCAAGTTTTGAGTTGAGGAAATTGGCTGCCATGAGTTTCACGATGATTGATGGCCGATGCAGTACATGTGAACTGAGGTAGTCGTCAGCTGATAGATAGATAGATGACACCCATCAGTAACCCTGCTTATTACATAAGTGCTTCCTGTGTCTTCTTTTGCAATTCTTTGCTAGTTTTATCGTCTTTTATTACGTTTTTACTTAAGTGGTATTAGTGATATTAGTGACTGGGAGTGAGGGGGGCGACTGGGGTGACTGGGTGCGGCTGGGGTTGGCTGGTTGCGAGGGGGTGAGGGGGGCAACTGGGGCCAACGGAACAACCAGCAACCAACCGGCGCATCCAGCCGTCCACAGTCGGACCCCGTCACCGCCCGTCGCCCCCAGTCGGACCCCGTCGCCCCCAGTCGCCCCCGTCATCCCATTCAGCCCCGTCGGCCCCCGTCGCCCCCATCATCCCCAGGCGCCCCCGTCATCCCCAGGCGCCCCCGTCGCCCCTGTCATCCCACTCGGCCCCAGTCGGCCCCCGTCACCCCCCGTCGCCCCCAGTCGCCCCCGTCATCCCATTCAGCCCCGTCGGCCCCCGTCGCCCCCATCATCCCCAGGCGCCCCCGTCATCCACAGGCGCCCCCGTCGCCCCTGTCATCCCAATCGGCCCCAGTCGGCCCCCGTCACCCCCCGTCGCCCCCAGGCGCCCCCGTCGGACCCCGTCGCCCCCAGGCGCCCCCGTCGGACCCCGTCGCCCCCAGGCGCCCCCGTCATCCCACTCAGCCCCGTCGGCCACCGTCGCCCCCGTCATCCCCCGTCGCCCCCAGTCGGCCCCCGTCGCCCCCAGTCGCCCCCGTCATCCCACTCAGCCCCGTCGGCCCCCGTCGCCCCCGTCATCCCCAGGCGCCCCCGTCGCCCCTGTCATCCCACTCGGCCCCAGTCGGCCCCCGTCACCCCCCGTCGCCCCCAGTCGGACCCCGTCGCCCCCAGTCGCCCCCGTCATCCCATTCAGCCCCGTCGGCCCCCGTCGCCCCCATCATCCCCAGGCGCCCCCGTCATCCCCAGGCGCCCCCGTCGCCCTTGTCATCCCAATCGGCCCCAGTCGGCCCCCGTCACCCCCCGTCGCCCCCAGGCGCCCCCGTCGCCCCTGTCATCCCAATCGGCCCCAGTCGGGCCCCGTCACCCCCCGTCGCCCCCAGGCGCCCCCGTCGGACCCCGTCGCCCCCAGGCGCCCCCGTCATCCCACTCAGCCCCGTCGGCCACCGTCGCCCCCGTCATCCCCCGTCGCCCCCAGTCGGACCCCGTCGCCCCCAGTCGCCCCCGTCATCCCACTCAGCCCCGTCGGCCCCCGTCGCCCCCGTCATCCCCAGTCGCCCCCGTCGCCCCTGTCATCCCACTCGGCCCCAGTCGGCCCCCGTCACCGCCCGTCGCCCCCAGTCGGACCCCGTCGCCCCCAGTCGCCCCCGTCATCCCACTCAGCCCCATCGGCCACCGTCGCCCCCGTCATCCCCAGGCGCCCCCGTCATCCCCAGGCGCCCCCGTCGCCCCTGTCATCCCAATCGGCCCCAGTCGGCCACCGTCGCCCCCGTCATCCCCAGGCGCCCCCGTCGGACCCCGTCGCCCCCAGGCGCCCCCGTCATCCCACTCAGCCCCGTCGGCCACCGTCGCCCCCGTCATCCCCAGTCGCCCCCGTCGCCCCCAGTCGGACCCCGTCGCCCCCAGTCGCCCCCGTCATCCCACTCAGCCCCGTCGGCCCCCGTCGCCCCCGTCATCCCCAGTCGCCCCCGTCGCCCCTGTCATCCCACTCGGCCCCAGTCGGACCCCGTCACCGCCCGTCGCCCCCAGTCGGACCCCGTCGCCCCCAGTCGCCCCCGTCATCCCATTCAGCCCCGTCGGCCACCGTCGCCCCCGTCATCCCCAGGCGCCCCCGTCATCCCACTCAGCCCCGTCGGCCACCGTCGCCCCCGTCATCCCCAGTCGCCCCCGTCATCCCCAGTCGCCCCCGTCGCCCCTGTCATCCCACTCGGCCCCAGTCGGACCCCGTCACCGCCCGTCGCCCCCAGTCGGACCCCGTCGCCCCCAGGCGCCCCCGTCATCCCACTCAGCCCCATCGGCCACCGTCGCCCCCAGTCGGACCCCTTCGGACCCGCCCCCGTTACCCAGGTTGGACCGATTGGAGGTGATGAGGACTGAAAAGTATGTATAGGACTCGGTTCAGTTAGGCTCAGATCGGATCAGTGTGTACGGTCTTCCAGCAACCAGTACACGAGCGTACTATATCACAATCTTACGCACGAAATGCAAGAATAGACTATACCCTCACACGACCGAGTCGGAAATGGTAAAGTTGCACTGCTGGTGGCATTTCCTGCCTGGGCCTCCTTGTCGGCTATTCACCATGAGCTTGACAAGCGCCGGTCACATACCAGGGACCCTCCTCCCACGTCTTAACTCTTTTAATTCGTGACAAGTCCGACATCATTACGGTAAGAGTAGCATTACGGTTGGAGAGAACACTCCGTGTCATTATTAAATTTAACTAACTGCATACATACACAAATGAAGCATGTGCACTCGGGCCTGACGTAACAAAACACTCGCGCTACATGGCTGTGTTCTCCGTGCTCCACCTGGCCTCTTCGCATAGTGGCAGGGGTGATCCCTACTTACTACCCGCTTCCTCGTGATATGCCCTCCATCAACATTTTCCAGCCTAGGTGTGCACGTGGAGCACGACAATGTGTTATCAGAGTTGCGGTAGTTCGAAGGGCAATGGGACGAGCAGCTGTGAACGGAAACGCAGCGCCTCTTGGCTGCAGGCAGGTGCACCCTCGCAGCTGGTGGCTTCCGGGCCGTGTTGCAGTGGCCACATAATAAGTTTAGCTTTGGAGGCTGATGGGTGCCTGGGCTGAGGTGGGTGAGGAGGGCCATGTACCTGGGGGTGGGCACAATCAAGGATACCAGCATTAATTGACTGTCCTGGATTGATGACTCCACTTCACGTGCACTCCACATTATCGTATCTCTCACTTATTATCAGGGCCGTACAGGGCTATGTTCCCGTCTCTTCACTGCCTTTGGCAACGCCCGCCGCTGTCATTGCTGTTTGCCCCTCCCTGGTGCCCCTGGGCCACAATCTGGCGGGGTCCGGCAACGACTGGAGAGAAGTGCTGCACCGTGCTGGCGAGGTGGCTTGTGCCTTAACAGCATCGTACGGCGAATTTATACAGCTTGTGGACGCCGTATCGTCGTTGGGCATGCTGGTGGGTTGGGTGGAGGCCACAGATCCATTCCAGGCCCCTCTGGTTGCGTGATGCACCGTTTCAGCAGACTGACTTTGCTCATACAGGAAAAGCTCACACTATCGCATATTATTTGAGTAGAGCATAACCCATGGACATGTTGGTCGCTGTTGCTTAGACCAACAAGTGCCCAAAAGCCAGGGATGGAGGCATTGTAGCCCGTTAAGTAGTTGCATGTTTCCTGCACTTCGTGGTTAGTACCTGAATGGCAGCTTGGCCACACTCATTGCTGCTTTGCGGCTTGGTGAGGGGAAACACACCGATCTCCCCATGATTCGGGACGCCTAGGCCATGTATGGTGTCTGCGCATGGGTTTTCGTTTGATAGCTTTGCCTACAGTTATTGGGGAGTGCTGAATGGAACAATGGGAGCTCTAGGTCACGCTCCCCGAGAGTGTGTGATAACACCGCCAGCACGTGCGTGTACCTCACCGCATTTCTCCAGGCCAGGCTCACCCAACTGTGCCCTAACAGCCGCCCACCCGCTTGTGCTTCCACAAACACCAAACACGCAGCAGCGGCAGGGAGCCTGGAGGCTGACATCGTATTGACACCCAATGACCTGCACCTGGGAGGTCCCGCCGGTTTTCCAAGCTAGCTGCTGCTGATGGGTGACAACATGGGCGGGAAGAGCACACGGCTGCGGGCCGTCGGGGTGGTGGTGCCCGTGTGTACAGACACTTAAGGTGCTATTGGCGGACCTGTGCCCTCCTCGGTGACAGGTGGTCGCAAATCTCCCGTGCCACTGTCCGCCCAAACTCCCCAGGTCTTCTCACCTGTCTGGCCAACGGTTGCTGTCGTTGGGGCCGCTGGCGCCATCTCCATGGTGGTGATCCCAGGTGCGTCAGGACTGAGCGGCATGCAGGGCCGGTGGTTGCTCGCGGTCCATGGGCAGAAACTGGGCGTCCAGACAGAAGGAAGCGAAATAGATGACATGGAAATTTTGGTGCAATTCGTGCTCATCCTGAAAGGGACGCTGCCTGGCGTCCCTTTCCTCCCTGGAGTTTACGGGGATGGCAAGTCAACACCGTTGTACGTGAGCTGCCTACAGATGCAGACCCTATTGCAAAACAGGACGACTCCAGTAGGTTCGTCTATCTGTAATTCAGGTGGTTTATTTGGTTGCGGAAGATCCCTGCTTCGAGCGTGGGTCGGTGGGATAAAGTGATGAGACGTACAGCACAGGACTTGCAAAAGGTACACATGCATTCGCGCCATTTAGTAACTATCTAAGTTTGAGTATGTGTATGAAACTTTGCACAATTATAATGGATCTTATGTGCGACGGGCAAGTTATGAGAAGAAGGACATGGACTAGTTGCGACTGCTGGCGACAAGGGTAAGACTTTATGACGTGCTATTTTGGAACTCACGTTCATCTGTTACAGCAGTGTTACTGTATCCGTATGATGGCGGGGGCGCCAAGCTTAAGATTGAACCGGCAATTGGGAAGTTATGTACTTCTTGTTTGACAACGACCTGGCAATAATACAGTGTTATGTATTTAGTAGGTTTCCAAGTCTCTTTAAGGCCTAATATTGCCACGATGCCACGATGGCGGCGGCATAGTTTATTCTACCGATCATGTGCACAAGAGACGCGAAAAGCAAAACATTGCAGGGATGACGAAATGCGTCTGTAAACAGTACGCATTTTGGGGTTGAAACTGTACGCATTCCAGCGAGCTTGAACGTGAGCGAGCAGCAGGCAGGTGTAGCCTGCTGCTGCCGGCCACCTGCAACTTAGCAGTAAAGCCGCTGTATGCATCGTGGCTAAGGGAGTATGTAAGCAACGATGAGGAGAAGGACTCGTATGCCTTGCTATTGTTTTTGCTGTTGTGACTGTTGCTTCAGAAAATGTGCCTTGCTTTGTGCTTTCACGCACTGCATTCCCTTTATTTTTCATGCAGGCCGAGGAGCAGCGGGTGCCCAATAAAAGGCGGCATGCGCTGAATCATAGAAGGAAGGGCCGGAGTCATGAATGTTGGAGGTTGAAATGTGGATGGTGAGTTGAGAGGCCATACATAAACAGTTACAGAAAATGCTACTGAGCTGGCCAGTGGGTATGATCGGGATGGGAGTTTTGGCGGAATGGGGTCAAGGGAAGGGGAGGTGAAGTAAGACAATGGTGGGAGACTTGGGTGTGAAGGGGGGATGCGTGTGTGTGTGTGTTTGATGGGTGTGGAAAGCAAGTGATATTGCTACTGCTGCTGCCACCACTGCCTGGACCACCGCCTCATCCTTTGTCCCTATCTCTGCCCCTTCCTCTGCCTTTGCAATTACTGCCACCACCACCTACCTCCACTGCCACCCCTGCGGTCACCAGCCCCACACCTCCTCGTCCTCCACCGTTGCCTCCATCATCCACATCACCACCACCACTGCTCCCGCCACCATTGCCACCACCGTCATCACCTCCACTGCTGTGACCGCCTCAAGTCCCACAGCCCCTGCCTCTGCCTCATCCACCACTGCTTCTGGGACCATCACTGCCTCCACCTCCACTTCGTCCCGACACCATCCCTTTAACACGGCCTGCACCATCACCTCTGCCTACCCATCGCTTCACCCTTCACCATCACCTCCTCCACCGCCGCCATCAGCACCACCGCCACTGCCGCCATCACCTCGTCTGCCACGGCGACTGCTGTCATCACTACTCGGCTACAGCCACCACCTTCTCCATCTACCACTGCCGCCATCATTCCCCATGGCTGCTGCCCGTACCTCCTTCCCCTCACCGTTGCCGCCATCAATGCACTTTTAGCCTCCTCCGCAAGCATCACCACCATCTGCACCACTCCCTCTCTGGCTAACATTTTCACATCAGGTGCCGTACTGGGGGGCCGTGGGTTCTGTGAGCTACCCTGGGGCTTGTGGACGGACAGCGACCAGGATAGATAGATGGGGGAGGGACTGGGGTGGTGTATATTTGTGTGTTTATGCGTGTATGATGGCATGGCCTCCTCCACCTTCACTGCTGTCTCCTCCAGTCCTCATCCCTACATGCCTGTCATACTCCTCACTTTTTTACTTTCCCTCATTCCCCTGCCTCTCACCTCATGCATATTACAACTCCTCCCTTCTTGTGCCTAATCCCTCCATTTTTTATCCTCCAACCGTCATCATAATTCTGCCCCTTCCCCCCTGCCTTCCAGTCTCTCTGCTGCATCCAAGTGCTGCCCTCCACCCTTCCTCCCTCCACCCTTCCACCCTCCACCCACCCTAGGATACTACACCCTCCCTGCCCTCCACCCTTCCCAGTCTCTGGAAAATCACGTGCAGGTCAAGGAATGACGGGCGGGGGCAGTATTTCTCCAGTATAGCGGACACTGAAGCTGGCAGTGACCAAGATGACATTTATTCTGGAGACATGCGGAGGGCATTGGGGCAGTGCTTGTGTTCCATGTCAGAAAGCTGAAGGGGTACTAGACCGCCGAGGGTTGCCTTCCTGCCGTTTTGAACCAGCAGAACATTTCACAGATACTAGAAGGTCCCGTGGTGGTTGTTAAGGGGTTTTCACATGTTGCCAAATGTGCATTTTTGTGTGGGTACACACGTGCACTTGCAAGGATCTCACTTGCGGTATAATGTTGTTTGAGATGATGTGTGCACATCGGTGATGCATTAAGGTCCTTGATGTTATTCGTTTGATGGCTGGTACTTCCTGTAAGTGCAAGCGCTCATGCAAACTCATGTGCTATTAAGGGGTGCTATTGTGTGCATATGTAACAAATTTGCTTGCATAATCGACTGCGAATCATGCATGAATTACCTGCATTATGAGCTAACGTTAGTGGCACGAAACGATTACAAACGCAGTGAAAAGATGACAAACGAAAAGTGCATGTATGTGTGCGTACATAAGAAAATTGTTTGCGTTAAAGCTTGCATTTCAGAATTGCACTTCTTTAGCACTGCTAAAATGATTATACGCAGGCGAATTACAATTACCAACGAGTGCGACGTGGCATGCGAATTCAATTAGCTATTGCGTTTTATGTTATTCGCATTTAATCGCAGATACTTATGCACGCGTAAAACCTTGCGAAAGCTATACGTTTGAACTGCGTTTTCAAATTCGCTCGCGATCTGACCTTAACGCTTTGCGATATCCCCGTGCGATTGCATGCTATTTTCATTAACGCACAAAACTATTTAAATGCGAAAAGCATGCGAATCTTGTAACGCGCGCGTTAAGTGTTATTCGCACGCGTTACGAAGTGCGTTACGACGCGAATGCATTCGCACGCCCAGCCAAAATTTCACGCCGGGTCTGTTTTGGGCGCACTTGCGAACGGCATTCGCATGGTGTCCTTGCGAAGGCACTTGCGATTGCAAGCGATAGTGCGCGTTAGGCTTCGCGTTACCTCGCGTTAGCCTCGCGTTAACTTTCTGTAACGCGAGGCTAACGCGAGGTAACGCGATTATCTGTTGTCATAGTGGGCCGGCTGCTGTTGGTGGTCGGCGAGTTGCAGAAATTGAGGCCCCTGATGTGGTTGGGTTCGTTCACTAAATCTACGAGCTGTTTGATGACAGCTATCGAGCTCTGTGCTTGAATGCGGAACATGGATGAGACCAGTTTACCAACGGCACAACAAATAGAACCGTCCCCAGGGCAGACCCGGATTGTCGAGGGCTCTGGACCCATTGCTGTATGGGCCTCAAGTGATGCCACTGATACTCCTTATTTGGCACCACGTCACGCCACCTCCTCACGCCACGCCACGCCACGCCTCACCACCCCACGCCACGCCATGCCAGGCTGCCTCAGGAAAGTACACATCTAGACTGATCCCTTGATCTTGGGCTATTCCTATCGTGCCCCATCACGACCTGTTTGATCTCATCTCAACAAGCCTTCCACTCGCCATCAGCGCCGCCTGGCAACAAGCCAGGTTGCACACCCTCTGTGAGCATTCATGCTACCCTCAGGGCATGAACACAGGTCCATTCCTGTAACAGACTACATCATGCTTTTAAATATGCATTTTTCTACCGCTTTCAATGCTGTTAACACCCAGAAGTGTACGGTGGTTGTGCGGGGACTGGGGCCTGCCGCCCCAGTTCCCCGCACTTCCACCGTCTTGGTGTATTGGGATCCCAAGTATATTCATTGCCCCAGTTCCCCGCACTTCCAGCGTCTTGGTGTACTGGTGTCCAAAGTAGAACGTAGGTCCAAAGTAGTATCTTATTTCTTGCATTATAAGATTTAAAAGGCAACATTGTAAGGGAGCAGAGTAATATAGTCCATATTGTTAAGTTTGCCCTAGATGTTTCACCGTAGGTATTATTCCCCTGATTATTCTCTTAGATATTTGTGGTGGTCTATATGTAACTAATATTCTGGGTAAACGTTTTTCCACATTGTAGTCCAGGGGGGCCCATCCAGACTGCCCTCCCCTTTATCATGCCAGCTGCACCACATGCCAGCTGCACCGCATGCCAGCGGCACTGCATGCCAGCAGCACCGCATGCCACGCAGCTGCACCACATGCCAGCTGCACCGCATGCCAGCGGCACCGCATACCACGCAGCTGCACCACATGCCAGCTGCACCACATGCCAGCGGCACTGCAAGCCAGTGGCACCGCATGCCAGCGGCACCGCATGCCAGCGGCACCGCATGCCAGTGGCACCACACTGCAGCTGCACCACATGCCAGCGGGATTGCGCAGCAGCAGCATCACACGTTGGTGGCACTGCATGGCAGTGGCACCACATCGCAGTGGCACCGTATGCCAGCGGCACTGCATGGCAGCCACACCACATGCCAGCGGCACCATGCAGCAGCACTATGAAGCCGTGGCACCATGCAGCTGCGGCACCATGCAGCAGCAGCACCACATATGTGACTACGGCACAGTGTGGCAGCTGCACCACATGGCAGCGGCACCGCACGGCAGCTGCACCACATGCCAGCAGCACTGCATGCCAGTTGCACAGCATGCCAGTGGCACTATATTGCAGCTGCACCACATGCCAGCAGATCTGCACAGCAGCAACACTGTGAAGCAGTGGCACTGCATGCCAGTAGCACCGCATGCCAGCGGCACCACATGGCAGTGGCATCACACAGCAGTGGCACCTCATGCCAGCAGGCACTGCACAGCAGTGGCACCACATGCCAGCGGCACAGTGCAGCTGCGGCTCCCTAACAGAAACTAAAATAATTAAAACTAAGAGCAACTAAAAATTACTAGGCTAGCTAAATAAAGCAGTGGCAATAAATTCCCAGGGGCCTTACACAACTAGGACTCCTTACAGGGGCGGACGATTGAAAAACTTCCCAGGGGCTTTATATAAACGGTGAAAACTAAAATAACTAAAATTAAATAAATAAACTAAAAATAACTGAAAAATACTATGCTAGCTTATAAAAGCTGTAGCAAATAACAAGACATTACCAGAGCAAAATGTGATTGGTGGTGTGAGGTGGCCAGCCATTACATACCATTCTTGCTCTGCAAAGGGAAGCAATTAAATGACACAAGGGTAGTTAAGCCTATGCCATTTCATTGCCTTTGCAGTGGTAATGATGCAACATGCCAAGATGCAGTGAACACTACCTGAATGAGGTGATTTATTGCTTTGCACCATAACTCCAGCAGAGGTGATAGCACTAGCACGTGCTCCATATGTGCCACCCCAATTCATATAGGGGGAAGATAATATTATCATAATGTTATAGATAATTTCAAGATCTGTGACACAGAGCTCTACTGCGGTAGTCATGAATGTGGACGACAAAACGCGCGCGGTTCAGTGCACGAGTACCACTACTACGCGAGTACCAAACCAAACAAATCATTTCCTATATAACTTAATTTATTATGCTTAAGAAGTTGGCCATGATGCTTACCTTGAGCAAGATTGCTTGGCGGCGGTGGCTTGATATGTAATCATCTTCCAGAAAGGTCCAGCAATAGTTCAGCTCCAATATGTTCTAGCCAAAAAAGTAGCTGACTATACAATTTGCAGGCTACAATAGCAGATTAATGCTAGCTGTACGACTAAGATTAACTGTCAACTAGCATTGTGAGGATAATTCTTGTTTGACCAGGCTGGAAGTGTTTGACTAAAATTTTTCATATACTATACCATTATATATCCTTAAAGCATGAATCCTGCAGGGCTGGCCAGTGCCCTGCAGGAAACATGGTGACTGCATGAAACAAAAGACTGAGCAAACCTAGCTAAAGAGGTCAGAAAATGCTTTTAAAAGCCTAGGAATTGCCAAACAGAAATCAGTGCATTTACCTCGCGATGGTATAAATTCCCGAGGGCCTTACACTACTAGGACTCCTTACAGCAGGGGCGGATGACTGTATAAATTCCCAGGGGCCTTACACTAGCTACTAGGACTCCTTACAGGGGCGGGGGACTGAAAAAATTCTCAGGGGCCTTACATAAACAAACGACCAAAACTAAAATAACTAAAACAAAACAAACTATATAGCTAAACTAAAAATAACTAAAAAATACTAGACTAGCTAATAAAAGCGGTAGCAATCACTACTTATAATATTTCCATAAAGACATCTCTCTCTAACCTATTAATTACTATCATGCTTATATGCATTTGACTACCATTTTCAATGCTGTTAACATCCAGAAGTGTTCGGTGGTTGTCCGGGGACTGGGGCCTGCCACCCCAGTTCCCCGCCCTTCCACTGTCTTGGTGTAGTGGGGTCCAAAATATCTTTATTGCCCCAGTTCCCCACATCATCATCATCACATGCAACAAAAGACTGAAAAAAACTAGCTAAAGAGGTCAGGAAATGCTTTTAATAGCCTAGGTATTGCCTACTGTTGTATCTCTGTCATATCCGCCTAAAGCAAAGGCTCGATCGAAGGATGCCAGACAACTGGCCAACCTGGATATTAGCCATGAGATACCCCAGGATACTACACCTACTAAGAATCAGTGCATTTTCCTCGTGACGGCATAAATTCCCGAGGGCGGCCTTACACTACTAGGACTCCTTACAGGGCCGGACGGCCCAGGCGCGCGCCTTACATAAACAATTACATAAATGATTACATAAACGACAAAAACTATAATAACTTACACAAAATAAACTAAATAAAAAACTAAAAGCAACTAAAAATTACTAGACTAGCTAATTGAAGCGGCAGCAATTAAAATGACTAAAATGACTAAAACCAATCATCCACTCGAATGATTGAAATATGATTGAAAACCACAACCGCACCTATGCCGTTGCTGAGGGTGACCATACAATTGAGCCAAAAGTAGACAAACAAGCCGGAACCCTACCTATCACTGCCGTACTGCTGCATCCAAAACGGACTCGTCTGGAAACAAAAAACATATCTTGGGCGCCACCAAGTAAACTGGTCGTACCAAAAGTCCCAATTACGACCTCGCCTAAGTTTCAGTATACCACTATATGTAGGCCAACACTATATTAGGACATCATATAGAATGGCGTCGACGCAAAGCCGCCAAAGTTGTAGTAACGTCATATTGCGTCATTCCGCTTGCTCCATTCTGCAGCATTCTGCAGCATTGGCACATAACGCTTTCATATACCGATAATGAAAGGAAGGCTTTACAAATTCATCCAAAACACGTAACTCCCCACCTCCTTCCTTTCCTCCCTCCTTTGCTCCTTCCCTCCCTCCCTCCCTCCCTTGCTCACTCTCTCCCCCCCTTTTTTCTCTTCCTCGCTCGTCCCCTTTCCCCCCTCACCTGGGGTCCCCCTCCCTCCATCACCCATGACCCCTCTCTCCCAACCTCCCACCATCCCTTCCTCTCTCTCTTCTTCCCTGCCTCACCACCTCCGTCCCTCCCGCCTGCCCTCCCTAGTGGCCATGTGGATCCGGAAACTGATATGCAGAGGGATGGAGACAGGGGTCGGGACAGGGAGGGGTGGCGCGCGGGAAGGCGTGAGGGAGATAGTGAGGGTGGGATGGGGACGAGGCAGTGAGGAAGGGAGGGTGCAAAGGTCATTCTACGTGGTGTCCTATATATAGTGGTGTACCGAAAGTCATATTAGATCTCAATTAGGACGTTTGGTAGGATCAGCTCACTTTGCGGCGCGTGGGATTGAACGATACGATGCATGGGATCGCACGTATCTTATCTTATGGTCCCACGTATAGTCCGACACTTGACCGGGAGACTGGCTAATGCGTCACAGATGCATTAGCTGGTCTGGTGGATCCTGACACCATAATCTACTGTGTGCTATGGGCAGATGCAGATGCCCAAGCAAGTAAAATTCCCTTTCCAAAGGCATAGAGCTGATAGGGCATGGTTGGGAGTTTGGAGGTAAGGCGTGCGAGAAAGAGACCTGATGAACCGTGGGACAGAGTCCTGAACTGAGTAACGACATTGCGCATCGTCAACGAATAACGCGAGCAACGTATTTCCTTTGCCCGCATGCTGCGGTCTGTGTGACCCAAGCCTTGTCTCAACCCGCGCCTTGTGGTGTAAAGTGTACCGCCTGATGTTGTTTGCCTCTGCTAGTGTCCTGCGTCGGGCGACTGGCCCGTACTGGCCTGATTAGCTCGTGCCGTTCTACTCGTTCAACTGCTCCTTTGCTCGCGAGCTCTTGCAAATCATGAGAGCTGATGAGCACCACTTATATAAATACGTTTTTCACAAGCACATCATCAATGGCGGGGCCATGGACACATAAATTTCTATTCGCGAAATCCCGCAGGCGTACCCGCTCAGCCCTGTTCAGCCCACTCTACATCCGTCAGGGAATAAAAATAACAACGCAGAACATGGATCGCAAAATCTTGTCAGACCTGATATGGAGGTCATTGAATATGTAAACGTTCAAACGACATCTCAAGAAGTCAGTTCCCGGCACGACGTGTCCAAAACGCATTCACGTGCAATGGACGCCAGGAACTCAGCACCCTTGAACCAAGCGACATCGCCTATCGAATTCCATCCACTGCTTTGCCTTATTTGCCAGAGCCACCGGTGCGCAGAGCCTGTCACGGACAGGGAGCAAGGGAAAGCCGTCCGTCACGCCGCTGTGTGACAAACCTTACGTGCATGGATGGATGCTTTGCGCGGGTTGAAATACGGGGGACGCTGCGATCTCAATTATCGTAGATGCGCCGCGATTCATCCTTAGAGAGTAGCTGCATGCAGGATGACATGTGCGCGCGTGGAGAAATGTCATGCGACCATACCGCCACGTCTAGATGGTTGTTTGCCCCGGACAGACATTCGCCTATCAGCCCCTACCTGCAGGATACGGCCACCACCCGGCACTGGGTGTGGGCCCTTGAACTTGCCGGCGGCTGCCTCACTGTTGGCCTTGGCCAGCTTAACCAGGATGTCCTGAGCCGCAGCCCAGTTTGACTCCTTGCCCGCCCATGTCTAAAATCGTTGGGGCAACAGGGGCATAGGAAGGTGGCAGGTGCATTCGTTAATTTCCCACATTAATTTCCCACATATGCGCCTTCCCAAATGCTCGGTGTCAGTTCTGCAGCGAAGGTATCACGCTTTCTCGCGGTGTTGCAGCACAAGCGTGTGCTGCGACATATCGCAGCGTACGGGTCTTCTCCAAGCCATGCAAGGACTAACGCATAATAATTAGGTCCTATGCCCCATTTGTCTCTTAAACGCATCGGCAACTCATCCAAATCAGGGCAGTTGTGCGATAAAGCTGGGTCCATCAGCAAATGGGTACATCCAATACTGATCAAGCTGGTCGTCAGCCGTTATGTTAAGGGTCTTGATATCTTCCCCAGCACGCAGTGATAGGCATCTTTCCTATAAATCCCTTCCTGCTTCCCTTCCTCCCAACCTTGAGGGTGGTGGCTTGGAGGGCGCGGCCGTAAGAAAACGTCAGTGCCCATGGCGCGTTGGGGGCCTCATCGTTAAGCGCCTGCAATCAAGAGGCGGGCGGCCAACATCGACCCGGCTTCACTGGCTACGGTAATAGGTGATGCACCCGGTGTGGCTTGGAGCTCCTGACCGGAGGCTGGTTTATGCCCTAGTTGACCGAATTCAGGATAAAAAGGCACGCAAGCAAAGCGACAAGAGGACACATCAGCCACTGCGGGGAACATTTCAATAGCTGAGATGGTCATTGTAGCCCGCACGCCTCGACCTGTGCTCACCTGCAGGTTGAGGGTTGCCTCCTCCTCGCTCATGCCGCCCGACAGGAAGTGGATGCCGGGCACGGCAGGCGGAATGGAGCGCATCATGGTGCGCACGGTCACACGTGCCACCTCCTCAGGGCTAGCCACCGGCGCATCCAAGCCTAACGGAGCCAGGTCGCAGCATAGTCAGTGAAGTGTACAGCTAGCTCAAAACACAGCTCACGTAATTGTCAGCCGCGAGCCGAATCCCTGCGCCTAATTCCCCACCTTCCCACTACCAGCCCATATCGCCAGAGCCCCAAGCTTCCATACCTGCATCCGCATGTCATCCACCATGGTTATGACACACATACCTGCCACCATGGGAAACGCTGGTTCATCCTGGCCCTGCTGTGCTATCACGCCAAGCAGGTTTTGCCTTAGCCCCTACCGAGCATTACATGCGCTCCGGAAGCACTGATCATGGCAGCATGTATTCGACGCTATCTCTCTCTGCGCTCCACACTGCCTCCTACCTGGCAGGCACATGTTAGGCTTGAGCAAGATGCCCTCCAGGATGACACCGTACTCGTTGAGCAGCCGCATCACATGGCTGTACACGCGCTCCGACCAGAAGGCCGTCTCGTCGATGGAGTAGTCACCGGGGCCCAGGGTCACCTCGGGCTCCACAATGGGAACCAGTCCGTTTTCCTGGCAGATCTGGGCGTAGCGGGCCAGGCCATGTGCGTTTTCCAGGATGGCGGTCGTGGAGGGGCATCCCTCCTCGCCGATCTTGATCACCGCACGCCACTTGGCAAACTTGGCGCCCTGCTTCCTGTGACCACGTGACGGACCGCAAGCGGTTGCCTCTTAAGTTTAGGAACGGGGTCCGAAGCCAGCCATCCTGCAAGTCCATGATGGCATGCACTTGTAAACGCCTCGTGAGCTTTGACTCCCCGAAGTGGCTATACCAGTAGCTTCTATAGCTTGTGCAGCAGTAGCCTTTTTGCTACACCGCAAGGATCCCAGTAGGGAGTTGACTTAGCAATTAGCATTTGCAGGATCGCTTCAGGCACCGGAGACATAACCAAATTGCCGGCAGGCGATTTCCGCCTCCACCTCCTATCCTCACCTGTACGCCTTGCACCGATCCGCCAGATTGTCCAGGCCCTGAGTGGTGGTCTCACCCTTGCCTCCCGGCAGCACCTGCAGGTTCGGGAGGATTGCGTGCGGCGAGTGAAAGCGGAAGATGATCGGTTGAGATGGCGATAAAATCCAAGACTGTGTCAACCATGCAATGTTGTGCAATGATGGAGTCCACGATGAAGGAGCGGTTGAGCCATGCAGGCAGTCTGTTATGGTAGAAAATTACTTCCAGAAAGCCGGGCAGTAACAGCATCGCAAAGATGGTTTCGGGGTATCTGGGCCGCACCTGCAGACCCGTGTCAACCTTAATGCCCGGGTAGATTCCCTGCGCCAGCAGGATGTCCACAAACTGGCGACCATCACGAGCCTTTTGGTACAGAGTCTCCTCAAACATGATGGCGCCACTGACGTACTGCCCCAGGCCTGCATACGATTCAAATCGTGTGCGGCGGGACAAAATCCAGCACTGCGGGCTTAGCACTGCGGGCTAAGCACTGCGGGCTAAGTACCAGTATGCGGAAAAGCCATTTGTGAGTAGGACGGCGAGGTCTGAGGTTTGTATGGGGTAAACTAGCATTGGGGCCCCAGCCGCATGCGCCCGCGATAATTGAAACAAGCCCGGTGACCGTATGGACGGAAGAAAACTTCATAACGTGTGGCTTAACATAGAGCTGCCAATGCTTGCCGCCCATCGTCTCTCCTGGGAGGCCAGCGGCGGCTTGAAAACGTACTGATTTGCTGCATCTCAACAGCTTGGATTCATGCGCGTAAGGCCAGCTGGCACTTACAGCAGATCTGCAGATCCTTGGCTCAGCCCGTCCCTGATGAATGACCTAGATTGTCTCGTACTGCTAAAGGACAGGGAGATTACCAGGGCTGAGGCTCCGATACTTGCTGTTTTGCGACGTAGTCCTTCCTTGCTCTTCATTACGTAGTGTGCCGCGCGCTGCGCACCCACCTGGTGCAGTGTACAGCAGCTCGCGCCAGTCACGGCGGTTATCTTCAGTGTTATCAACACCCACGCTCTGCAGGCGCTTCCCGGTGGTCGCGTTGGACTCATCAGAGGCCTACGCAAGCAAGCGGACCCGCAGCAGCACAGCCAACCATGGCTACCTTGCCCAGATTTGCATGCTCTTGTCTGAGCCACCCTTGCAGAAATGCTCAATAACAATGTGCAGGTCTGAGGCTAGCTAGGAGTTCCCTCCGTAATCGCAGCTTTACGGGCCAGCCGTGCGCCTTCCGACCAGCATGCTCCGTGAGATCTGACCTATCTCTTAAAAGGCATAAGTAGTGCAGACACGGAGCCGTGCCACCGATGCTAGGAACGCTCAAATCGAGCAAGTTTTGGGGCCCTGATCTCTGTAGAAAGGAGGACCGACCATCGCGGAGGGGGGCCCCCGTGTCCTGAGAGGGGGCCACTCACCAGAATTCCTTTGCCCTTCTGGGCAATGTAGGCCGCATTCTTCTTCAGCTCCTCAGCAAACGGGCTCTGCATGCAGGAGTGTGCGGATTGGAGGACGGCCAGTAGACAGCCACAGTATGCCGTAGGAGCTTGTTGTGTTTAGATCTAGCGGGTAACACCGCTGATGCCCGCAGCAAAACAGGGAAGCACACAACGGGAGAGCGCGGACCGTGCCAAGCCGTGACTGTTCCACAGGTCCATGCCGCCGTGCGGCATTGCAACGGGAGGCTAATCCATTGCATTTTCGTACCTCCATGGAGTTAAAGGCGCGGCACAGCACCTTGGCCTGTGCGCGCCCGCGTGTTGCGCGCACACATGAAGCCTGTTTACGGGATAGAATTGGCCACAAAGATATATTGATAAGTTTGAGATGTGAGGAACGGTGTAACCAACTGTTCAACCACTATGGATAAGGTCCGGGCCACTGGCAAAAGCGCGGCCTTTGCTATTAGTCGCAAACGTAGAGGTAATGGTCAATCAAGTTTTAGTGCCATCGACATGGGCATTCAAGAGCTTCGACGCAGCGGGCTATCCGTGCACAGGTGCAAGCCAAGATGCTGTGATAGCTGTCGCAATGCAACCATTTATAGCTAAATATTGCAATGTATGTTTACCATATATGCTTACCGTGCGCGCCGAACGGAATTGCATCTTAGCCTGCATCTATCGTTGCTGGTCGAGCACAGTTGGATAGCTCAAGCGAGACCCCTTGTTTGATGAAGTCTAACCTGGAAAATACAATTCGAATGTTTGGTGATGTGATGCCTGCTTGCATAAGATCCGGCAAGCAGCTGCAAGAGGTCGTCATCGCAAAGCTATCTCACCGCGATATGCACTAAGGGAAGAGGCGCATATGAAAGTACTGTCTGTGTGCATGTGCTATATCCAGAAGTGACGTTGGCCTCCTTATCGTGTGCCGGTACGGCAAAACGCTCGTCGCTTGATGAACCCATTTTGTGACGCATGTCATGAGTCCCAGCTTAAAATTGCCCAATAAGTGCTTTATTATATATAATAGGAAAGATCCCGGCGCTGTTACGGCTTTCTTTAGACCTGTTAGTTGAGCCCCATGGTTACACAAATCACGCCGCCTCAGAAATCCTGTATCCATCTGAGCATCTACAACCCATTGATGTCCTGAAATTCTGTTTGTGAAAGTGTTCGCAAAATGTAGTCACTAATGTAATCTACGCAGCTCGTCCAACCAGTCCTACCTGAAGGGAGGGGACCCCAGAATCCTTATGCCTTGCATCTGGCAACTGATCGCATAACACGTGACCCAACGGCAGCATAGAATATAAACCTTATGGGTGTCCTGCGCTTACTCGCCAAGGAGAAAGGCCCTGGGAGATGGGGCCAACCCAACACTACCCAACCGTATAGTTAAGGCCACTGTTCGACGCGATCTTCAAAACACCATCGCAGGTGGCCAAGGCCAACATGGATCACGCTGCCATCATATCGAAAGCGTCACCGCAATTGACGCTCGTCTCCGTGTTGCTGCCCACAGCACCTGGCGGAGGCTCCATCACCAACTGCCGTGGCTCAGGCAGGACCAGCGCCTGCGTACGAGGTCAAGTCATAGGCACACATTATGGGACAATCAAATTTCATGAAAAACGTCCCTTTTTCAAGCATGGGTGCACTTTGTATGAGGAACGAACGCGAGTTTTGCCGGTATAAGGACGTGAGGACTCTTGCTTGTCAAAGGCGCAAGTTGCTACCCGAGGCCCCAACCATGCAAACGCTTCGCAGACACGTAGGAATGGCGGCCCAACGAATGGCGGTTCTGAACGCACCTGCGGGTAATCCATCTGCTTCAGCTGAGAGATCACCGCAGTCACTTGCTGGTAGAGCCGCTCCAAGGGGGATGTGGATGGCAGGCCACGACATGCCAACATCGCACCATTCAGTTCCTCAGCTAGCATAGTCTGTAATCGACAGCAACAGAGGCAGAGATTGCGCCAGCAGTTCCACGTTAGCGATCTCTTCACCAACGTCCCCAGGGGCGAGGAAGATTTACCGAATGCATCTGCCTGCTATGTGACCAGGCAGCCCACAGACAGCAACGCGGTAAATATGCACACATTTCCGGAGCTTTGCTTTATAAGCACTTTCTGCACTCTACGCGCTGGTACTGGTTCTTATTACGGCGTTTGGGGGGATATGTGCTGAACCCTATCATCGCACACTGGTAACCACGGCCATTAGGAGCAAAAGTAATTATGTGGGTGGTAATATTGGAAATCCTGCCATGTACGGGAGCGAGAATCAGGAAATCAGAAAAAGGCAGCCTATTACCAGCCTAATAGCCATCATGAACCGGCAGTACGATAACAGTACAGTACAGTAGAGGGTAATGGTACGGTTTAAACGGTGGCAGAACAGTATCCTCTAGCCCTCCGGTCCTCAGCCCACAGAAACCCAGAGACAGCCAGTAAGTGCCCACTTACCCTGTGCACAGGTCGCAGCATGTCGCCCGCGGGAGACGCCGCAGGGTCATCAAAAGCCAGGAGAGATACGGCTTCCTGCGGGTGGCCAGGAAGGTGTGGAGTATACGCGTAAGGGAAGAACAACACTTCAAAAGTGGCTGATTCGCCCGTTGAAGCAATGCAAGAGCTGAATAAAATTGGCGACCGCAGCACACTGCATCCTGCCCTGCACGATCGTGGTTAGCAGGCCTGTTTGGAGGGTAAGACAACTAGCTTAAGCTATGGCTTCGGTGTGAAAACAACAAGCAGGTATGCAAGACTGGAAAACATTTATTAGGTAATCAGCATGTGAGAAGCCCTATGCCGGGGAGCTGGTGCCGGACGCACATGTCATTGACAGCAACATACAACGCTTAGGTACAGAACGTGCCGAATTCCATACCATTAAGAGGTCCCTATCGGCGGGCGTCCGGCAACGTGGCCATAACTCCGTTCTACCGTATGCTAGGATCTCCTCCGTCGTGGGTGGCTGTGGCGGCGCCTCCGCCTCGTCCTTCTTCTCCGCCGCCAGCTTCGGAGCTTCCCCCCTGGCCGCCTCTCCTTCCCGTGCCATATCGACTTGGGCCGAAGCCTCCGCTTGCATATCACCAACTCTTTGTGTCTCGCAGGATGCGGCCTCCGCAATGTCCATGGGCGCTGGGCCCCCCGTGTCCGCACTGCTAGCTGCTGCCGATGTCCCATCAAGCATAGAACCCAAGGCCGAAGGCGCAGCTGCCGCCGCCACAAGCGGGTTGCCATCACAAGCGGGTTTCACCGCAACGGCGGACGTACCTGTTTCCAATTTGTTCAGGCCAGCTGCCGCGTGTGCCACTGCCACCATCTCCACGAACTTTTGAACTCGGAGCCGGAAGTCCAGGGCCGGTCGCTCAGCGAGCAGCTGCAGTGTGTGACACGGAGCGGCGAATCAATTACACAGGAGGCTAGAAGCCATGCTTACCTCCCCAAACCCTAAGCCATGTTGACCTCCCGCGCAATTCATGGAAATAGGCCCTTAACAGAGCAGGTTCGCAGCTTTGTTTGGGACAGCAAGTCATGTCTCGGGCGTGGAAATAAAATGAGCAGTCCACCAGGCTGAAGGTGTGAACGTAGAGGTGTGAACTAAAGGTGTGAACTAAAGGTGTGAACTATGGCGCCGAATAACCGACAATGAAGCTCTCCATTATTTCATTGTTTCCACCAATAGCCAAAAATGAAGGTCCTCATTACTTAGGAAGAAATCTTATGCAGAACATAGAATCAAATTCGCATACAGAGCTCACAGCAACCGAACGCATTCCCCCCTGGCGCTTCTGCGGGCCCTGCAGCAGGTAGCCCCACATCCTAAGCCGATAGAAACATAGATCGAGCATTGAAGTGCCAAACCACCAGGGGCGCAGCACAGTTCACACCTCCGGAGGGTATTTTTCTCTCAGCAGAGTCAGTGCGTCGTCAATGCGCCCAGCGGCCACCAGGTCGTATGATTGCTGCCGTACAGTAATGTCCAAGAGCTCTTGTTCGTCCAGCTGTCCTTCCGAACGAAGTAGATCATGCCCAAGTACAGCTGCCGTACGCCAAAAGCGCTGGTGTATTAGGTAGTCGTACATCAGCTGCGGCAAAAGCGCCATTCCACTGCTGGAGAGGAGCGGCAGCTCTGTGCTGCGCACCGACGCCATCACTTGGCGTTGGAAATCAGCCTGCGGCGGTGCGCACAAAGGGAAAGACCCAGATGGCCAACTAATTCTTGTAGGTTGCTGCATCGCAACGGAGGAGAGACCGATTGAGCCCGGGTGCTGTGGGGTGCTGCGCGGCTGGCAGTCACCTATGTCCCACCATCTGCGGTGTGCAGAGACGGGCCGTGGCCGTTCGTCCATAACCGTCTTGACGTTAGCCATCAAAGCTTCACTACTTTTCACAGAAGACATCATAAAACTGCCTATACTCCCTAACTAATTTTCAACCTCCCAGTCGCTAACAACAAAATCCTCCAATGCTGTGTGCATCGAAATTTTTTGTCCACAGGCATTTTCGGCTAGAGAGCCTAAGACATCGATGTGCAGGCCCTGCGTACCCGTATGGCACCAAAGTCCGTACGGAATGGTTCGCTTGAACTTCCGGCGCCGAAGTTGGCCACCACTTCCTCGCCACTGGAACGGCAAGACACATGGCAACGAATACGCTGAGGAATACGCTGAAGACACAGCGCGAGTGCGCGCACCGCCGCACGCATTTGCATGGACGCCATGGTGGGCTGGTGTTATCGGATAGATTACACCGTATTCAACTTCGTCCCCCAGGCCTTATATGGCCCGCACAAAAGGAGCTCAGTTGCCCATGCCCAGCGGTATAACCTGGGGGACCCCATTACAATTTTTTGATGCTGCTACAGATTCGCTGTACTCCGCAGCTCAGCACCCGGACAGCAGACGTGCTGACTCGAACGAGTTAGTCGACCTCCAGTCAGTTCGAACGGCCCCAAAGCTTACAATGGGCATTTCCTTTATCTCCCCCCAACACCATCCACACACATACTTTGTGCGCAGCCCCACGCAAGGATATAGCGGCGATGACTCCTGAATGTCCCTGAACGCCACACCCAATGGCTCGCCATTCTTGTAGTAAGATATAGAGCGCTCGGCCTTATTGAATAACGCGCCCACGACGTCCCCTGTCGTGTAAGGGGGTCCGTACGGCCGACCGTGGCCGCTTCCCGAGAACGCATGCCTGTGGAATTTGCGGCAGCCGGCAGCTCGACAGAATGATGTCAAACAACCCGCCGTCGTCGCTAACGCATCTTTACCCCCATACGGCAACCCCCATCATGACCTGTGCAGTCAGCATGGGAAAGGTTGTGATGCTGCCTGGGCATTCATGCTGTTGTGTTTTTATAATGGATGCGCACCTTTATTTTAAGCTAAGTGAATGCTGTTGGGAGGATGCGAGATGAAAAGCTGTGCAACGCTCGCCTGAAGCGTATTTAAGAAGTTGGGAAGTTAAAAGAGCGGGGCAGGTGCCCGTGTGCATCCAACGATAAATACATAGATGCATGCGTCTTATAAGCTGCAGGGATCTGTTAGGGTTGTGTTTCCGTCCCCAGGACCCCGCTTCTGACGTATACTTTGCGAAATACAGTCCAGGCACCCACCCATCGTCCCCATGGTAGCCGTATGAATGTGGCTCCCAGCCGGGGAGCCGGCCCAGAAGGACGTCCTCCGTGCAGAACCCGATACCTATGAATCCCGCCTGCGTAACCACAGAACCGATAAGGAACACGTGGCCGACACGTGGCCATGCTGTCTGGTAAATGAAACGGAAACGTAATGTCCTTAATATGCTGGAGATTGTATAAACTTATTTCATCGTCGTGCTGAACAACAAACTAAACGCCATAGGGTGAAACAGCCAGTCCGATATACGAACAGGTTCAGGATGGGACAGGCGCTAGACTAGCAGGAAGTTGTTCGCTTGTAACCTGAATGCCCCCTCCAATGGCCCCGCGTACCTCTCCCTTGTCCACCACCTTAACCTCAAAGTAATACAGGGGGCAGTCAGCTGGAAGGGGGTAATTGGAACGAACCGTGGCTGCTTGAGAGTCCTCTTTGCCAGGTCCCACATAGTGAACACGGGTCCCGTCAACCTGGTGGTAAGGATGGTTAGGCAGTTACAGTATGGCATCATGCAGAATGATAGCCATCCATGGTACGACATACGTACCATGGATTCAGAGAACCCATGTTTACCCAGGATAAACACCCAGACTGCAAACGCATTACTATTGGGTAATACATGATTCAGCACATCACCAGAAGGTCATGCTCTTAACACGTTATGCTCGGCACTCCTTACCTTCAAGTGCTGCATGGCATGCTGATTGCGAATCCCAGTAACCCGCGGCTCCCACGCCGACGGCAAGGAGCATCTACTTTTATAATATGTGCATAATCCTGAAGAAGTTCCTGCCATGTTATTTGTCTGACAGAGAGACGTCGGTACCGTGTAAAAGGCGGGACTTATTGAAGCCACTCAAAACGTCTAAGACATTTGAGATGCAGAAGACCACACAGCAATATAGAAGTTACAACACCAAACCTAGTTTTGCGTGTTCTAGCCGTTGAGAAACAGCTCCTGAAAATGTGTACTTGAATACCGCAACTCGAAAATTAGGACAAGGAAACTCGACCAAATATGTTTAGACTCCATATATCAAAACATGAAGGATGATATCACAGCCTTGCAATCACAGCCTTGCAAGCGTCAAGGACTGCCGTATCGTCGTGAGCAATCAGGGGTCCGGAAAGGATTATTTACCATGTCCCAGACGACGATTGAAAACATTCATGCTGAAGTGTTATTCAATAGCTTTGCCCGATCACGAACCGCCAAAGGGAAGTTCTGTGCCTGCGACGTGCGAGACTTCAAACCCGTGAGGCTGTGCTCAACAGTGTAGAGCAGCGCCTACGGGTAGCTAAATATAACGTGAAGCATTTTGCATCTTTTGTATGACAAAACGCATCGCTGAAGGCGACGGCAATCCAAAGGCAATAACGTCTACTAGCCACCTTTGAAGATTCAGCTATGAACTAAGGTAGTATCATCCTGTAACTACCGAAATCCCTTTCACCCGACGGTTCTACCCCGCTTTGGCTGCTCCCGTTAACCTGTCCACGAAGTTCTACGCATAACTTCCCAACCAGGCCCGGATCACATTCATGTGGTCTCCCTGCACTGTTCTCTCCGATATGTTTTGAGTCTGGGTGATAGCCATTGGCCGACGTGCTTTCGGAGGATCTTGCGTGGCAGTGGCACCAGCGGCACAGGTACTGCCCATCTGCGCACCCCTGTTCAGCCCAGCGGCATTCCCCCAGCATAGGGCATGCGCGGAAATAGGCGACGATTGGGCTGTGCGACGAAAGGAAGCTTGGTAAGCCCCCTCTCTGCAGCGGCGTCGCCGATGCCAATTACCATTTGCGCGGCAGTCACTGACGCACTCGAAAGCTTAATAGAGTGCACAGCGGAGCCATGGCAGAGTTAGGATTTGAAGCCATTCCTTCTAGATCCGAGAACGCCACTCAGCAATGCACTGACGTGGGCGCCTCCGTCGGCAGCACTCCGAGGCATGAGGGTGATGTCCACAACAGGAACGAAGAGTCGGTCCAACCATGGGTGCCGCCGCCAACCCCTTGGAGCATGGATCCGTCGCCGCTGTTTCAGCAGCGGCATAGGGCAGAAGTGCCGCCGTATCGACCTCTGCTTCTTTTGTCTACGGAGTGGTATGAGGTAAGCGCACAAGGCATGGTCAGGGGGACCACTGCTTCTCTGGTTTCTGTTGGTGTTCAACGTGTAGTTTTACCAATAAGCGTTCTGTGCGCCTTGGTTGCTGCTACAAGCGTAATTGGGGTTGCTGCTACTCCTGGTGCTAGTGATGATGTTTACGATGATGATAAAGGCGGTGTGAATACTGCTGATGTTACAAACTTCTGTTAGCTCGAAGGCATAAGCGCTGCTCCCAAAATCCCTCACAGCTATCGGCCTCGCATGAACACGAAGTCCCTCTCGGCGTGCTGCAATGTGCTGACATTGTTTGATCCTTCAAATCACCGTGCACTAAGATTATGCACTTTTCTTTGGCGTCCATGGAACAATAACTTGTGCTTAAAGCTTAGGGGTTTGGATCCGAATCGCATCGCTCAAGGCTACCGCGAGCGGCTGCGGAGAGTGGTGTGGACCTGTGCAGATCGGCATCTGGTGGGTTCGATGCTTGGCATAGGAGGAGCCGACGCCGTGTCTGGATCACTTGGCATCATGAGAGAACGTCAAGGCTGAGTTTCGCAACGCAATGCACTTGGGACATGGGTCATCACAGGAAACCGTGCAATCCAGGTTTGACGTGTACAGACAGGCTTCCGATAAATTGTTACTGCATGTTTCTGATAAGCCGTGGAGGGGATTCCATCTGGTTGCCGTCTGGTGCGTCTTGTCTGCTCATCGCAATGCCATTCTGCATCTCGGAAAACTGGCCTCCTCCGCGAAACACGTGATGCGTATGATATTTGTGTCGTTGCCTCCTTCGCCAGGTCGGTGCTTCCGTGCGAATGGGGCCGGAATCCAGTTGCCAAGTGATCCTGGACATGGTTGAAATCCTGACGGACGCAGCACGAGAGCGTCGGAAAATACCCGGAGGCGGTGGTGCAGCCTCAACTGATTGGCTGCCGCAGCGGCTGGAGGATGCGCCCATGAAAACCCGGTCGCAGGTGGATGTTGCTAATGTACGGGCAGCAATGATACCCCGACCCTGGTGGACACCGCAAAATTTGGCATGTTGGGGATGGACAGCGGTTACGAGGGCGGGCGCAGCGGTGGTGCATTTCCAGGAGAGCCTATGGATGCTATCTACTGGCATCCGCTGCACTCGCAGCCTCAAGAGCCGTAGCTGTAGCGGCAGGGGCTGCGTTGGTAGCAGCGTCAAGAGGAGCAGGCATGCTGACAGGCGGAGAGCAGTGTCCGCAGCTGGGGCGGCTTCTGGAACGGAAAAGGAAATGGACGAAAGGACGTCTCGTGCTCAGCCCAGACCGGTTATCGCCAGCCGCATTATGTCCGTGAACCCCAGAGTGATGCTGCTCCATAGGCCGGACGCCGGCTTGCAGGCTCAGCCACCTGCATGTACTGGCCCACGAGAGCAGCACCTGCCACCAAACACCGCATCAATGGCGCCCCTCCAAGTTGCGGCTGCAGTGTGCTGCGGCACGCCCATCCATTATAGCACTGTTGTCGGTAGCAAACACTTGTGCCGGGCCGATAGCCGCGATAGCCGGAGGCCACTTGGTGCCACCTGCGAATGTTATAGAGGGGACGAAATGTCATGTACGGAAGGTGGGCCGCTAACAAAGGTCATGCTGCGCCATGATAGCGGTCTTGTGCGTACCTGTACGTTGACAGAGATTTCGGACCCGCAGGGTGCAAGGCCGGGCCCCTCGGAGCCACCAAAAACCTGCCGCCGTGATCAGTGTCACCTGCACCTGACGTTGCGTCGGGACATCCAGCTGCTGGATAGCATCAAGACGGAGTCAGCAGCAGCGGAACCGCTGAATGTGAAAGTTGACCCTGAAGCTGTTCGCCGGGGCCCAGGGCTTGTGCTGGTAGACCAGAGGACGAGGGCAGATTTTTGTTTATCGGGGCAGCGGCCGATTCCAGTGGTGGTGGTGGATGATCCGTTGGTTGCTGGTGAGCTGCAGGCGGCATTCGCGGATACGCAGGGTGCGACAGGGTGCAGCGCAGCCAACTGGGATGACTTCCTTATCGACTTGGGCGTGTTCTTGAAGCGTACAGCCGAGCTTCGCAGTGCAGCGGATCCAGTGCTCCTACACGTTTACGCAGGGAGGCTCAGGCATGGTCCAGCTCCGCCGTGTTGCTGCGGTGACTGCTCACAGAAAATCTCGGCGATGCATGTTTCCCGCGGGTATTCTGGCGTTAACACCACATCCTTGTCGCCGCCCTGTGTAGCCTGCTCACTGGTACAGCTGAAAGAAGCTCTGAACCAATACCTTTCCGCTTCCAGGAGTCTATTTTTAGGGGAGCGTCTGCTTCGCCATGCAACCGCGTCTGGCTGGAATCACACCGCATCCTACATCTGGTCACGCATGGCTGACCTTCATCGGATAGATGCCCTCCTTGGCACGGGTTCGGGAGGAGACAGCCAATGCTGCGATCACTCCAATACCAATAGCACTTCGCGCACTTTGACTTATCACAAACGTGTTCAGCTGTTGCTCAGGGCCTGCCTGCGGGTGTTCGTGGGGATGCCCAACAGACAAGGTGCTAAGACCCGACCGCCCCTCTTCTTCCCTCCATATCTCGTCTTAATCCTCATCCTGGCTCTCGTTATGGCATGGCTGCTCGGTGTGTGAGGAAAACTTTCGTTCCCTTCAATCATTTCTGGTGGGAGGTGGAGGAGAAGCTGGCTGGGTGGACCGACTCTGGTGTCATTGTCGGGGCACGTGCTGATATGGGGCTTCGTCATGCTTGTAGTCGAAAGCCCTATGTTTCAGCTAGGGCTAGCTTGCATCTTCTGACTTCCAAACGCAAGCACCCAGCCAGAGAAACAATGTATTAAGTGACGGAGCAGTCAGGCCGACGGTCAAGAGTGCAGGCATGTAATAAGTTATGTGGAGGTTGTGATCCCGCTGCGTCCTTAAGCAGGGCGGAGGTTCTTCGAAGGTGTCCACACGACCTGGTCTCTTGCTCACTGGGCAATGTCATCTGAACGTGCATCTGGAATTCGGTGGGCAAAAGCGAGTCGGTGCAAGTTTTGGCCTGCAGGTGTTTGCATACGCGGATAGCTTGTGAAATGCGTTAAGATGATGTGCCCCGGACATGCAGTGAAGCGAGTCAGGCGGTCTACACGACGGCGGAGAATGTTTCTGTACGATGAATAAATGAGTGTTCTGGGCACCGGAAAAACAAAAGGTTCACATCGAGGCGCATGTTTTCGTTCTTAGAAAGCAAAGCTTGCAAGGTGAACCAGCTCTCATACCGTTCACCACCCGTACAGGTTAGATGGACCACGCACCCTACCCTTTTATTGGGAAAATCTATAACGGTTGAGCGCGTTAGCATTTGGGCAATGGACTGGCGTGGATCAGGCTATACGGATTAATATGATCTAGCATCATCTGGCTGTGCATCTTGGCCATGAAATTTGAGGCAATCAGCTGGGCCGTACCAATCCCTCCGTTATGACGGGTTGATAAATATGATATGTTGATACTTATTATTAACGCGTGGAACGTGTATAGATGCACTAAGCTGATCCTTAAGATGGGGTAAGGTGCTGCGCTCTCAAACTCCATATTGTTGATGAGGGGCACCAACCCTGGACCTTGTGGAACTATCGGTGAAAGAGCTAAGGCTGGCAGCAGGGGCTCCCCTGGCTAATGCGTTATATTGCAACGCGGCATCGTAAGACATCATAACGCATGCCCCTCAGCTTCAGTAAATGGACAGGTGCCTTGACACGATGTAACTCATGGGGGGAGGGCCCAGAGGCCCCCACACAGCGCCGCATACATAGAGGATCGGAGAATTGGTCGTGGCCGAAAATCATCCCATAGAGGGGAATGAAAATTTCCTGGAAGAGATCACTCCCGCTGGGCCACGGGCTGGTGGGACCTGTTACTGGCGGCAGGATGTAAGTACTATGGTGTACTGTAGTATGTAGGATATTAACTGCTTCAACCTTTTAAGGGGAATCTTACTACGGAATGTTTACAGGAGCAAAATTGTACGATTCAGTGACTGGATGATATCTCGAAAGCCAATAGCAGCTTGGATTGACCATCGCAACCCACGCTCTTTGTCTCGGTTACGGTATGGGAAAGGCATGGCCTGATAGGGGGAATTTCGGTTGCTCAGGTGTCGCGAAAAGACGGGGAAAGCAGGCAAGACAGCGAGGGACAACGACAGCATAGAAAACGTTGCTGCAGACCATGAATGGGATTCTACATACCTTACCGGGAGTTCGGAACCACCCCAAGCAGCATGCTTGGCCTAAAGTTATGTGCGACCTTGTATTTAGGTCGCGGGTCAGGTCGTAAACACCTTGCATATGCGGCCGTGTGTGCCCCGGGTGCCCAGCCATTCCTGCTTCTGGAGGAGAGGTCCTTGGGCTGTGACGAGTGCCGGGCCCGTCTTGAAGCCCGTGACGTTGGATATGCACTTGTTTGGACCAACCACGAGGTGATTACCTGGAGGCACCTCGGCGGGTGATATGTGGCAAGGTGTGTAGGATAGGGGGGTTTTGCTTCGCCCGTGGCCACTACCTGGCAGTCCCTACCTACCCCAGTATTTCGGGGCACCCTCATCCTATCACCCACGCGGACTTCTCCGAAAATTTTCCCGGGTTCAGCACCCACCACCAGCATCCAAGGTAGCGCAAGGTGTATGCGCTTCACCGCTGTAAGCATGGGGAGCTGCATCAATAAGCTGATTGTGACGCATTTGATTTGGTGCTGCCGCGTCTTATTATTATTCGGCCGCTCACGTGCGCTTTCGCAAGCGTGGATGTCCGATGTGAGCCTTGCAAGGCTGTCAGTTCCGGAAGAAGATTCGTGCCATCGAACAAATGTTCTCAAGCCCCGCTTACAGCCAGATGCTGATTTTTACTACTTTAACTGGAGCGCCAATATCTTAGTCACGTCGTGTGTGCTGCAACCTACTGTCATGATGTAGGGATTGGAAGGATCTTCCCCTTGTGCTGGATTTTGCATTTCTATGTATTAATAGCATGAAATCCATCTCCTAAAGGCATTCGCGAATTTCACATCCGTCGCTCCGAAAATTTCTGGTACGGGACACTGTGTCTTTCCCACAGCGTTGCATCACAACATGCAGGTTCGGGTACAGCGAGTTTCTTAAGAGATATTCGGAATAATGAATGAGTTAATGACGCCCAGACGCAAGTCAAGGCTGTGAGCTTGTAATAAGATGTTGCTGCCGATTTTAACGTTTGCATTACTACTAGAGGCTTGCTCAGACAGTGGGGCGAATGCACTCAGCTTAACTGAACCCTTTCGCACAGGCATGGCCACACGACGGGGCAAACGAATTTATGTAAGGAGTCGTCAGCCCCCCGCAAGAACACAAATCTATAAAATTTTAAATTTTACCCGCAGATGGAGGATCGAGCGGGCGCTTGGACCTTCGGTTGCTCCGCGCAGCGACATGCTGAAAGGCGTTACAGGTGCCTATAGGGCGAACAAACTGATTTATTTTGACCCGCCATTATGTTTTGGCGCGTTCATTAAGAGTTACTGGGAACCGCTCGTTGCGGAACTATGAGGGCCTAGTCAGGAATTGTACGAGTAAGTAGTTTTACGGCATTTACCAGTGGTACGATCATCCTTTCCTGGCCAAGAGGATACTCAAATACCATAAATAATCGTCAAGAAATGCGGGTCCACGACAGGGACTTCCTTGAAAGAAGCGATGTCTGCAAGTAATGCCAATCGTCGCCATTATCCATCCATCCATCCATCCATCCATCCATCCATCCATCCATCCATCCATCCATCCATCCATCCATCCATCCATCCATCCATCCATCCATCCATCCATCCATCCATCCATCCATTGCCCGCTTCCCCATTGCAGCGTGTGGGCCGTTTTCGACGGACACGGCTCCGCCGCAGTCAGCTCCTACCTGGAAGCTGCCCTCCATATCTACCTCCAACGGCGTTTGTGCGATGTGACTGTTGATAAGTCAGCGACGGACATTGGCGAAAATCATTCTGACCGGTAGGTGCGATGCAACAGGCTGGACTGGGTACGCGTGGGCAGGCATGCATCAAGCTAGCTCCAAACTTCAATGGGCAGCTTGCCAATAGAATTTCGCTGCATCGCGCACTGATATGGGTACTAAGGGTTAGTAAGGTGGGCGAAAACCCGAGAGGGGGTCCCGCGTACAATGCGCTTGAGCACTGATACAGCTTGCATATTCGATGCCGTCTTTGTCGCAACATATGATGCAGTGAATGCCGTTGTGGCGATTGTCAACATGTCCATACATCGCTGCTGCGAGCATTTGAAGACTTAGATGCTGATCTGCAACAGCAGCAGGAGCGGCAGGGCCAGGAGGAGCAGCATCCGCAGCACCAAGGGCGTCAGTTACAAGGTGGCCTCGATAAGCTCCGCGCAGAGTTGCAACGGCCAACGGAGGACTGTGACACACCCAGTTTCACACGCAAGCATAAGGACCAAGGGTCAGATCGCGTGTGGCGAAACGTCCCCGATGCAGATAGTCTTGAGGCGCTGCGAGCTGCTGCTGCTGAGGCGGCATGGGACTGTGGTTCCACTGCAGTCGTTGCAGTTGCCGAGTGGACGGTCGATGGTCCGCTATGTAATGGCAGCGGGGAATGTTATGATTTGGAAGCTACCGACGGTACGTTTCCGGAAGGCCGCTCTCCAGCACCGGCGGATGACGATGGAGAGCCCACAGAGCTCCCGAGTACGACTGCTGGCAACGAAACACCTGCATGTGTCGCGGGCGCCGGAGATGGTGGGCATGGTGGCTTCGGTCAGCTCTGGATTGCCACTTTAGGCAACAGCCCCGCGGTTCTGTGCGTGCCATCTGCGTCCATTGGAGTTGCGCAAAGCAGCGGCATTTCAGGTGACGATGGTGGTAGACGCGACGGCGACGCTGGGGACGGTGAGTGCGGCGCGACCGGGCAGCATAGAGCTCGGGCTGCACCGGGTGTCTCGCCGGATGGGCCGGACGGCGTTCGTGGCGTCGGCGTCGGCAATAATCATTTCCTGCTGGCGCAGCTACTAACTGTCAGCCATGACATGCAGAACGAAGAGGAAGTGCAGCGCATTATTGCCGCCGGTGGGAGAGTGCAGAATCCGTCCTCTCCAGGTGCGCATTGACCTACCGCGACCCATAAACTGCTGCGAAGTATTGAACAGGATGCTCGTGGTCAAGAGGCCAACCCCGGCTTCATCTGTTTGATGGTTACGTTCTATAACATGGCAATTTTCCAAACATAGATTCGATCACATTTGTATCACAATGCAACAAACGTTCATGACATGTTTCAAGATTTTGCCAGCGGTGTGCATATTACATCCTTGTCATTGGCAGGGTGCCGCCATGTCACTGAGCGTTGGCGGCGGCGGCACTGGCCACACCGCTAACATGTTTCTCTGCGATCGCCTCTGACGCCCCGGCCTGCCTGTCGAAGGGGGAACGCGGCGACTAATGGGGGACCTTGAGGTTTCCAGAGCCTTTGGTGACCTGCAGTACCGAAATGTCGGCCTTAGCGCCAAACCAGATATCGTGGGGCCCTGGCGTTTGAGGGACGGCAAGAGGGTCACTGACTGTGGCAGCGAGGCCGTCCGTTCTGGGAGCCCAGCTGGATGCGTACATGCTGCTGCCGCCGGCCAGATGAGCGGTGGCGAAGGTGGCAGCGTGCCCTTGGGGCGTAAGGTCCTGCAGATGGGACTTGCAGGGCAGGTGACGGCGTATCTTCTATTGGCGTCGGACGGTATTCTGGAGGCAATGGCACCGCAGGTGGGTGCCACCGCTTTGCAGACGTAAAGAGATCTTCTGTGTGCATCTTCGTACGAGACGTACAACATTGGCAGCAGGCGTTGATACTCCCTTAGCGGCGCACACACTAAGTATATTGTCCTTTGCGGCTCAGGCACCGTCACCTCAATGCTTCTATGACACAGTTCCTGTGGCAAAGTCAGGCGATGGGAAATAAACATAGCCAAAAGCTTCCACTAACCCCGAGCTCATCATTATCGCTATCTACCCTTCCCAATGCAGGACATGTGTGACCACGTTTATGCGCAGCTTACTGGCGCTCCGGAGCCTTCCCTTGCATCGCCTCCGCCACCAGCAATAGCCTTGGGTCCAGTTACTGCAAGCCAGCAATTCCCGGCAGCTCCTCCCTCACTCCCTGCTTTCGCCAGACCCACCGTAACCCAAACCCAAAGCTGTGGCTCCCCCCGGCTGCACCCACAAGCCGCGACACCGCATCCCTTCGACGTGAAGGATGGTCTACCCAAGTGCTGTGACTGCGAACTCAGACCCGTGGCGGTAGCTGATAATGAGGTTGAAGACCCCTGCGCTGCAGAGGTGAGATGGCGTAAATGATTTTTCACCCAAGTGCATGGGGATCTGACATTGTCGCGGCCCTCCCTGGCCGCAGACTTTACTTCGCCCTTTTCACAGGCGTCTAGATCGGCGCACCGTGCAAGATGCTGCCACAAGATTGGTACAAGAGGCGCTGAATCGTGGTTCCATGGACAACCTAGCAGCCGTTGTGGTGCAGGTATGCCTGGCTAGCAAGTGGTACCTACGGAGACCTCGCACGACCTGACATAGTTACCAGGACGAAAGGATGTACGCAATTGCTATGTGCGTAACCATGAACAATTTTTATAAAAACACGAATCATACCTGCGGGCGAAGGGAATCGAACCCTTGACCTTAGGATTTCCCAAGTCATACTTGGAGGTATGAGACCTACGCGCTAACCAGCTGCGCCACGCCCGCTGATGCTCAGCTTCCAAATCTCCTTTATTTATTCGTTAACGATCAGACTGGAACGTCTACATTTCTTACTCCACTTCATCCTCTGGGGGGCGACCATGGCAACACTGGCTGATACCGGCCGATGATTCATTACATCAAGGCACAATGGTTAAACATAGAATATTTTGATGTCGCTCATGCTGGGTAACTTGGAAAATTAGGATTACGGACTTTTACTGGTCCGAAAATTCATATCCATCTGCATGTGATACATAATGATTCAATTGTTAATTGTTAATGGAACTGATTAAGCCTTTGCTTAGTGGTCGACGACGGCAGAAAGCGGCCGATACCGCCCAAGAGGCTTACTAAGCAATTAGTACGAAATTGAAGTTAGACGTCACTTGCATGATCTTATTATTACTTTGTTAATTTTATCAATAAAGTTCTCAAACGGAAAATAGTGTACCCAACCTAATAGGATTTATGGCTTGCCAGGAAGCCTTCTGTCGCATTTTTCTCTCCTTCTTTAAGGCTGAACAGCTGTATCACCAGTTCCGCTGATGATTTGTGTAATGACAGCATGCGCTGTCCGGCGCATTCGGGTCATTGGCCCTGTATGTTTTGGTGTGTTCCGCGTTTGCAGACGTGCATCTTGCCCTTCTCGCGGTCAGCTGTTCATCGATATGATAATGAAATATTCTGTGGCAGCGTGCCACAGTTGTGGCAGCTGTGGCACGCTGCCACGCAGGCATATCATACCTGCGCAGCCAGATGAATATCCAGTTCAAAAGAGCCAACCATGTCAGCTATCATCAACTACAGGAACATACCAAACCCACCGTACCAAACCCCTTCCACTGTATGTAACATAGATTATTACGAACACAGGAATTGAAATCCAATAATTGACCACCCTCCCTCTCCCAACAGCTTCCGGTTAGTACTAAATGCCCATGGGTTCCTGTGCTCGGCTCGATCGTTTAACGAAGATCCGTCCTCCGTTTGCGTTTCCAGTTACCAGTGTTGCTGATATCTCCTTCCGACTCGGATGATGGCGGCACCTCGGCTTACCAGGCCCTTGCCCAGCACCGCCAGGCAGTGGACCTCACGGTACTGCCTTCGCCTGGCGTGGAAGACCGAACACCAAATGTGCCAGTGCCCGTCGCTGCTGCTGCTGCTGCATCGTACTCCATGTGTGCGCCAAACGCGACAGTGGAGAGCGGGGCGAGCCGCGTACTTTCGGGCTCTGATTCTGGTTCTAGGGGAGTTGGGGACGACCCGGGGCGAGGTGAGCACGCCAGGGCGGCGGACCTGGAGGGAGGCGACGGTCCTGCGAGCCGCCAGATCGCAACCTGGGTGACCAACGAAGTGCCTTTGGCGATGGCAGCAGCGACCGGAACAGTGCAATCACAGAAAGCTTTGCCACCCGGAGAACGGTCCTTGCTGTCCGTCCAAGTACGCTGCAAGGCCATCCCAGTGGTATCCCTTCCTTCGCCCGCCGCTGCTGTCGGCACGCTGGAGAGCAGCCACACGTCCAAGGGGGGTGGAATGGAGCGCAGCTCTAACCCCTGGAATATGTTGAGGTCCTTGCACGCCATGGCAGCATCGTATCACCGGCAGCTATTGAAATGGCTGCGTGCCTTATTCGGCATTCCATCGGGTCCTGCAGCCTCACCGCGGCACGGATCTGGCGGCGCAACCGTAGCTGAATCATGGGATGCCTGGGGGGAGGCAGTTGCACCATATCATGCAGGGCTGCCAAGGGGGGGTAATGATGGTGCCGCAAAGGTCGTTGCCCTAGTCTGTACGGAAGGCCCACGCAGCTTAAAAGTTGGCGTTCCTGCGCCGCTGGCGACTTCTGGTAGCGGCAGTCGTGCCATGGCGGCTGGTGCTGCTGCTTCTCCTGATGCTGAGAGCACTGTGGATGCCGCGGCCAATGGATTCTGTGAAGCTCGTGATGTCCAGCAGCATGCGAGGCTCGCTGCAGGCGCAAGTGAAAATGTCCGCTTTGGCAGCGGTGAAGAAGCCGTCGATGACCGCGGGGAGGAGATCGTGCAGGCATCCTATGGCTACGTGCTGGCGGAGCGGATCGCACCTTTGCCGTCGTCGCCCGACCACCTTCATGCATCCCTCCCAGGCGGCGAAGCGCTGCAACCTTGGCGACTGAGCGATTTTGATGGGTAAGTCGCAACTGGAGAGCAGGAGTTCCAGCTGGAGTCCTCAGACCTTTAGCGGCAGGAACGTGTAAATGTTTTCTGCCGTACATTGATTGTACTGAGCGCGTGTCGGTGTCCATGCTAGGCTGGGAGGACTTGCAACAGCTGTTCACTGTGCACCTGGGAGCTTTTGCAACATGACTGCCTCCCATATTCATAGACTTGCTGATTTGCTATGGACGCACACGAAGTGATATGTAAACCATAATATGTGTTGCATTCAGTGAGGCGTCACGTAAATGAAGGTTTGTTTGGCTTTATTCCCGGAGGACGAGAACCTCGCGACATGCGCTGTTTCTGCGCGTTGAAAGGAAATGTCTCCCACACCCCTCCGGATGCTGCCATTTCCCATGATGCTAGCGCGGCTACCTTCGTGATGCCCGGACTCGGCGGAGGTGGTAGTGCCAGCACCGGCTGGCTGCTGGATTGGTTGCAGTCGTATTGGTTCTCGCGACCCCACGACATGACGCCAACGGGAGTGGGCACATTTGTCGTACCCGACACCAGGGTTCAACTTCGTTGCGGCGACTGCGATGCGCCTATCGTAAGTGGTGGGCGCTGGTGGAGTAATAGAGGGCCTGGGGATGAAGGGATCCCGCAGCGGAACGATGCATGGACAAAGACGCGCGCATGTACCGACCAGGGGCGGGATACACCGCATATATGGCACATATCGGTGTGCCTTTGAAGGAGAGATTGCCAGCTCTTGTCACGCAGGGCCGTTTGCACAGTCTCTGCGTGATTTGTGCGTATGGTATGACTTCGGCGTTCGGCTAAGAGGATTGATTATCCAGGCGTGCGAGGGATACGTGGAGTGGGCAAATCGATATGTGACCATCAAATTTGTTCCGTAACGCCAAAACGTGGCAAGAAATACTTCTTGCTACTTCTTGCTGGAAATTATCAGGAGAGAGGTTTTACAGGAGTTTATGAATGTCCTGATGTGCCTGAATGATTGCGTCATGTAGGAGGGAAGTTGCTCAGATGGCAGTAGCAGTAGCAGTAGCAGCAGCAGCTGCCATGCTCTTATGTCTTTCGGCAGCACGCACTCCCTTCTACTGGAGATTGCGGCAGTGCCACTACATTTAGCTCTCTTTGGTGGCGGCGATGTGGAAACTCATCTTAGCGCTCCTGACGGTGGTCGCGGCCGCTTCAGTGCTGGAGCGCCAACAACGTACACCATTGGGGGCGGACGTGATGTGGGGTACGGAGATGACGCGCCCGTTCGCAATCATCCGCATGGCTCGGACAAGCAAGCCCTTCCAAGAGATGCCGGGGGTGGAGCCGTTGGGCTCCTCCCAGGAGACAGCCCTGCAATAGGAAGGGGGGCCGACACCAGGGAAGGCGTTCCTGTGTGGGAGCGCCCCATGAGGCCTGCCAAATCACAAGGCGGTAGGGAATCCCCCGCTCTTCCGTACCCTGAACAGGGGCTATTTGGTGTAATGACGCCGCCGCCGCTGATCCTGACGCCCGCTGACCCTGGGGATGGTGCCGGCAGCAGCTTCGGTGTCCCCAAGCACAGTGGCCGCACGTTGCTGTTCGAGGACGGTGGAGAGGACTTGCGACATGGAAACGATGACAGCAGTGATGGCGGTGTGAAGGTCACTAATCTGCCGGCAGCTGCCGGAACCTCTGCCGCCCACAGCCCAGCACTTGCCGGCGGACCCCAACTGCGCTTTCAGCCCCGAGCCCATGGCGTCCGTATGGCCGATGGGGCGCTGCACCTCGTGACGGAAGAGGTTAGCACCGCCGCGGCTGCGTCGGCATCAGTAGCAGTGACTTCATCATCCGCTGGCCCTATCGCCAGCGGGGGCGCGGACAAAACTGGCTACGGCTCCAGTGGCTGGGCGATCTGGGGCAGTGGTGATGGCGAAGCTTTACCGCACGCCTATAAACTGCGAGAGCGGTTTGGTCAGGGCCACTTTGGTGAGGTGTGGCGTGCTTGGCGCCTGGATCGCTTTCCGCTCCAAGATGATGCGACGGAGGAGATCGTTGACGGGGGGCCCCAAGGCGGCGGGACGAGTACGCAGTCCAGTTCCTGCCGCCAGCAGTCGCCTGTCCCGGAGGAAGCAACAGTGGGCTCGGCGGCGGCAAAGGCGGCGGCGGCCGCTGTGGCACATGGCCCGCCGGGCTTTGTGCTAAAGCGGTTGCGTGGCAGCAGTGGTCGGGATGTGTTGTTAAGCGGGCTGCGTGAGGCGTACTTTGGAGATGTGCTGGGACGGCTGCGGAGTTCGGCAACGGTTGGGGCGCCTGGCGAGGATACATCGGCGAGTTGGCGCAGCGACCGTGGCTACGGACACTTGGTGAGTCAGTCGCGGGTTCAGGCTGGGGCCGGACCTATCAGGACGCAAACTACAGGAGGTGGACACTAGGGAGGTAAGCCCCGCTGCCGGCCACTAAGGATATTGTTGCATGGCAGGGGGCACTCATTTGAGACCTGTGTCGCTGGGAGCCCTACGTGTCTTCCTAAACTTAGGGTTTCTTTGCTCGGATTTTCGTTGCTGAGGTCCCACTCCAAGAAATCGTGATTGCGAGTATGTTCGCTAGAGGGTGAAACGTTGGTCCAATGTTCTGGACGAAGACGGCGGGATGGCGAAGCCCGGTAGCGGACGCGTCCATTCGCGCCCATTCGGGCGCGATATATCCGCTACCCCGGCTGTGGCGTAACGCCCCATGTTGTGCTACTGGGTTTGCCATATGTGCCGGGCGCTGGGCGGTGCCCATTCTCCCCCTGATTTACCCGTTGACTCTTTGAGGTGGACTTCTTGGAGTCGTTTGAGGTCGTGGCGGAGGAGTCGGAAGGAGCTCACAAGCCGCCTGACGTGTCGCATGAGGAGACCAGGCGGGGCCCCTGCGATGGAGGTCGCGCTGCTGGTGATGACGCAACATGCGGCAGCAGTGATCACGATGGTGATGATGGTGATGATGCTGATCGCAATAATGAGGATGACGACGGCGTTGGTTGTGGTGATGATGGCAGTGGTGACTGCGGCGGCAGCAGTAGTGCGTCTGACTCCGCACAGTCGTCGCGGTCGCCACCGCCGCCACCGCCTGACCTTTGGCTGGTGTTCCGAGATGCTGGCCGGTCCCTACATGACTTAATCTATAGTCCCGTGGGCCTGCACACCGTCGGAGAAGATGAGGAGCCATCGGCTACATCGGATGGGAGCGACCGGCAGCAGGTACGACATTGTACGGGCATGTTATCCAAACATGTCATTTTATTCCGTATAATTGGTAACGCAGTTGGCGACTGGAGTCCCGATTACAGGAACTGGGATTAAACAGACCGATATGGCATGAGCCAGGAAACACTCACTGTGCTGCAACATATGTGCCTCACGGGGATGAGGTCGAAGGGTTGCTGCTGGTTGCACCGGTGCGATGTGTCGTTAGTACAGGCGTTATTCGGCAACCCCTTCCCGATAACTCTCTTGTCCAGCCCGAGCCCGAGCCCGAGCGATCTGGTCACGTTATGCGGAGCTCCGAAGAATATTCATCGCTGGGGTTTCGCAAATTCTGTCTGTTGTGCTGTCCGTCGCTTGCTGTCCCGAGAAGAACAAGAAAAACATCGGATGCATCCCCTTGTGCCCGTACGAATAGGCCACAGGCCCTGCCTTTCAAGTCTTGGGCCCTAGTCCCTGGTGGCATGCGGTTCGCCGCCATCCCTGCGGGAACGAGTACATCCGTCAGCTGCTCCGTCAGCTATTAGTTGGGCTACAGGTACGCAGATGAAATCGTTCATACGCAGATGGCACGATCTGACTGACTCCCCTAGATATTTGGGCGTTAAGGCGCCGGGCACCCGGCATGCTTCCTCAGAAACAACCTTTCTTGGGCTTGCCGGCAGAAAGTCCGGGGTAAGGATGCACTCTGGAAGCTCTGTTCTTATTTAGCTTACTTCGTTTGCTTTGTACCGCCATGCGTGCACCTACGCTGCTGTATGTGTGTGTGTGTGAGATAAAAGGGCTTTGGCTTCGCCCGTGGCCACCACCAGGCAGTAGTCCCTACCTTGTACCTTCTCCTGTAATTCGCGGCACCCTCATGCGTTCACCCAGACATGCTGACGTCTCTGAAAGCAGTGTTCTTCCCCGCCGGGTTAAGCACCCACCACCGGCATCCAGTAGTGGAATCTGCCAGATGGATCAACGGCGACATCAACTCCGCTCCAGCTTGTCAGCTCGCAGGTCACTATACTCAGGCCCTCCCCGTCCATCCGCATGGAGGCACATCCACCCGCTATTAATTGAGGGCCGTTGTATGTTGTCCGTGCACACGGCACGCGGTAATTTACGTGCTTCATTTTGAATGTCAGTAGAACATAAGAAGGCGTTGGGGTTCTCTTAGGATTATAAGGTACATATACTCGCTGGTAAATGCACGCAGGCTGTGCACGAGGCCAACATCACGCATCGGGACATTAAGCCGGAGAACATGATGCTCGCACCAATGAACCATGGGTCACCGCAACGGGGGACAACGCAATCACACGTTGACGGAGCGGCGGCCGGTAGCGAGGTGCCTGGGATGGAGCGGGCAACCGCTGCGACGTCATGCGATGTAGTTTACGGTGGCGCAAGCGCCACCCGACACAAGCCCTCCACCAATTCCAAGGCCTCTGGCGAAAACGCACAGCCTCCTAGAGCTCCACCGCCGTCATCCGCCTGGCAATGGCTGGGTGCCACGACCTTTGGCACTCGGGTGGGCGGCGATGCGGCGGAGGAAGAGGCAGATAGTGGCGGTAGCCCTGCCGGGAGCACCGAAACCGACGACGCGGTGGCGCCGGTCTGGCTGCGACTGATCGACTTCGGCTCGGGGGTTGACGACTACAGCATACAGCATTTGTACGGGAGCGAGGGCCCGACGTCTGACCAGCTGACACTCGAGTATGCCCCTCCGGAGGCCCTCTTTGGCAGGCGAGTCTCTGAGTTGGTGCGGTAGGGCCGGGGCTGCTTGTTGTTAGTCGGAGCTCGGGGCTCATACCGCGGAAGAGAAGGGAAGCCCCGAGACTCGAGGCCTCACGAGGTCCTGTCGCCAAGGATCTCACCTGCTACTGCTGGCCCCCCGCTGTCAGGTTCTGGGAGGGTATGAAGGTGATGCGACCTCGTGCCTGGGCGTACGACATCTGGAGCGTCGGGGTGGTGTGGCTGGAGCTGCTCATGGCCACGCCACAGGTACGTCCGTCAGCTGACAGTTGTAAGAAAAGGTTAGTTGTTGCTGGAGGGCGTCGGAGCTCGGGTGGCCGTCTCGCAGGCCTCCCTCGCGCCGGAGTGCCCATCGTGTTGTGCGACATCCATCGCGGCAGTTCTGGAGACCAGTCTCACCTTTATTCAATTACAGGGGAAGTGTGTTATGCATCGGAAAGCGGTGCGAAGGTGCTGACGAAATCCGATTACTGGTGTCCACGCCGTCATCCCCGACTGTGTCTCCTAATTCGCGTGGCGCCTCCCGCCGCCGTCCACACGTGCTACCATTATCTGCACTCCCTCACGCGCACTCCTCCCTGCTCAGGTCTGGCAGCTGCCTGCTGCCACGCGGGCGCTCCTTGAGGTCCGTCTGGCGCTGCGGGGTCGGCCTGAGAGCGAGCGTCAGCTGGTGTTCCTGCTCCGCGGACTGATGGAGTGGTGCATCTACCCCCCCCAGGTGAGTGGATCAGGTTTTCGGAGTTACAACCCTAGGTGTGATCTTCACGGCAGGATGGAACAGAACGATAAACCGTGTGGACCGTGCCAATATGTGACGCGAAAGGTTAGGGGACCGAAACATGGCAGATTGAACGAGACGGCGACGGAAGTACGCGGTAATAGCAGCCAGAATGTATGTGTCGGGGGGGGGGGCCCTGAGTACTTGGGGAGAGATCCTTAATGGGAGGGACTGACATGACACATGAGAGGTGGTACGCAACGTTGCAGCTTTGAACGGCGGGGGGACTCTACTGACCTAAACGACTTTTAACATCCATGGACTGAAGCGTACTGGTCTTGCAATACGGGGGCCGTACCGGTGCTGTTTGAAATACGGGCCCCGGGGATCCCTGCTTATTCGCAGGCTCCCTCCACACCCTCTGGTCCGCTCCTGCGTGGTCGCAAGTCGCGTCTGCTGATGAGCTGGAGCTGCACCGAGGAGGCGCTACTGACTTTGGCCAAAAGCAGAGACCCCTTAGGTGGGTGTGCACATGGCCAGAAGTGGGACTGCAAGGGGTTCGAGCTGGTGCAGGAGGGGCGAGGATTCTGTGAAAGCGACCTGTGAACACAACAAATCACGCATATCACCCGGGCCCTTACTATTATATCTGGCCCTTATTTTGTGCGGCAGCTCTCTGCATGTCTTAATTAGGACCCCAAATCGCTCTCACAGAGAGCTTGTTTCCACGTACGTACCCTTTTATGTATACGGAAGTCACCTCACCGTGGTCCTGCACCAGGTCTGGGCCTCGAGGGCCCTATGGCTCTGCGGCTACTGCTGCGGCTATTGCACTGGGACCCCGCAAGCCGTCCTTCCGCCCGCCAGGTAAGGGAAGGGCTCAGAGCGGCCTGGAGGGGAGGGGCGGTAGAAAGGCGGAGCAGGGAAAGGGCACGGCACCCCAGGGAAATGACACGATAAGCATCAACACATCGAATACCTGGTGGGTTTGCTGATATTATTCGGAGCACCTTATAGTCATAGGGAAGCAATGCGCACTTAGCCTTGCTGGCGATTATTTTCTGAGTTGTTGAGCGGACAACAGCAAGGGACCTCGCGGCACGGCGCTGCAGAGCGTTCCGGCATTGTGATCTAAGCATGATGAATGGCATGATAAGGTACAGATTCCACTGCGTCCGTTGGGATTGATCCGTCGTGTGCGTGGAAGGATGGAAAAGAGAATGCCTTTGGAAAGCACCGCATATTGGTTGTGTGCAGATTCCTGCATTCTCAGTTTGTCGTTTTTGCCCAAGGCGGGCAATGCCACCTGCCAAACTCGTCTCCCGCATCTGGACTATCTCGCCCTGGCTTCCAAATCCCAACCCCCTTCAGGCGCTCCAGCACGCCTTCTTCACGATAAAGCCGGGGGCATGGGCCTCCTTCTCGTGCGGTGAAACGGCGGTCGGGGAGCCGGGATGGTGCTGAAAGAGGCAGGGAGATGAGTAGAGAGACAGAGAGAGAAAAAGAAAGGAGGGTCGGGTGAAGTGAGAATGCGCGTGTTTCGACGCCGGTAGGAAGAGAGCGACGTACAAAAGCTGGCAGCCAAGCGGGAATTCAGCTCTTGTGCAATCGTGCATGGTGCGAAAAGGAGATGCTCTCACGGAAGCTAAATTGTCTCCCCGTAAGGATCTCTGCGTCGGTTCACGGCATGTGAGGACGCACCTTGGTTGTTTTACATGGCAGGGACTCCTGCTTGCGTAACGTGATGCGGCCGGCATGGAGCGGCACGAGGCAGCTGGTTGTAACCTTCTTTCCTCACCTACGGTGTCTTGGCTGGACGAGCCCCCAGGTCGTGATTTGGAATCCTCTGTCGGTTCTTATGAGAATTACCCAGGCGCTCGGCATCAAAGGCGAATTACCCAGGCGCTGCGGCTTGTGTGCTTTGTGTGTGCGCCCAGGTGAACCTGCTGTAAAGCTGCTCTCCTGCTGCTCGCCAGACAATACGCATGTCCACTGTTTACATCGTCGACCCTGAAGACACCGAAAGGGAAATGTATGTTGCCAAGTTGCTTGTCAGGTTTAGTGGCTTCTAGTTGCCGTGAGAGCGTCCTAACACCTCCTATTTCGAGGTGGAGAGCGTAAGTAAACATGCGTAACACGGCATCGAATTTCATTAAGAAGAGATCTTCGTGTTCAGTTGGCATGTGTATGGCAACATGGCGTGGACTATTTCCATGGCGGCCACGTGTTGAGGGGGAAAATGAGGTTCTCTCCTCCCCCCCGGGTCATAACGCTTATCCTAATCCTAAACTTAAACCTAAATTTCTAAAATCGATTAATGCATTACCAAGTGCCGTATGCGCCGTGAGAGGAGAATCTGTTGCTGTACATGCGCATAGCAGTTACAGTGCATTAAAACGGAAAATAAGCTCATCAGCTAGACGCCTTGAAATATGCCGGCCGGAGCGCAGTTGACGTCCACACTTACATTAACTCGCTTCGTGAACCAGGCCCGCCTCCGCCGCAGCTGCCCTTGCTCCCCCGCCGTCCAACTGCAATGATATGAATCATTTTGGAACGGACCCGAAGACAAAGATGTTTACATGGGAGCAACATGGGGACAATTCCTAACGCAGGAGGAAACGCAACCAGGGAAAGCGGTTGTGGCATAATGCAGACAATCCTCAGCGCGGTGACGGCACGAACAGGAAAGCTGCAGAAGTGGGCGCGAAGGAAGGGGAGCGTGGGCGCAACTGATTATATGCTGCAACTGACATAATGTGGGAAGTAATGGACGTCGTTTCATCAGCTTTTGCAGCTTCCCAGCATTTTAAATCAACCTGACGCCTACTACGCGGAGAGACACATTACGGTGGTGGGTAACACACACTAAACGGTGATCTGCAGTGAGCATTACAGCTGGGACTATTTATTTGGATATTCACTTTTCAGTGGCTGTTAGTTCGTTAGTTAGGGTCAGTTTTGCTATCCCCAATTGAGACGAAAATGCGTTTGACCTGGGCAAGGTCGCAGCATCGCCGCCATCACAGATCCTGTCTATAAGGGCCCCATACCTTGAAGTGAGCGGTTGATCTCTTAGCCGCCCAGCACCTGAACGGCACGTGTGTGTCCTTGGGTGGATTAGAAATGCGAAACATTCGAAGTGGCGAGGATACCGTCTTCAGTGCTGGAGGGCGCTGCGAAGGGAAACAACCGGGACCCTGCGCGGGTCGCTGTCGCTGTCATTTGACATTCTCATGTGAGGGTATGTGGCAGCATGCAGAAACTTAGGGTGCAAAAACCTCTAGGTTATCCTTTGCTAAAATACGACTGGCTTCACTTGGATTCGAAGCCAACGAGAGAGATTGCGGAACGCATTTTTGCGTTCAAGTAGCCTTCCGCACTTTGCGCACGAAGTCATATGTCGCGCACTTACCTGTCAGCGCCATGCCGTCCCGCCGTAGGGCCCGCTAATAGCCTGTACTATATCAACGCACTATGTATGTCTCAGCGAGGTTGTTGGAAAACGCTTGGCGATTGCTGATGGTGGGCGTGCCCTGTGCGGGGAACATGCGTTCTGCAGAACTGCGAGCGTTCGCCGGCGGGCACGGGGAAGAGCACCCGCTGCACAGGAGGGATGGAACCGCGTACACAGCTCCGCATCCCAACCCGCGGATCTCCGTGTCCTCTTTCATATGTGTCAGTTATTGAAATATTAACTGGAGCACAATTGCGTACTTGCACTCAGGTTTCTGAGTATGTTCGTACAACGGATCTTTCATATCTCACAAATTACAGAATAGTATGGCCCAAGGAACTTGCAGTCTGGGTGATGCCACGTTTTGGGGCAAGAGTCAAATTGCAAGGTGAGGTGAAACTATCGCATCGAATGTATGTTGTAGCATGCAACAAAAGGTGCATAATCACGAATACTACGAAGCGGTCGGTCAAGCTCAAATACGGGGTCCAGGCCCTCCGTCCTGCGAAACCGGGACTCGGCGCTCAAGCTCTTCCGATACCAAACCAGCAAGCTTGCGGACATTTTTACCTAGCCATCTTATAGGATATTCTCACTGTCAAAATCGCTGGATTTTCAGAGCATTTGACCATCTTACGTGCTGCGTTCGGTTGTCGCAACGGTCTGGTTGGCTGCGTTTGGTTGTGGCAACGGTCTGGTTGGCTGCGTTCATTCATCGATCATGCCTCCAGCCCAAGTGTAAACACGCTGAGGCTCCATTACATCTTTACCTCTTTTACGTCCTTGTCGTTTGGAGTCGAGGTCTCCGCCTCCCGCTCTCTATCTATAGAGAGTGGACGGGAAAGAGAGGGATGGCACCTCTGGGTAGGGCAACAGCGCCATCCCGTTGCACGTTTCGAATGAGTGGACAGAAGGGCGGGGAAATACGGTTCGTGTGATGGACGTGTACGTGATGAGCTATGCCGTATTCGGTGACACATGGATTCAGCTGGTAATAATGTAACATTTCGGGCTAACCCGGCCTGGCGGCGGGGGCCCCGCCTGCAACATGACATCTTTACGTGTTTTAGAGTTCTGTACAGTTCAGGTGTCTGTCAGAGGTTCGCGTGTTTCTTATCTTTTTGTCATATTCGTTTCGTGGACCCCGCACTCCCACCCCTCTCCATCTGGAGACAGAACCTGTGTATTGAAGTATGTTACATGGGGGGGTTTGCAGACGTCATACTCGCCCTCTTCAGGGCGATATACCCGAGCACGTGGTGGGCACCGACAAGAGGGTCAAAATGCAAACATTCCGATGTTTGGGTCGAGCAGAGTATCCTAAATTGCTTGAGCAAAGGGGGCTTATGGGGCCGCGTGGCAAGCGGTCACGCCCCCTGGGTCACCAGGTGTCTTCCAAATGATGTCGGTGAGGGACCAACTACAATAAGCCTTGCCCGAATTATTCATAGCATCCGGCTAAAAAGGCTTTCTATTGTGGGTAGAACCTAACGTTTTCTTTTTTTGTTGTTATCTGTTTGGCCTTTTTTCACTCTATCCTAGCTGTTTGATTTCCTTTTTCTTGTTTCCGCTTGTTTTGCAGTCCTTTGAGCCTCCGTCCTGGCTCGTGTGGGTGTCACGATATAGTACTGATGATTACAGAAGTACGGCACCATCGTACAGAAGAAATGATGACGGGGAGAGGCAGTGCTACGCCCGAAGTTGCAACACTCAAGCCATCGGGCGCAAAAGTACAATGGAATTAATTATTATATAGAGGAAGTTGCAGATACGACATTATAGAGTTGCGGCCCACCCCCCTGCCCCCTATTTCCCCCGCCACTTCAATCTTCATCAGACCCCGATGTAGCGCTCGAACTCCCGCCATGCCGGGGAGCCAGCCGTGCCTGATGACGTGTAGGATCCACATAGCGCCGCAATGTGGCTATTGATCGGATATGAGATAAGCGCATTAAATCAGCCTCGGAGACCCCCATCTGAAGTGCATGTTGGAGGGAGCCACGGCGGAAGCTATGGATGGTCTCTCCCCCATAAAGGCCAGCGGCCTTCAAGTGCATACCCAACCGATGCTCTAAGGCTTCGGTGCTCAAAGGAGCCTCCCTGTAACTCCGGCCTCCTCGGGTGACGGGCCTGAAGAGATAGCCCTCGACTGGCATTCCTAGGGTACGACAAAGATCCATATATAGGGAAAGCGCCCCCAGTGGACAGGCGCAGGGCTCCTGAGAAGGTCGAACCATGATAGCAGGCGCACGACGGCCTTGATGGGTCTTCGTCCCCAACTCCTCAATACGTAGAAGAGTACCAGAGGGAACTCGCAGATCAGGACCATAGGTGGCAGGGGCCACCCGGAATACTCGGAACGCCCATGCGCCACCTCCCTGAAATCGGAGAGCATCAGCTTGCCAATGTCATGGCCGATAGGTATGCCACATAAGGGTGAAGACGGCCAAATCACGTAGACACAAGCTACGTAAGAAAGGTTGGACCTCTACGGCAGCTTCTCGACACAGATGCAAACACAACGCATGGAACTTCCCAATCTCCAAAGGGACGGCTCTGCGCTCACAGTGACCAGAGCGACCTGCAGAGCGCCGATTGCCCTTGGTATAACCCCATACGATAATGCTGTCACACGGGTTTCCCCGACCGCTCACAGGATCGTAGGGACCATCCCGACTGAGGAGCCGAAAGGCAGTAGAGAGATGCGAGGTGATGGCATCGAGCGCACTGGCACTCGGATGACGGTCAGCACGCAGTCGACCCGGGTGATGAGATACCCAGGAACCTTCGAGGTACTCCACAATGAGGGAAGGCCCGCAAGTCAGGAGAGTAGCCGGTAGGCGACGCTCCAATAACCATTCGTGGAACTCTTGGCTCGCCTTTTGGATCTTACGCCAAGTTTCTGGAACCCACTGGCTGCGGTGCAGAGCATATGCTGAAACGAGTGCAGACGGCAAGGGAGGAGGTGGAGTCGTAGCGCCTACTAAATCATGAAGATAGCGTGCAGGCCAGGGATCCACCGAGGGAGGTAATCGGTCAGCAGGTCCACTGCCCAATCCAGGGCCGGGCGGAGCAGGGCCCACCCCTTCAACGGGATTCACGAAGGGTGCCTGAAAGGTCACGGTGCCTGTCAACGGGGAACTTTATGTTCAAGAAAGACAACGCCGACTAGCCTGGTAAACTAAAGTTATCAGGGGCCCGACATCGTTACGAGGTAAAGATCTAGGAATCCCCCACACAAAGCGAACCAGTGGCGGCGCACCGCCAAAGGCGTCTTGCATGAGTAAGAGAAGCACGGTAGAGAAATCGACTATCGAGCGCGATCCGATGAAACGCCCGCCTTTGGGTAGTGATCAGTTTTAGGGTTCCACAATGCTGTTCAGGGCTTACCTAAATTTTTCGCATGGTGCGAGGAGCTCGGGAGAGTCAGGAAGATTACAACCAGACGGAAGCGAGTTCTTCGTACTATATGATCTATCGCCCAACCAATCCAGCCCTTACAGCATACGGACACTTGCTCTGCAGAAATGACGCCTCCCCGCGGCCTACCGAGCGAGTCAACCTATTACCATTACCAATCAACCCAGATGGCTTAAAACGTAAATTCTCAGCAAAGACTCTCATGCACGGTTAGTAGCTTTATTATGGATGGTGCAAACTGCCGGAGCTACGTATGCGCACGAGCGAATATGTGTTATTATTACCTGATGAGCGATCGAGTTTGATTCGATCGCTTCGTTCCGCCGTCCATGATATCGCTCCTATAAAACTATAAAAAATATTAAATGTAATGATTTCAATAAACATTGTTTAAACCGCAGGATTCATTCTACTATACTAATATTATGGTCGTCGCGAATCCTGCCAGTATTTCATTTTAATCTTAAAATAAATTGAAATATTTACGTTCCGGATAGCGACGATCGCTCGTCGTCACGCACTTGGGCAGCGGTTAGCTATATATTGCATTGATTGCCTAAATAAAGCACGGCCGAGAAGGGCCGAGATCGGATGGGCCATGCGACACGTGCATGCAACGCAACGCAACTGATTAATTTGAAGAATTTCAGAGGGGTAAAGAACTAAATAAATAATGCCAGCTTATAAAGAACGGCAAAGAACGGATAACGAGATAAGAATTATGCGTACGTACGTGTGCCCGCCCTACCTCTTATTAGCTAGCATTATTCCCAGCGAAGAAGAATAAAGGATGTTGCGATCTTAATGCTGTTTCTTAATATGAGGACATTCAAAAGGGCAAAGAAACTCCATGAAGAATGCGTGCGTTCCGGCTTAAGAATGGTAAAGAATTGTAATACAAAAGGGGGTCTCTTAAAACGCACGGCCGGCCTGCTGGCTGGTAAGGAAATCGCGTACTACTTATTCGTTATGAAGGTAATCTCGGTTAGATTTTAGGCGTAATAAATGGCGTAATAAGAATAATGCATGCTTCAGAACGTTTTAAAGCGTTTGAAAGCAGTTTTACTTTATTTGGTAAGTCAGCGGGATAGATGCACGAGGCATGCAGGGTGCGTGGCTCATCATAACTAGCTAACGAGCTGCTATTTGATTGCTAGGGTTGGGCCTGGGACTCTGGCTATGATTCCCTCACCCGTGACCACCTCCCGTCTATCTCTTTCAGTCCTGCGCACCCTACGTAAATTGGATTTATGCATGTATGTATGTGTACATCGGCCTCGTACGTTGCTGCTGTTGTATGTTGCTGCTTCCGTCCGTCGTTCATTTCGTTGTTTGGCACTTTCGTCGTGCGTTTTAGCCGCCCGGTGTACGTAATAGCATTTCCCTCCCCTACAAACACAGGGTAGCTAGCCTGTCGGTATGTCCTCCACAGTACTGTAGCGAGTCCTCCAATATGTGAGTTACATGAAGTTTGTGTGTGACGTTTGGTTTGTGACTTCCACATCTCCAGGTTGTATACGCGAGAATGGCACAATATGAATTATGTAATATGTGATACTATGCAACCAAGTGCTTTATTGCACTTGGTTTATAAGGGATATCATTCCGTCGCAAACCGCCACGTAGCCAACATAAACGAGAACGGCATCATCCATATACACGTGAATGCAATCAGGGGATGAAAGGACATAAGCGATGCCATAACTTGCGACAACGGGCTTTATATTTTTAGCCCTATCTCTAACCGTCATTGAGTCGGGACATCACAGTGCACAATCTGCTCCTCTTGCGAACTGTTGATCGCGCGCATGGCTGAGATTTCCGAGATATCCCATGCTGTTCAAATTGGCATCCCAGCAGGCACCTCACCCATGTATGCATCCTGCCGAAGGTCAGGCTACACCATACCCTTTCCGCTAACGAAAATCACTGAAACAGCGCAGATTTAAAAGTTGGATGGCTGATAAGTTGACGGCTGATACTTTTGCTCTACAGGAGCTGTGGAGCCCGTCTGGAGAGACGTAGGCGCAGGGGTGTTGCTCAGGCTTGCATACGGGTTGGAGGGAGCAGCGGCGCCCAAACCAACGAAAATAATCAAAGCGAAGTTAGTGATGCACAAAAGCACAGCCCCCGCAGCCGCCGCACTATAGGCATCTGCGCACAAAAGATAGATAGTAGTAAACCTTTCAATGGCGTTATAGGCCAATGCGTTGTTGTGAAAACACTACGGACACAAGTGTAAGCGGCATGCCAGCTCTGGGTTACACGTTCCACGTAACAAGTCGGGGCTAGGTCCAAGCCTTGGTTCTGCCGGAAGCGCGGGCCTGGTTCTTTGCCTACCTGTCTTGAAGGTCCCAAATGGTTGGCCATCCTGGCTGATAAGCGTGAAGCTATTGGTGATAAAATTGCGCGCCATGATGGTCAGAAGCACGGTCACCATACCCTGCACACGCGATAATCGGTCGTCCAAGACTGCTTTGAGGACATCGCATAGCCGTTCCTTACCAGGTACGTGAGGAAAATATGCCGCGCCCTGTCAAAAGCTACCGTAAAGCTGCAAACGTATCAAGCAGACGTTGAAGTTAGTACCAATCGCTGAACTGCCCGCTAACGTTATCACCTACCAGGTGAGGATCATGATAACCAAAAGGATAAATTCAAACCAAATGCTCCACCTGCAGGTAATAGAACAACCTGGTCAACTGACTGGCGCAAGGATGAACTCAGCACAAGGAAGCTTTCCATACCATTCCAGTTGATAAAAGTTCGCACATGAGGCCTGTTTCTGTTTCTTGGCACTTTCGGTGCAATCTTTTGTGCTCGCTCCAAGGCCGCCCAAAGCGACGACTGTGACGAGATGACAACGAGAGCAACTATCCCGTTACGGAAACTTTTAATAACCTTAAGTTTTGCATACTGACTCTTACCCCATGAGAGCAATCCGAAGAACAGCAAGAATAATCCGACTGGATGGATATGCAACCGCGCCATCAAGGTGAAATCTGTTGAATATTTGAAGTCAATAGTATCTGAAGCCTTCACACTTTACTCAGTGCAAATAACGCTAGACTGCTGAGGAGTAGGGAGGCGAAAATCTATGGTGTGCGGTACTGTCTTCGGAGCAGAATTTCCAGAAGGAAAAGCATGCATGCTACATAAAAGCCGATGCTTTAACTTGTTACTGCTATGTTTCCTGTAGTTCTCACATCAATCAATTCTTGGATCCAGGAACCCCAGCTTGTGCGCATGCGTACGGGTATGTGTTTGCAGCTCCCACCCTCGCCCAACGTTTCTTTTACAGGAAATGATATGTAGCTACATGAGCCTATGCGTTTCCGTATTCTATATGGTCATTGCAATGGTATCACAGATGGGAGCAGCTATGGCGTGTTGATACCTCCCAGGACCCCTCCCGTGCTTCAAGGAAAGAATCCTCTAGCTAGGCTATAGGACTGCAGAGAAATATGGCTGGCGTGACAGGTTCGCCCGGACCTGGCTCGGACGTCCGTACGTCCGTACTTGGATGTCCGTCCGTACAATCTGTCCGGACGGATTGTCTGATTATTAGGGGGTTGTCAGGTTTTTCGGTGTGTCTCTCGTACCCGGACATGTCTTTCGCTTTGATTCCCTGCCTTATTCGTCTCGTCCCTACCCTGACTTCACAGCACCTTCCCGTTAGCCTGCCTGCCAGCACGATTTCACCTCGGTAGCTTCTATGGGCAGTCCTTTGTGAATTGTGAGGGGGGCAGGACATAAAAGGAAAGAACAGTCCCTAGACCAAAAGCTACCAGCCGCGCTTTCGTCGTACACGTTGGTGCGATAGGTCGTTTATATTGTTGTTTGTGCAGTTCAAAAACATTGTCAGGAAAAGGGTCGTGCACTTCGCGAAATGGGGTGTAGGCACACGGTCTTTGTGGTCTCGCATTATGGATAATCATTCTTTCACCTGTTATTTGCATTGCATTTCTAAAAGAGCCGACCAAGGGGTAGTTGCTTTCGGTCCCTCCCGCTCTGTCCGGCCTACTTATTTTATGCACATGTCTTGGGGAGCAGCGTATGCATATATCTTCCGCAGCAGTACACTGGAGGGTACGACAAAGTCACGTCATACCGCCGCGTGCCACCGCGCGGATTTGTACGTTTATTCTTAGCAGCTTGTACAACATCTTTGTGTTTTTAGGGTTTGCCTTTTCAAATCCCCAGTAAGGCGCAACAGGAGCAAGCGAAGGAATGTGAACAGCCGGACCTCAAGCAACTAGTGGACCCATGAAGCCATTTCTCTGCCACCGATAACCAGCCGTACGGCGACTCGTGGAGCGGGCCTTCCGCGTCCCCAAACTGCATTTGTATGTATGATAAAGTCATATTGTAAAGTGCATCATGTGGATTGACAGGCTTTTGACACTGAGCAAGACGTGGGAACCAAACGGGAATGCGATGATGGAGAGCCGTGCTGCAGGGTAGCTTGGGCAGAGAGCCTCACAGGAATCTGCTGTTTTGGCTACGCGCGAGCTGTGGGGTCCTAATTCCTCTGAGTAGCTCGTACATCAACTAATCTGCGTGTAATGTCCGCACGTCATTGCGTGATTTGGTTGTACGGAAGCAAATCCGCAGTATTATACCCAGGCCAAAGTACGCAAATGCGCAGGTGCATTGGACATCTTGGCTCGTTCTGCCCCAAAGCGGCCGGATTTCGTGTGCATAGTGATACTGGAAAGGTTCCATGCTACGTTCCACGCAGGCTTACCAATTGGGGCGGGGCCATGGGAAGGAGGGACTGCCGCTAAATACCTAATCGGTGAGCATTTGACACCGCCAGCTGATGGTTGTGGAGCTTCATACATATGCTCGCCTGTTACTGGTCCGAGTTCAATGTTTCAACTGACACGATCGGGCAAGGGGAAGAGAGGAGTATCCTCGTAAGTGCCAAGTCGAGTAGCTGGGCGGCACGGTTGGCGGATGAGGATGACCAAGCCGAGTAGAGCTGGGTGGCATAGGTTTTAGATCTAGGGTTAGCCAAGTGTGACTGCCACGGCATTTGTTGAGTGAACTTAGCGCTGAGGACAAGAATTGAGCTTTATCGGGCATCTCAATGGCCAAGATGCTTTTGCGTTCTTTCCTATTATCCCATGTGTGATAGCCAGGGAACAGGGGGCATTTTGCAACTGCTCTTTGCCCATCGCGCTCTATGACATACAGGCTCTGACCACCACGGCCACTTAGAGCGAAGTGGGAAGAGCCCTGCACAACCAACCAGTGTTTTACATGTATGAAGACACCTAAAGTCTGCTATAGTTTAGAAGGCATTGCTGTACCTTGGAGACCAGGAGAGGTGTGAACGTGTGATTGTGCAGGAAGGGTTGGGCAACCGAAAGGGTCCTAAGGGTCAGGACAGTGAATGGAACTTATTATTTATATAATCATATAACAAAAATTCCACATTCATGTCAATCTGTTACCCGCCTTGGGAAATGGCAATCGACTATGCAGTGAGTGGCCACCCATAGATTGTCCTCGCTGTCGACTGGCGCCAGCTCGGACGCCAATTAGATTTTACAACAGCGCTCTAATGCTGCAGAGTTGCGTCCGGCCCTGACTATAATGAACCTCATATATATATTAAGAACATCAAAACCTGAACAATAGTGTTTTGGGACGCTCGCTGGAAAACCTCATAACGATGGCCAGGCAACTCTGTGTTTGCTAATCAACTGCTGTGGATTTGATTACTCGTCATATGAAGCATTTTATATTCCCTTTAATCCTTGTAGCGTGACTGGTATGGATGTTATGTTTGCCAGAGCTTTCAGTAGTTGACACTGCCATACCTAGGCAGCCGTGAAATCAAGTCAGATTAGGATATGCAACCTCTTGGTGAGCTGATTGCACGGCGCAACGATCATATTTCGCTTACTCTTGGCAAACGGTCATAGCTACCGTTGGACCACTTCAGTCGTTGTAACAAACTCCTCCGACTTGCATTTTCGCCTGCAGCCGAGGCGGTTGTCTTAATTGAGGATGGCTTGCGTAGAGCAAGCAATGGTTGTCTTCGGTCGGAACTCATAAACCGGTGCTTTCTTGCCTCGTAAGACTTGGTTGCCGGGATGAATGAACCTCCTTTGGGGCATTCCATAATTTAATTGTTTCATTATTGTGCGAGACATTATGAATGTTTGGTACTGGATGGCGTATGTGATGTCTGCTGTTTGGTTCCTGCATCAGCACCCGAGGCATACCGGCCTGCAAGGAGCTTACAGAGCTGCGCTGCAGACGGGAAGAATGCTCGAACTCCGCTTCGATGCCACCTACCCCCCCCCCTTTACAAACTGATGGTTAAAACTCCGGAAGCGTGGCCGACTTCGCAATTAGGGCGGTTATAATCCAGACCTTATGTCCTATAGCCTCCCTGGCTTGCTGTATGGGGGAAAGCTGGCGGTGACTTAGGGCCAAAGCAACGGACGCTGTCTGCCAAGGGCCTTACACCACTGCAGAAGCTGACAAATTTAAACAGGAAAAAACAGCAAGCCGTACGGCTACCGTACATAACTAGCTTAGAGGCTATACTCGCTTCGCTCATGCCGCATCTAAGCTACAACTTCAGTGTCTGTTTGCCCTGACGGCACTGCTTTACGCCCAACAGGCTCTACGAGGCTCAACTTGCAGCCCGGTCAGGTCTTTTCGCACCTTGCTCGGCTGGCAAATTTGGCTCACCTATTCCTGGACAAGAGCTATGTAACGACACCCTGCCCAAGGTAACAAAGGACTGTCTGTGAATCCTCAAGCCTCCATAATGCTAGCCGTAGTTGGCCCATGGCTTCTTCCATTCCGGCTGACATGGGTTACGCTTTTTGATTATGATAAACTCACTGCAGGCGATGTGCAACCTGGAGCGAGCGACTGCTCTGGCAGCCCAGCTGCGTGAGTACGAGGTGCTTACCTACTGCGCGATAGGGCTGGCGGAACTACAAATCTCGTGCCGCGACCTAGCGGCTGCATCTGCGACTTTTGACGGTTGCGTTGCATCGTGCACGGCCATAGCCGATGTGCCATTGAGAGCGTCGCTCCTGCAGCGGTTGCTGCCCAAGAGCATGGAGGTCTGCAATATGCAAGTGAGGCGGGAAGGTGTTATTGTATGGAAATTCAAGGGACCGGTGGCTGGCGAATAGGCCAGTCGACAGTCGAAGCCTGAGAAGAGACGGAAGCAATGATCTGAGTAATTTTATAGTGCACATTACAGCCCCATTGAAATACGTTTATGTGCGCTGTGCTTCTGCCCTCATTGCCACGTGTCCTCCTCAGGGGCGAACTGCAGACAGTTTCGTCCGCCTACGACTGCTAAATACGGTCCTGGCGCTGAACGGGCGTTGTGTAACGGAAGAGTGTTCTATATGCGGGAAGGCGTTGTCGGGGGATCGAGCCTGCCTTGCACTCGGTTGCGGGCACTCGTTCCACAGGTGCGGGTCGAGCGGTGGTGGGGCTACCCCTGATCCTGGGGTGGCGCTGGCTTAGATGCTGCGTTCTAACATACAGGAAACAGGAATAACAGTAAACAACAATCTGAAGTATAAGGTTCAGATGCTGAAATTCGAAAGCAAGTTGTTCAAAGGCGTTATTCAAAATTGGTGTCAATACCGACAATGTTCGGGGACCGGCCACTCAACCTCCGCTGCCCGGTAAATTGAAACTTCAGGGACTGCTGCGACAGCTGGCTCGGTCGCAAAATGTTTATCTGTGGCACCTTCCGAGCGGAGTGCCCGGTTTGCACGCAAGTGGACTGGTCGCTGAAGCCTACACCAGCCGCGCTGCTGGTGGGTTGCGTTCGAGTAGTAATAACTGATTTTTGCGTGTGTCTTGGGGGAATTGCGAGGGTGAATCTTCGATGTTTCTTGTGCATGGTTGATCCAGGCAAGCTTGTGCAGGTCAGGCGTTCAGGCGAATCATGCCACCTGCCCTTCTGGCGGTCTAGCCGTATGGGGTGAACTCTGGCTTTGAGGTTTCTCGGAAGGAGCTTTCCATGCCGTCATGAGTCGGTTGTCCGCATTGCCACATGCGTGGCATTAGGATCTGGCCTGAGATGTTGCATCATGGCTGCCGATTGCAGGCTTTGGAAGAGTTTAAAGTCGCCTGCGCCAGCTGCAACGCCAGCGGCAGCAGCGGTGGTCCTGGTGCTTACGGTTTAAATAGAGGGGACAATGCCATTGGTGACGCTGGCAGCAGCAGCGGCAGCAGTAGCAGCGGTAGCAGTAGCAGCAGCGAGCGCGGCAGCAACAGTGACAGCACGGTAAAAGAGAGATGTACCAAGAACAGAGGCAGCTATATTAAGAGTGAGGGCAGCAGTTGCAGCGGAAGCAGCGATGGCAGCGACGGCGGAAACGACGAGGGGGCTGAAGACTGTGCGGATAGTAAAATTCGTTGAACTTACTGCTGCGGCAGCGATGGCATCAATGAGGACAGGGCAACACCGCAATGCCACATGTACTTATCATTGTCTCGGTCAGCAGATGGGGCAATCAACGCAACCTCATGAGCGGAGGGATGGATTGGGGCATTGTTTTTTACTGGGCGGGAAGCGAGGCATCTCGGCCGATTTCATCGGAAAATGGATTGGCATGGTAATAAGGAGAGGTCCGCTCGATGAATTTCTGGGTCGGTCTCTATCGGCCCGCTTTCTGGCCTGGCATCTAGAGTAGCGCAAGTAGAGATATGAAAGGAAATGCTTACGTTCGCGTTCACGGTATTCGTCATGCAGAACTTGTCTACCAAAGAATTTAAAAATTGTACGGAAGGCCACGCGTAAGCGGCGGGGCACACATTGCTGGGCTTGCGGAGAAGTAAGATTACTGGCATGCTGTCTTCGCGGTGAGTGCGTGAGGGAGAGCGTGCATCCCCTAGCTGATTTAATTCACCCGTGGCAACATCGCATTAAGTGCACGCAAAAAGACTCGTGCAGAGTGTCCGGCGGAGTGCCTTTTGTGTGGCGGGCAGGAATTAACGTAAACACAAAAACTGGACGAGGAAAGTGGGAATTGTCTTGTGAAGATACGCGTGACCTGCATCTGGTGGCCTGCCAGTACGCGTGCAAACAATTGCGCTGTGAACTGCGAGGCGAGAAAACGCCGGACCGTTGCTTGAATGTAGAGGCAATGCTTATAGACCTCATTTCAGCGATGGGCATGGGTTTTGTTCTTATGATAGGATGTTGAGGTGCTTCTTAAACGCGTTGGAGGCCCTTTCATACATGGGACGGGCCACCTGCCGTGCAGTTCAGTGGGCGGCTTCGTCGGCATCAGGCTGGGCGATGATGGTAGCAGAATATCTTTCGATATGTCTTCGTCTATGGCCGCGGACGGCAAGAATGAGACCGATCGGGAATGATGCCTGCGGTGACGAGAGTCGAGCCAACGGGCTGCATCTTGCATCTCGAACTGCATACGGGTACAGGAAATAGGCGTGGAAATGAGATCCCGATGCACATTTGCCTTGAAATAAAATGGATGATGCCATATGTGTCGCATGCGTCGCACAGAACGTGCATGGCGACAGCCAGGCTGGTGGATGTACTGACGCCAGCCATATGCGTATAACTCCGGTTATAACAAATCCGTTCAAAGCGTTGAGCTAAGACCATCGCGCTCTACTCTACCTCCCGATAGTGTGGAGAGTAGCTTACGGCCTTTGTCCTGTTACGTTCAAGACTACTCCTACGGGGACCCATTCTGGTTCTGTATAGCATGTCGCAAGAGTGGTGTACGGCTTGGTGCATATCCTCGGCGCCCCGACGAGACATATCTTATCGTCGGAAAGTCTCGGAAAGTCTCTTCTGGTCAGTACCCGTGTCTTTTTTGCGTCATTATGGCGCGGACGGAGAGGGACGTGCTGCTCTGATATCGTGTCTGTGTCAAAGTTGCTTGTAAATAATTGCGCCGTGGACTTAATTATATAATGTGAGCATATGTGAGGCAGCTACGCTCTGGTGAGGCGCATGTGTGGAAAATGGGGGGAGGATCCATTGGGCGCCTGACATTTCCAGTTTTCATGTCCTTACGTGCTTGGTTACGATGTAATATGACGGTACCACGAAACCACCCTTGCCCAATAGGGCATGGCGAGCGCAAACATGCATGACCGGTTTTCATTGAGTGACAAGTGCATGGAGCCTTGGCTTAACCTCTGTTCACATTTCCCGGTATGTTTATTAAGTTGACATGAAGCGCTCTTTGATGGGAACTCGAACGAGAAGCCATGCCATTTCATGAAGGTTGTTCGCCTTACGACTTCGCGTACGAAGAACTGAACATACGACGGCCATACATCCATAAATGGCTTTCGCACTATGTGGCGCCCTGCAAAAGGCGCCGATAGTTGCAAGCCCAGGCACACATGTGCGATAGCGATGTTTGCCCAAATCCAGGGCTCTGGGTAACGGGCCCATGGTTACGAGAGCGTTGAAAATTGTAACCTACTATTGCTGTTGCGCCGGCAAAGATTTACTCGAACATCAACACTACCGGTCGTGCCATGTAGACCCTATCCTTGTGGACCTGTATAGCACAGGGCATGCGTCCAGTCATCCCCTTGTAACATCTTAATGTGCGAGCATATACACTTACATTGCCGGTCCTAATCACCTTTCCGGCCACATCAGTTATTCCCCATATCCCAAGAGGGTAGGCGATAGGAAAGCAGACAGTAAATGTCCTTTCAATGTGCCTACTGTACGCATTCCGCGGCATCAGGATATCATATTATCATGACCAAATGTTGCAGACAAGGGTATAGCGGCAAACTGTGCTTGCTGAGGCAATGCCATAGCGAGCGGTGGCGTGGCTGCCGAGAGAGGCACAATGCCAAGGTGTTCAGTCTGCCGACCTCCGAGCTGTGGCGAATACAAGATCTGGGCTTGTGGCTGCCGTGCCAGGATATAACGTCCACATTGGCAAGCACTTCGTTCCATGTAAGGTTGCAGGGGCTGACTCCTAGCCGCGACGGTTGCAGTGGGAGCGCCAGAAGGTGCCGGACTATACGGCGATGACGGAACACAGAACGCCGCCTGAGGGGATCTTTGCTGGGTTAGCACTGGCGGCATTGCCAACCGCAGGTTTGGTTGCAGGCTGAACAGCTGCGGCTGTTCAGGAATTGCGACTGGGAAGGAGCTTCGCCCAGTCAGCACCTTGACAGCAGCCCTGCGGAGTGCATCGGGGGGGCCAGGTTGAGGTAAGCAGCCATGGTGCTCGTGTCTCCCAGACGAAGATCTTGGGGTCAACAACAACAACATCCAATGAAACACGAGCCGTTCTCCCCGTACGTGCGCTCGCAACATAGCCCAAGTGCTTCTGTACAGGGACACAGCGCTGCTGGCCACACCAAAATAATATGATGCCGGCTTAGGCCTGGCATATGTTAATGGGATGGGAAATTGAGGGATTGAAATCCTGTACTTCCATATTAACGAAGCTGGTCATACCGAATTGTCAGTGTATCGTTGGGCAGAAACCGACGAGGGTGTCGGTGCAAGAAGTTGGCTTTGATGAACTTGGGAAAGCCTGCCACGACGCCCATTTGCGGTGCTACAATGGCCGCTGGCTCAGTTGGTGACGGCATGTGCGCGGTGCGCGACTCAGTAATATGTTGCCGTCGGGACGGGCCCTATGGGGGACCGGCAAAACACCATGGTAGGTGTAGCAGCCAGCAATACTTAATAATGCGATTATGCAATCGTGCGTTTCACCTGATAAGGATCCCAAGTTTAGGCTTCGTCGCTTAGACACTACGCTGGACAACCCCAAAATTGTCTCCAGAAGTTGACCGCATGGCTGTGTCTGGGGTTCGCCAGGGTGTTTCCGCAGCAGCATCGCGGCAGCAGCAAATCCCAAACCCGACAGCGACACGTAGACTAGCGACTAGTGTTGCTCACCTTGTCCAAGATGCTAAGATCGTACAAGAGGTAGCGCAGCCCAGTCGTGCCCGGGGTGGTAAGAAAAAGAGAGACGTACTTGTGTGTGTCAATGTTGAGGCCTGCAGGGTACACCTCCAGCCGGAAGAGCTGGCCGCCGACCTCAAACACATCGCTGCACAAGCGTGTACCCGGACCCATGGCGCGAGCCAGCGTATACCTGCAGGCCGGTAAGGTAGCCTGGCTGCAACAGCGCATTCTGGTTCACAACGGTACGCCATGCTGATCGCAGTGTGCTACACCGCACGGCTAGACTCCGAATGCATTACACTTCCAGTGTTTCGGTCAACCAGGATGAAACTCCAAATGAACCATGATTCCGGCGCCCACGCGCCAAGAAACAAACCACCCGCTTACCCGACGACGGCGTATGTATGCGTGCCGCATAAGGTGTCCACGTGCCGCACGGATCCCGTTTCCAGGCAGCCAGCCATCCTGCAAGCATGGACCTGCAGCGTAAGTGCAAATTCCAGGCAAAGGTGTGGTAGTCGTGCACGCCGGTGCTTCTAGGTGCTTCCCCACGAAAGCACAACCGGGGGCATGCACGGGCAAGGAAAGTAAAGGCAACGAAAGCTACACAAGAGATTATATAATGGACTTCCGAATGGAGCTGAAATGACCAAGACTGAAAAATCTTTGACGCCCCATACCGGTAGCATCCTCGGCATGCGATGCTGTTGCTCACCCAGCATACAAGCGAACATACGGAGGTGCCTCAACCTCACTGTCTGATGTTGAACATTCGCCATGGCTCCTATGGTTAGTTGCATGGTATCGATTGCGACGTTGCTTGCGGTTTGTCTGATGGTATCCATCGCTAGAATGGCCGGAATCGCCTGCCATTCTTGGAAGTTGAAGAATAAATTTCGAGGGTATGTTATACACTTTTTTCCACTATGGTCTTAACGTTACATAGCTACAGCTTGAAATGTTATACGATAACCGCCGCGGACAGGTATGAGTGCAAGCCAGAAGCCACATGTGCATGCAGGTAAATATAATTTTGACTGAATTGCAACACGATTTTGGAGCTATGGATTGTTGATGTTGATGTTACAAACTCAGAAAGAACTCGTAAGGCCCGTACAAGCCTGGAGGCTCAAAGGACCGCGAGTTCGAGCAGTAAAACAGGAAATTGATAGTCAAAAGATAGCGATAAGGAAAGCCGTTGAGAGAAAACGTACTGTCGGACAAAGTTAAGTCCTGCCAACATGCGACACGCGTCTTTGACGGATGCTATGAATAACCCGAGCAAGGCGTAATTGATCCTGCATTGACATAATCTGAAGCATAGTCGAGCCATGTCCCATACCTAGGCTAGCAAAGTCGGCACGGATTTCATCATAGGCAGGACATTCCATAATCACGGCTATGGATTGAATCACAGATTGACGTACCCCGTACCCCTACCACAAAATGTAACCAAGATGACCAACATCTGCTTAACCGAGTGGCGAAAAGCCGCTTCGTGCTCAGCAAATCTAATGCTACTGTCTACTTGCTTAACATGTTGGCATTGGGATTGTTGCTACCTGTTGCTGCGCGTCGTTCTAACGTTCAGACCCTTCACCGTGGTTCTGCCGTGCACTTAGAAAGGAAAGCTTGCAAGCGGCTGAGCAAATGATTGTACGGAGCCGAAACCATCTGGAACCACGAGTCAGCTAAGCGCATGAGACTTGCGTTACAACTGCTTTTTGTAGCTCTGTTGACGAGGAAGGCTGCATGAAGCGACATATCCGCCAACGTTTTAGTTTGTAACATTGTTGTAATAACTTGGTAATACGTACCACTAATGTCAATAAATAAACATAATATATGCAAAACTAGTTCTTTCTGCCGGAGCGACATCATTTGTCCTTTACTCGCTCCGGAACCACATTAGTTTGAAGGAGGACAGGTGCACCTTAGACTTTTTCGTCCTTATAAAATCCTTATATTTCCATTTCTGTAATTTACCTTGTACTCCTTTCCATTATCACTTGACGCTATTTTTTTCCGCACACACAAACGCCTTCCACCCAACGATAATGGAGGTTGACGCCATGGAAGACGCAGAGAACGCTCACGTTGTCAAGGTGTGCTGGAATTTGGCAACTGTTGTGAAGGCGAGGTTAACACGCCAACGTTTTCGCATTCCACAGGGTAAGGGCGGTAAAACGGCGAAAGCGCAGCAACCACTTGTACCTAGCAATGCAGCAGCTACAACTGGAGGCAAAACCATTGAGGAGATGTACCAGAAGAAGACGCAGCTCGAGCATATCATCTTGCGGCCGGACACCTACATCGGCAGCACGGAGCGACAGCCAAACACCATCTGGGTGCACAACGGGCAGAAGATGGAGCTCAAGACTGTGAATTATCCACCGGGATTATATAAAATTTTTGACGAAATCCTCGTGAACGCTGCTGACAACAAAGTTCGGGACCCAACAATGGACACCATCAAAGTGGACATCGACCCTGTAAGCGTTTTTATTCCCGTGAATGCAGTCACGCGTTAATATGTCACCCTAGATGGCTTTGTGCCCTGAACGCCTAAATGCCCCGCACCTGGCAGGCTAGCAACATCGTCCGCGTTTGGAATAATGGCAAGGGCATCCCCGTGGAAGTGCACAAAGAAGAAGGGGTTTACGTCCCAGAGCTGATCTTTGGACACCTACTAACCAGCAGCAATTACAACGACAGTGAGAAAAAGGTGAAGTTGTAATGGACCTGATTGCTAGCACTCTACCATCCCACCTGTATGCAGCGCATGGCAATATGGCGTATCGCACCTAATGGCCGTGGACATGGGTTGTAGACATGCGTTGGGCTGAGAAACCTCACATCCTTTCCTCATGTTTCGTTGCACATAATGAGCCAGAGTTGAGGCGCCTCGTTTTAGGACTCGAGGGTCAATAACGTATATCATAAACCATTGGAGGCTAACCCAGGAAACATGGGGAAATAGAATGGTGCGAACTATATAAAGATCATGTTAAATATCTTAAAAAATACATTGCTTCCACCGGTGTTTTGGTTTCGTGTCAATTGATAAAAAATTATCAAATCTAGCCTTAAATTTTTGAAGCCAATGTGGAATCTAGTGTTGTTTAGTTACACTCGTTTTTCACGTGGGGAGCACGCACATGCGTTATTACCTTGTAGATTACTGGTGGTCGCAACGGCTACGGTGCCAAGCTTGCCAACATTTTCTCGACGGAGTTCACGGTAGAGACCTGTGATGGGTCGCGACAACGACGCTACAAGCAGACTTTCAGCGAAAACATGCAGCGGAAGGGCAATCCTAAGATCACGGATTGCAAAGCCTCTGACAATTGGACTTGCATCACATTCAAGCCCGACCTATCAAAATTCGGCATGACGGAGCTGGACGAAGACGTTGTTTCTGTTCTTCGCCGCCGGGTGTACGACATGTCAGGAGTGCTTGGTAAAGGTGTCAAGGTAATGTTTTGTGTTCAGAGGCATCCGGACCAAGTTAGCGTGGCTATAGCAAGCGTGGAAGCTGTGGCCCTTGTGGATGTCGACTGATAACTGAGCATAGCTGAGTATTGTATTATTAAATTGGCGTCTGCAGGTATTTTTTAACGGCGAACGTCTTAGTATAAAGTCCTTTCAGGAGTATGTGGACTTATACCTTGGCCCAAAGGTGAGATGTGGTATTACTGTTTGATTCAAGAGTAGAGCGGCGGCAGTACTAAGCATCCTGCAAAAAAAACAGCTAAGATGCAAGCCATGCCGCCAAACCTTCGGTCGCTGTTTGTTTCCTCATTACTGTTCGTCTCAAATCTATCCAGGAAAATGGCATCCCAAGGTTCTGTGAGCGAATCAACGAACGCTGGGAAGTATGCATCAGCCTTACAGACGGTTCTTTTCAGCAGGTGAGGCATGATCATGAGCTTACAGGGAGGGTCATTCTGTAGACCGCCTTTGCGTGGACAATATGCTTGTGCAAGTCTGCGCAGTCTACCATCTCGACAGCGATGAGCTAGCGTTTTTAAAATTTCAATATGCAGGTCAGTTTTGTAAATGCTATTGCAACTCAGAAAGGAGGCACTCACGTGGACTACCTCGTCAACCAGATAGTAAAGTAAGCTAGTCGAAGTATGTGATCCTCGCACGAGAGGTCATGGAGTTTCCGGTTGCATTGCAGGTATTCGATGGAAAAACTGAGCAAGAAGACGTCCAAAACTGGCGCGATTAAGCCTGCAATGGTCCGTAACAATTTGTGGATTTTCCTCAATTGCTATGTGGAAAACCCTGCTTTTGACTCTCAGGCAAGTGGATCCAGGCTAACGTTCACGACGCGCATTTGTCATCATGTTATGTTCATACACTTTTTTATCTGTAGACCAAGGAAACCCTAACTCTTCGCGCCACAAGCTTTGGTTCAAAGTGCGAACTTCCACCGCTGCTGATTGATAAAGTCCTCAAGGCCGGTCTCTCCGACAGCATCATCAAATTTGCAGAGTTCAAGAGCCAAAAGGACTTGAAAAAAGGCGATGGCTCGAAGCGTTCGCGCCTTGTAGGTGAGTATCTTAAGTCCTTAGGGATGTTAGTGCGCGGTGGTTTTTGGAAATGCACTGTCACGCTACACAATCGGTCCACGAGAGATCTCAGAACGGTGTCAGGGACACAAGCAGGGAAACTTTATATGATTAAGGGGGCAAAGCTCTTTCCGTCACCGTTGGATTGCATGAACAGGAACACGCTTAGCGCACGGCTTTAGTCGGGTGAGCACATGGGACGCACGAAAAGGCACGGAAATTGTAAACCGATGTTTGTAACTACTGTCCGCCTTAACTAACCAGGCCAACCATAATATCGGTTTGACGAAGGCATAAAATGCTGCCATCCTGGGGTGTGCACGTGAGGAGGAAACTGTGTCAGTATGGCCTACAGGGCGTTGGTGGAGAAAAACCGTGAGACGTTGGTGGGGCACCCAATAAGGGAATGCAACGCCTGTGGCAGTAAAACATATTATCACGCAGCATGCGTAGAAAGTAGGAAAACCCATCGATACGCCAGGATATTACATGTCAGCTCAGACACGGATAGTTGGCGTTTTCTGGTGTTGGCACCTCTTGGGTATCCAAGACTGGAGGATTGCTAGGAATACTACTAAATAGCAGATGATAAGTGTCGACCCCAATTATGATTTTCCTACTGCTGCATGGACATGCTAACTTTTGCCAGTCCGCGACAAACTGGTTGTGAATATCTTGGCCCGCCAAACCAGGTATGGCCAAGCTCGATGACGCCAATGATGCAGGCGGTCCGCGTTCCAAGGACTGCACCCTTATCCTTACAGAGGGTGATAGTGCGAAATCCCTCGCAGTCAGCGGCCTTGGCGTGGTGGGACGAAATCAGTATGGCGTGTTTCCACTGAGGGGCAAGTTGCTCAACGTGCGCGAAGCCAGCGCAGCCCAAATTGCTTCCAATCAGGAGATCCAGAACATAAAGCAGATCATGGGATTGCAGCATGGCAAGGTGAATGCGCCTGTGGTGTGGTGTCGCGATGATGGTAAAGATATAATTTTTGGTCCGTTTGTGTAAGGATTATAAAGCATCAAGAGATATCCATTTCCCTTCGAACGGGGGATATGATCCTTCTCCCTTTCTGCTAGGATAATGTTGGCTTCTTAACTCTCAAATTGGAGTTTGATGCAGCAGGAGCTGGCAGGGCAAAAGATCAAGCCATGAGGGTAACATAACAAAAGAAGATACTTACCTGACTGGGTGCGGGGACGCTTTTTCAGATTGGGAATATTCGTAGTACCATGTTAATGTCGAAGCTGCCTTACTCGCGAACCTTTTACATATAAATATGTGATATCAGGCAGCTAAAATTGGCTGAGCCAATAATGCTGGCCTTTGTTGCAAATTCTCGCAAATTCGCTATGTATAATTTTGCTTCTTTCCTTGCCACTGCTCTGCAGGTGTACGAGAACGCTTCATCCTTGAGGTATGGTCACCTCATGATCATGACGGATCAGGATCACGACGGATCGCACATCAAAGGACTCATAATGAACTTCATGCACAGCTTCTATCCGTCTTTGCTGAAAGTCCCTGGCTTTCTGCTTGAGTTTATTACGCCGATTGTTAAGGTACGTGCAGCTATGCTGATTGGCATGCAGCAGCACGCCCCAGGACGAAATGTGTCAAAGCCGGGCTTGCAGCGTCCCTGTTCTAATCGCTTTGATAATTGTATGTGCAATTTGCACGTGGGCTTGCGTGCGGACAATCCATTGCCGCACGCTATTGATGCGCAGTATTCTTTAGTGACCATGTAAGAAGGATAGCTATGGGGTAAGCAGCGGCGTGCGGGAATTGAAAGGACCACGAGGGGCTGGGAAAACGGAAAGAGAAACAGCCATGGGATACGGAGTGAATGTGAGGCAGGGTCCTTCAAGGGGGTCGCTGTTTGTTCCGGGGCTCCCCGGAGCCCCCAAAATTCTTTTCCGGGAAGGTCCCTGGAACTTTACCTAGCTAGGCCCTAAACGTTCCGGGGACTCCCGGAACATGTGAAAAAGTTTCTCGGGGCAGAGAACACATGTCTGTTGAATCATAAACGTTCTTTCTGGGACGACAAATTCGATCGATCGCAAAAACATTTTTTATTACTATTATTCGTAAATTAAGTTGTCTTTCTTGCAGTTGGTGTTTTGGGGCCATCCAATGCTCAGCACTTCTACCCTGCTCATTAGTATGGGAACCACACAGCTTCCCTAGCTTTACTTCTCTTCTTCTGCTTCCTTCTCCTCCTCCCTCTCCAAGGCAAACCGGCAGCCAACCTTCACTATTAGTCCTTGGTCCATCAGCACAGATGCATCAGCACAAGGTTTCATATAATCACCTTCTCCCTTCTTCTCCCTCACCCTCCTCTTCCACTGAATAAAGCCGCGCATACCACACACACAAACAATTTCAGTTCTTTCAGGTATAGGCTTCGTGGTTCTGCTAGCATCTCCAAGTGGATTGAAAATGTGTATATATGTGAAGGCCGCTTTATAAATTTGTTTAATGCTGACTGCAAACATGCGAAATATTTCGATTGCTTTGAGCTTATATTTGTTGGTTTGAAGAAGTTAGAAATGTTCGTAGCTAAGTCCCCACATGCTGCTTAGCTGGCTATGCATGGCTTTACCTTTGTGTAAGGAAAAATGTCGATGAAGGAAACTTTTGTTTTGTAGCTATGGAGCCGTTTAAAATAAATTGGTTTTACAGGGATATTCTGCTTTCCTAAAAATCAATCTATAAATCATACGCACATTAAATCATAATGGTTCTGGAGCCAGTACTCCCCGGAACTCAACCTGCAAAATTTCTCCGGGTACACCCGGAATAAAGCTATTTTCTTCACGGGACATTTTTTCCGCCCCCGGAAAGCTGCGCTCCAAACTGGTAAAATTTCCCCGGGATCCCTGGAGCAGCCCCAACATTTTTACGGGCGTTTTCTAAAAAGTCAAAACTTTCCGGGTGAAGAACGCTGATGTGAGAGCATTCACAGCGAATAAACTTAGTCCGGAAGGTGGACATGGGTCGTAGCAGATTGCCTTGTCAAGGTTTTGTTTCATTCAGGACACGTGATGTATTCAAGTGGAAATGCCCCGTGATTGGGAAGATTAATATATATATATATATATCGATGGGCCCTCCTGTGGTTGAATTTAGAATCGTGAGCTTACGCAACAATCACCCTCAGATACGGTACCATTGTAAGGTTGGACTGCGGTATGGTGTTCTGACATTCAGGCACGCCGTGGCCGCGAGACCAAAGTTTTCTATACTATACCCGAGTACGAGACGTGGAAGGAGAGCATGGAGAACAAAACCAATGGATGGGAAATCAAGTATTATAAGGGTCTGGGTACCTCAACCAAGGATGAGGCGCAGGATTACTTCTCGCGGCTGCATCAGCACCGAAAGGAATTCGTATGGAATGGTAAGTAAGCGAAATCTACAATTCTTACCATTTTGCTTTTTACCATGAGCTAATGCGTAAAACTCTTCGTCGCAGGCGATGAGGATGGAGATGCCATAGAGCTGGCCTTCAGCAAGAAGCGTGTGGATGACCGGAAAGAATGGTTGAGTAACTTCGTCCCGGGGACTTATCTGGATCAATCAGTCGATAAAATTTCGTACGCTGACTTCATCAATAAGGTACGCCCAGTACATTCAGTTAATGGCTGCTGGCCGTTCTGCAGTTGGCAAGTACAATTAATAATATCCTTACAGTTCTGTTCACCTCCTTACGAGTCAACCCTCGTCATGAAATCCTTTTCTTTTCACGACAAGACTGCTGTTGTTGCAGGAGTTGATCCTCTTCTCCCGCGCCGATTTGGATCGCTCGATCCCGTCGATGTTGGATGGTCTCAAGCCGGGGCAACGCAAGATTTTGTTCGCATGCTTCAAGCGCAACTTGAAAAAAGACATCAAGGCAAGGACAATTTTATGTACCTGTGATTTGTAAGGCCATACATCCCGTGACATACTGGCGGCACAATGTTACAGGTGGCTCAACTATCGGCCTATGTGGCCGAACACTCCGCTTATCATCACGGCGAGCAGAGTTTGGCCAGTACTATAGTCAACCTTGCACAAGACTTTGTGGGTAGCAACAACATCAACTTGCTGCACCCCAGCGGTCAGTTTGGCACACGCCTGCAAGGTGGCAAAGACGCTGCTAGCGCACGTTATATCTATACGCGCCTTGGGAAGCTGACTCGCCATCTATTCAATGAAAACGATGACGTTCTGCTGAAATACCTTAATGAGGAGGGGCAAAGCATCGAGCCGGAATGGTGAGTCCCAGCTGTATTTGAGGGCAAGCCACTGGGCGCCTGTTAGCATGCACAACGTGTTTCTAATGCCACGATCGCAAAGTCAATCGTGCAACGTGTTTCTTGCTGTTGCAGGTATATGCCACTTCTGCCGACTGTCTTGGTGAATGGCGCGGAAGGCATTGGCACTGGGTGGAGCACCTCAATCCCCAATTATGATCCCCGCGACGTTATCGCGAACCTAAGGTTAGCATGTTCTAAATGTTTTTACTTCGATATTGTATATCAGCTTACAAAGTTGTATACTTGAACAGGCGCTTGCTGAACGGAGACGAGCAGCTGCCTCTCCATCCCTGGTAAGCCTGTTTTTGAAAAACGGAGTACTCTGTATCACTAGTTAGCAAATATAAAGCGTGGTCAGTGAAATGGTGGCTCCCATGCAGGTATCGTGGCTTCACTGGCACCATCACCGAGGTACCGCACAAGTCTGGCTCACGATCGTATATCGTTGGGGGCCTGGTTGCCCAGGTAAGATCCGTGGCACCCATTACCTGAAAACAAGCGAATCTGCTATGGCCTCACTACTTCGTTGTATGCAGACCGGCCATAACACCATTGAAATTACGGAGCTCCCGGTCCGCAAGTGGACACAGGACTACAAAGAGTTCCTAGAGAGCTTGCTGCGTCCTCAGGACAAGGTGCGTACCATACCGTGCTTGATTGCTCATCCCCAGTGATGGAGGTACCGACTTGGTCTACTTCAGCACCAATTATATGATGTAGATGTGCAGTACAGCAGAACGGGCGGGAATGGTTATATACAGTGTATTCCTAGGCCGTGCGTGGCCCCTTGCCTTCCAGGACGAGTCCCCGTTGATCTCCGATTATCACGAGCACCACTCGGACTCGAACGTCCATTTCGTGGTGGAGCTCCTGCCGGGCAAGTTAGACGAGTGTCTGGCCATTCCTGGCGGCCTGGAGGCGAAGTTTAAGCTCCAAACTAAAATCGCGACAAGTAGGTGTATCAAGATGGCCACCCGGTACCAGACATATTATTAACTGTTGGGATAGGAAACCTTTATAATTTGAAACTCGGGCTCCTTGTTAATGTAGAATCGCGAGACCATTAAGATCGGCTGCTAGGTTCTTAGGCTGTCACCTGTGTAAAAACCCTTTCACGGCAACGTTAAGTTAATACCCGCAGGTAATATGATGTTGTTCGACAAGGATGGAATAATCAAGCACTATCAAAGCCCTGAGGCTATTATTGCCGAGTTTTTCGACTTGCGCCTCGAGTACTACGAAAAACGCCGAATTGCCATGCTTCGAGTAAGTGTGCTTAGCTGCCGCCTGGTGTGCTGGCAAGGGTTATATTCATCACACGATGTTGGGCATGTTTTTGCAGTTCGCTCAGTTGGACCAGCAGCGCGCCGATAACAAGATGCGGTTTATCCTAGCTGTTGTGCACGGGAAGCTGGAGGTTCGAAACCGCAAGCGGGCAGACGTCGAGCGGGACCTTGACGCCCAGGGCTTCGACCGCATGAGTAAGACGAATGCCATTATGAAGGTAAGCCTTTCGACAGCCTGAGGGACTGAAGACCATATATATATATATATATTTTTTTTTTGTTTGTTTGTGAAACAGGATTGGGGTTCGGCGTTATTAATTGGTATTCGTTTGACTTTAAAACCCATTGTTTGACAGGTTTACGGTGTTCCCGCTGATGGAGAGGATGACAGCGAGCAGGATAGCGGGGTGGCGAAGCCAGGTTACGAGTACCTACTGTCCATGTCTATCCACAGCTTGACGTTAGAGAAGATCGAGGCGCTCCAGGCGGAGGCTGCAAAAGCTGCAGCACGTGTTGAGTATCTGTCGAGCATCACCGGGCGGCAGATGTGGGCTGAAGACCTCGATGCCTTTGAAGCAGTGAGTCCGATAATTCTGTCCTTAGTGTGAAGGAATCATAAAGTAACATAAGCATTTTGGTGGTAACTGTAATTCGGCTCGTTGCTGGCCTTCCACCAACAGGCATACAACGCTTGGGAGGATGCCGAGAATGCGCGTTTGGAAGAGACCAAGAAAAAACAGCTTGATGCCAAAAAGGGCCACGCGAAGGTGAGCTGAGTTCATTGTTCTTATAGACACGGCTGGTTCTTATAGACACGGCTGGTTCTTCTAAACCCATCGCACTCTCAATTTCACAGGGAGCCAAGGGGCGCACCGGCGCCGCTGGCCGGAAGAGAGCCGGAAAGAAGGCACAGTCGGATGATGACGCCTCAGACGTGGACTCCGACTCAGATTTTGAAGTTAAGCGCAAGCCCGCACCGGCTCAGCGTGTTGCAAATCCTAAGCCCAAAGCGCCATTGGCAGCCGTAAAGGAGTCGAATCCTGCATCAGATATACCAGCTTCAAAGCCCAAAGCTGCAGACAAGGCCCCAGTGGCTATCAAGGGTGCCGAGGCAGCTTCTCCCTCTGCCCGTGCGCCTGCCCGCAAAGCTGTTGCGGCCCGTGCTGCCAACCGCAAACAGGTGGTGGTCAGTGATGACGATATGGAACCGAGCCTGTCCGAGGGTTCAGAAAGCGACGTGCAGGTGAAACGAGTGCCAGCAGGCAAAGCACCTGCGGCGCGGCTGCCAAAGCCAGCAGTGGCAGGCCGAGGCCGAAAACCTACTCTATTTCCAGCCAGCTCGCAAGGCAGCGAGCAGCCAAGTCAGGATGACAGCCGAAAGCAGCCAGATTTAGAAGCTGCAGGGCTGGCTGCTCGGCTTGCAGGTAATTTGATTACTGACGGTAATAGTATAGTCCTTATCGCATTCGTTGGCCATTCTTGCAATATAATGGATGGGCATTTTTAATTTCTAATAATAATTGGACCCACGGCATCTCTGGCTTGAAGGTCGCATGCAAACACAGCTGAATCTCGGAAAGCCAGGCGTCCTGGTGGCATCCAAGCCATTAGTGATGGGCCCGGTGGATAACGACGAAGTCAGCTCGCCCGCACCGGGTGTGAAGACGGCGCCTGGCACAGTAAGTTCTACTATTCTTATTGCAGCCAAACCCGCCAACCCGCCAGCCAAATATCAGTCAAACGTTGCCTTTTATTTATGTGCAGATGCCACCTGCTGTGAACGCAGCCGCTGCTAAGGGCCGAGCCAAGCAGCCCACCACGAAGCAGAATGGTGGGTCGGAGTCCTAACTCGCTAAGATGAACCATTTTGATGGGTATTTCCAGCATTTTCTGTGAAACCTTTTCTCCTGTTGAACCTCAAAGCCGTCTGTTTCCTGCAGTGAAGCGGAAGGGTGCCACTGCCAAGGGGAAAGAGTCAGAGGAGGAGGAGGATATTGAGGATTCCACGAGCGATGAGGAGACATTTGAGCTGTCCGCACCATCTCCAGCTGTGGCTCCCAAGGTAAGGTAACATTTCAACCTGCATATATGCGTATATATATGCGTATAAGACGTCCAAGGCATTCCAAGGCATATGCAGGATCTTCATGTATCGACCCCATAAACTAAATGTTGCTTGTGTTTCGTGTTGTGTGGCAAAGGTTATGCGGGCATATCGGTACGGAGTCTCGAGAATTTTTCAAAAAGCTTACAAATTTGTCAAAGGATAGTTTGCTCAGCGTTGTTGTGAAATAAAGTGGATTGTATGTTGTGCAACCAAAAATTTATTGAAAAATGGGTACATGATGGATGGTGTCCCATGTGGGTTTACAAGCAGACGGCAACATAAGCGATTACCCTATCATGAATAAAGCAGACACCAACAGCGTTAACTTGACGGTTGTAATGCGAGCTATCTGGGGCGGAAATGGGAGAGGCGGGAGCTGTGCGCGTCAGCACGAACCGTTTTGCTGTTCTTTGGGCAAGAGGTATATGCCGGGCTAGTGTTGACGCCGAGGAGGTGGATAGACGCACGGAAACGAAGGGATTTCGGGATGAGAAAGTAAGCGATATGGTGAAGAATCTGTGGGTGAGGTGATAAAAGGTCAGCAGGTGGGTAAAAGCCTAGGGGCGGAAGGGTGGCGGGTGAAAACGGCACTAGGGGCCCTGACATCGGTGCCGCAGCCGTGTTTAGCAATAGCGCAGGAAGGTGCAACGAGAAACAGCTATGTTTCCGGGCGATCTGATTAATACCGTCTGATTAGTATAGGCTTGGTCTGATTGATATAGCCAGGTGGGGGATCGAACAGCTTTGTTTTGCACGACATAGCATTTTTGAAGGCATGTACAATCTGCTTGATATAAGGAAAGGGTGGATAGATGGGTTGGACTTGAGGGTACCTTAGAAATATAAGGGGGTTCCTAAACTCGAACCACATACCTTGGCATAGCCTGTGAAGATGATAGCAGGATGCACGATATGTCATGTATATCAAAACCTACTTGACCCTCAAGCATTCTTTTTTTACCATTCAAAAATTGTGCAACACCCACCTGTAGGGCAAGAAAGGTCGTACCGGGCCTTCACCGCTGGGGATGAAAGCTGTCTCCCGCACCGCTGCAACCGAGGCTGTCGGCATGGGGCCCATGCCTACCGTCCCTGAGGAGCGGCCGCAGCGTGCACGGCGTGCAACAGCAGCGAAGGTGACGTACGTGATCAGCAGCAGTGAAGACAACAGTGGAGCTGATAAGGACAGTGACTTCGAGGTTATTTCGGACTGAGATTGGGCTGGACTCATCGTCCAAGCTTGGGGCACCTCTGATCAAAAGCTAGGTTCCGAAGATTTGTGCGTGCTCTTAACACGATCACAGTCGTGGATAATAACAGCGAGTTAATAGCGCAACTTGTTGCATGGAAAAAGTCTGCATATACTGCATATACCATGCAGGTGGTGGTGCTATTCACAGGTTGGGCAAGTTTGAACATGGTAACGGTATTGTCGCGGCCCAGGGCATGGGGAAGTTGATAGGGTTTTCATCCGTTATATAGGTGTGCGCGGTGGCCGAACGTTATGACTTGAGACCCCTGTAAAAAACCGAATCCCTGGAACACATGTCTTTTTGCCTTGGTCGTCCCCATGGGAGTCTGGTTAGTCACTTTTGTAGTTATTTCATCTGTATGGAGACAAAATGCACATGTGTGCGTGGCAATGCACCGGGGTGGGGGCCCCCGGATGACAACCTGCGGCATCGTGTCGTGAGCATAACGGTACATCGGAGCTTTTGTGAAGGTGATCATATCTATCGATGCCTGTACGTTCAAAAAAGCCTTGCCTGTTCCCTGGTTGGACATGGGATTCCGCGTGAACCCATACATGCCTAATTACGTGTAGCGGCCCGTTGGCGTCCTAACCTGCGGCATTGTGTCTGTTAACCGCACCAGGATTCCACACCACCATAGTGTCATTTATGCACCACTTCGGGAAATGGTCATGTGTTATCGACAAACATCATCAGTCCGCATTCAGTTGCAATTCCAACCGAGTTTTTAGTGTTAATTTTCGTTGAGCTGTAGACGAACCAGTTTCGACGTCGCCTTATTATCGAACGCATGATTGGCATCTCGTAAGTCCGCGGTCCGCTTAAATCAACGTGCAGGTGCTCGGCGGGCCCTTGGTTCCATATGGTCCAATCAAATAGAGCTACAACTTTCGATTTTTCTTGTAACAAATTTGTAGAATTTTCCTAACAATTTGCGCAATGCCGTTTGAGGTCAGTCCCTTGAGGGCAGGACTGCAACATTGTAGTACGGTTGTGTCCGTTCTCACTCCGTGCCACTGAACCTCGGTCTTTCAGCACGAGGTAGAAGCAAACATATTGCACATTCCTGACTGCATTTTACCTGCGACACGTTTATCTTAAATTAATTCTGTTGTAGTGAATACTGTACTTTACCTGCGAGGCAATCACTTACTGATATGTCGTTATGACGTATTGATGCACTGGTCAGGGCATAGTGCCCTGCAGGAAAGCAGGCGATGAGCGCCTCCAGCCCCAGCGCACCTGAAAATGGCCGAGTGCTGCTGGTTCACAGCACGGTCAAGCAGCGCTATTATCTCGTAGCAAGGAGCTTTGGACGGTGTGGATTTGAACTTTTTGAATTGAAAGTCTCAGCTTTTCCTATAACAATGGCAACGTCCTTTCCTCTTGTTGACGGCAGGTGCTTAACACATGTGCTACGCATTGCGCAGCACTCTGGAAAGCTTCAATTTACGAAGACACGAGGACGGGACATATTTGACTACGAGGTACTTGGGGTTGCACAGTTGTTGCCGTGTCACGAGGCCCCGGTTGAGGACCCCTATTTGACGATTCGTGCAGATTGATGCCCTTGAGCATATCAGAGCAGTGGATGGACCAATTCAGGTATTTTCTATGACACCCAAAGGGTCTACAGCTGGTTGTGACCGCCGCGTGTGTGGGGCCGCCTGTGCCAAACCGTGCAGTCGCATGCCCATGCAGATCCTTGCGACTGCGCCGTACATTTTGGGGTATGTGGTCATTGGGCCATGGGGCCTTGTGCTCGTCGCTGAGAAATTTCGGGTCTCAGCCGTCTTTCCGGGTAACCATGAAGTCAAGACGGTTACGAAATCCCATTGGCTCAAGATTCCGCTGCAAATAAACTTGTCAATGCAATCTGTCCAGGTAATTGTGGTTGATTACATACAGGAACTATAGGGGGGCCTGCAACGTGATCGCAAGCTCGAAGGGGCTGTTGGTCAGTGGATGGGTTTCTGCTTCAGGGCCTGGGATGAGGTCTATGAAAAGGACAATAGCCACTCCTTAATGCAAGATAATTCCCCAATAGTTATCATTTCGGTGCATGCTTTATGAATCCTTGGAAGTTACCAGGACTTCTGCGCTTTCTTGACAGGCACCGGAGGCCGGGGCAAAAGACGAGAAGGCGATGAAGGACGAAATTGAGAAGGGAATTGAAAGGCTCCTGTCCTTCCCCGTGGACGGTAAGGGAAGCTATTATCAGGGCAAGGACATGTGGATGCTTAGTCCCTTGGATTCCTGGCAACTATTGGGGTTAAGTCACGCATGCAACTTGAATCTATGCAATTTTTCGATGGCTTTTCCTGACACGTGTTTCCAATCCCTGCCTATCAGGAGCTCATTTCCTGTGCGATACTCTGGACATTACGCGGCCGTTCCCATCGTACCGTGCCGTTAAGGAGCCCAGCTGGGACTTCGTCTGGAACCGGTGGATGTCGGCTCCTTTTCGGAACCTAGGGCTTGACCACTTGTGCCCGCCTCTCCTCCAGGTAGGCAACGTATGCATGGTATGGATAAGGGAAATCTGGGTATACACTTGCGTGAAGGCACAAACGCGGACAGCAATAACAGCAAAAGATCTGATCGGGCGGAAGTCCATACCTCTTCTGCCAGCGTTAGGCTGTGATTGATAAGGCATATGCGTTACGCAGGGGCTATGTGAATCACGATTGCTGGAGGACTTTGACATGGCGAAGTACTGGGTGGCCTGTATCAGCCGCCGCGGTTGCCTGCACCCGGGCCCACGTTACAAGGCGCGCGGGTTGAACGACTACGCAGAGCCAGGCAACGAGCTAGAGGTTGAGCAGGTAGAACTTGTGGCGACATGCCCTAAAGTTCGGGTTGATGTTTAACTTGGTACCGCATGCAACTCCCGCCCAAGACAGAAAGTATCGTGATGGATCCTGTATTTTTAGGAATAATTAGGAGGTGTGCTAAATACTCGCATAAGCGTGGTCCTCAGTCTGTGCACCTGCCCACATCCTAATGACCCTCAAACACGATCCTGGTCGGATAATCTTGTCCATGGTGCTGTGATTCTCGATGTCCATGCTTACCTTGTCATGTTCACGTTTCGCGAGTCAACTGTTCACGACCTCAGCATTTGCAGCACTACCGCGACAATTATCGGGTGCCGGGGATGAATATTTACTGATTGTCGCCATTCTGTAGCTTTTCCATGCGACTATCCAATATGAGCCAGGCCTTGGGCATGACAGCAAGGAAAGATTGCGACTGAATTCCGTAGATCAAGCGCGATTTGCTCACAGGACAGTCAATAGGAAGCTCTGGATGGGGCATCGTTTCCTGACAGGATTTTTTTATGCGAATGCTGCGCATTTCACATACCTCAATTATTTATATCCATGTAAGGTATCCGCTCTGATCTACACCTATTGCGATGTACGCCGTTGACAGGTCATCTGGCGGCAGCAACAACGTGACGGCAGCCTCCTCCTGTGGAGCCGGTACACCTGGCGGCGCGGGAGCGCGCCCTTGTGGTGGGGCGTTAGCATAAAGAACAACGGGATCGGGGAGGCAGAGATTAAGATTCGGCCGCACAACACCTTCAAGGGTTCAAAGAGGTAAGCTGCGCACGGGAGGTTGCAGGTGTCAGGCAACCTGTGACGCGCGTCGGAACCTCAGGTGGAGGTCCAGGGCCTTACGGTGGCGACTGAACGTTCTGATATCTGCTTGCATAGGACAGTTCGTATTGATAGCGGACGGCATTCAAGTTGGGTCATTGGGTTTGCGGCTATCTTTGCTGTCTCAACAGTCCTACTCGGTCATAAACATCCTGTGCGCAGGTACGTTCGCCGCCTGCAGGAGCGGTACACGCCCAATCCACAGCTTGACCCCGATCCACCCGTTGCCGGAGTTGATGGCGAGCCTTCCCGGCACGTACCGGTGACCTTCGTGAGCCTGTTACGCAAGGGCCTTCCCGACAGGGATCGATCCGAGGCGAAGTTGGCGTCTGCATTTGATTTCGTAAGTACACATGAGCTTTTTAAGGGCTTCTTGCACGCGTGCCTTAAATCGCAACCGTCTGAGGGGATGTTCTGGTTGACGCAAAAAACTGTTGTTTGGCTCGACGGGAATTCCAAAAGTCCAACAAATCAGTTGATGAGATGAACCCAGAAAAGCATCGTTGTGCATCTGTTTGGACCTGATGCAGTTTCACATGGATTTGTTGTGGGCGGAAGGGGAGAGCTGGGAAGGGATGGCCATGGACACGCTTAAGAACTTGAACGTTCCACGGCCATTTATATGAAAAGGAACATAACGGATACAAGTATTGGGGGGAAGCTCTTGGAACATGCCGCACAGCTGTTGTGTGGTCATTGAGAGGTCCTGGACAGAAGCTCGGTCACATCCTAACATTGGTTGTCGTGTCGTGTCGTGTTAAACTGGTGTTTAGAGGATAGTCGGTATCACCGGGTGGCGTACGACAGACTCGTGTGTGGCTTGGGAGGCGGGATCGTCACTTCAGTGATCAGGGTCTAATTGCCTTCCCTCCCAAACCCACCCGAGGTCAGCGACATCATGATTGATTGGGGCCGTTCTGAGCAACTTCTTGCGTTCATAACCTTGCATACAATCAATGTTTTAAACAAGGCAAAACCACGTGCACCTGGCTTCATGCAGGTGGTTGCCCAGCTCCGAAAGGAGCATGGTATGAACCTGACGTACATCGCCCTGGATTGGCATGAAATGGACAAACAGCTGGGCCATACGGGGATCGTGGAGGCCTTCTGGAACACGGTCAGTGAGACGGGTTCTCTACGCTGCAAGCGCATGGCTTTGGACGTTAAGGTGATACGACCCATGCGCATTGCGGTCCGCGCACCCCTTAGATGTCACTGCTTCTTCACATGGTAATCACGTCGATCCGGATGGAGTTGCATGGCGTAATTTCTTGCATTTGAGACGTTCATTGGACGTCTGGAAGTTACTCATTTGCATGCCGGCGCGTCTTGTAGGTGAAGGACATTCTGCCCGCGCATGGCTTTGCTCTTGGAACCCTGGAAAAGGTCGGGCCTGACCATACTGAAGTTTGCTTCGGAAAAGGTGGGCCCTAATTAAGTTATCGGCGTCCGCATCAGCAACAAATGTAGCTGTGATTGCGCCATCTGATGACTTTATGCTTATTCGGTACCTTTCCTGTTGAAGCATTAATTAGGTTTCCGACGCATGCGCACATGCAACATTTTCACAGGGCAAGGCGTTGAGACGACGCAGACGGATGATGGTACAGGAATTGTGGGCCCGCGGGTATCTGCGGCTGGTGTTGGCTGGCGGGCACATTGGATACGGCAGCAGCGAGGTGTGACACGGTATAACTGCGCGGATTCCTTGGATCGGACCAACGTTGGTTCCTTCTTCGGCGCAGTGCAGGTGCGGGAACTAAGCATTGCCTATTTGGAGTAGAATGATTTATCCGGGTATACACCTACCTAGGCAATGTGGCTTTAACACAGCAGGCTGAGTACTATAAACCCGCGTTTCTCGTATGTAAGTAGTTATCTGGCTTCCGTAGGTGTTGATAGAGCAATGCCGCGAGCTGGACATTGCAATCGCACGCACGCGGCCAACCAGTGACCAGGTGGCGCTGCAGCTAGCCCGTGGGAGCCGTGATCCGCGGACGATGGTGCGGCCTGGCACAGCTGGTTCTAACACAGGCATGCCCAGCGTCGGTGGGACGGGAGGAGGCAGCTTGCAGCTACAAGGGACGGTTCCCGGCAACAGCACCCCGTACGCCGGCAACACAGGAGGCAGCACCTCGTCTTCATATGGAGCTGGCGCGACAGGGAGTAGCAGCACCTTCTTTCCGGCTGGCATAGGAGCTCGGGGCAACACTGCAGGGGCCATGTTTGAGAAGATCGGGAAGCAGGTATATCATGGATGAATGTGGGGACCAAGAGCCTCCGGATACGGAAGGGCAAATACCGCCATAAGCACCATACCGCCATGGTACTGTCACGCACAAAGAAGTATTTTGTTGTGAAAACAATGTGCGCAAGAGCAATCAATCTCAACCTAGCCTGCTTGAAACTTTACCGTCGGCCACATGGGATGCACTTTTAAGGTTGAGGGTTCTTTCACGCCAATTCAGAGTAATGCCAACCAAACTAGCAGGTCCATTTCTTCAGATTTGCCGTACCCCTTTTGATGCTTATTTGCGGAGTTGTTTGTGGGAGTACGCTGCATGAAATAAATGTCGTGGAGAGTGGCGCCACTTTGTAAAGTCAATCCTTCTACGAAAGCCGTAGACATCCACTACTCCAAAAAACAGTTACAGGGTTTGCGCATCTGCAGGTTGCCACTGGTCTGACCACGATGATCCAGCCGTTGTCTGTTGCTGACGGGCGCAGTCCATTGCGTGGGGCCATTACATCCTCCTGTCCAAGCCCATCCGGAGCTTCCGCGCCTACCGCCAGCAGCTTGGGGACCGTGTCGCCGCTGCACCGCCCTCCATCCGGCCCGTGGCAACAGCTGTCACAAACAGGCCCATCAACTGTTGCACCAGGCGATTCGCTACAGCGGAAATTTGCTATTGCGCCCGATGGGCTGCCAATGCCACTGGTGAGGCATTATTGCAGCGTTGGGTTGAAAAGACCAGCACAAAGGATAGCGTCCTAAAAGCTCTGAGTTGACTCATCTTGAGACCTGGTCATAATCTCCCCAAATGCCGGGACTGGATTGCAATGCAATTGAGTTTGAACATTTTCCTTCCTCTGATAGGGTTGGGAGGCCAAAATCGACAAAACGACAAATCGCATCTTCTACGTTGACCACAACACACGGTCGACGACATGGGATCGCCCGCCGGTTCCATCCTCCGGACGCTTGTCATCCGAGTCCCTTAGCACCACCTTCCAGCCAGGCAGTGGGCCTTCCTCGCATAGCGCATTAACTGGGGTTGCGGCACAAGGGGCCAACTCGATGCACTACTATCGCGGCTCGGGGGGCCTGGAGCTACGGGTGACCTCAGGAAGCGGTAGCAACCCAGCCGGGGCAGCCACAGCCATTACGCCGCGCGGCATGGTTTCGGGGCAGGCGCAAGGTGAGCTTTAACATTTTAAGTACGGGCCGTCTATGACCCCGATAGTTATTCTCGCGTTTGCTCGCTTACACAATGGTGTTAATGATACTTGGCAGAATCTCCAGGCGATGTGACACAACAAGTGCGCGCTGGACCAAGTGGTGGTGGCAGTCACAGTCGGACAGACTCAGGTGACGCAGGTGAGAGATATGCACGCATTTTGCTCTTATGTTCCTGCGCGTTTATAGATATGTCGTCCTACAAAATGTTGCAAAATAAGTTTGCGTCACACAACACTATCCAGCCGAGTGTGATATGATTGAATATGCAGTCCGTGGATGATGCGCTAAGGGCATTATCGCCCTCTTGACGCAGGCTCAGGCCCCGATGATAGGTTCGAGCCCCTGACTCCGTGGTGTATGTTGCGCAAGGGCAAGGTCCACACCATAAGCCGGCGGATTCATCCTGAGGCGCTGTCTGTACTCGCGGAGCTGTTCCTGGTGAATGGCGACATGTGTGCATGGCTTTACACCGGCTCACAGGTGAAATGAGAAGATGTTTAATGACGTCAGCTCTGCTTGTCCAATGAAATTACCGTGAACTTCATATGTGTGGGCTGAGATTCATGTGTGGGCTGGCTCCTGCTTCCACAGGCCATGCACAGCGAGCGTATCCTGATTTTTGAGCCCGAGAATTCCAAGCTTCGGAAGGTCGGTGTTGGAGCGTACGGGAACGCACTTGTGGCGGTAAAGCGGCGCTACAACAATGTGCTGGTCGACAAGGAGAAACAACAGATGATTGATGTGAGTTTGGCTTATTGAATAGAGGATTTCAGCAGAGCAAATGAGCTACGTCAAGGCAATGGCCCTATTTTGGGCTCCTGCGATTGGGGGAGATACCCACCAGTTCCCGATTTCTGCTGGCCCCATGCTTCAGCTGCGAATGCTGCGCCAGCGTGAGCTTTCGCCTGCATCTTGGCTCATACTGTCAGCAGTTGACGGGTTGGTATTGATGGCGCAGGTTTTCCTGGGTTATAAGCAGCTTGAGTACTTCCCGTCCTCCTGGCTGGCTTACCGCGTCATGGAGAAAGAGGGCGTCCCGCTTGAGGGCGATGAAGTTTCTGACCTGGATACTGAGCCTGTCGGACAAATTGACTGGCCGCTGCCGGAACGAAATGCTGCACATCACCTGCACGCTTTGTACGGCGCCGGGCAGGGCCAGATGCCATTGCCGGGCGGCGCCCTGAGTATGTCGACGGGCAGCACATCGGGGTTCGGCGGCTTTGGCGGGGAGCAACCTACGGCAGGACCCAGTGGTATGGGATACGCGTACAGCACCGGAGATCTGATGTCCAGTGCTGGGGCCAACGGAGGTCCTGGCAGGCAAGTAACATGCCGGTCTGATAGTTTTGGGGATCGTTGTAGTTGTTCAGACGGTAGTGTTACTATGGTTCTTTCTGTGCAGTCGACTCAACCGGCGTGGCAAGTCAATGAGCACGGAGGAACTGGCCGAGCAAATGAAACAGATCCATATTCACAGCCAACAAGCAGACGAACAATCGCGAGCTCTTAGGAAGGTGAGTTGTCATATGATCTGGATTTACCGTGTGCTAGTTGCGAGGCCCGGTAGCGTAAGAACACGTGTTTAATGGATCCAGCTGGTTTCTCTGGAGATCCAGCTTCTTGCTGGTTAACGCGCAAAAAACCCTATTGTGTTACCCGCTGCAGGCTGGTAGCGAAGCAGCTTTAGCGAGCATGGACTCAGCCAACTCAGTTGACCTGATCAATTTCGGCGCGCCGGATAGCGAAACTTCGTCCGTGGGGTCTGGAACGGTGGTTTGCCGGCCAGCGGCTGGGAACGATTTGATGAATGCACCCACGGACGATGAGTCGGTAAGTGTATTTCTGAGGGCTTCGCAGCCGACTACGGCGCGCATAACGCGTTATGCATGTGAGAACGTGACGGCGGAAAGTGTTTTTTATTGGACGGGTCTTCACCACGCTGCATACAGGTCGTAATGGATCGCAGCGCCAGTGACGCCTGCATGCCTCCCGATGGGTCCGGCCTCGGCGGCACAGTCGGCGACGGCACCGCATTGAGCCCCATTGGTGGGGGCACTGCAGCAGGGATTTCACCGATTCAGCCCAGTTCACCGGCCGTCGGGTTCAGCGATTGGGCCCACTTTGATGATAGTCTCTTAACGATAGCGGCACGACAGCCTGGTGGCCCGCCGGCAGTTCTCAAACCAACTCTGAAGGAGTCGCCCGCAGTGCGATCAGGCTCGCAAAGTGTCACTGTGGATCCCCTGGCGTCCCTGTTAACAACAGACTCCTTAATATAAGCGCTTTGACTCTGTCACGCTGCGGAGCTCTGGGATGTGTATTCGGTCAGTGGCTAGGGGGAAATCTTGGAAATCGCTAACGTTGTGCATGGCTGCAGGCGCCTTCGGGTTGTAGCATGCCTCAACAGCCACAGTGGTACTTCATAGCAGCATTTCCATGTACGTCGGTGCAGTTCCTGTTTGCCAGAACAGGTAGAGTGTGCCGTGGTGATTGCTGAGAAGGTCCGTGCATGAGATCCGACCATGGGATTGTGAACATTTAGTCAGTACGACTGAAAAATTTGAACGAGTGCCACGATGCATTCACCTTTTTCGCAATCTGTGACAGTGCCTGCCACTGTGGGAGTTAAGCAGGAGTTACACGTCTTGGGCCAATTAGGGTTCAATGACAGTTCAAGTAATTGATGTGCGCGTGTGCTATGTCACTACTTTTACGGGCCGGAGCGGTCATGTTTTTAAGCTGAAGGCGTTGGAGAGCTTCCTTCAATTCTGTTAGCGTCTGAGTGAGATTGCTCCGATGACTTCGGTGGTCTGACTGGTGGACTCTGCACCTTGCCCTAGTGTGCGGGGCATTGCCTTAGATATCAGAAACTTAAGGACGCCAGTTCGTGTGCAGCTGGCATGAACGAACGCTCGAGGTGATGACTACGGATTGTGTAGTTACTCCGGGAGGCAAACACGACTTGTTGCATTTCACATGACGCAGCGTGTTGTGTACCACATTATTTACGTTCCAGCGCACGGTGTGATGGTAAGATGTATGGATCTGACATTGCCCATGTAATCTATGAGCAACGCATTGCGTTCAATGCCACCGTAAAAGAAAAGCACAATTACCATCCGTACAAAGCCTTCATATGACAACCAATCCTACACGTTTCGTGTACGTGTACAACGCAAGTCCGCGAAACACTATTAATAACACGCACAAGATATGCCTAAGCATGCTGCATGCACGGAGTAATTTTTCCTAAGATTACCATCGGACCACTATCTCTGTACTTTTGGCAACCGACCTACAACTGCCAAAACGCTCGCGCGTCTCGCAAGTTTTGGAAAAGCGTTTCAGTTAATCAACTGGCCTGTTCGCCTTCTGCCTTATCATTCCGTTACGTACAGTTTTGCGCGAGCCTAATACATTACCTTTCCTCCTCCCTGGTATCGATGTCAGAAGCATGCCGCATATATCAGCCACACAAAAAGTTCACACTGCTGACCGAAGCCCTGCGCATACGGGCCCTGCAACTAATGCGCATGATCCATGGCTGCATCATCCTTGCTGCACTGCGTTACACGCGAGTGCTGCCATTCTCTCTGCTGAGCAGCGCAATGCAGGTGTAACGGAATGCGAGCAACTGGACCTGGCTGCACATGCCCAGACAGCCAGATCAAGGGCACCAAAAATATTATTGCGAACAGAATGGGGACATTAACAGAAACCACCTTGACTCAATGTCACGCGTCGCCTCATTGCTTGCACATAGGCCATGGCTGTACACCATGTACCAACCACTACAGTACTGGCCGCACTTGGTCTGGCCGCACCTGGACCGGTGACTGGCCTTGAAGTGCCGACTCTTCATCGTCCCCCTCCCCATACTCAGCGTACTCGTCATCCTCTACATCGTACCGATCGGCGTAATATGGCTGGTCTCCTTGCCCAGGATGGTAGTGGTTGACTGCGCTCCCGTAAGCACCTTGCCCCGCTGCACCGGGGGTAGCCATCACTATCTGGGAATAACCCCCACTCGCGGTGCTGTAGCCATGCGGCGAGCCTCTGAGGCCCGGTCCGGTTGCTGACAGCCCCGTTTGACTAGTGAACGTTCCTGTGGCTTTAACCTGAGGCTCATTACTGGATGCCCACCCTGTGCCTGCGTCGTCATATGTGTTGCTGCGCGGCTCGCCATGGCGATTCGTCTGTCCCACGCTGCCCTCGTACCGCGGGTGATATCCTCCATATGACATTCCGTAAGACTGGCCAAGCGCTGCTGGATCATACGACGCGCCACTCGCGCCAGCAACGTGGCCATACCCGTACCCGCCACCAAGCGCACCCGTGCCTACCCCAGGCTGCTGGAGAGATGGCTGCATGATAGCAGTCCCTGGCGGCTGCGTAGAGGGACCCGCCTCTATGGGGTACGCGCCACCGCCACCGTTGCCGCCGCTTTGTTCCTGACCTGTACCCTCGGGCCCGTTTAGGTACGGAGAGTACGGCTGTCCAGTTGGTGGTTTAAACTCATCTACATATGTCCGGAACTGCACCTTCGAAGGCGGAACAGCTGTGCACCACACCTCCGCGCAGTTCTGCAGACAACCCCTTGAGTATGGATTCGGGCGGTTGTCATGGTTATACCTGTTATGGACCGGAAACAGGACGGCAAATGAGTCGTCGCAAAGCTTAGGAGGTCAGGGGTAAAGGCGGCCTTGCTTGGACAGGTGCAATCAGGCCCAATGTCTCCGTCGTGCGCATTACATCCTGAACCCGAGGGCACTTTTGATCAGATCGTACATCAACGGATCGAAAGAGCAAGGGTAAACAGAACAAGGACAACAAAAGGCTCGTACCGGATGATGGGTACCTTTTCGCATCGCACCTGAAGTTCTCGTACGTTGTCTGGTTGGTTCCCACGAGGTACGCATGGAACACCGATAATCCACCCACGAACCAGAAAAACAAAAACGTATAGCCCATCAGCACCAGAGCGGGGATGCACTGGAAAGTAAACGGCGGGCAGTGGAGGTAGGGTTGACAAAGCGCATCGAACATGACATACGCTTTTGAGTATAGAATTTGTAAGGATGACCCGTCCTTGGATATGGTACAAGCAAGCTTACTTACCACAGGCTATACATACCACATATCAATATACGTTACGCTGTGCCCCACCACATTTAGCATTTAGCTGCACGACACCGCCGCCTGTAAATGGTCCTGCCTTCATAAAATCACAATGCGCCTGGGGACTTCCGCTGATGTCCGCGCTTGCAAGCCAATGAATTATAAACCAAGTACTTCACGGAAAACGTTCTGCCCGTACCCGCAATTAATTGTCTAAGTATTATCCATATCGCCTATCTGCAGCCTACTCGCTGTCTTTGTATACCATACCTTCCCCATGGTCTTGCCCCATAGTCCGTCTGTCGCCCGGCCGGCGTCGCGTGCCTCTCTCACAAGCTGGCCATGCTTGACGAACAGCATGGCAACGCATATCCCGAAGACGTACAAGCACAAGACGGTGCTCGTGTAAACGAAGAGAAGGAAGGTTCGATAGTTCCGCTGCAACGGGAGGGGCGATATACGTTGGGTGTAGCCCTAGCCACAGGATAGTACATGGTGTTTGCTACGGGATACGGTTGGAAGCACCCATGCAAAGACGGACTCATTCAGCGTTCTGATGTGGGGCTTACCAGGCCAATCGTGGTGCCCACCCAGGGACAGTGATGGTCGAACCGCTCAATGCAGTTGTCGTTGACGGAACAATGGTGGGCACGGGGCGGTTGATAGAAATGACACGTGTCGTTATAACGAATGACAACGCGCTGGTTGTTGACGAACACCTCCTTGGTCCTGCAACAATGAAAATAGCACGATAGTCAATCAGGAAGAATCCATTTAAGAAAAATTCGTCCCATGCACTCATACCAATTGCGAGGTCAGAAGTCGCGAGGTCAATTGTGCCACGGCTGGGCATAGCCATGGTGTGCTAAGTACCGTTCCTCCCCACAACTCGGACACAACAAACACAAGGGAAGCTAGCAAAGGGCGCCCTAAACCCTACCTTGGCTTTGTACCACTGAGATACTCCTGGTCCGGTTCTTGACGGGGAATAATACCCGGATCCCGGCAAGCGGTCAGCATAAGGAATAGCACGGCCAGTACAGGGAGAATGCAGCTGCAAGGCATGAAAAAATTGGAGAGACTAAACGAAACACTTTCTCAAGGTTAAAAACGGGTATTCCGCTTGGATACCTAAAGAGACCCACCTGATCACCAGGAGAATGACGTGCACATGCAACCCCATATAGGGCGCCACAAAAGCCAGGAAAATGCCAGCTGGGGCCGAAATTACTAGCGCAGTTCCAATACTTGCTTTCCAATTTGGGCCGGCGACAAGGTAACCACAGCAGAAGAATCTCTGCAACGCGAATGAAAGTCTCCCTGTGAGCAGCCCCTGGCATTTTAAGCTTTTGCTTTGAGTACACAATATCACAATATTCAATAAGATAAGCAGTAAAACATCTTCCAAGGCGTAGCAGCCATGGCACGGCAAAGTGCGAGTCAACAAGTGCTGAGGACCAAGGCTCACCTCATTGCCCTGCCAGTGCTGATAGACCCTTTGGCGCTTCTTGTGGACCCCCACTGTAGGAGGCCCCCCTTGCTGGCCGCCTTGTGGGGGGTCCATCAGCGGGAATCACACCGTGGGAGACAACGAGAATCGCGAACTAGTCGTCGTGAAGTGTTTCCGTTTTGCAAAAGCAACCAGTTACAGGTTTTGGTAGACACTGCTGAGCCGGAGGCCTGCTCGGGTGAAGAGGTCCTTGGGAATCTTCCTGCTGCAAGTTGGTCACGCCTAGCGCTAATTGATCCTCAGGTTGTATAACAAGAGCCACCAAATTACCAGGGGCTTCAACACAGTAACGGCGCTTACGCAACAATATATTTGTCCCTGTGACTTCAAATGCAACACTGCGAGTCGTCATCGTCGATTCATGATGAAAGTGTCTTATAACTTTAGAATAGCTATTTTGCTCCAAATCAGATAGTCTCACGGCAACCCAAAATTACAGGCTCCAAAAAAGGGACCAGAGCCGTACCATTTGCGAAACGTTGTCGCTTTTGCCATACAATACTTGTTAATTAAGAATTTGTAATGCTATTGATTTTCCATCATAAACATTGCCCCTTAGTGTAGGAAATATGACTCCATTTGCGTGACCACACCATATTTTATTCACGAGCCCGCAAACAGACGCATTACTTCTGGTCATAGATTACCCAGACTCAGATACGGTTTTTAATCGTTTGTCACTGGGGAAGCTGTTTACCACTCTTGCGGCAACGCAAAGCAGCCTGGTTTCGGCGAGGAAGCCCGTGTATCCTGATCTGCCAAAGACGCCAATTATGATATCGAAAGTTTAAGTTTCGAGAAGTAAGACTTCCCAGAAGCCCGCTGCCCGTTCTATCGTCGTAGCCTTATTCGCTTGCTCATCCGTTCGGGCTGTGAAATGCTGCACATACAAGCATTTCATTGTCATCTGTAGCTACGAGTTGCAAGGCAGGAAATGTCGAGATTGACAGTGCAGCCGACCCTTTCACCCATAATATGGATATGCACAACCCAACATCTAAATCAACCAGAAGATACATTTTACTTGTTTCACCGCGTTACGGGCCATTTAGGCATTAGTCCGGAGAGTCATGAAAATACATGAGTGAAAGTGAGTCGCGAAAAGCCCGATGCGCTTACATTTCGGGATCGGGTACGACCAAGAATTCCTGAAATTCGAGAATGTTTCGTGTGTTCGCATTGAAAGTGTATGTATGTTTGGAATGAGGTTTGCAAATGTCGTTAAATGGGGTATTGGGGTCAGGGCGTGTACCCACGGATGCAAGGCACCGTACGGCATGCCGTCGTTGGTTTATTTGTCGCGGTGAACCCAAAATCGAATACTTCCATCAGGATCGGTCAAGTGTAGCTTTAAAATGTTGACGCAACAGCGAATCCTGCCGCGCGGTAATGACAACCCGCTTGGTAATCATGCTGTCTCGCACGCCACTTTGCTGACGACCCGAATGTGACTGCCCAGGACATGCTAGGACTATCCATCATGTCGCGATCAAAACAATGCCGCGTCAGGTATATGCCTTTCGGCTTTGCAAGCAGCGACACGTGCTTTTCGGCGTCGTAATCAGGACTCGTTACCTTGCAGTGCTGTCGCACCCGAGCCATTCTTATGGATCAAGATTGTTACAAGATCAATGCAGCACCTGACTTAATTCCGGAAGGCCCGTGGAGCAAAGTTGAGGGTGGAGTGTGTGCTGCGAAGGGCTTCAAAGCTACAGGTAAATATCTGTGGGTACTGCCCGTTTTCTGATTATAACGGACCCAGCTCTCAATGTGCAAGTAAATGTACTGACAACCGATGTGAATATCTCTTGTCTGGTTGAACCCAACTACCGGCCCTAACTACCTCGAAACTAACCCGAAACGTCCTCGACTTAACTCTCCTAGGTGCCCATGCCGGTCTCCGTGCCAGCGGCAAGAAGGCAGACCTGGCTCTTGTGGTGGCTGATGCTGCAGCCACGGCGGCGGGTACTTTCACACAGAACGTCATGTGTGCTGCTCCGGTGCTGTACTGCAAGGACGTGCTCAGTCGCACGAATACCATTCGCGCAGTGAGTCAGAGGTGATAATCCCGGTATCAAACCGCAAATTCCGGCCCGGGCCAGTTTGACCGGTCATAAGCTTCTATGGGGCCAGTGCTCTCGGCTCTTAGGCACACACCCCACCACACACACCCACACCCCACCACACACACCCACACCCCACCTCACACCCCACCACCACTGGGAGCTTGCCGCTTGGGAAAGGACGAAGGGAAACTTAAGTCTAGCAGGCCTCGTCTGCACGGTGGATTGGATCCGCCAGCGAAGAGGATTATTGCATCCTTGTGTGCGCCAGTAAGGTTGGGCTGTATTGGATTCGGATGCAGCAGAGCAGCGCCCCATGCACTTGTGATGAGGTGGCAGGTTTCTCAGATTCCTTTCCACGTCCCGAGGCCCCGAGGCCGGTTTGTTCACCTCCGGCCGCCGATCCTTGTGCGCACCGTGAAATCTTGTGAACTTGTGAGAAAGAGCTGATCGAAGGGATGCCAACTGCGTAACGAGTTGCGAGTGTGGGAATTCTTTGTTGTGGTGTATCCCCATATTTCAGACATGAAGCCATTAGTGCACTACATGTATACGTAAGTGCATGGTACCAAGCCCCGCAACCCTGTTCGACCCGGCCAACCCCTCCAATCGCAGGTGATGACGAATGCAGGCCAGGCGAACGCAGCCACTGGCACCCAGGTATGCGGGAGGACGCGGAGGCGGTTGTGTGCACGCCCGAAGCCATTGCTCTGCATGACATGATGGGCGGCGGTGGGGTTTGCGTCAGCGCTCCACAATCTTCAGGCACTCATTGATCTCTACACATTGGACTGGATAAGGAGGCTGCGGCAAAGGGTGCGCATCGCAACAATAGGGCATTTACGACCGATTGCTCGCCAACCCTATGACCGCGGCGATACTCACGGAAGGGTTTGTTGAGTTCATGAACATAAGCGCAAGCGTTAAACGAGTTGTATGTTCTTGGGTACCGCTTCACGCACATGTGGCCCGTTGCGTTTTCCCATTGCGGCCCTCCTTGTAGGGCTATGAGGACGCTGTGACCACTGCCAAGGCTCTGGCGGACTCCTTGGGCTGCAGCACAGACGACATCCTGCTGCAGTCGACGGGTGCGTCCCGGATTAGCCGGTGTATGTGTGTGTGTACTTGTGTGTCGTCTGATGGGGAAGGAGGAGAGAGGGAAAGGTGGGGCAACGTCCACTGGGGACGGGCAAACGTGCCGAACAGTGACGAACGCTACTTGCTTGCCTTTAGGAGACACCTCACCATATCTAACTACGTTTGTGGGCGTGTCTGACAGAGGCACTGGGCCCAGTAGCGGAAGCGCATCTCCAGCTGCGGAGGGTTTCAAATATTATCAACTGTCCAACTGGCAGCCTCTCCAGGGTGTTGTCTCTCCCTTCCCTATTCATCTTCCGTATGGGCAAGATGCATCTACTGCCTCAGGTGGCCGCGCACACGGCCGCGTGCGGGCCGTTCGCCCGTGCCTGACATACCACCCATTACTTTTTTTTACTGGTTTCTTAGGTGTTATCGGGCGGCGCATGAAGGTAGAGAACTTTCTCCCTGCCATTCCTGAACTGGTCAAGACGCTGGGGTCCAGCTCGGGTGATGCGCACAGAGCTGCGGTGGCCATCACTACCACGGGTGAGGAGGCCCTTAAGTGCCATGGGCCCGGAGCTGCTCCTCCCTGGAGTTTGCAACAGCTCCGGGGCGGCACTGCCCAGTGCCAACGGCAGTGTTTGCGCAACTGCGGTGCGGAGCTTCATTCGGTTTCTTAGTTTGTTGCAAAACGCGGCAGGGCCGGGTTCCTTGCCAATACAGTATATGGCCGTTTGATTCCACCTGTCATTCGTATGCCTTCGTCTTGACTAGGTTCTCATTTCCATCGCGTCGGCGATCCGTGGACCGGCGCCCATCCACAGATTTGGTGAGCAAGGAGGCGGCACTCCGAGTGACCATGGGCGGCACCACGGTGCATGTGGGCGGCATGTGCAAGGGCAGTGGTATGATCCACCCCAATATGGCTACCATGCTGGGCGTGGTCACGTGCGATGCAGCCGTGGCACCCGACGTGTGGACGGGCATCATCAAGCGTGCCTCCATCGCATCCTTCAACTCGGTGAGCACTGAGCAGCAGCCGAGATGGCATTGAAGGGTATGGGAGGGGCACCGGCGCAAACAGGACTTCATGAGTCTGGCGCTAGAATCCGCTTTATGCGGCATGCAGAGATGCCCGGTACATGCATCACCATCTCCATAACCAACATCACCACCGTTGATATTCTCAGGGACGAGCACCTCCTGCAGCCTCCACAGTCCTGTCCTCGCCAGTCCGCCCAGGATTTCCCGTCCCGATGCAATTGCCCCACTGGACACCGCGCACCAGATCACCGTGGACGGCGACACGTCCACAAATGACTGCGTCATCGGTCTGGCAAGTGGCGCAGCGGGCAACACGTTGGTAACGGACCCGGCATCTTCCGATGCACAGCTGCTGGAGAGCGCGGTAACTGCGCTCATGCAGGTGTGGCTGAGGTTAACTTCGTGCCAGCCGGCTGGGACTGCGAAGATGGGCACGCCAGCACTGGAACACTGATTTTCGGTTCGTTGGGGGTTGTGAGCAGGGCTTGCAGGCAGTTAGATGTTGCGGTTTAGAGGAGGGCAGGGACATGGGTTCGGGACGGGAGGGCGAAAGCCTACTTGGAGTCTGATGGCCAAAATCTCCATATTGGGGTGCAGGGTCAACCGCTCGGGGGATTGCTTGGTTTGATTGGTTTGGTTGCCCCAGCTGCCCTGCCCTGCGATGTGCGCTGTTAACCCAAAGACCCACTAGCGCATGCTTTCGAAATGGATACGTTTGGAAATAACTTGTTTATTATGTTTTCACTACCATCTTAATCTTATTGCCAGGGGCTGGCCAAATCCATTGCTTGGGACGGTGAAGGCGCCACGTGCCTGGTAGAGATTGAGGTGAGCACGCGCTCGAAGCTCGTGTCCGGCGATTTGGCTTTGGGGCTCTAGCTCATCCATCGTCTGTGGGTAGGGCTATCAATTGTTGGTTATCTTGCGCACCATGTGAAAGGAAACGACGATGCTGGACAAAGCTGTTATGATAGGCTGCACCGCTCTGCCGGTTTCTATTCCCATTTCTTGGTGCTCGGTGCGGCCCCTTGAACGGATCTATAGGGTTTTCTCAAATCACGATGCATGGGGTACATCCCTGCTGCGGGAGGCATTCCTGTGCCTTATGCCACCCGCACATTTGCAGGGGGGTATACAGGTCAGACGAAATTGAAACCGGTGCCCGAGCTCGTGTTCACAAATGTGACCCAGTGAGTTAGCCTCGCAGGACCGGTGCCCAACCCCTCCCCATCTGGTGGCGTACCTGTCCTCCTTGCGGCTTGGCTGGTAAGGTCGTAACTTCTCACGCTCACACCGCCTTCCCCGCTTCAGGTGACGGGTGCTAAGTCCGACGCGGACGCGCGGGTCATCGCGCGATCGGTGGCTGGCTCCTCGTTGTCCAAGTCAGCTATTTTTGGCCATGATCCCAACTGGGGCCGCATCGCCGCTGCAGCCGGCTACTCGGGTGAGGAATGGGAAGGGGACTGGGTGGCAAGAAGCAGCGGCCGAGGCGCAGGCTGCGTGTCTTGGCTTCCGTTGAGGATAGGCTACCGCAATAGGTGTGCTAACTGGCTAATCGGCTGGCTCGTTGGTTCAGTCGAAATCAAGTATTTTCGTGTATCTCGTGAAGTGGGAGAACTCCCCATATGCCGGAGCCCACAAGTCCTTGCCATCGCGATTTGGGACGTCGCACGTCGCCCGCCGCCCGCCGCCTTGCGCTTGCAGGCATTATCTTCGACCAGAGCGAGCTCGGGGTGCAGCTGGGCTCCATGAAGCTCATGGAGGCGGGCCAGCCGCTGCCGTTTGACAAGGCGGCCGCCAACAAGTACCTCAAGGACACATGCGCTGTACACGGCACCGTACAGATCTTCGTGACGGTCGGTAAGGGGCCTGGCAAGGGCATGGCCTGGGGCTGCGACCTGTCGTACGACTACGTCAAGATCAATGCCGAGTACACAACCTAAGCGGCAGCTGGCTGTAAAGGTGGTCAGTCGCGAAAGGGATCCACGAATTGTTCCGAGATGCCAAGAGGACTGTGCGAGTGGCGGCGTCGTGACGGGCGCCCGGGAATTCCGGTGCGCTGTGGTGGCGGAGGTGGTTCTGGAAGGCGCGTGCGCATATTATTGTGACACGGCCGGGTTTGTGACATTCATGGTGTGGCCATGGATATGCAGTGTGTTGGTGACTGACCGGTGTTTGCCTCCCGTGGTCGGACAATCCTTGCACGCAGCGCGTGTGAGTCTATCATTGCGCCTCACTGTGGCATGGAAGACGATGCCACTGTGTTGTACAATAAGCGAAATTGGATATCCGTGTTATCTGCGACTGCGTCGCATTTCTCAGACATGCGCTGGGAACTAGTAAATGATGGTTTCGTGGTGGCTATTGGGCTGTACAACACTTGTTATTGTGTTGTGTGAAGCCGCTGCTGCGGCTTATCCTCATTCCATGGTTTATTACATCGCTTCGGAGAGGGCATTTACATAGGCCTCCATTGGCAAGCTGATAAAGCAGCAGCAATCCAGGCTTGCAATCCAGGCTAGGGATGATTCAGACCAGTAAACCAAACAGCGGAAGAGACGACAAGTCGTGCAAATACAAGCTGTTCGACGTCCCGTCTCTGTTTCCGTTACATGACCATCCTTTGATTCCTGCTCCGAAATATGATCATGAAAAATATGAGTTATACTCTCTAACCGAGCTACGAGGGCTTAGATAACCTCAATTGTGTGGTGTCGAGCGGATTTGTCGGGTAGGGTATTGGCATCTCCATAACGCTTCCGAAACGTGCAGTTCGGAAATACCCAGGGGACTGAACCTGCGTTCCGTATGCGGTGGTTCCAGGCGGGCTGGGTGTACAGGAAGCAGACCCGCGAGGGATCACGTTCCCCGACTTACCTGACCGTCCCCCTTCTTGAAAATTTGAAGTCTAATTGGGATATGCATATTTTAAGCGTTGAAGCGTGTGGAAGGGGCGACAACGCCTCGGCAAAGCACCTATGTGGCCCGGCCTGGCAGCACGGCTCAGATAGTCATGAACCATTGCATTCCACGCCAGATTCCGAGAAAAGATGCAAATGATACCGAACAAGTTAAGCCTGGTTCTTGAGTGCCAAGGCCATGAGACGCATATGTCTTGATGCTTACATGCTTACAATCGCCTCACAGCAGAAGTCCATTGAGGAGGTATGTGCGGGGCCCACCGCAACCAGACGTTGATCGATTGGCCCATCGGCAAAGTTCTGAAGTGCGGAGCGGGAGTGAGACGAGGAAAGAATCCCACATGATTCTGCTGAATCCCACCGTGAACGGGGCCGCAGCGCAGTGCGCTCATCCCCGGTTCCCCACCGAATGTGGGTTCCTTTGGGTTCGTGTGTCCGTGTCCATTCGTTTCATATGTCGGCAACTCCCGGGCACGTCCGCTTCACATCACGACTCTGGAACGGATAAAAGTGGGGCCCAAACGGAAAATCTGGGCACCAAAATTTCCCCGCGCACGTTGGGCGCTGCAGACCCTTGAGCTGCACCGACGAAAGCTCCACATAGTTCCATGTATACATAACCCCATTGCGCCACGCATCCTGACGACACCTGGCAGTGGACGGCCTCGGATCTCCACTGGCTGGGACTGCGTATTGGAATGTGTTTGCCATCCAGGCAACAGCTCCACGAAATACTCCCTCCCCGCCACCCTGTGCGTAATCGCCGGCTACAATGCGCTCCGCTCTCATGCAGTGCCTCTCTTCCTTATGCGCCGTGCGGCATGGTGCTTGCCACACGCCACACGCCACTCAAAAGGATAGCTGCATGTCACCTTATTTGGCGGCACCCTGAGCGACGGCCCATTCTGCCAGCAGCTGAGCGCCGAACCCGGTGGGAAGGCCGAGCTTCTCATTCCACACGGGGCCTGCAGGGAATACGGGCCCAGCAGGGCGATTCAGAAGCCGGCAGATGCTGCGACATGGTCCCCATTCAGCCGAGGAATGGTGGGATAGCGCTGGATCCTTGAACAGGCGAGAGGCTGGTTGCGGAAGGCGTTGCGAAAGCAGCCTTGCAAGCAGATGTAACAGCTTTCACCCTTGTCAGACAAAGACAAGCACACTTGCACCGGCAAGCAAATTCGTAATTCAGCTTTAGAAGGAAATAGGGGCCGGCTGGTGACATTCGATTAGATGGACGGACAGGCAGGCTTGGCGATACGCCGGCAGCAACAAGCCATGTGCGTTAGGGAAAGCAATGTAAGGTGTACGCAAAGGAGCGCGTGCAAAACAATCGCCGCCACACTAGCAACAAAGCTTTGCGCGCACCTGCCACATCCAGATGTGCCCACTCTACCCCCTCCTTAACGAATTCCTTAAGAAACAACGCTGCGGAAATGGAGCCGCCATATCGCGCCCCCGTGTTCCTCATGTCCGCCACCGGGGACTTGAGTGACTCAAAGTACTCCTCTTCCATGGGCATCCGCCAGATCTTTTCTCCTTTCGGAGCGGGATGGGCGGAAGGGGCAAATTGAGCGTTACAGATGTCTAGAAACAGTGCAACCGGACACGAGCGCGACATGAGCAGCCCGATCCAGCATGCAGTTAGTAGCAACTTGGATGTTACACAACTGTCATCAACATGGTCAAAAGCGGGGCAAGTCAGTCAGACTCATAGTTCCAAGCAGTTTCACAACGGCTTGCATGTGCTGCATTTTGTGGCTTATATCGATGGGTCGCCCCCTACCTGGAAAAGCCGCCCCCTCCTATCTGGCCGCCCTTAGAAGCGGACGGGCAGCCAGCCCCACTTCACTCCATTGTCCCTTCCCGCAGCTGGCAGATAACCTCCACTTACCCGCAGCCTTGGACGCGGCGGTAAGGCTAGCCGCAAGCAAATCTGAAGGAGTGAACAGGCCAGCGATGTCGGTGCCCAGAGCAATCATGCAGGCACCGGTCAAAGTGGCGATGTCCACCATGGCGCTTACGCCGCATTTCTCCTGGAGGACACGCATGTGTTTGATGTGGTGAACAGAACAGATGGCTATTGATTAGTGGCGCTCATTCGGAGTCAACGGGTCCTTCGCAGGGAAGGCAGGGGTCAGACGGAAAATGACGATGTCAAGCAGCACAGGGACCGCGAGTAGCAACTCGCCGCCTCGTCATTGTCGCTTAGAACTTGGCTATGTAGACGCATGGCTGGCGGCTGACCATCCTATTCCTATCCCATGTCACCATCCCATTCAGCTGTCTTGAGCCCTGGCATCCAGTCGCTTCGGGCCGGTGCAGTCATACAAAACATGCGCGCCTCACGTAACAAGCTGTGTAATATGGCCAGAAGGTCGTGTCAACCGTGTGGTGAAGTGGTAATGCCCCAGCTTTGGGTTACTACACAGGCGAACCCGGAATCCGTATTGATGTTGTCTGGGCCTGCAAGAGGCCCAGTTGCTCACGCGCCACACATAAATTGCACACAAGCTCGCCCGCCCGCCTAACTTCCCGCAGCGGCACCTGAGCAAACCACATGGCATCCGCCAGTGTTAGGCGGCCTTCCGCATCCGTGTTGTTAACCTCAACCGTCTTGCCTGGGGAAGGATGTGTCGGAAAGCAGAGAACGACCAGCAGCTGGGGTCACCCGCAGCTGAAACAGCACCACCAAAGCCGGCACAGAGCATTGCGGAGGCACTATCTGCTGGGCCAAAATGCCGCTAGCACGATCGATTGATTCACGCAGTGGGGAATACCACCTTCTATGCTGTCCGCAGGCTGCTACGTACGTGAGTTTTTCTGTTTCTGGTCAACGGTTACCGAAATCCATTTTTACGGTGTTTGTTCCCCACCGCGCCCGCCCATCACTTAACGACATTCCAAACGAACTGCCTCGACCCAACGAAATGTCCATTTCGCTCAAGACGGCAGACCAGCGACACAGCGTTTGGAGAAAGCCTCGGGACCAGGCCCCACGTAGTAACAACAACGATCTCCTCTCCCTCCCTAAAGATGGCACTGCGCACCGTTTGCGGCAGTGAGGATATCTCCGGGCCGCAGTCCAGCCCCCGCCACCATGTTCTCGCATGAAGCGATAATAAAATGAATTTCCACATCATCTGGCTGTGCAAGGCGAGTTACATGTGGGAAGGGTGCAGATAAAAGGCGTGTTGTGAGGCAGTCACGTGGCATCGCCGACGGTAGATTTCGGTTTCAGGCCCTTCATATCGTTTCGTTTAGAATTCGTTACAGTTAGGCTCGTGATCTTGGACGGCCGGCTGAGGTGTTACGGGGCATAACATGTCGCAGGGTGGCAGGGTAATTATCAGATTTGATCTTCTCCTCAGCTATAAGTGGCTCCCTATGAAATTCTCCCTGGGCTGCCTGGGGTGGGGGAATCAGCGGGGGTCGTCTGTCCCGGCAGGGCCCAATGTCAATGCGTTTGGAAGCTTACCGCCGATGCGGTGGCATTCCTCTCCCTGCAATGGATCTCCGCTATGGATCGCCTAATCTCCCTTTGCTCCCAACCACACACACGTACACAGACCTGGAGCTCCCCCAGGATACGGGCCGCCCCGAGGGTGGCTCCTGCACCACCCATGTCGAACTTCATCAGCTCAATCATGGAACCAGCGCCCGCCTGGACAGGGGGACACAGGGCAGGCAGGGTTAGAGGTTAGGGGACCGGCGGGTGTACAGGGACACGCCTCACGATCTGTTTGCCGCTGGGATGCTAACCAGTCCGCTGGGGAATGCATATCCGGGTGTGCGTTGATGTGTGCGCATCATTTCAAATTTAAACACACAGCAAGCGGCCAGGCGACGGCATGCAGAAGCACGCACATGCAGATTTAAATATGGCGTTCATTACAGCGCTGCGCAGTATCAGCACAATACCAAGTTGCTGCGCAGAAACCATTAGAGCCCCGCTCACCTTGAGGTTGTAGCCGCCGCTGTCGAACGTAAGGCCCTTGCCCACAATCGCGATCTTGCGGCTAGCGGAGCCACCTGGTGGATGGAAGCAGCGTCACAAGAGGTAGGATGGCACGGGCCGCTAAATGTCCCGCCGCAGACCGGGGCAACGCCCCTTACCTCATCATTCACCGAAGGGGCAGATGGGACATGCGAAACAGTCCAGGTGGCTGCAAGAATCCGGAGCTGCAATACGGAGACGGCCACCAGATGAATATGCCTCTAGAGAGAGTGTGGCCCGGTACGATTACGGCAAAGAAGTTGTGGATGGGGCCCCCAAAACGGCATACATACACATAGAGACACATACACACACACAGTGATATAGTACCGAGTTGGCCCATTCTGGCTTTTTGCGCGTCGCCGCGATTGCGGGTTATGCCTCCCCTTTCCCTGCTTCCCGTAATCCATTCGGCTCGCGCACCCTTGGGTGTGTACTTGAGATGGATGAACTTTGGGGGTTCAGCACTGGCTTCTGCGACACCCAGGTAGCAGCCCATACCCATCGCCTCGCACTCGTCCTTCTCGTATACCTGCGGTACCGTAAGGGGTCCACCGTTACCACTTTCCATTTAACAAAATGAAGAGCAGTCGTCAACGCCCTGATGAGTGTGCTATGCAAGCTTAAGTTAAAATAGCGAGATCTCAGTTCCCTGATCCGCGTTCGCTCGCCCGCTATGAGAAGGTATATAGGGACCTGGTATACCTTTAACGTGAACACGTCTGGCGACTTTGCAGCGATGTGAGCGGCCGCCTCCGCTAAGTGTGTGGGGGTGCACACATTGGGCGATGCCTCCACGAGGTACCTGCCAGGTCCCGGCGCCACAAGGGGACGAATGCAACCAGGAGAGGTGTTGCGCAGCAGGGAATGTATGAGCCGGGGCCCCCCGAGGTGAGCAAACGAGATGTTCATGCAAAAACGGGCATACGGAAACCAGGGCGGCCAGCAACGACGCAAAACCGCAGGACGACATTTTAAAAAGTTGAAATCAAATAATGAAGGGTAAGCTGCGGTCGTTAAGTGGGAATACATCAACGTCGCTGATTTTATGAATGAGTTGGATGCGCGGGTGCTGCAGGTAATCAGAGGAAAGGTGCACTGAGACTTCCGAATGCATCCGTCATTGACCGCCTGGAGTGGCTACCTGGCTAAGCACGCTGCACGCAGCGGGTGCTTGATGTGATACCATATGAAGGATGCCGGCTTAAGCAATTCGTTGGTTCAATTCCTGCCTCACTCCACCCCACTAGCCACTACGCACCTGGTCACCAAGTTACCACGCGCCGCCGCCACACCTTTGGCTATCGCAGCGTCTGCCGCCGCGGCGTCGAGATCCATCAGGACCTATTTTTTTGCATGGATGGCAGCATGTACATCAGCATACAATGAAGTGCGGGGTGCTTCCAATGCGAAGCCACTGACGGTTCATTCGATACCTCTCGCTCGTCCCCTTTTTCGATGCACACACGTACCTGCACTGAGGCAAGCTTGGATGCAGTGGAGCTCTTCTTAGACTTGAAACGGCTGCTCTCGTAGCCGCCCAACAGCGCCCCTGCGGGAAGCACGAGTATCAGCATGCGGATTGTAGGAGGGATGGAAAGCAAGGAGCTACCCAGCTGCGGCGAGGGCACAACGTATGGACACGGCGACACGGCGACACGGCGACATGGTGTTATGCGAAGACTGATCCCGGCCCGCAGGCGGACGACCTGCTCGTGCATGCTCGCCTCCTGGACCTCCTAATCTGCATTCACCCAAATCAACACGCTCCCTGCCGGGGCCTGGGCCGGTTTTCCCCTCGGGAAGATCGCACCAATTTAATTGCACTCGCTGGATCAGCGACCAGTATGCCGTCATGTTCACTTCGTTTTCAGGTCCGGAGCCATGAGTGCAACTCCGGAGCCTCCTCACGCGGACCCTTGCACGCACCCGATGACTTGTTTTCCTAACCGGTATCCCTAGACGGTGGTGGCATTAGTCAGTGAGGGCATACACTTCATTCGGTTCGCTCCGTCGCAACACCCACCCGTGGTGATCTGCGCCAGCGCTGGCTCCCGCAGCGCCGGGTCCGGCTGTGTCAGCAGCGCCACCGCCACGTCAACTGCTTTGTTGGTCTTCGCCAGGGTAGCCACCGCACTGCCCAGCGCCTGCAGGGGGTGTTGTCCACGAATAGTGGGACAAGCCGAAGCCGAGGAGACTGGTGCGCAAGCATTGCACACAATCCAGAACACGCCCGCTGTTGCCCTCCAAATGCGCGCTGCCCGCCTGACCAAACCAGGATCCCGCCTGATGTGCTCAGCTCTACTATACCGCGTGCTCAATACATTACTGGTCCCATCCGCCCGAGTACCGGTGCCTTACTTCCATCAACACCAATCGGATCAGGACACCTACAGAACTGCGTCGATGCACTCTGTCCGTTTCGTTTGATGCGGCAGTGGACCAGCAGTGGCAGTGGAGAATGAACTCCCGGACATTGGGGCAAAGGCCGAGGCCATGAGATCGTACCTGAAATGGAGACACGCCCCAGTCCGCTGTCGCCGTCAGCTTCGCCCCCTTACCCAGCCCCACCATCGCCACATGTTTGGCCTTGGTGCCCGGGCCCGTATAGCGGACCACGCGGCTCGAGCTGCCCTGCGCACGAGAGCAGCACGCGACGGGGCAATGAAAAGCGTGAAGGCAAAGTGTGTGGTGTGTGATGTCGCGAGGAGGGACATGAAGTGTCGGTCATCGTTCACACCGGCAGGGGTTTATGATCCAAGGGAGGTAGCGCGAGCGGATTCCAGGTAGCCCACCGGAGTGCGTCCGAGCATTCTACTGCTGAGCTGCCGAGGCTCTGGCCTCCCTTCAACCCCAATGCCCGAGCGTGTGCATAGCCCACCGTGAGGCCTAGCTCAGTGCGCCTCCGCCTGTCTTTGCGGTTTGGTTTTGCTACAACACTGCGGTTCCATCAACTGACTCCATCACAGATTGTGGTAGCGGTCTTCTGAAGCCAGAAGCTACCTCTCATCAGGCCATCCGCAGGCAGGCATCTGCCTTACTGGCCGGGGGACCTCTCTGAGTTTGAACCGGGTGACGCCCAGCCCCAGTCGGATCGCTCCCCAACACAAATTCTGTAGATATCGCATCGTTCTACGTGCAGTTAGGCTTAGCCCTGAACTCGTTCCCTCCATTTTGGACTTTTACCCATCCCACCCCACTTGCAGAAAGCAGCACAGTCCGACGCTGCTCGGCTTGCTAACGCACCTGCTTTCCATCAAAGCCACCCCACGCAACAATCTCCGTGAGCACACCGCCCAGATTCTCGTCCAGTTGCCCGAGCTGCACCGAGTTGATGCTGGTGACCTCACCTTTCACGGCCGGTTGGGGGCGGCGGTAAAGGGGGTGCATCCAAGCACCTCAGTTCATATTGAGGAAGGACCTCAGTTCATAATGAAGAAATCTAATAAGCAATATGCCACAGGGGGAGCCCATCCAGCCTACCTCGGGGGGCCCACAAGCGGCCTAGCATGGCCCACACAGCGCACCCAACGCTCCGCCAGAAATCCCCAGATGTGTAATCAGCAGGCCATCGCATTGCACCTGGCGCGCTCGCGTTTACCTCAGTGGCATGTACCCCAGACCACCATGCACTCCGGCACAACTGGCACCGGGCATGGCACAGCATGCTCTGCAACAAACCCATCCCCAAATCTTCATGCTTGGGCCTAAGAGGCCCCGTGTCCCCGTCTCACCTTCGGTTGCGAATTCTTCCTCCGTCACAGCGAGCACCAATAGGTCTCCCTCAGCTGCATCCAGACCCGAGGTGCTCAGTCCGACGGACGGCAACGTATCAGGCTCGAACGCAACCTACAAAAGCGCCACAAGCAAAGCCGCATAACAGCAATTATGATATAAAGAGTCTGGCAGCCAGGGGAGGAATGGCACTGCTGTGCCAAAGGGGCTTAGGCGGGCGGAGGCATGCTAGAGAATCGGGACCTATGGGAGTGCGGTACTGACTTTTGCCACCGCTGCCTTCAGTGCGGCAGGGATGGCTGGGATCTTCTCGGGCAGGAAGGTATCGTACCCCATCTGAAGCGGCAACCCAAGCAGCATCTGTTCATCAGCCGGGTTATAACCAGCTGGGAAACGATGACGTCACACCTTAGTAAGCTTCAATAGGCGCGTGGGAGCCAATGGAAGACGGACAAAACATATAAGACGGCTGGGGCGCGGGCAATTTGGGGATGATGCCCCGGCGCACCTGCTTGATGGATGCAGAAGATGCTGCGGCGGTGTGCACGCAGCGCGGGGTGCCGATGGGGCCGCACGGAGCGGCAAATCCTGATCGCGGCAGCGGCAGCAACAGATGTAGCAGAATCAACAGCAGCTCGTTAATCCTATCGCCCCATGTGTATTATGCGGGCAAACCAATCGCAGCAGACGCCCAAGTCAGCACTGCCATTGAAAATGAGTCCAATAAAACGTAACGACGGAGCAGCTACTTAACTGCCCACTTACCTGGTGCTGCACGGTGAGCTGCGATTGAGATTAGGGGCACGCTCGCAGTGGTCCTGGCACGGGTATGGGGTTGTGCACAACCTGGATATCTGCCGAGCTTTTAATTCTTAGCGGGATGAACACGCTTAATAAACTTCGCGCGGCTTGGGCCAGACGAAGTTGTAGTGATAAGCCCAAGACGCAGCACTTATGTGTTGGTGGATTCGTACCTGCCGCCACAGACGGACGCGGCCGGAGCCCAAATGAGCGATCTGCAACCATAAGTGAAGCGCCTTCACATCAGATCTGATGAAAGCTGACCACGCGCCCGTCCCAAGGCTTCCCTTTGACAGCCACACAATGATGTCTTTGCACAATGGTAGGATAGCCTGTAGATGTACGGCTCTTTACAGACATATAAGACGCACCTTGCTCTTGCAGCAAGTTTGGCAGTAACACTAGCCGAACGGGTAAGGATTCCGTGAGCCATGCCGCTGTAGGCGTCTAAAGTTGACAAAGATGTGCGTAAAGTGACGCTCCTTGGCTGCGAAAGCTGATGACACTACTCAGGAAACACCATGATTGAAATTGGGAGCGTGCAGATTTAACCCCACATCCCAGCCTTCCTAACGGTAATAACGGTCCATTTTGGAAGCCAGGATAGATGCGCGGGACCGCAAGTCGAGGATTGACACCTACTTTGGGTAATTGAAGCTTAAACGCATATCAAATAACGATAAGGAGTGCGCCGTTAGAGAATGGCAACGGATGAGTTAGGTTTTCCTGCCGGCTATCGAGGGACACATGGTTGGTATTCAGGACGAGATCTGGATATATCAGATATATCAGCGCAGAAGTGCATTTATTTGCGCTTACGGTTTATATATGCCGGTCATTTGATACCGGTTTGTGCTTCAAGACAAAATTTTCAATAGACTCACGAACCGTGATTGTTCGGATTATCCCTCACCTTCAAGCTAAATGTCGTTTCAGGAAATTTGGATTGAAGCCCTTTCATTTCGGCATGAAGGGAAGGTTGATGGAAATGGACGGGTCCGGTTGTCTGTACGGCGCAACTAAAGTTGTTGCGCAATCCTTAACTTTTCACATTACACTAAATCCCCTGTACCAAGGGCCTAGAGGTGGAAATATTAATAGGCTAAGGGCCCTGAAGTGGGAATAATAATAGGCTATCTCTTCCCTGTCAACATTGACTCGACCGCCGACATTGCAGCTCGTATTTGCATGTGTTTTTCGCCGGTATTGTTTCCAAAGGGAATAGTACTGCGTATATATTGTAACAATATCAGCTATTTGATCTAGTAGTGAGGTCGGCGAATGACCGTGAAGCCCTAGTTTATGACTTGCACAGGATTATTGTGATCGCATTGAAATAACTTTATAGAAAATATATACGGCTATGAAATCTCGCTCTGAATATTTTGCTCCTGGACAGCAACAACGTGTCTTACAACTGCGTCCCCAGCATCGGCGGGCTATGCGGACAAGGATGCGCGCCGCCAGCCCAGACCCCGACCTAGGATCCTCTCATAGATCTGGACCGAACAGCATGGGACCTGGGCTTCCGACAAGCTCTAAAGTTCACACGCGCCACCATTCCAACAGCTTGCAGCCTCTGCAAGTAGCAGCACATGACCGAGATGCTATTACAGATGAAAGTTCGGAATGGCCCAAATCGACTCTACTTCAGCGCTTAAGTCGTCTGCGGCACCGGGTCAATTTTGGAAGGTTTGCGGACATACGGATCATGGGCCTTGAGCCCTCACCCGAGCTTGTCGCTATCTCTATGGGTAAGCTTGATGGTCACTCGCGACTATGGAGGCAGGGCGCGGATCTGGGCTCGACTTGTTCATTGTTGAAGGTGTCCCGGGGCGTTGTGTTCGCGTACTGCGGTTACCACAACGGGTGCATCTTACACACAACCCACGTGCACCAAATCCCACTGAGACGTGGAGGGGAGCGACCAGGGCTTCTTGGGAATAGCAGAAATGAGATAAGCAGCTGCCTTGCCTCTGGCCCCGGGCCCTGCCCCTCGACAGTGTATTTCGTGCAGGGCATCCTGGGCCTGTCTCGGTTGGCCGTGTCGTACTTCTTCAAAGATGAGCTGCATATCGAACCCGCGGAGGTAAGTGTGTATGAAGGGGCGGACATCCCCGTTGCGTCTTGCAATTTAGGGATGGACTCGCTGGGGTGCCAGGGGGCGATGTATCGATGCAGGCCCCGGCATGCTCCGTCTGGCAGGGATTTCCAGTAAACTCTTTTTGTTGTGCAAAGCTTCGCATGTAGTGTGTAAGAGCGGTGCAGGGGCTGTACGTGCCGCGGCTACCGGTACATGCACCTCGCTTTCCACCGTTGTTGGCTTTGTATGCGGTCGAGTGGCCTGATGTGCAGCAAGCCGTTCGATTGCGCTTCTGCAGGTGCAGTATCGTGGCTACCCTGCGCACTGACACCCGTTTATGGGCTTCTTGGGTTTTCTCATGCAGGTTGCTATACTTACGGGGTTGTCCAGTATTCCCTGGATGATCAAACCCTTGTACGGCTTCATCTCAGACTCGATACCACTGTTCGGGTACCGCCGTCGTTCGTACTTAATCCTCTGCGGCCTCATGGGTGGGTGGTGCCGACGTAGCCTGGAGGGTGGTTATGGTGTCGATTACGCAACTTGTATCAACACAGCTAAGTAGATTTTTGCAGCCTGACCATGCGGGGATGTGACCAATGCCACGTGCCCGACGCACCATGAACGAGAACACGCATGAAACCACCCTAAGCACTAGCTTCCGGACTGCGAGGCAGGACAAGAATTTCCCGCAGGCGCCATTAGTGAAATGGCATTGGCTTAGTGTGACAATTTTAACGTTGTGCGCCCTGGATATACGCCCTGGCAGACGAGTGCCTGCCTTGCGTCTCACTCCCTGCTCTGGGTGGCCCTGCGCTAACAGCATCACAGTGTCTCGAAGACAGTTTGGTTTATTTGGCGTGAAAGTCCTAACGCAAAGCTGATACACAGCGGTTGGTGTTGATACAATGTCTGCTAATCCCTACGAGGTTCACGCTCATTGATGTCTGTCCGTCCGTGTGCACGTGCTGCTCCTTGTGGCGCTCCCACCTCCCCCCAATCCTCAGGTAGCGTGGCCTGGGCTACGCTAGCGTACGGTGTGCATGATGCGCGAGGCGCTGTGGCTTGTATGCTCCTGGCTTCACTCGGCACAGCGGCCAGTGATGTCGTGGTGGACTCGATCGTGGTGGAGCGGGCGCGGGGCCATCATCAGGTGGGTGGTGAGGCATGTACAGAAGGATGGAGCAGGGGGAAAGAGATGGGGCTGAGAAATTAGCGCCTACAGGGAAGACGCACGGGGAGCTAGGACTCGGGTTGACGCCAACGCATTGCACTTAACAAATCCTTACCCGCCGCCACGTCTAATCCCACAGTCCGTGTCGGGCTCGCTGCAATCCTTATGCTGGGCCTCGGCGGCCATCGGTGGCATCACGTCTGCATACTTCAGCGGCTCATTTGTACAGGTGGGTGGATGTGAGGGCGAGGTTCGCCGGTTGCAGTGTACGCCTAAAGAGTCTCTTGGTTCGCCGCTGGACCGTTGTCGGTGCGCTAATCGGATAGCAGCCTCCACTAAGGGGGGCGTGGGACGGCACGGTGATGGTAGGACAGCAGGAGCGGATGCACATGGGCGGGAAATGAGATGGGAACAATAAAAATGAGAGCGGGAATGGGTAGGGTGTATCTGCCACACTTTGGTCACCATCAAGCGGGAATGCATGCTAGCTCTTATCTGCGTGTGGAAAGCGTGTGTGTATCATTATTTTTTTGGCGATTGTCCGTCAATGACTGTTGCGCCTAGGTTACCAACTACGTTTACTTCATATACGCACCGCAGGAGTACGGCACCCGCTTCGTGTTCGGGTTGACTGCCTTCTTCCCACTGGCTGTCTCGGCGTCGTCCATGCTGATCAACGAGCGACCCGTGGGTCAGTGCTTTCACCTTATTTATTTAGCAAATCGTACAATTAAGTTAACGAAATCTGGCTCCGCCGCAGCGTCGTGTGATGGCGCCCTGTTGCGGCGGCATGGGTACATATTGATGGTGCGACGGCGCCTACCAGCATCCGGCAGCGGCTCGCATTAGTATGCATCTGCCGTTCATCCTTCATCGCTCTGTGTCTGGATTTAACGCGCATTCAGCAGCACCCTGCCCCACGCTGCACTTTGGCATTTCTGGGGCGATCATAACGAAAGCTGGTGCTGTTGAGCAAAGTCTACGGTCTCACTTGTCCATGCTTTTGACAGGCGCGGCCACACCGGCGGACCGGGAGCAGTCGCAGCGGCTTCTAACCGCGCACGCAGGCGCATCGGTGGAACTTCCCGGGGCTTTAGCGAGTGAGAGCGGCACTGACGCCAGGCCGGCCGTCGCGGGGCCTAGCACAGTTGGCACGCGGTTATGGCTCCAAAGCGTTGCTCTGTGGAACGCTGTTCGGCGGAGGGACATCCTCATGCCTGCCGTATTCGTGTTCCTATGGCAGGTGAGAACTACGAGAAATTGACCCTGGGCCTAGGCTTTGTAAAAAGCTTATTATTTTTTACCTTTTCCAATAATACAAGCGCCAATTACCTCTTCTCTTCAATCCTTGTGTGAACGGATAAAGTGGTAACAGCCGAATACAGTCCCATACCCTTTGTCCCGTTAGTCTTTGGGTAAGGCTACGGGCCCTGCAGATGATTGGGACATGTCCCTTGGCTGCCTTGATGACTGGTTTGTTGGATTATTGTAAAGGCGCCATGTAGCTCAGGATTCCTGGGTGCCGCGCCCCAGCATAAGCTCCCCTCTTTACGTGGCTGGCAAAGTGGATCTTTTCCTTCATCACCGCCTCCCTTGCACCATTCGCGCATGTTCCCGTAGGCGACTCCCTCCGCCGATTCGGCCATGTTCTATTATCAAACAAATGTGTTAGGCTTCACACCCGAGTTCTTGGGCCGGGTGCGACTTGGGGGGTCAATCGCCGCGCTGGCGGGCGTTGCCATCTTCAATACCTGGTTAAAGGTAGGGCTCGAATGCAGCAGACGCAAAGGCACGACAAGACGAGACGTGCAGCACGCAGCTGACCCTGCAGTCCATCCGCCACATCCCGTCGATTTGCGAATGGCCCGCCCCGCCTGATGCTACTCACGACATGTCTCCAACAACGGCCTGATGCCTTGCGCGGCGATACACATACCCGCCTGAAGTATGTCTCCAATCTAGCCGTAGATCTCTTGAACGCATACCGGGGTATGCGTTGGCTCACACGGCACGGCGCTGTGTGCATCCGCCACCCAGACGCATCCCCTGCATCTTATATTTGCCACTGCTGAGGCGGATGGCGGTATCCAGTTCCATATGCACTCGCGGCACTCAGCCATCTTACCCTTTGCCCGAAGCGCCGCTATGAATGGTTGCCTCTGCTGTCGCTGCTGGGCTTCCTCTCGCAGACTGTTCCCCTACGGCGCTTGCTGTGGTGGGTGATGGTGGTGGGCACGGTGCTCAGCAGCAGCCAGCTAATTCTAATCTCCGGGTTGCACCGCCAGTGGGGCCTGTCCGACCAGCTCTTCGTGCTTGGAGACTCAATGGTGCTCACGGTACGTGTGCGGGTGACTGAGCGGGTCTTTGGTTGGCAGAGTTTGGGTGTTTGTAAAATGAAACAGCAACAGAATGGATGAAACGAAGTTGCCCGAGTGGGGAGTGCACGCTACAGACCGGGGCTAGGGCAAGTGACTAGGCATCGCCCCCTTGGAGGTTGGGTGAGTGTGGTCATTGTTCAGGCACTGGCCCGTTGCTTGGGCCTGGGCGGCAATCCCGATCAGCTGCTTGTTGACGAGCTGCATCGAAGTTGTGCGCGGATCGCCAGTCCCCCACCGTAAATTTGACATCTAAGAGGAGTTTATGCCTCAAATATGTGCCGGCCCTTTCATGCGGTTGGGCAGTTTATGCGGCTCCCGTGAATATGTCATGTGTCGACGTGGTGAACGGGGACGCGCTCGGCTGCACATGATAACCATGTATGCACACGCACCACAGCCAGCCCGGCAGTGGGGCTACCGAAGCACCAACTGAACGCCTCCAAACGTTCTTTGTCTTTCATCGGCTGCAGGTGTTGGGCCAGATTTCATTTATGCCCATCCTTGTACTTGCAGCGCGGATGTGCCCCCAGGGCGTGGAGGTATGCGGGGCGGCACGAGACCTGATGGGGTTGGGACTGATGCTATATCCGAATTTCCGCGTCTGCGGTCTCATGAAGCGCTGAACCCGGCACCACCTCACCCTTGGAAAGAGATGCTACAGTTACGTCTGCCTACATGCGGTTATCATCCTCCATTCTTGCATTTTCATTTGTTTGGTTTCACCACCGCGGTGCCACCGCAGGCGACTCTCTTTGCAACGCTGATGTCGGTGCTCAACTGCGGCTCCATGACGGGGGGGGCATTGGGGGCAGGCCTGACAAAGCTGTACGGTGTGACTTCAGAGGATTACACCAACCTCTTCAAGCTGGTCGCCACGTGCGTGGCCCTGACCATGGCTCCCGCGCCATTCCTGTCATTGCTCCCAAGTGAACTAGACATCGAGAAGGCAGCCGCGGATGGCGAGCAAGAGGGTGGTGCAGAGCGATCAGTGGGTCATCAAGACGCAGCCATCGCAATAGTGCACGGTCCATCAGGTGACACCGATGAGGCGGGATCAAAAAGCGCATGAGCGGCACCTCACCCACAGCGGGGTCCGGCGTCCGCCGGGCTGCGGGCGATGGCTTTTCTTTTGAAACGTGTGCACGATTTTCTGGCACATGCACGAAGCGCATGTCCTTGTACATTACTCCTCAATCCCAACCCGACGCGTATGTGTCTGGCTACCTTCGTCGGTCGGGTCGTTGCACCCTTGTATATCAGAGATATCGACAAGGAAGAGTTTTCTGGAGCAGCAGAGGGTGTGTGCGGGATGGGAGGCATCGTGCTCTGGCGTAGGGCCGCAGTAGTGTGAATTATATTTGTGTGGTTGGCTGGAGGTTGACAGGCCATGCTCTATTCACCGTAGCATGGGTGTGCAGCTGCTTGCGCGGTGAGGACGGGTCTGAGGGTTGAGGATTCTCTGCTAGCGTGAGTGAGACGGCTTGTGATATTTCGCATCTTGATTGCCACTTGGCCACATCGCCTGTAAATGCTGTATCTTAGGGGTCGTTGGATGCGCAAGAGCCCCCATCAGAATAAGGGGAGATGATGAACAAGTGCCCCTTCGTGACGCTCATATGTGTTTGTTTGAGTCCTCTATGCGAAGATGATGGTCTACACATGGCTATGATTTTGAAGGTCATAGAAGGAGGGACGGCTTTTAAAGCCATAACTCGTGCCAAGCATTCTTGTATCTTCTCTAAGCAATCCGCTGGAACGTGCAGGCAGGCAGGGCAGCACGGCGCAGGGCCTGAGATTGGCGCCCTTCGTCAGCTCGTTGTTGCAAGCCCTTGCTGCACGCATCCTTTGCACTATCCCCAGCTGTATGTGGTGTAAGGTCCACCGTCCCGTGTGCATATGCATGTGATGTTATGTCAGTTATGTGCCGAGTGGAGTAAACCCCCCTTCGCAGCCGGCATGCTGCGTGCTGTGTTGTTGGTTCTTGGTGGCGGTAGCGGTGGGAGCCTCGGTGCCCGGAGTGCATGTTCATTGGGAACTGACTGCTTACTACGCAGTGTCACGTCAGGTGTTACGGGAAGCAAAGGCGGCGCACCAATGCATTGTATCTTGTGCTTTTGGTGATTGTATACTCTGATTGTATCTCTCGCTCATCCGCGTTTTCGTGGTGTTGTGGCTGAAGTCAAGGTCCGAATGAACAGAAATTTCTGGTGTGGTATGAATTTTGTGTGCCATGCTCCGACATGCTCCTACCGACGCCGCTGACTTAGTGTGGGACAAAATCGGCGGATTTAGGTCAGGGATAGGGCCACGGTGGCCGCGGCGCGTGTCATGCGGTGGTGTCAGGGATGTCCTTATCTCTCCCATTACCATGGGAAGAACGATGTGCGCAGGATGCTGCCCGTAGTAGAAGCACCGACGATTCAGGCTCTCAATTTTGCCGGAGAACAGACGATTATGGTTGCGACTTCAAAAGGTGGTTGGCACAAGAGCCGCGGTTTCTGTTACGGATACGACAGGAAGTGCCGAGATGATGGCGCATAAATTCGTTAATTAGGTTATCGTTCGGTCGGCCTTAATGATGCATACAAGGTCATAGTCATGGCGACTTGCCGATTTCTTGGCTGCTCTCAGCGGATGCAAGACTGGCTAGAGACGATGGACGGGTGTTCGGATGGAGTGGAGCCATAGCTTCGTCCCACAAAGCTCTTTTACCCAAGGTGACCACCAATCGCCGCCACCTCTTTAATTGCCGTCCGGCGAACTCTTCAGGACAGCAACCCGTTCGTCTGACACAGGCCTGGTTTGACAGAGACTTGAGACAGCTCTCTAGATAAATGCTAGCAACAACCAGATTCCGTCTTCAACCGTCCCTTACAGACAGAAAAGGGTAAGATAAGACAGATATCTACACATCACCTTATGCCAGTAGATGCTACCACCACCAATACTCTTTGTCAGTTATGTCAGTTTCCACATAACATGATCTGGCCTAGTCGACAATAGGGATGGAGACAGATTTGCGTAGGAATTGAGTCCCCCAAGGCAACCTGCATGCTACTGGCAGCGGAAGGTGTGGCTGGCTGTCCCGATGGACAAGAAAAGGGAGGCAAGTTAGGGCAGCTGCATTCTGTTGCCTCTGTGGCTGTTGCAGTTGAATATGGGACATGGATGATGGGCTTAGCAGTCTTCCGCATGTTCTGCTGGCTAAAGCCCAAGGGCATCCCGTGATCGGCCACACCATATCCAAACAACCCCCTGTGAGGGGCACTCGTCCATGTCGTAGCATAGACCAGACAAGGCGCCCTCCTACTCCATGGCGTCCTCCGCAATTGCGGCGACAGTGGTTTCTGCGTCCACAACTTGGGCTTCGGCTTCGGCCGCTTCCTCGGTGGACTTAGGCGCGGCAAAGGCGGACGAGAGACCCATGTGGAAGGTCCTGGCTGTCGATGTCTGCATCCGTATGCAGGGCCGAGTGCAAGTAGGAGATGAGCTTTTGGGGACAGCATGCAAAGGGCGCTCGCTCTTCCAGCTGCAATGCAGGGCCCTCACATAACCGCTGACTGACCCCTTCAGTAGATTGCACTTGTGAACTGTTGGGCAAAACACTTCACAATGGGGCCCGCAGCCAGACTCAGTGCGCGCCGCACATTGATGCATTCAGTCAGGCACCAACGCCCCTCTTCCCTACCCTCCGATCAATAATTCCCGACCGAATCGGAATCGGTCAAATACTGATACGCTTTTCGCGTCTGCCTTTCTGCCTGCCTGCAGAAAGACTAGACCTCCGGCTGTGCCTTACCTTCATGAGCTCCCTAAGTAACATGGTGGCGTAGCAGGAGGGAGGCAGCTGGAAACGCAGCTCCAAGGCGAGGAGGGGCTTCGGGTCGTTGACCAGCTGGGCACTAAGGACTGGCTGCGTGCGGGTCGCCTCACTGCAGCTGGCGCCGCCGTCCTCGTCGCCGCGGCCCTCACCCAATGCCTCTGGTTCTTGTTGTTGCTGTCGCTGTCGCTGTCGCTGTGGCTGTGGCTGTGGCTGTGATGCCTTCTCGCTTCCAGGGTCCTTGGGCAGCAGGTCTCGGTCGGTGAGGATTAGCGAGTCGTCGTAGGGGTCGGTGTACCTGCGAACAGCACGTGGTTGCGGAACAGGACGACCGCAATGCACCAGCGAATTAAAAAAATGGGGCAATTACATTTGGCCCTGTGGCGGCCACGCAACTGGGAATGGTTCTCTCTGCCATGGCCCACTGGTCCAAGTCTGTTGCCGTCATAAGAGATGCTGTCTTTCACTGAAGGTTGACACATGCCGAAATAACCCGAAAAAGCAGGCTGGGCGCCAGTCGAGTCGTTCCCTCTGTTGCCGCCGCTAAAGACGGCCCTTGACCGTGTTGGCGAGACGGTGAGCACCCCATCCTCACCGCTTGAAGCCGAACTGGAAGTCCTTGGGGCGGTGCAGCAAGTAGCGGTAGTCGCCGGTCAGGGAGGCGAAGGACAACTCGCGATTGGTGGCCGAAGTGGTGACGGGGTTGTCCAGGTCCACACCCGCCTCAGCGGCGGTCTGCACTTCACGCGCGGGAGGACGCCATACAGTCGATGTCGAGGTACGTATCTGGTACTTCTCAACGGAAACAGCGAACCGATAGTCGGCCCCTTTCTGGAGGATGATCACACCAACGTAGCCGTGACGCACGCCCAGCTTACGCGTCGCAGCTCCCTACTTCACACTATCGGTGTGCCACGCTGCGCTGTGCAACGTAGCAGAACGGATTTCCCGGGCGAGAACCCAGTCCCAGAACTAGTGGAGGTGCACGAAGGGTTATGTAGTGGTTAGTAAAGAAACCTCGAGGTGGTGGCCTCACCTTACGGATCCAAGCCCCGGTCGAGTGCGTCGGGTACTGCGCCTCCGTGCCTGGCAGCGGGAGCACCACATCGAAGATATTATACCGCCCCGCTTCCACGTCGGCCTCCGTGGCCAGACGTGCAAGTGCCAACCGCCGAGTCACGGTGCCCGCGGAACCTGCAGGCACCCCAACAGCCCGGCCCGTTGCGTTCGCGAGTTGACGTCCGTGTTCGTGTGACGTGAAGATTAGCATTGCATCCAGCTGCGACACGCTAGGTGCATGCGTTGGTACAGTACATCACTTTGTCCATTGCGCGAGCAAGATTCGCATATGCCTAATCTGTCAGCACCTATCCATGGTACCCATATGGTCAGACGGCACATGGAACCACACTGCGATGTCGCCAGCGAGGAAATGCACCGCCACCGGCTGGTCACTAAATCTCAGATGCCCTGAAAAATTGCATGTGCGCGGGATCCCCTTCCCATCTTCATGATCCAGGTAAGCGATGCCTCTCCCGTGGCGCCTCGTCCTCGACCCCAGGCCCCGCCCAGTTCGGAGACCCCAGGCCCCGCCCAGTTCGCTTACCTTCAGACTCATCCTCTGGTTCCATGCCCTCCCCGCTGTCGTCAACACCACCGAGCAACATCAAACCCTCGCCGCCAGCCGCTGTTGCACTACTCCGGGGCAGCACCAGATCGCCCGCCACAACTCCATCACGACCGTAAGTCCGTATTCTGCAGAACACCGCGGGACACAGGACACCGCCATGAGGGAAGAACGAACTTCACCCGGCCGGCCTAAGCCAACCCAGCCTTCTTACAACCTAACTTGCATTCTATAAGCATGATGGTACAGCTCGACCACGGCCTTGCCTGGATGGAGCAGCTCGATGAGGTACAGCCAGTTATGTCTAGCTGCTCCACCTAACACTTCCAGACATTCCGTACTTCGACATCCGGGAACGCACGTTCGAACGTTGGGTCATAACAAATAACAAATCTCCAACTCTTTTTACCCTGGGCCTTGTGATGTAGGATAGAGAGAGAAGATACATGCACTGATGATGTCAACAGCGGAACGCAAACCCCCCTTTTATCAGTAAGGTCTGCACATAACTGCACACGGCCCCTGCACGCTGCTTTCCTTTCCCCCCGGCATAACAACACGCCGCAACACACCCAAATCACGCCCCCACGCAGCGCATGTGCATGACCAGGGCCATCTGCACATCGCCTTCCATCATCCACTACCTACCTTCTTTACACATACGCCCTCCTTGCGGCCTCCTAACCGGCCTGCTTCACCACACACCCGCCTCACCGGTGGCTGGCAGCTGAATTCCAGACGTAGCTCTGCCAGGCGTGAAGGTACATCATCCGCATCGTGCGGGGCACCGCCTTCATGGCTCCGGCCCAGTCCGCAGGGTCCGTCGCGAGCACCGACAGCACGGCCCGTTCGCCCAGCATGAAGTGCGGGAGGCGTCGCAGTGCACCCTGGGGTACACGACATTCCGTGTGTACCGTGTAGAGAAGGCACGGAGGAGCCGGTTATGCGAATCGGAGAGTGCCCGGAAGAAGGGGGCGTAAACAGACGCGGGAAAATGAGCACAGGCATGTGTGAGCCGGGTTCATTGAGCTGTGTTCACTGAGCGTAATGCGCCCGTGCTGAGCATCTCGGCAAATCTCCGTGGCTGGCAACTGGCAAAGTCGAAAGGGGGCTCGGGGGCTCCCGGTGCAGGCGAAGCTTCCCACGATGGAAAGTTGCAGCATGCATCATATGCACCAAAGTCTGTGCCGAACGTCGTGTGCGTGCACCGCCGCGGGACCCTGGGAAGGAGGGAGGAACATCTTCCCCCTTCTTACGCTACATCTCGCCCTCTCTTCATAGGCACCACAAAGTCCCATGAGGGCCGTCGGGCGCCGCCCCGCCAGGCAGATCGATTCCGGCTGTATCCAGTGGAGAACCGCTTCACGCGTGAACGCGGTGTGCGGTTCATATAATGATAATGGACACATGCCGGCCCCAACGTCCACGCTAGCGCTGTGGTACGATCCCACCGGCACCAAACTCCCGACCACTTTGCGAACCGAACCCGAGGCCACACCAGGTTGCCGCCATACCGGCTGCGTTTCGGACAACTGAGTGAACCGTTTTCATTCACCATATGACCAGCAACCGCAGCAGCGTCAGTGCAAAGCTTTCTCGGGCTCGGGGGAGAGGCGGGAGGGTTGAGGGTGTGTGTCGCAGCCAAACAACACGTATACGTACGCACCGTCACTGGTGACCGGTCCACATGCGACTGCCACCCACCTTGGCGTCACCGTTGTCGAAAAACAGCCTCCGCGCGTCCGCGTAATCAGAGCGCTCGTCTGCGCGGCCGGTCAATACGAGGCGTGCGGCCTTCTCATACTCGCCACGGAGCAGGGCCTTGCCCACCTGGAATCAGCACACGGACATGGGGCATGCCTTCTTTGTTTTTCCAGCCGGTCGCGCCGCACTCCGCTGGCAATCTTCCGCCGATCAAAAGTTCCCAACGTGATAACCCCTTAAGGGCTACACATGCTGCTCTTGCAGTGGACGCCGTCGGGACCGAATCTGCAACCGTTCGTGTGTTTGATGGGCTACTCGCCAACCTTGTGACCACCGAGGGCAACGGCGCCGGGAGTGACGAATAATCTCCACGTTTTTTTATTCCGCAATTGAGCGGATAGCCGCTCTTTAGGTATCCCACACAAGATAACGCCATGAAATCGCATGATGCCGGTGACATAAGGGACGCATTCTCTCACCTCCTGAGTGGCGGCACCACCTGTGCCAAAGCGCTGCAGGCCAAAATAGTTGATGAAGCCGTTGCGTGCAACCGTCTCGCACGCAGCTGTCACCTGCATGCATACATCCATCATCCTGACATCAACCCCCCGTTCACAAAACACATGTATATTTTCTTCACCCTGACAGATACGTCACGTCCGGAACAACTCGCAACTGAACACATCGCACTCCTCTCCTAATTTCCCGGACCCATCCGGGTCATCATCATCATCATCCGGGTTTGATCCTCTGAGACAGAGTATGCGCTCCCTCCCTTTTGTTTACCTGCAAGAACCTCCACACCCGCACCCGCACCTGGGCAACGACATCGGAATCGATCTTTGTCCCGGACGTGCCTTTTGGCCCCGCCTCCTCTCCATCCGCTGTTATCGCTGTTGTTGTTGCTGCTGCTGCTGCGACTGCCGGTGGCTCCGGACTCGCGAGCCGCACATCCCGCATCAGAAGATGGAACTCGTTGCCTGACAGACAGCCCAGCCGCAGCCCCTCGTCGCAGAAGGAGAAATTGCCCACACGGATGCCGCGCAAATGGGAGTTGACAGTGGACAGGCGCGAGGGTGAAACCTGCCGGTCTCCAGGAAGCGATGGAGATAACACCGATAACGACACCGACACCGATAACGACATAATGGTGTTAAAATCTCGCAAGTAAGCACGACACGATATTCCCGGGGAACAAGACATTAAAATTGCAACATTACACAATAAACAAACAGTGAAAGTATTTTCAGAGGAAGGTGACTTCAAGCTGTCGGGGTTCCCAGAAAGAAAGAGAGGGGGGAGAGAGAGGGAGAGAGAGAGGGGAGGGGGAAATCCCCCGGTGGTCTTTTCCGTACATTTGGTGGCGCTTTCAAAACCATTGTCACCTTCCATTCCTCCACACCAACCGATTCCACTCCTCGCTTGCGCGTACGCCCACAAACACCAACCTTGAAGGCGGTGGCGAATTGGCAAGTCACACCGCGCTTGTCCTTTGTGCCTGTGGGTGATCGAGGGTCACCAGCAAAGCCAGCAAGCGTCATTGTTGGCATCTAAGGCGCCATCCAATTGATCTAAGGCAGCCGAAAGAGCGTGGTCGTGTGTTTGAGGTTGAATGAGCGGCCCGTGTCCGTCACCGGCGAATACGCGGCTAGGCTAGCATACCCGTGTCTCCCGGCATGGTGTGTTTTGTTGGCGTCACTGCATGCGGCCCCAGTGACTCATGTCCGAGTGATCAACATCATCAACATCATCAACATCATCAACATCATCAACATCATCAACATCATCAACATCATCAACATCATCAACATCATCAACATCATCAACATCATCAACATCATCAACATCATCAACATCATCAACATCATCAACATCATCAACATCGCACCTGCAAAGCCAAAGTTGTGGCCCCCTGCGGCGATGGCCAGATGGCGACTCAAAATTGTGAGGGCAACCTGAGCAACCAAATAGCCGGCCGGAGGTGGAAAATTATATACATATATTTAATATTTTTATGTGGGTATTTGTGTATAAAGTATTATATATATATTATGCGTTAAAGAGTCGAGAGGAGGAAGGTGGGATAGGTAGGCAAGGTCAGCCTGGTGGGGCTCGCACGTGACACCCGTCTCAGAGCATTTGGGAATCAGCGGGACAGCACAGGCAGGGGATGAACAGCATTACGGCATCGGGTGGGGTGTGAGCCGCAGACTCGGGCTTGTTGTCCCTCCGTGCGGACAACGGAACAGGCCTAGCCAGCAGCTGCACGAGGGAAGGTCCGAGAAACTACAGCCTTGTACCATAAGCCGTTTTCTTCAGGCCAGACACCCCCCCGATAACGATCAGACCGCGAATGGCATCCTTCGCTTTTCGGATGTTAAACTCCTGAACTCACCTGTGTGTCCATGTTCTCCTTGTACAGCACAAACCGCACAAAGTTGTGCTTCCCGCCCTCCCAGCCGCCACCACGGCGCCGGCCGCCCCGTCCCCGTCCCCGCCCTCCGCTGCCTCTTCCGCCATGGCTGGAGTCAGCCCCTGCACCAGCGCCGCCCTCCTCCAAGTCGCACGGATCAAAAGCGACCTCAATGCAGGTCGTAGCCGTAGCTTGTGTTTGTGGCCGGTCGCCGGATTGTGATTGCTGTGACACAAAGGTAAGGTGCCCCCAAAAGGGGTAAGAACAAGCATGCGGGGGGAGGGGACGGAGGTCGCACCTGGAAGGTGCCCAGGGTGCAATAAGCGGCAAAGAACATGACGTAGTGGACAGAAAAAGATCAGCGTGTGTCGCATCCTGGGAAACACTTGGGGGCGGCGATGGTGACAACGAATAATACCGCACGTGCAATGGACGGAGGAGGAGTGCAAAGGACAAACACGGGACCGTACCAATGATACGCCGATGCGATGTGTGCGGGGAGGATGGTAGACGTGATGTGGAGACGCTGCAGTACACATATATTATGGAGAGATGAACGGCATACGGCGAGTTATGTATAAACATGCTGCAGCTGTATGCTAATGAAAGCTTAGGCAGTCTTCGTTTTATATGTGTCATGCGGTAGGTGCCTGCCGCCGATACGTTGACCAACTGAGACCAACCACAAACGTCGATAAGGTAGATAAGGTAGAAATCAAACCGATCGAAAGCCAATAATGCAAATGTCCATAATGAAACCACGCAAACCATGCACGGCACCAGGATAGCGGAGGGCTGTAACGCTATACAAGGCAGTGGTGCGGCAATTGGCAGCACCGCCAAAAAGTTGCACTGGTGTGTTTCCGCACACAGGTATTGTGACGGGGACACGCAAATAGCTTCAGCGGGGTCAGATTTTCAGCGATCTCTAAGTTGTCACGACATGACATGACATGACTCATGACAGCATAAGACGTACAGCAGTCCAGCGAGGGGTTGAAGCTTCAAGCAGGTGCCACATGAACGAAGCAGCAGCCGCAAAGATTATTGAGCACCTTGGGCTCCATGGCCGATCATGGTGACACATAAAACACATCGGAATTATTTTGTCCCCATGCACTCACAAGCAGACTAGTCAATGCGCGTACATATGTTGTTTTTGAATCGTGTCCATGTGTCTGTGTGTGTGTCTGTGTGTGTTAGTTTGTACGTATGTATGTTTTTTAAGCAGTCCTTTCAATGCCAGGGGTCATGTCAGGAGCTCTAACCGATGCCATCATCAGGGCCCCAGGGCCACTAACGGTTTAGCTGTGGGAGTGAGGTCGGCACAACATGACTTTTGTGACACAATGATTCTTAGGAATTAGGATTAGGATTATCTTAGGAATTAGTTATACCCATCCCATTAGTATAACGGGGGCTTTTCACAATATGGTGAATAATTAATCGCGACCTCGGGTACCTCGTTGATCGGTGGTTATTACTACTAACAAGTACGGATACGTACTGCGCGGCTACTATCCAAGCTTGCTGTGCTGAGTACGAGCTTCATCTGGAAGCTGGATAGACTTCAGGCAGTTCCGGGTTCTGGCCTGTATGTGGGAGGCCCACGAGGTGGGCTCGTGGACAAGCTTGTGGCTGGGTTCATCCCTCCCTCGAGTTCCATCGAGCTCCACTGCACACACTCAGAGGTTATATACTCCCGCACAATGAACCAACCAATAGTAATTCGCACCATCACCATCTTTTGGATTCTAGGTTGCCTAATTAAGTACCATTTCCTTCGTGTCGGTTTCACAATGCATTATAATACAATACGTACACATCAGCATTGATGTCATGGTTAGCCCACACACCTTGGCTTCGCCCCCACGACCGCGTCCGCCGCGGCCACCTCCTCGGCCGCCACGGCCACTGTCCTTTTGCCACTTAGCCGGCTGGCTGTCCTCAGTGCCCCCGGGTGGTCCCCTCTTGCTGCCCTGCTGCTGCTGAGCGGCTGCGTCTGGCCCCAGCTCCATTGGCTCCGACTGCTGCTGCTGCTGCTGCTGCTGTGTAACAATTGCTTCCGTACGCATGGGTGGCAGCCCAGGCGTTGTACGGAAAAACTCGTGCACTGCCTGCGGAGTTCGTTCGTGCAGCAGGGTGCCAACGAACAGGACACTATTCGAAAATCGCGAAACAAATTCGCACGCGGCCTGAGCGCGGAACAGCATGTGCAAAACATGCACACCTCGTGTCCAGGAAGCAGTACATGCAACCTGTCAACGTGTTCGGTGTTCAACTTCACCCACATCGACCGTGTCTCTTCCGTACCGTGCCGTATCACAGTCGTACACACAATCCCTGTTCCCACGCACCAAATGGCGGTGGGTCCCGGACTCCCCCCCCGCACCTTTCGCACTTCCTTGCTGCCGATGGGCCGCAGCAGCACGGACACCCGCTCGAGTTTCCTACGCATACTGCCATCTCCCATCCCGGCGTCTTTGCCCCCGTCTCCATCGCCGCAGCTGGCGCCACCGCCTCCATCCCCATCGTCAGCGGCGGTGCCGCTACCTCCGGCGGTGGAAGCCACCTCGCCTGCAGTATCCCCCGTTGCGGATGGCTTCTGCGCCGCCCCGTCAGGAGGTGACGGCTCCGCTGCGACATCCGCTGCTGTCTCGTTTATGCCACCGCTGCCAGACTCCGCCATCGCGGCCCCGGGCCCCTTTCCTTCTCCTTGCAGATCCTCCTCACACACCGGGGAGGAATGGATTTTGTGGATTTAGTTTTTAGGAGACGCATTGGGGGGCATGCATCTTGGCCTGTATGGCTTCCTGATCGGCGCCCCCCGGCACGCATCGCATCGCTGACTCATATATACATATCATGACTCCGCCAGGGTGCGTGTCCAGGATGTAGGAGTGCATCGGGAAAAAATCACTCGACCCATGACGGTGAGCTCCTTAGCAGAGCTTCCTCTGCAACCCCCTGCAGCTGTTGTGCCGCCAACACTAAGCTACGGCGGTCGCTGCGATCGCTTGCTGCCGCACCTTCATGCCGTACATCTCTACCACTCGCCGGAGGAGATCATCCAACAGCGCTCCATTCTCCCCTCCCGCCACGAGGGAGAAGGACGCCACCACATGCGCCCGAGTGGCTGCCAGCTGCTCGGGAGAGAAGCCCACCTCCCTAGCCGCTGGCACCGTGCTCTCATCGTCAGCCTGCAGCGCAGGAACCATGGCGTATAACGCATAATTGTTACGGTATGACGCGACGGCGTATGTGTGATGCCGTACGCTCACCGTACCAGTAAGGCTGGGGTGTGTATGCCGCGGAGTCCAGGTGCGGGAAGGTCCCCGAGAAGCGCTCGCAGCTCCTCTTCACCCCTCCCCGTCCCTACTGCTTTTCCTCCCTGTCCATGAGGCCTCCCACCGCAGCCCCGACCTGGTGCGGTGCTTGCCTGTTCCGTGTTGGAGTGGTAAACCCTAGTTTGCTGTTTGGCAGCCGCCATGGCTTACGCCGCATCGTGGTTATCGCACTACGGCGCTTGCAAAGCAATTCATGGCAGACGCTCTGGGGGAGGCGAGGGCCGTGGAGGCGGTGTCGCACCTTATCGTCTGGCTCGAGCGTGGTCAACCGGGCGACCTGTCCCTTGAGGTCAACCTCCCGCACGAGGAAGTCCCGAAACCTGCAGTCGTCAGTCGTTTAAATGATAATCGGAACCAAGTCAGGTTAAACGCTTTCCCGTTGAATCACTGAATCAGTGGATAGCGATACGAGCGGCGGCGGCTGCAACCATCTGTCATGCTTGAGCCAGTCCATGTTATGAGGCTTCTGGGATAAGATGACGATCAGCTCAACATAAAAACGCACCGATGCTTCAGTATGCCCCGAAAACCTGGCACTGGCGATACATATTCAATGATGCCGACGTCCTCCTCAGACGGAGCGCCCATTTGTAAATATTGTAAAACGAGCTGTCGCGGGAAAGAGCAGAATGCATGCTCTAATAAATCCTTTCTATGTATGATGGTCCTGAACGACGGCAAGAACGAGTCACGGCAGTCGTTACAGTTAACCGTCAACGAACAAATGGTTTCTGGTTGACACGTACAGTCCGGATTGCAGCCAGCTTGCCACCTCGGTGAATGGTGACCCAGGACAAACTCAGGAAATGGTTAGTATCGAATCTAAAATACAATTTACTCGCTAATGTCGTTGCCAACGTGCCTTGCCTCGGCTTTACAGGGTCGCGGTCGCGCGAGACGAGTGTCAGTTACATACGGCTTTTACCCACGCCGCGCCTTCTGATAGTACTAAAAGCTGTAACAAGCTATGATCGGTGATTTTTACTGTGCACGCATGGGTGAAGGTAGGATTGGGTGCAGAAGAGCAACATAGGAGTGTCTATGGCAAGACACAGCCAGGTGAGCTTAAGCGATATGCGCGGTGGATAAGTACTTGTCTGGGTGAAATTTCCAACGTACTATTAAAGTATTGATTGGGGGGTATCCATAAATCATCTCGTGCTGGCCTGCAACCGTAGTCCATAGATGCGTTGTACGACATCTTGCGTGGCATGCGGTGCCTCGCCCAAGGATTTCCTTTCAATTTGAGCATGGATAATCTTATGGAGCGAACTACAGCTTGGCTTGTCGTTTACCTGTATTAATATTGGCATTTCCAGCATGGTTGTCTTCCAGGTCCGCGACGGTTACCAGGTGCCGGAGGCCAGCAAGAACCCTGCGCCTGTGTTCGCCAATGCATCAGGGCTGAAAGCAGATAATTTCCGCTTCTGGTCTGCCCAGGCTGCCCCTTTTTCGGGCGGGATCCCTGTGGCTTCCTTGTCATCATCCATCCTCTCGGGGTTGGGGCGTCCAGGCACAAAGGGCGGTCGCGAGGAGCCAGCGACTGGTTATGAGTTCCCATCTGAATACTGTTACCTCCGGACGAAGAATTGCCCTAGCCTCGCTGGCCTCGGGTGAGTAGGTCCGTTCATCCATGTGTCTTTCCTCTTCTCGCAACTGGAAATTGAGAACTGATTTGTCGAATATGTCACAGAGATTTACCATTAGTGCAGGGCTTTCCTCTGGATCGATGAATTGCTAGTGCCTGTTGGCGTTACAGTCAAGCCAACTTGCATAACTTGCGCAGCGTTCAGGGAACTGTTGATAATCTAGATGCAATTACATTCATATGCCTGTAACATTTCATAACTTGCGCTGGCTTCTCGTGCCGGATCTGCCGGCAAGGTCTCGCGTCAGCGGCATACCCTCCAACCACAAAATGTTCGCGTGCATGCCCTTCCCACAGAGTGAGGAGCAAGAAGATAATTATTAAGGATATTCATGGTAGGTGTTCGAGTAATCGATACAGGCTTGCGCATTACAACCGCTATGGCGGCACTGCCGAGATGGGTGCTCCCTGCAGCCCCCAAGTGCACAAATTTACCCGGTCTATGAAGCCAAATCCCTCGCCGGTTTGCAAACAGCCCATCTGCATTACAATTGACAAGAGTAGTCTACGCCTGATTGTGTGCTGATTATGCCCAAGCAGGGTTTCCGGCCCCGCGTCCGCACTTGATACTGCGGCCTGCTGACGCCCTGCATGTGCCGCATGCCTGCTGCATATCTCCTATTTAAAGTGTACGCGCTGGGCATCTACGTGGACGTCCCAGCTGCCAAATCGGCGCTGTCGTCGTTTAAAAAGAAGTCCGTTGACGAATTGGCCAAGGACCAGAGCTTCTACAACGGTGCGTGTGGAGTACGCGCCGTTCGCCTTCCGGTGCACTTGTTGAGGAGATCGATCCCCTGCACCCGCACCCCCAACCCCACCCGTACCCGCACCTGCACCCGCACCCCCAACCCCACCCGTACCCGCACCTGCACCCGCACCCCCAACCCCAGCCACGGAAAATGTCCAGTTGTTTAAAGAAGGCCGCCCCTCAGGCGCGCCGCCATTAACGGACAGAGCTGCAGATGGTGATTGAGTAAGCTGGTGGCGATTCAGACTTTCGTGACATGCTCCGAAGCCTGCTTTCTAAATGTTTCCCTGCTGATGGGAGTCGTAGCCTCCCACCTTCGCAACGTCACGGCTACCTCACGCGTATTCTTCATTCCCATTCTTTTTGTGCCTGATTACTGGCTATGGCTGTGGCTGCGGCTGCGGCTGCGGCTGCGGCTGCGGCTGCGCCATGTGTATGAGCAGCGCGGTGACACAGAAATAGGCCGCTGCGGTTCGCGCGTACCGTGAGGATACGGCGTTGTCGCTCCATCTGTACCTGTTACGGGAATTCAGATGCGAGATCCGCAGGGGCGACCTTGACCAGCGAGTATCACTGATCGGCCAGTGCCGTCCAGTTTGCTGTCTAGCTCTTCCCTGGCCATTCCTGGATGAAAGCACTTTGCGCCCGTTGCGTCACATCCCCTCTTCACGACCGAACGAATGGCCTAAACCCCATTCCTCGCCTGGGCACCCCACGCAGCTGTGGTCTCCGCCAGCAATGTCGAAAAGACCCTGCGTCTGGTGATCAGCTCCCGTCTGGTGGACCAAAAGTAAGGCTCAGGAGGGTCAGAGGGAGGGGAATTATTAGGGACTTGAAGATAGGGACAGCTTTGGGGAAGGTGGTGATCATCATGGTCATACCGTAGTGCCTCTTTCATCACTGGACCCAATGGTTTGTTGACCCGACGGAGCGGATGGGAGCACAGGTGTCGAATGCAAATGAACCTGGAAGTTAGGAATGAGGGTCTAGTTGTCCCAGCAACGAACAAAATAACCATTGCTCCTATTGGGGCCAGTTGGACCCGCTGGCTGGTTTGTGGGTTGCCGCTGTTGGGTCGTGGTGTCCTGCCGCAGTCGTCGTTTCCTCGTTCGCCATGTGCGGGATTGTGATGATGGGGGCCCGCACAACCATGTCCCCGAATGAGTTTATCGCAGGAAGTTCTTAGAGGCTCTTGAGGAGCGCCTGGCGCCACGACTGAAGCAGGTGGGTTTATGAACGAATGACGTCACGAAGACGGAGCCGTGCATGCAGGTGATTACCCGTGTATTTTATGTTTGGCCGGTGGAATTTGCGGCAGCTGTGGCCGCACATGATTAGCAACGCATTGGCAATTGGGTTTGTGGTGTCGGCGGCTGTCCAGTCCACGCGGCCAAGGGTCCTGAAGGGATGAGCTTCCCTTGAAGGATAGCGAGGTTGCCTAGTCGGCAGCCGCTGGGACTCAGTTCATGGCTGCCATGTTACGAGCCAACGGTTGTTCGCGCGTGCCTTTTGTAACTGTTGTGAAGTTGCAGGCCGGCGACATGCATGCCCTCTGCTCTCGGGTGCGCAAATATAGGAAGAGCGCATGTTTCCGGGACAGCTAAAGGCGGCGGCTGTTGTACCCCCTTTACCCTTCACAAACTTTCTTTTCTCCGCTCTCTATTGCCGCCCCGTGCTGAATGCCTCAGGCGGGTCAGCCAGAGACTTTGGTCAAGTTCAAGAAGCAGTTCGACGGCGTGCACTTCGAACGGGTGGGTAATTTGCATTCCGGGCGGCTACATCATTCGTGATTGATTCATGGAGCAGGTCTTAGGATTCGACCGCTCCATGTGCCGCTTAGCTACGCCGTGCCGGGGCTTTCGGTTGACAAGCATCTGTGGCTTGCACGCCGGCTGGCGATATGGAACATGCGGTATCATGCGTTCAGCGCATTGCAAGGGATTTCTGTTTTTTGTTAACTTTTGCAAAGGAGTTCTGGACATACACCACTTAAGCCCCGCCTCGGTTCGCCAGAGGCAGCTTCATCGCTTTCGACGGTATTTTAAGACGAGGCAGGTGGACTTCTAAGTCTTTGGAGGACAAGACAGGTGGTGACTCTCAACTTGCGTCGTCAACGTAAACAAAATACTTGCGCCTGTGGGGCTTGCTGGAAACACGCATTCGCATGGTCCATCCGCATGGTCATGACATAATGGAAAAGCTCCCATCGTATGTTTCGTTGTCCGTCGCTACCTAGGAGCTCGTCTTCGAGGTGTATTCTCTCCGATGTCCCTCCCCCTGGTTCTTGGTTCCATTTCTCCCTCAGGGTCTTGAGATTGCTTTTACATGCCCCGACAACAAAAACCTGGTGACGAAGATCGGGGGCCAGCAGGTGATAAGAAGGCGCATGGGTTGCGAATGGCCAGTGTGACATCCCGTCATGCATCTCGTCCATTTGTCCATCCTGCCGTCTGTCTGTTCATTGCACGTAAGTGTGTCTCTGTCCTCTGTCATCTCATGTGCGCTTTGTAGAAGGGCGTAATCACGTCCAGCGCGCTCTGCTCCTCGCTCTTCGATATCTACTTGGGATCAGATCCCGTCTCGAAGGACGCAAAGGACACCTTCGGACGCAACCTGGCCGCCAGCTTCCACGAGCACTAAGCCGCCTCCACGCCTCAAGACGCGCGGGTTCCGCAACGAAAACTGATGTGTTCGTTATTGGATCTCTTGTTGACGTCTCCCGCAACCATATCATGGGAGCCATGCCTCCTGGCGGCATTCGGACGGGAAAACTCCGAAATGCACTGCAAGAAGACGGGTTTCGGATTGGTGCCGTGTTACTTTACAAACGGGTCGCTTAGCCGGGCTTTGAGGTGCCGGTCACTCATTCCGACTAAAGTGGCTCTGTGGAGGCGGCTTTTCTTTACCCTGAGACGGGGATCAGAACTGGGATAGGCCCGTGCGCCAAGTCCTAGCTCGAGGTGGGACGTCGAGTTTACGAGGGGTGCTGAACCGCATGATATGTATGAAATTATAACGGGTAATCCAACGCTATTGGGTCCCGTCCTAGGGACTGCGCTGAGTGGCCTAGGGACGGTTCGGGAGGGGGCCTGGAGCAAATGATCTTGATAAAGTCACATACCGTTTAACTTTGGGTTTGGGTTTAACCTCAGCTGCTGCTGAGGTTTTTTTTGAAGGCCGCCCTGACAGAGTCATCTTACCTAGGGCGTCATGGCCCAGATATGACTAACCGATAACTAACTGATTGTACAGACGTCTGCGGCCTACATGTCATCGGAGGAGTTGGAACCACTGCTTTGCCCCTTCCCTGAACACGCCAGCGTTAACAAGCATAAAACGTTAACAGGGTGACTGACAGCACGGAATGGCAACGGGCTTCCTTTGATGCCACGGAACTGTTGATCACCTTTGGAGGTGGCCACAGACCCGTTCCGTTACCAGCACGCAAGTGCGCGTGTGGCCGCAACGCCGATTCGGCTTGGAAATGTCTAATAGGTCACTATACCACAGTACAGTAAGGTTGAATTTAAACTTCTAAGCTTAATCCGTCAAGGAGAACAGGAGCACCGTAACATAGGATTAGCGAAGGAAGTTAGTTCATGTAGATCTGGAGTAGATCACGAAAGGTCCAAGACTAATTTATGCGCGGATTCCCAATTCCTTGCTGCTGGTAAGAGCATCACATGTTGATCGCGCACAAGCAACAGCTACAAACGGCCGCAGTACGCAGCCAACATTCCGTCAGTTACTACATGTCCGTATACTCTGTATCAGCGGGCAATAGGCGTTCCAACGCAATGGATATTCGTCAACGGGTGCACACATACATGACATATAACGATTACGTATCGCATTAACTCATGTCACATTTGGTGCGGCGTACTGATCTGCCGTGCAGAAGAACATAGCCAAGTTGGTATGTTTATTTACTTTACTATGAAGTATCGTTTTAATTAATGATAAAACATGTGGTAAGATGTGGGCTTTTCCCTTTGCACCTTTCGGCACAAAGATTTACTCCGTACATAACGTATGACCACGTATGATATAACGTATGCATGCCAAATGAACGTACAAGGTCATTCCTGCGGTGTATGTGTGCACGTTAGCTATCAAATTGCTGGTGCGGTTACATCCCTCACGCTACATGGCAGCACACGCCCACATGCAAATTACCGCAGTCTGTGACGACGCTGCATAAGACCCGCTGACATGTAATCAGCGGCCGGCCCCAGCCAGCACCATGGCCCAGTCGTTCAGTATTTCACCATGCATATGCCAACCAGGGTATTCCTCTCATGCGGGACCGCCCAACCGCATGCATGCCTGCGTACGGCTCCTCCTCGACGCGAGCTCCTCCTCATGCTCTGTTTCCGTCGACACCGGTCCTTGTTTACATCGCTCCAATACCTTTGAGCATATTCATATAGCTCACATGCATCGGCAAGACGGCGTCGGGGCGGGGCGCTGCATCTACCTTTCTAAGCAACGTTTTTTATTATTCCCGAGATAATGTGGTGCATATTCAGGGCTTTCTAAAGATACCCATTGGACCTCGGCACATGAACCCACACTTGGGGGCGCTTATTGGTACTCACCGAATGCTGCATATTTTTCATAGAAGGGAGAAGAATGGTTGAGCATTTGTAACATGCTAAAAGTTGATGAAATATATCAAAATACTCGACCATTTCTGCAATAGAGGTACAGGGCCTCTGTCAAGTCTGGTGTACGTACTTAGAAGGTTTCCGTCGTAATCAACATGAGTTCTTCCAAAGAACATATGGCGCGCCCTTTTTTCGCCGTAACCCGATAATATACTGCGCGCATATGCGAATATGACACTGTATGGCTTTGCAAAGCCTTGGCCCTATACGGCCGCAGTTACGTACACGTGACAGTTGCGCATCAGGCGAAAGCAAGGGATACATAGCCGCAGCTAAAGCTTTTAAATATCAGGTTTGTGAAATATGTTTCAAATGATGATTCGGTGGAGCAGACTCAGTAATGAGGGCACGTCGACGCATATTAACTCCCTGGGTGCCTGGCATGCTACGGCCAAAGCTTTATATTACTGCTTGATACAATTCACCTTTACTACAAGCTTGTCCAATAAAAAGTTGACGCTGATTGCTATCCAAATCTACAACATCGATTTACGTGGGCAGCTGTCTTTAGACAACTTCCCGCCAATTTCGGCTATATCAAACCATCAGTATAGGCGTTCCTGCCCTTGCGTAGCAAGAAGCCCTTGGGGGACTCGTATGTGAAAGCCGTACTAATTTCTCCCAGCCATCTTCATCGCGTGATGATGATTTCTCAGAAACTCAAAATATATTTCAGTCCATTTTGCAAATGTTCTGCAGGCTGCATGTTGTGGTAATGGCTATAGTGCCGTGTTTTAAGGAGGTCGAGCACGACATGGTTCCAAGACTCCGTCGAGCACGACAGAGCTCGAAGTCTGCAGAAATTATTTAGTTTAGATTGACAACTGTTCTCCTATTTGAAGTCTTAATTGCTTTTACCATCACGTCTGCGTCAGCACGCGAGGTCTCGTAGCGACGCTCAATACCGTACCAGGACCTTGTTCCTCTCGTGCAAACAGATTTCTTTGCCCCTTGTTACTCCTTTGCACTCATCGTACTATGCACAGAAGGAAACCGGGGCCTTAGCGTAGGATATCATGAGTACACGTATCTTTGTCTGACGTGACGGGCTGGCTACCGCCCAGAGATTACAGGTGTTAATTTATATGAATTTACATTTGTAAGATTAATTCATATATACATCCGCGTACACGCGGGCGCTATATACGTATAAGCTAAACGAGGGCCTTCACCGTTATCCTGGAGGCGCCGGGGTACTTGACGACATCCATAGAAGCAGTGTAAGGTATGCCAACACTAAGCAAAATAGTAGCGCTCACGGTCACACTAGGACTCGCAACAAGCGCAACTATGTGTGTCGTGCTCGGAAAATGCCGATGCCCTCATTAAATTTGAGCGAGTCCTAGAAATATACGCATGTGAGGTTCCCATCCAATCTCGTAGGACCACGGCGAGGGGCGACGGAGGCATCCGCCTCCGATGGCGCACTGCTTGAAGCACAAGGGCAATTACAGCGATGAATTCTGGATGCTAAGTTTCAAGGTGCGATTGAAGGTTTTCGCACTAGGGTCCGATGGTAAGGTTGCCTTGGGTTGGGTTTCACGTCCAGCTGATGCAGGCGATAGCTATGGCCGGGCTGCTTTCCGGGAAAGAACTCCTCCACAAGTGCTCGATTGCATGTAAATATTATTGTAATGTCCATCACTTGATCGTAGCTCTCGAACGCAACCTTTCAGCGTGTGTTGCTCCGCCACCGGAATAGCAGGTGGTCCCGTGCACCAAGACATATGCGCACTCATGGTCCAGCTGCCCATGCGCTCACCCCGGTGAAACGGCACGGCGCCGGGACCCGACGCTTTTCAACTATCAGCCCGTGCTATGTCCGAATGTGAAATCGGTGAGTGACGGCGGAAGCTACGCTGCTGGGGCACGAACGGAAGGGAGAACTGGCGCGCTCTTGCCGTGTGCGTGTGCACAGTCCATTTGGCCCACAACTAATCCTTGAAAGTATTCAACATACGAAGCCTTCCGATGTAACTTTATTAAACAGTTGCGCGTGTGTGGGTGCGCAGAATGCCTGTTGTGCATGGGGAGCACATACAGCATTGCGCCATACGCACTTGCAGAATCGCCACTCCAACAAAAGCGATTTAAAGTCTGTGTTTCAATAAAGTTAATCCCCCATGTATCGCCGCCGATATCGCCGATAACGCCGCCGACTAACGGACAGCTCGGCGGACGACGCCCTGCCGCGGTGTGTTGATAACAACGGGCCCTGGGTCGCTCCTGTGGTTGCAGAAGTCTGGATGTCCCGCTGGTGACGGCTGTGGTTACGCACACAATGTGTTCGAGCAGTGGCTGCATCCTCAAAGGTGCGGTGTTGCCGAAGTTGTGCACAGCCCGTTGGCGCCCAGTCACCTTAACGAGTCCGCGATATGTACCTGCATCAGGTTATGCGACTTGAGATGTGCGACGGTGTTTGCCTTCGTCCCGATCTGAGCTCAAATTCGCTCACCTGACCTATGTCGTGACGTCATCTGCAGCGGGCAGGCATCCAGAAGCACCCCTTCACCACGAATGCTGCGTTGTGCGAGCTCCATTTTGCCCCGAGGTGCCCGGGTGACGATAGGCCATCCAGTCAGGCATGCAAGCGCGCACATCCGGCGGCGTCCGTCTGTCCATCCGGCGGCGGCTTTTCGCCTTTCCTCCGCGTCTCCGCCTTCCCCCCTCCTTTCCGCCCTCATCCGCTCCTCCTTCACCCCTCCAGGTCCCCCGTAGGGTCGTGCTCGGTATCCGAGCACGGCCCCACTAACTGCATACACCAACGCACCGCTACCTACCTTTGCCGCCCACAGATACAAGGCCCTCATGTGCACGTATGGCAGTCAATGTACACGCCCCTCGTGCTTCTTCGCACATAGCTTGGAGGAGCTGCGGGTGCCATGGAAAGGAGGGACGGGAAGCGCATCCGGCGGAGAACAGCAACAGTCCCAACAGACGCAGCAGCAGTTGCAGAGAGGGCCGGGGTCATCTGGAGCACACAGCGACGGCGACGCGGCCGGAGGGCTGGGCCAGCTGGGTATGGGGATCGGGGCTTCTGGCGGCGCGGCAGGCAGTGAGTCTGAGACGGCGGCGGCAGCGGCTGCAGCTGCCGCCGTGCGCAGCGCATCTGTATCCGTTTCCGGACACACCGCATCTGGTGTCTTGGGCGGAGGCGGACGGCTAGTGATGCAGCCGCCTGGCGGCTTGCAGCTGCAGCTGCAGCACGTGCAACAAGGGGGCTTGTTGGGAGGAGGCGGAGGAGGCGGCACGCACGCCGTTGTGGATGTGCGGGTGGTGGCAGGTGCGAGAGCGGTGACAGCGTCAGCAGCGCCGTTGCTCCCCCAGCCGGGAGGTGAGCACGGCTACGTAGAGGGACGCCAGTCTTTGAGCCTCTCTCTCTCTCTCTCTTTCTCTCCCTCCCCCTAAGCTTGGACGATCCTAGACTGCTGCCTGGGTTGTGGAAATATGCGCGACCTGACTGTTACGGTTCGTTCGGTGACAAAGCGCACGAAAAGAGCAACAAAATTTGCCTAGCTCTGCTTGCGTAGATGTAGGAGAACATGCATCTCGTTCATCTCCTGGCATGGAGGGTTTTGACCACATTTGGATCGACATGCGCTGTCTCGCACATTCACATGTTGGTGAAGAGGAGATGCGCTCTGGTAACATGGCGGGTCTGTCGGTCTGTAGCATAATTTGGCCTTACAAGGGTGGCGCGCCCATTAGCTACTTCCCCTGCTTTCACTGGCGCGTTTCGGGGAGGTTGCGATCTCTCCCTAGCCATGACCTGCTGGCCTTGTGCTTGTGACCGATAAAGGATGGGGCCACTGGCGCTACCATTAGATGCAGATTCCTCCGCAGTAAAGAGTGCCTGAATCGACTCACCTGTACGTTTACACGTATACATGTATTTTACCATTTATAAGTAAATTGATGCCTTATATATGAAGCTCAAATGCATGTGCGACAATTATACTTAATAAGTATCCGAAAGCCGGTCCGTTTTCCTGGCTGCATCCCGACTGCCTCTTAGCGCAGCCGCCGCGCTCAACCGCCCCCGCCCTCTTATGTCGCCTGTCCCTCTCTCCTCCGCTACCCTTTCCCCTGCCGATAACCACACAGCGGGCGGCTCCGGTCAGAGCCTCTCCAGCGACCACGCCCTGATAGCGAACGCCCCGCAAAACTACGCGATCAGTCAGATGCGCCGAGGTCCTCCTGGAGTTTCAAGTTCCGGAGTCGTATCAGTTGGCCAGCTGGCGCACCGCGGCAGCGCCAGTGTCTCAGCACCGTACGACCTGGACACTGTAACTTCCATACCGATGGACAGCACGTCCCTGCCCAACCAACTGTACCGGACAAACTCCAATGGTAGCACGCAATACGGCGGATTGACGGAAGAGGTTCCCTTGACGACCGGGGGACCGGTGGGCAACCTGACGGGGAGCCAGTCCGGGCCTCAGCCGACGGCAGCGGGGACGACGGGCACTGGTGGTGGCGCCGGCGGTGCAACTACCGAGGTCGCACTGCTGCCTTCAGAATCGACGTCGGCAACGTCGTTGTATCACACGCCTGCATCCACAAGTCAACATCAGCTGTCCGTGTCCGGCTTGGCTTCGGTTGGAATATACGTCGGCGGAAGCGCGGCGCAGGGGGGTGGGGGTGGCGGTGGCGGTGGAGGCGGCGGAGCAGGGGAATTGGCGAGCAGCAGTGGCAATTGCTCAACGGCGGTGGTGGCGGCTGGACAGGGAATGGGAGCTTCCGGCGGGAGGCCCCTGCCACTTGCAGCACCGCAGCTGCAGCAGCACCTGCAGCAGCTGCAACAACTGCAAATGCAACAGGCACAGCGGCTGGGAGCTTCCGCACCGGCTGCTGGCCCGGGGGGGGTAGGCATGGCACCGACGCTGTCTTCTGCAGCCATCGGCAGGTCACAACAGGCCCCCTGTCAGATTACGCAGCAGCAACAGCAGCAGCAGCTAGTGGGGTCGCTCCATTTAAAGCCGTTACCCGGCCAGGGCGGAGTTGGCGGAAACGGTGTTTCGGGGCCCGGGGGATGGCTGCCGCAAGCAGCACAGCAGCAGCAGCAGCAAAGCAGTGGTATCGACTTCGGCCAGACTGGCGGCGGCACTGCCTCCCTGGACTTCTCTGGACACCCCCAATCATCCACGATGGCTATGCACTCATCATCGAACCTCTTAGACATGTCCGAAGACGCAGATCCATCAGGTACGAGGTGGGACCGTTGGCACGTTGGGGACTGAGGGGTTTCGCGTGCTGTGCCTACATCCCATGAGGAGGGGATGAAGGGCAAGCAATTCAAGACGACCTTAACCCAACGAGTGAAGGTGACGGCGCCGGCGCCGGTAACAAGGACAAACCGCTGCTAGATAAATGGATTTGGGGGCGCCTGTTGGGCGCTTGTTATTAGTAGGAGATCGAACGGCGTCTTAAATGCTCGATCAATTCTGTCCTCATCACCTTGCCCCTTTTTCTCGAATGCTACGGGAGCCGCAAAGTACTAATTAGGTCACTTGTTACCCGCTACTGTCACTGATACTCTTACCGCAACCTTGCGGCGTCTTTCTTCGGCTTGTTCTTGGCGAAGTCTTTCCCGGCCTCTTCCCCTTCTCTTCCCATCCGTGTTCAGGTGTTTTGAGCGGCTGGGTTGCCGTGGGCCATCCGCAGCACCAGCTATCGCAAACGAAGCCGGGGCTGCCGCTGCCACCCGCTGCCACGTTCGGTTCCGGCGGCGGTCAGCGAGCCAACGTGCCTCCGCGCAGCTTCAGCGCGATGTTGCCTGATGAGTCCACAGCGACTGCTGCCGCAGTTCAGCAACTGCAACTCTCGGGTCCGGGGGCGCCGCTGTCGCAAACGCAGCAACAGACACCCGTTGGAGCCTCCGGGGGTCATGAGGCGGCTGTGGCAGCAGCGGTGGCTGCAGCAGGGATTTTAGGAAACAATCTTAACGACGGCGGAATGAACCCGCAGGTTCGCTGCAGCGGGTTTCTCCCATATGATGGTGATGGTGCATTTTACAGATCCTGGTGGTGGACATGGGGGCGTTAAAGTGCCTGCCAACCGTGGCGCATTCTATGCATTTGCGTATATGCATATAGCCCTTTCGCGGTCTCGCTTGATGCGCGTACCCTAAAGGCCATTCCCGCCTGCCGCGCAAAAGCCCTCCGGTCTCATTCGTCTCCTCCACATGCCATTCGTCATGGACGGCATGATACGGCATGATACGGCATCCGCTGTAGTTTTGCAATCCTCGCATTTGGGCTTCCGGTATGTTGCAGCTTGTGGGACTCTGGCTTGCGTGGTGGTTTCTGGCTTCTGAATCTCCGCCTGAAACTGAGGCCATGGATCTGAATAAGGCGCATACCTTAATGAACCTGACGGTTAGGACGGTTCTTTCTTTGGGTTTTCAGTTATTCTTTCCTACCCCGCTCTCCGGTCCACAGGGTGTGTTTACCGAAGCTGCCAGACCGGGATTCCGCCGCCACGCCAGTCTGCACCTCACATCGGGGTCATCCGCGGATTTCTTCGGCACCAACACCAGTACACCAAACCAGAACACCAATGCCAACACCACGAACGCCGCCGCCGCCGCCGCTGCAGCTGCCGCTGCCGCCGCCGCCGCCGCTACTGGCGCTGCGCGTATAGACCCGGAAGTGGAGATGCTGCTGCTCTCCTCACTGCAACTACAACTAAACCACGCCGGTGTCGCCGGGCACCCGGTCGTGGCATCCTTCCCTGTACGCCAATGGCTACGGCAGGCACTTCAGGGGCGGGCCCAGGCCGCCACGCGGATGTACCTGCTTGACCTCCTTGCGCAATACATGCCTCCAGAGCAGCTGTCGGTCATTCGCCGCCTGCTAGATTGCTTAGACGAGGCGGGGACGCTGCTAAGCTGCTTTGCAGGCCCTTCAGCGACCCCTGGGTCAGTGGGGCCTGCGCTAGGTGTAGGGCCCGCGGGGCTAGGCGTAGGGCCTACCTGACCTATCATCGTCAATGCTCCGTGCTGGCATTGAAGTCCACGGCCACCGCCCCGGGTGGAGAGCAGAGCTGCAGTCCACCAGGTATCTATCCAGCTTGGTTATAAACGTACATAATTCCAGCTATCGGGTGGAAATCGTCATTTGAAACCCGCCCCGAAACGCCAGCAGATCGGAGGCCATGGCACTCGCACTTTCCGCTTATCAGCCCCTGTGTGCACAGCTACTGAGTCGAGGGCATGTTGGACGGCGCCGTCGCAACCGATATGGTCAGGGAATAAAGCGCAGCATGGCTTCATGCGACTGACGTAATGGCAGCTTGCAGTTTGGGAGAAATGCCTCCAGGGAGTCCAGGGAGGGGGATTCCCTGGGCCGTATGATTGCAGGGGCGCAGCAGGTTTTATTTCTATGGGGCGCCTCTATGCGGCCTCTCAACATCTTCGCGGACCTTTTGAATGGTCCGTTATAGTTATCGTTGTCGTTGACTCTCGCAGGGCCCTGGGCTTGGTTAGTGGGCGCCAAGGCTCTTGTTGCTTGTTGGGCCGGCACCCTATGCCAAGGGACGGGGGCGGGGAGGGGGGAAAGAGGAGTGTATTCACATTTCGCTTTCGCGCCATGTTTTGTATTATGTGCCATGTGATTGAGGTCTACGGAGTACTGCATTTGCGCAGCGATGCATTGAGTGTTCCCGGTCTGCAGTGGACCAGGTTTTGGCTCGGCGGCAAGTTGCACTCCGCGCGTGCGCTTTCCTTCCTTGCGATGACGTGCAATATGGAGGGCTGGCCGCGACTCCACAGCCGCTGCACTTCACTACATCCTACTTGCATGATGGTGAGGTTCACGCACAAGGAGAGGTGGCGGCACGTCGTTCAGCCGTTCTGCCAGCGAGCCCGGCCACACACGTCGACTCCTGGGCCAGATATAGCGGGGCAGGACGTTTCCCCCAGCGAAGAGACCTTCATTGCATGGGCCTAGAAAGTTAGCCCCATTCGAACCGGCGTGCAACCGTTCCATAGGTGTACCCTGCAGGTGAAGAGGAGAACACCAAGAAGGTTTAAGGTTCAAGCGGATATGAGTCTGGCTGTGTGTTCGGCGGGAAAAAGTAAATGATGAGATGCTTTCTTGTTTGTTTGTTTGTGTGTGTGTGTGTGTTTATAGTTCGGGGGGCTTATAGCATAGAGGCCTGTGTGTATAGCTGCGTGTGCTTTCTGTTTAATCCAACGGGCTTCTGCTGCCGTCCATTTAGGCTGCACCCTTGAGATCGCGGTCCCCTCGGGGGCTGCGACCCATGGGTCCGCAAGGGGATGCGAAAGTACATGCGTCTCGGTTTAGTGGGTGATTGCTTTAGTGGCTGACTTTCAGTTCTCGCCACTAAAGCCCGAAGCCTGAAGCCGCTGGCACTGTGTGAGGCATGCGTTGGTGAGGAATAAAGGACAGACGTGGGACGCACGAACTAAGCACGTATGTGTATGCCGTAATTATCCCGGGTGTGTGGGTGGGTTCCGCTGTACAAATGTACAAATGTCCCGCTGTACAAATGTCCCGCTGTTGATGGCACGGTGCTGTCGAATATGCCATGTTGGAAGCAACAAAATTGGTGATAACTGGCTTGGGAGTTCAATCGCCCGAGGACAATGGAGTTTCCCGAAAGGAGGCGCCGACACCGTGCTTTACTTCCGGAAGCGCGTCTGATTCCCGCGGCGTGAAGAGACGACTGCGTCATAATATCAATTATATGCTGCGCGCAGTTCAAAGGGTAGACGTTGTGAACGAATGTCATCGTTTGTGGGATGTGGTGCTTCTGGCTCATAAAACGCTTACAAAACAGCATCCGGAAATTATATGGGTGGTCTTCTCTCTGCGCGGTGTGATGGTCTTCTTGTCATTGGGAACTAACCTTGCTGTGATTAGGAAGGGCCCAGTGCCAATCGGGTTTGCGTGCGGGAAAGTAACCATGATTCACAACAGCTGTTCGATCCCTTTGAGCTTTTGGGTTTTTGACGAATGAGATTGGTGAATGCCACTGCCTGCCGCCTGGCCGGGGGAATGCAGCAACAAGCCAGGCACGTTTCCTATGCGAGCCGCCGCCTGGCTGTCGTCACAGATAGGCGCCTAAAGCCGCAAGCGGCCATCAGGAATTACACGGATTTCACTTGCGTGGACCTTTCCCCGTCGAGACGTCCTATGGGTCGGTTTGCTACTCTGTTCGTTCACCACGGTGGGCGGCCAGCGGCGCAGTGCGTGTTGCAATGCGCAAGACATAGAAATGGTGGCAATCTGTGCGCCCATAGCTCCAGGGAATCGGCGTTGCGGGGAGAAATAAAGTACCTCTTGCAGAACCTCTGCCGTGATGCTGATGCTCATGGGAGGAACCTACGGGGCTACCTGGGCCGTGGCTTCGAGTCGAGTCGGGTGGCTTGATCAGGGGATCTTGCTGGGACGGGCGGGTAAGTGACTATGGCGTTGGTCTGGAGGCGTGGGTACTTGCGGACATCCTAATGCCGAAATTTGGGGAGGCGGAAGTCTGTGTGCATTGGATGGTTTCAGTCTCTCAACTTGCCAGCTACGTCTCGTCCTCAGGTGGCCTTGTTTTGCTACAGCCAATCCGGAAGACGAGGATACGGATTTTGCAAATTGTGCTCGGCATCAAGGACGTCAACCTTTTCATGTACGTCTGTGAGCCGATTTTCATTTGCCGGGCAGCGGATACGGCAGGCGGGCCCTCAAGAGTCACAGTCGCACTTCTATGACTAATAACTATCATTGCTACTAAGACAGATATACTATACATCAGTACCGTAATGATCAGCCTGCGTGCTAAGGATGCCTCCCGTGGAACCTTGATCCAGTCGGCAGCCAATGTGCTTGAGGGCTGGCGCGAGCGTTTGTCAGCCAAGGTGGGGGCTGCGACAGCGTGTGCGGCCGAATACGCTTGAGGGGATGCATCTGGGGTGTGCATTTGTGCTCTCCTGCGGAGGTTTCTTCCTTCCTCTCTCAGGTGTGGCACTCGCGGCGAGCAGAGGAAGATGCGGTCTTCCATAACGCACTCGTGCATACCTCGCTTGCATGAGAGTTTCGATTGCTGCGAATTTCGATGCGGTTGCGCGGCTTGTTCGTACAGCTCTTGCATGGCTGCATTCAAGAAGACGCCAGGGCCGTACAAAGACGCATTTGCCCATGCCGCTGGAACAGGTTGGCGTAACACGGGCCCTATGGATTCGTCAAGTCATTAAGCTTTTCATGGTCGTTGCGTGGTAGCATCCGCTACGGCGCATCACGCAGGATATACTGGCTTCCGAGCGCCTTGCGGGGCACGGCCAATTCATTCCTTATAGCGGCATCACATGTTGCGTAACTGCTTCCGGTTTAGATCCATATTCCGGAGCGATAGATGCGATCACAGTTGAGCCAGTCGGCTGCAGGTGCACTTGCACGACGTACCCAGTAAACAAGCGTCTTACACGCGGATGCTGGCCGAGGGCTGCCTTTCGCCGGAGGCTGACTGCGCTCTTGTGTGCTGTCGTGGGAGCTAGCCGGACAAGAGCGCGAGAGGTGTCGGGAGCATCGCTCCGCTATGCCGGAATCACAATGTTGCGACCCCTGGATGTGTCACGCGTGTGTATGTGTGTGCGCTGAGGCGATGTTGGGTCGCACTCGGCGACACATGCAGCTAGCAGCCACACGTTCTTCGACGCGGGAATGGGCGGTCCCCAATAACCGTCTGAGGTTCTGAGATTACTGATTTAACTTATCCAGGGAGGGTACTTTTCCATGGCCCCATAGGAGAAAGATTTCTGGAGCGCTTGCTAGGAAGCGTGCGTGCGTATCTGGCCTCTCCTCCGCAGATGAGGACGGAGCACTTCGCACAGCCGATAGCAGGAGAATAACGACGAGCCCCGGCAGTACATGGGGAATGCCTTTTAGGCGATGGTGTGCATTGGAGCGATGCGTGCCGCTTCCTGTGGACAGGGTGTTTCAAAGCGCCGTGGCTTTTTTGCGCAGTTTGTGCATGTGCTTTGTGGTCCTGGCGTTCTAGATATGGCGACGCAAGCCGCGTGGTTCGCGCCCAGGAGGAGGCGCGAATGGTATCGTGGGTAAGTACAGGGCGGTAGGACCGCCGGAGGTAGTCATACGGAAACATCGTATTGCGGATGCTGGTTATTAGGCTGTCAGTATGGAAATTTGCGTGGAATCGTGGATATGGGCGGGGCCTTGGCTGCTGTCAACCTGACCGGGCCTGATCGTCGCCCTTCGTCAACCTACTTGAGGGGGCGTACTGATAGGAGCACCACGTTGTATCGCGTTGCCGAAATATTTCTTTTTGCCATGATAAGTGTGTCGTACGCACACTACCTTTTGTCGTGCCGGGCATGCAGGGCTGGGGTTGGCAGTGCGGCATCGTCGGGACTCTGCATAACGCGAATTTTAGAACGGATTGGTTTGTGGTTGCGGATTCGAGTTGCATTTTGCAAATTCATTTTGGACGAGGGTCCAGATCTCGTTGGAGGGAAGCGCCGAAGTTGGACGGCGACAATGTTGTGTTGTTTAGTTGCGGCTTCTCAAGACACACGTGCAGATTGATTGGGGACGCTGAAGACACAAAGGACATGTTATTCTTAAAATTGTAAGGATGCAGCGGGTACGTTGACTTCCCCGAGGTTTCTCTGTAGGATCATGAAGGATGCACATTCGCCGGGTGGCGAGCAGTCACAGTCCTCGTTAGCTGCCTTCAGCTGGGTCTCGGCGACTGCGTGAATGGTATGTTACGGGGGAAGAGTTATTCTGGACCGGCATAAGCTTCTGGAACCCAACAAACTTCGCAGAAGCACATAAATGGGCGCACAGGACTGTCGACTTAAGGTTGCCGCACATGGAATGGCTTCACGGCATTAGTGGGGTTATGAACTGTCATGATCTGAAGGATCTTGACAACCTCCTGACTAATTGCCGTATTAATACCGGTGATGTGTGTAGTGATGCGCACTCCGACAATCTACCCCGCCCAAGTGCCGGATGCGGTTTCAATCCGGACTACTCGGCATAGGGGAACTTATTAACCGGCGTGTGAACGCAGCCCCCTCGCCGGCACCGCTGGAGAAGGAACGGTTCGAGGTGCGGGTGCGGGACAGGAAGGTGCGAGACCGGCACCAGGCACAACAATAATAATAGTAGCAACAGAACCAGCAGCAGCAGCAGCAAGGAGAACAACAATAGCGATGGCAACAGCAGGAGCAGCAGCGGAGAGCTTCAAGAAACAACAAACCGAAATAATGGCATACCTAAAATCGTCGGCAGTGACTAACGATGACATGGCGACGTCGGTCCTGAAAGGAAACGAAAGGGGTTCCCAAAACCCTATTGATCATACGCCACCACCATGCGTAGTCAGTTTGTCGAAGTTGTTGAAGTTCGTCTGAGTCATCCATAAGACCCATCTGGAGTGCTCGTCCACACACCCTTTACATGACGTACGGCGTGAGTATTTCCAAATATATATCTTCCAGAAATCTCTCTCAGCTGCTGCTGGCACTGCAACCACGGCTACTGTTATCGCTGCCGCTGCTGCTGCTCCCTCAGCTGCTGCAAACGATGCTTCCTATGGCTATTCAGGAGCCCCATTCAGATGGTCGTGGACGTAGGGCCCTTCTAAAAGCGTTTGGGATGATGCTTCTGCTGCTTATAGCCGCTTACCCTATGGGCCAGGGATTTGTACAACAGCGGCCAAAAAGGGAGTGAAGGAACCAGATGGAGCACCAGATGAAGCTATCCTTTCAACTTCAAGACCCTCCGCCCGACCCTTCCGACCCAACAACAAGATAGCCGACTTTTCAGCACAGCTCTTTCAACGTGCATGGCATGAGTTGTACAGTTGCCGTACTATATTGCCACCGATATTGCGGCTGCCTGAACCCTAAGCCAGCGCGTCAACTGTTTCTTACCACAACCCTCAACGGTGTCGCTGAAATACACTGGAGTACACGGATATCCAAACGCCCGGTAATGTGACCGGTACTAAAATTCCATCAGTCCAACTTTCAGCAGCAAAACACACCACGGCCTCCCCCTTCATCACCAGGTGTTGTCTCTCCCTTAAAGCCACCACAACGAACACGACCTCGCACATTCCCGCCGGGCCATTGCATATTCCGCACTGCCCGTGTCTGGCCGGGAGGACTTGCAAGACCATACACTCTCTGGCCGCCCGACTTTGACGACGGGGCGTGGCTGGCCGCATTATTAAGACCTTGTTTCAGGCGTTGACGACCCTGCCGCCATTCGGGTGTAGGCTCTGACCACTGATGTAAGACGAGTCCTCTGATGCTAGGAACACGTACGACGGCGCTACCTCGCTGGGCTGACCGGCGCGGCCCATTGGTGTCCCCGCTCCGAAACCCTTCACCTAACGGACAGCGGCCAGGGCGACAGGTGTGCACAGCAGGTCCGGACAAAAGTGCATGCAGGTGAAGCGGAATGCAGGCACGGGTCGCGTACGGCACCACCAACAGCATAGAGGTCATGTACCGCCATCCCATCCCCCTCCTAACGGGCGAGATAAAACGTCGAACATGTACGGGCGCACACAAAGGCCCCAAACGGACTCCGGCAGACCTCAGATGGAATGGCGAATCATGTGCCGTATTTATTACCATGCACGCCCCTGTACGGCGTCCATACTACCACATTACCGTACCTTTTCCTCGGGGAATGTTGCGGGAATGAGGGGCGTCCAGATTGGGCCAGGGGCCACCGCGTTCACACGAATACCTGCACGGCCAGTCGGGGGCCTCGTGGGGGGTGGTGCTGCTTCCTCAAGGGGGAGCCCAGCTGGAGGTTCTGAGCTTCCAAGCACGAGACCGAGTCAATGAAAGTTTCCTCCTCAGATCACGGACAGAAGGAAGCACAGCCACGATATGAGGGCGGAACTAAATCGGCGGAATGCCCTTATCGTTCGTGAGATGAGTACGTCTTCAGCGCGAATGTGTACTACGGGTGGTATTCTGTCGTACCGCTAGACACGGCCTGCATGTGTATGGCCCTCGTGAAGGCGGTGATGGCGCCTTTGGCGGCTGTGTAGTCCAGAAGTTGCGGGTGGCCGGCGTAGGCGTTGACGCTGCGGAGGAGGGTGCGGAGAGGCTAAGATGCGCTCCAGGGAGGAACTATGACGTGTCGAAGCACCTGCTTATTTAGGACTGTTGACGAGGGAGGGAGAAGAGCTTGGAGAACGGCGTCATGCAGGGCGGCAGACAGCGGACCTTGCAGTACGACCAGTACGACAACCCCGTTTTCCGGACTTGCCTGGAGGTATTGATGATGGAGGCGCCTCGCTTCATGTGCGGCCAAGCGGCAATGAGGGATGAGGGAGGTGAGGGAGGTGAGGGTTGTTAAACCCTAAGTTATGTAGGTTGGCCAGTGGCGCAACGTGCTTATACCCCTCCCCCTCCCCCTCCCCCTTATCAGGCAGGCCGCAGATGGAGGCGCGGTTCCGGCGGCTTCAGGGAGCGGGAAGCGGTCGGGTGTGTGGGTGATGGCAGAGGGGCTTATGTCGCCGATGCAAGGCGTGGTTCGAGAGCAGGAGGCCGTGGGGCCCCGGCGGGCAGTCGGGATGGAGCCGGTGGGGTCCAGGGTGCGGTTGGCTTCATGGGAGGTGGAAGCGGCGCAGGAGCAGGAGCGATTGCCGTTGCAGGGGGGGACGGGCCCCGTTTCCTCTCGGCGCTTATTTGCCGCATGGAAGCGAAAGCCATGTGGCAGGGTATTACGGATGGGTGGGGCAGGCAGGGCGGTGCCTCCGTCCGGCCCATTCGCGGTATGGGGGCGGTTTCAATTTTGTGCGGTCTCTTGGATGCGAGCGCATATAGGGAGCCAGCATCGTGCTGAGCACGGCTCTTCCATTCGACAGATCCACACACCTAGACCTACACACCGACACATGTCGCAACAGCATTAATGTGTGAAGGCTATCTGACGCACGGACCGCCTGCCTCTTTATTACCCCTCCACGCATGCTCAAGCCCATGACAGACCCATGAAAGCAGACATCCTTCCATTTCCTTTTTGAAAGAAACTGGGAGCACCCGGTGCCATCGTTAGGTTAATGACCACCAGGAAACTACTCGCTGCGTCGCACAACTCGAGCAAGTTCAGCCCTCCCACGAAATCCGACATCAGTAGCTTTCTAGGTAGTACATTAAAGCTTTGGCCAGCCCGCTGAGAAATCGTTAGTTCGCAGTATGCAAGTGACATATTATTCTCCGAACGTACGGCTGAGAAAAGTGTGCATTTTGCTGTGTGGCTGATGCGCCATATATAGTTGGCTAAAGGCCTATCGCTATGGTTAGGCATAGTAGCCTGCGTCCTTAACCGCGGGGGCTGGTGACGGTGCACCGACGAATGCTGAAAAATTTTGATTGCTGACAAACCCTGGACTTGAGCCCCCTCCGTCGACTGAAAGAATATAGAAGCGATCCGTGAGCAAGCAATTATCTGAATCTACGTTGTAAAGCTTACTAACAAATCTCAGCAAATGGTGGATTTAGGTACGCGAAACGCTTTTTGACTACAACTAAAACTGAAGCTTAAACATATTCAGCAAAGGGATTGGTTTTGATTAGAACCCCTGAACCAGCGCGTCAAGTTGTTGTCCGTGTTTTCGATTTCCGACTATGATTGATTGGCACTGATCATCATACAGAAGGCTCCCAGCAAGCAGACGATATATCGGGCTGATAGATTGGGTCTTACCATCCAGAGATATCCAGGAAACCTAACTCAGTGGAAAGGCACGTGCGTTGACTAGATCCAGAGCTGGACTTTGACGTGGCGGAGCGGACAAGTGTACTAGTGTTCACGGTCTCCCCTTTCAGTTTCCCAATCATCAAGCTCGTTTTGAATGATGATATATATGGGATACGAGCTCTACCTCGCAGCAGAAAATTAACCTTCGTATCCGCACATCTCCTTGTCATTTGGCGCTGCGAATGTTGCCCGCAGCGCCCTCGCGCACGTCGTGCACTGGACTCAGGTGTCGATCTTGGACGGTGATAAGAATACCCCAGTCTAAGCTAGACTTCGCGCGTATTCAACTCGCAAGTTCCTCACATTAACCTCGTTGCTGTCATACGGTGTCACCGACCAGCAGCTCCCCCCCGACGCGACCTGAGCGCGCTGGCCATGTACTTCTCCTACAGACGACAAAAGGTGAGAGATAGACAGCAGGGATATCCTAGCCTGCATTGCTGACCTGCAGGCTGTTTGGCAATCTGGCAGGGGCTATGCTTAGATCGCCTCGTCCTTAGGCCAGCTGCGGCGGCATCTTTTACCCCTTGCACCTCGCTTCATCAAATTAGATCAGCCGCCCACTGCATCGCGCGTCCTGTTGTTGAAATGTTCCTTTGGATTACAACACATTGAAAAGCACACGATCTTTTTCAGGCGGCCATGCCACTCCCTACCGTTGCTCTGCCGCTGCCCGCGCATCACGCCCAGCTATCTACGCCGCAATCTCCTAGCACTCTGATCCGTTTTGATGCCGATTATTCTTTCCATGCAACATATCGACCGCTAGCTCTCGCACCTGTCCTTTTCCTTCCGTTCCATCACGCAACCCTCTTCCATCCGCCAATCAGCCACTTGTAGTTATTGACCAGCTATTGCCTTGCAAGTGGAGCCGCTGCAGGGTGCAGGGTGGGGGCAAATGTGGAAAATATATATCGCACGCAACAACGTAGAAGCGTGTCCTCGGGACAGAGACACCGCTGGTATTAGAGGTGAAGAAAGGAGAGGCTGTTGGCGGTGGTATGCCGGATGATGTGGGATGTGCCAGCGAGCTAATCTGGATAGGCAGGTGGCGGCAACCGAAGCGGGGTGCTCCGGGGGGGGGCCGGGGTCAACCGGGGAGGGCGTGCTCTCGTTAGTTGGATTGCAGCGGTCGAGGGCGTTCTTGATACAGGGGGGTTGCACAGCGCTGCTGGCGGATGGACGCCGGTGGAACAGGCAATTGCAGCATGCATCAGACGGGCCCTTTGCGCACGCGTTATGCATTCACCCGTGTGGGATAGGGTCGGTGCCATGGTGCGATGAGGCGAACCGCAGAATCCTTTTTGGCTGGCGCGATTCTGGGTTGCGTATACGTTTTCATTGTAGGGCGACTTGCTTTACGATTTGGATGTGTTTTGTTGATCCCTAGTCTGAGACTTGTTTTTTCCGCGGGTTGCGACAGCGACTGGACAATGAGATGGCGCCTAAGACCAAACAAGGTATGGTCCCGGTAATTAGATTCCGTGGTGTATGCGGTAATAATGGTTGAATCAATAAGACAGTTTCGTGCAGCTGTGTCAAGATAAAGCCGCATGGTGTTATCCAGCCAACAACCGTGAGTCATAAACTATTTGAAAGTGTGCTTCCAGCCTACTTTCCTGGGCTGAACACTCCGCTGGTTTCGCACATGTGCATGGTGCGGATTGATCATTTCTAGACGGAGGGATCATTTTCGAGCACATATAAAACAATGTTGTTCAATTGTCAGGTTCTCGCGCGAAATTGGCTTGGCAGTTATGTCCAGTTATTATGTCAGCTACCCCTCTTTGCGTTCTTTCCACCCATCTTTCCACAATCGCTTGCAGCACTAAAGACGAAATCATGCGGCACGAATAAAACTATTTCCTCACAGCAAATACCGAGTATCGGCAGCCCGGTATGTTCTCCCCTGAAGTACGAACGCCCGCGGGCTTGCATTTGTGACATGCCCCTGTTAGAACGCAGAGGTGCAAATACCTTGCAAAATTCTCTCTGAGCTTACTCGGTTTACAACTAATCCTTTGAGTGCATTCTCTGGGCTTGGAAAAGTTAGAAAGTTCAAATCGGCAGACACCGCCGACTGCGTCCACGCCATGTCCTCACGGAAGGGTAAGGGTCCTACAATCAGCCCTCGAGGGTCATGAGGTCAGTAGGATGTGCCATATTGACGGAAGCACATGTTTACTTGCTGCAGAATCTCCAATCCCTTGGGCCGACATGGCATTGCCGATCAACGGTGCCCTTTTCGGTGCAATTGAGGTAGGTAATAATGAAATGTGACGCTTTGAAGCTTTTCATTAGAGTTGTCCGAACCTTCCCCGGCTTAGCTCCACTAGATCGGCTCAGCCAGCACAGTTCACGCCGTGTCTTGTATGAATTAGCTCAATTGCATTCTTAAGTTTAAACAATGTTTTTCTTGCGCAGGAACCCGAAGTTGTCTCTATGGAGCGCTCAATTGGGTTTAAAAACCTCGGTCACACTTGTGACAACAGTGCGGTTTTGCAGGTATGCTCTTCGCTGGGCTGCAGGTCTTGTTGTTGCCAAGATCTGCGCGTTGAGGATTATCGAAAGTCTCATCTAATATATAGGGGGGTATAATATGATGGTGCCTTCACCCGAAAGGTTCTTTGCCCAGCCGCCGCCCCGCCGCGGGCACCGAAAATGTGCCGCGCGCCTGTCGTCGATCATGAACTCCGCAAGCTTATTTTTTTTATTTAGTTCCTTTCCTTCGTGTTGGTCAGGAATGTAATTTTCGTCGGCACGTGAGAAACTGGGTGACCCTCCTGAGAAACGTGTATAAACCGGTTTGTGTTTGCAGATGCCCATCCCCCGTCGCTTCGAGGACGACGGGTTGGACACTGCCAAGTATTACACGTGTGCGCCCCGGGATCAGATCGCCCTGCCAGCCCCCACGACCCGTGAGTCTGTCCGTAGTATGCCATCGCGCTTATCCGCATCGTGGGACATGATGGATGTGAGCTCGCACGCACACTCACGTATCCGTAACAATGGTAGCCTGAAGCCTGGACGCTGTTCCTTAACGTACATCTGATGTATCTGTGCGTGAACGTATTGTGCGTGTACGTATTGTGTGTGTACGTATGTGTGTGTACACGCATGCTCCCCCGCCTTCTCCTTACAGTTGTGCCTTGCTATCGGCTGCTGACGTCCCCCCCCGTTACCCCCATGCAGCCGAGCGGACTGAGCGCAGCAGCGCTGTGCGCACGTATGTCCGTGATGCTGAGGAGGAGGGGGAGACTTTGGAGTGTCCGGAGGTTCTGGGAGCCTTTGACCCGATGGACGTGGATGTCCTCGCCTGGTCGGAGGCCGAGTCGGAGGAAGACTTAACGGTCGAGATGGAGGACGTGTGCGAGTTCCCGGACCGTGATGAGCTTACGTCACGGTGAGTTTGGATTTAACTTATCTCATGATTTCAGAGCTACAAGGTACAGGGCCTATTTAGACGTGTTTAGCTACGTGTTTAGCTCAGGCTTATATAATATAAAGTTAAATAATATACATATATACATGTTTTTAGGTACCCAGGGCGATACGAGGCCAGTAAAATACCCGAAGCATCCCCCACGTCGCAACTTAGGAGATCTGCAGGGGGGGGCTTGTGTGCATGCGTTTGTATGTTTGTGCATGCGTGCGTGCGGATGTTTAAAATGTCTAACCCGGCGTCACCCCCAACCCCCATCAACCCCGCACGGTGCAACCCGCCGACTCCGCATCCCACCAATCAACGTGCCCAAGTGGTGCAGCACCATCTTCACCTCCACTATATGCCCCACCTACGCAGCGGTTAGACGACTACCTGGAGGAGCAGCTCTATCCTCCCCAACACACCGCCTCCTTCCCGTCTCCATCCCCATCCACCATCTCCCCAACTCCCTCTCATCGGTCCACCCTTCCCAGTTCACCGCCTCCTCCAACGCTTCTTACGGTTCATCATCTTCTCAACGGCGTCGGCGACTCGGAACCAGTGGTCCTGCCTGCCTTGTTCGATCCAACAGTGTTGCCTCCGGCTATCGCCGGCCCAGCATGCCGGTCGCACGAAACCTCAAGCGACGTGCGGACTCTTTTATTGAGGAGGAGGAGGAGGACAGCCCGGTTCAGAAGCGCTGCAGAGAGGAATCCACAGAAGTGTCAGGGGCCTGGGTGACGACAGCGGTGGCGGAGGACGAGGCGGAGTCAGCACCAGCTGTGGAGGACGAGACAGAGGTCGAGGACCAGGTTGAGGTGGAGGTCGAGGCGGAGGTCGAGGCAGAGGACGAGGAGGAGGTGGAGGTGGAGGTCGAGGATGAAGTTGACGTGGTGGTCGAGGCGGAGATTGAGGCAGAGGACGAGGCGGAGGTCGAGGCAGAGGACAAGGAGGAGGATGAGGCGGAGGACGAGGCGGAGTCAGCACCAGCTGTGGAGGACGAGACGGAGGTCGAGGACCAGGTTGAGGCGGACGACGAGGATGAGGTGGAGGTGGAGGTCGAGGATGAAGTTGACGTGGTGGTCGAGGCGGAGGTTGAGGCAGAGGACGAGGCGGAGGTCGAGGACCAGGTTGAGGCGGACGACGAGGATGAGGTGGAGGTGCTTGAGGTGGAGGACGAGGCGATGGATGTGGAGGTGCTTGAGGTGGAGGACGACGCGTTGGATGTGGAGGTGCTTGAGGATGCAATGGACGTGGATGGGGTGGAGTTTGTGAACGGACCCTACCGACCAAGTGAGCTGCTGGACGGTAGCGGCAGTTATGGCATTATCGAGAACAGGTTTGCGGGAGCCATGGAGATGATCCAGCCCTGCATGCCAGTCCTGTCGCCTTTGGGTCTGATGATGGCGTCAGTGACGAAGGTGGCGGCGGAAGCATTGTTAATGACGGGGGCGGAGGCGGTGGAGCCCATGGCAACAGCGACGATGATGGCGATGGCAATGGCTTAGGCTTCATGGCGGTGATTCTGCTGTGTCGGGGTCAGGGTCAGAATTGACGCGAGGGAGGGGCAATCCATGGATTCCCCTTAAGGTGATGGCTGTCCAGGTAGGCAGTAGCAGGCACATGCTGGCAGGGGCGATAAGAGCGGCCTAGGTCTACCCTCGGTTACTTAGTTGGAGCGTGTAGCAGCTGTACAGCACATACAGCGCACATATTCCTGGAACATGAGGTACTAAGCAAGGCGCACATCTAGCATCGTTAGAGGCCTTGCAGGAGCACCTGCGCAAGCCATTTGGACCCATGAGTTTGTTTGTGCATGTGTGTGCGCGTGTATGTATGTGTGTATTGTGAACAGACTCACGTGGCTGGACATGAAGTAAGACGTGGGTTAACCCGTGTTAACCCCAATTTACTGAAAAAGTTCCTTCAAGGTATGCATGACTGCAGAACATTACATGAACCTTCACGATCCACGTCAACAGGGACATACATCTGGCCAGTGTCCTAACCAAGGATCTCCAGCTAGAATCCGCACAGTCAGACGAAAGGGTATTACGAATTATTTCACGAAAAACATTTTGAAAAATATTTTTTCATCATTTACTCGTTTTTTTCCAAATGCGATAAACTAAAGTGGCCGAGTGAATATGCAAGGATTACTAACAAGTAATAACCAAGTCGGTTTTATGCCGTACAGGCAAAGCGGACATCCGGCACGCATATCTTAAGCGTGAGGATCAGATGGCAACTTCCTCACCCCATGAATCTTTGTTTAGGATGGCACTCATGTGCCATCACACAACAATAATGGGAGTACGCAACTAAGATGATGAATATGTACATGCATTAACAACGAAGCAGGTTTCTGCAGGTGTGGTTAATATTTAAATATTTTTAGCATAAACCTATAACAGAAACTTTCATGTCCTTGAAGTACTGTAAAACAGCGTTGTACAGCACAGCTGCTCTTGGGTGGAAAAAATAAAGGTAAGGTTATGTAATTGATAAATATTTTTTTAGTATTGAAGTCAGGTCGTTTTGGGTTGTAAGGAGTATGTACGATGTTTAATACGGATTACGGACTGTAACCATTGAAGGTAAGGTCGTCATGTTTCTTAGGCATAGCGAACGCTTTCGAAACACTCATTTGAAACGTGTGGTGACACTGTTAAGTTTTATGCGTGGACATGCTGCGTTTATGAGTGCTAAATGTTATGTCTTTATCTCGAACGCATAAGTATTGTTTCACTTGACACAAGGCACGATGCGACTTCTTTCGTGCCTTCTGCGCGGGCAAAGTCGGAAGCACTCAGAAGAGCCACCGTGGCCCGCGGAGCAATCGAATAAGGTCCAGCTAAAGTCAATAACTTCTAAGCTTGCTGCTACGTGCCTTGACAGCGAACACATTAGTGGCAGTGCAGTTTTTGGCCACCTTGGTGTACCTGGTCCAGGCAGCGATGGAGTACCTAGCATGGTGCGCGCAAGTTGCCATGCCTAGCTAGGTTGCAATATCATGTTTAATATTGACATCCGATGATGCGCGCATCACGTGTGGATGCCGTGGCTTGCGCTAACTTCGCTCCCATTTGCAGGGCAGCGAGCCGTTCATCAGGCTCGTCCATTTACTATCCACTGCGGAAGGTGGCTGGTGGTCAGCCTTGTCCGAAGGATGCCAAGCAATATGCGATTGCCTCGGCGCAGCGCACGCGTGGTAAGTCGGGTTCACGTATTACACTACGGACGGTACCATGAAAAGCGTTACGGCACGCAGCTATAACACACACGTGCTGACTCGCCAAATCGTGGGATGAGCAAAGGCGACCCTCGAAACAGTATAACGCCACTTCAGCACGCCGTCCCGGATTACCTTCGCGTCAGCCCCTCCGTTTGGACATATCGCCAGCGTCCAAGCAGCGCCGGAAGGCTCGTCAATATGCTCCAGGTCCTGAGCTCCACCATGGCGTAGGATCCCGCGTCGCCCGGAGCTTACCATCTAAAGCCCGGCATGATGCTTCCGTGCGCTGCTGTTTGTTGGCTTTTGGTCGCTTAGTAAGCCTACATGCTACGCGCCTCGACCGCCGCCTCTACTGCAATCTTGCCGGCTAAACGACGGACATGTTGAATTGTCGCGCGCATGGAGCCCGGCGGCGAGACTTTCCGCTATTGCCATATCTCTCCCGCAATCCGCAATCCGCAAACCAGCTGTCACCACTAAGCGCGCATAGCCCCAGCATCGCTGAAGGATCTTTTGCACGCCATCGCCATCAGGCGCGCGACGCGATGGCCGTTGTGGCGGTGAAAACTCGGCCATGAGCCGCGGGAAAAATTCGGTGATGCAAAATGGGCGTTGTGGCGCAAATGCCCGTGATGTCACAGCACCTGGTCACCGCACGGCGTCGCGGGGGATGTGCGTTTGGCGTAGATCAGCAACCCAAGGCAGTGCTCTGCGGGACTTGGTTGCTTTAAGGGACAGGCTGAGGTCCACAATGGCTGCGGCGCAGACGTGGGCCTGCTGAAATGTGCTCTCCGATTGACACCGTGGTTCAATGGGAGCTTATGCTGCAAATGCGCTGAAGCACCGAGACTAGAAAGAGGGCCGATGTCCAGATTTGCCCGGGGTCGGCCAGGTTGCCCTTTGCTGCGTGCAGCGCATCTACTACTGCCGCCGGACTCTACATCGGGCGGCTACAATATGGATGAGTAAAGCACGCGTGAACGTTTCTGTCCACAGTTTGAAATCAGGCAGCGTAATGGTTTTTCAAGTCCTGCTTTATTTTCGTACCGGACTTTGAAAGCCCAACGGAATCCATATGCTGTCGTCATCTTGATTCCTTTTTCTCCCTTGTCCGTATCTTATGTTTCTCAGCATCTTTGTTCTGAGCACGGGTGACTATTGGGCCACCACGGCGGCCTGCGCCGGTTTGGGTGCGTCGGCCGCGGTGGGGCGAGCCTACAGCTCCGACCCGCGGTTCAATGGGTCAGCGCCGGCGGCAATATTGAGAACGCGGAAGGTGCGACGAGTAGGATGAGCAGGTTGACCAAAGGGGTTGGGATGTGGGACCCGCAGCCGGCGTACGTACACCACAGAAGCCTTGAATGTGCTTGGGACGCAGTATGCCAGGATGGTTTGGATACGGAGAATGTGGTCCGCGGCAGCAACAGCTTTGCACAGCAGTAGGAGCCCCCAGGAAGGTGCAAACGTGTTTAGTATGGGACTGCGGGCGTTGTGTGCGCCCATTCCGAAATGCTTGTTTGGTAATTACGAAACGCACTTTGATGTCACTTACGTATGTTATCTCGTGGGATGCTTTGCTAAATTTCGTATAGCAACAGACTTTGCCTTACTTTACCTTGCCGTACTCCTGATTCCGGGCCTCAGGAGTATCCCTCCCAGGCGCTGATCTATCGTACCGCCAGCAGCTCTTCCCCTTCCGGAACGCCGCCCGCATCTGGGGCGGCCCCTGGAGCGGCTACAGCCAGCTCCCAGGACAGCGGGGACGTGCCCCCGTCCTTCGAGCGCCGCACTTCGGACGATCTGCCCGGGGACTGGCAGCTGCTGCACGAGGAATACGGACTCAATCAGTTTGCGGCTGTGCTGTGGACGACGGAAGGGGGCGAACCTGTGGGGGTGTTGTGTATGGCAGCGAAAAGTGCGTTTGGCCGTATCTTGGATGTCAATTGGGGACCGGGGATGGACCGGGATGGACGGGAGGGTGCTGGCGCGGGAGAGTTCAGGACCCTTGGCGAGGTTGTGCATGACCCTGGCTGGGCTGAGCGTGGATTTTGGAGAATGGAGCATGACGCTGGTTTTACTTGGTGGGCTGAATAGGAGTGGCGAGGTTGGTTCCGCATCGGTCCTTAATAGCGGGCTCATTAGTGGCGGGCTCGCTGTGTCACTTATGTCCTCAAGGTTCGGACAGGCTCTTTTGCCGGGCCCCACTCTTTGCCTCAAATTATGTTTCCCTGCCTTTTCCGCGCGGCCTTCCAGGCCCCGTACGGCCTGCGGCCTGGACTCCCAAGGCGCTTCATTCGGCTGTGGGCCTTATGTCCCCACACATCCGGCGAGCCCAGACGGTTTTGGCCTCCTCCGCGCTGTCCCAGCTGCACGCCGCCGCCACCTTCAGCGACCTGGTCAACGCGGTGGCGGAGGCGGCGGTGGACGTTGCGGCGGCGGTGGCGTACGTGCGAGGACAGAGCAGGGTTGCATTCATTGGAGAGGTACGCGGGAGGGAGAAGCTCTTTCTCCGTATCGGTTCGAGTCTTTTTCGTGCCCTGCGTCGAAGCCCTTATTCCGCAACAAACTCTTTTATACAGCCCGCTAGTCGTGCTTTGTGGTGCTTAACGAAGAATTGCCACAAGTACGTTGTATCGCAACTTGACTCGAACGTGTGCCTATCCGTGGATGAATGTCCTATGCGATAATTCCTGCATATCTTTCGATGGTTGGGCTTCATTATCGTTTGCCCCACGTGAGGTTTCCTTCCGCTTTCCTGAACTGGAAGACATTGATGTGATCCTAGCGTATGCTCATACGTCCTGTCCTGCACCTATATTGCCCGCAGAACATGGCCGCAGCCGCCATCTTCCAGCAGCGGCAGCAGCAACCCCCCGAGGGCGACCCTCTTGCCTCTGTGCCGCTGCTTAAGGTGCGGCGCAGCAGCTGCGACTTCGTGATGATGCCCACCGCGTTGCGTAAGTCCGCCACCACCACCACCTTTGGACGCATCTCTATGGATGGAATCACAACGGCGCCGGCGGAGGGGGAACGCGGCCCCACAACAACAGGTGTGCGGGCGCTAATAGGTGCCGTGATGGGGACACGGGTGAAGACGGTGATGGAGACGGCAACTTGAGAGTAATAGCATTCAGTGGATATGCGCCACTCGGCAGTGGTACGCGTCTGCCTTCATGTGCGAGTTGCTTCCGTAACCTTGCCATCGGCGTTCAGCCTTGAGCCTCCAGTGTGTGCACACGAAGTTTACACCAGATACTCCGGCTGGGGTGCTTTTAATGACCTGCTATAAATATACGTTCTATGATTGTATGATTGTCAATAATCCCACCATCGCAGTGACCGTGTGGTGACCGCAGCGCACAGTGAGATTGCAAAAGAATCATTTCCCACCAGTCCGTCGGGACGTTGCTACGGCGCTACGGACTCTTGCAACCCGGCTCGTCCCCCGCTGCAACTGAACCCACCCACGTTCTCCCTATTTGCCGACTGCGCAGACGGCCTGAAGCGCGAGTCCTGGAACCCGCGCCACGGCAGCGCCACTAATATCCAATCCCACGCCTACAACTACAACGCCTCCTTCACGCTGTCGTTCCCTAAGGTGATGGTGATGCTACCGACACAGCCTTGCGCTGGGCATTCGCGTCCTGCCTCATGCGAGAGGCGCGCCTGTTGGAAGCAAGGAAGAGCGAAAGAGAAAGTGGGGTTCCATATGCCGGGCTGCACAATGGAACGTATCATCTTGCGCTCATTCGACAATTAAGCTTCCCTTTCTCTTCGTTCCTATTTCTTCGTCGCCATTCATTTGCACCCAGCGCCCTGACGCCTGGGAAGATCAGTCCTAGTCTTTCCGGGCTGTGCCCCCTTCCTTGCCGCCACGACTGAGTAACCAACCCTTCGCGCCGCATCCCTACCCCTATTCATGCTCTTGGAAACGTGTTATTGTAGGTCGTAATAATATTGTAACGTGTTGTTGTGCAATGCGGTGGCACACTGTCCGTTCCGCGCCTCAGGGGTCTCCCTGCAAGGGCCACACGTTAATGCTGCACCGCACCCTGCTGGACGAGGCCCTTTCCAAGCAGGCGGCTGGGCTGTGCATCGACGACTGCCAGGCGTACACGGTGGTGAGCGATCTTGGTCTTGGGAGCCGAACGAGGATGTTGTTACGAACTTTCGTGATTGGCGGCTGGTAGACAGATTGCTAGGATGGGTGCGATGCGAGGTGGCAACTTCAGTGATCGGCTCGGAAATAATATTATTAGTGTCTGGAGGCCAGTGAGTGGAGTGCGAGAGGATCGGAAATGTGTACTTGTGAATGTGGGTGTGCGTGTGAGCCGACGTGCGCCGTGATGGACGACGGTTCTCCTGTCGTTCACGCGCGCCTCCAACGTCCCTTACTGCCTGAGACATTTTCCCGTGACGCCTCCTCCCCCTCGTCGTCTTCTTGGCGGTGCGCTCAGAGCATGAAGGCGTATCCCCGCGACCTGGTCCTTTCCCGCGGTGCCGTCATGCCGCTGTCCCTGGCCCTGGCCACCACGAGCGAGGAAACCAGGCCGCGGATGGCGCTGTACGTCACATACGGCATCAGCCTGCCGCGGCCTCTGCTGCAGGCTGTAGTGCAGGAGCTGCAACAGCTGCTGCAGGTGCGGAGCAGGGCGTTGGGAAGCTGCCGACTAGCAATTAGGACTTGGGGGCGCGGAAGGGTGCCGAGAAGGGTTCAGTGCGCGGGCCTCCGCGGTGCGGAGGAGGTCAAATCGCTGGTGGGTTATCTGGTTAGGTGCTGCACCCCCAATTTAGGCGGTTGTTGCTGCTGCGGGTACTTGGTCCCGACAGGCACACGACACGTTACAATGGACCTTTGGCGGGTTATAAGCGGCACTAAGAAGGTCATAGAACAGTGTATACGGGAAGCTCCTGCGCACCACCATGCCGCTCATCCATGCTCACCAATTACACTGTCGTGCAAGGGGCGTATCAGGGGAAAGGCTCGAAAGGAGAACTTCTTTGCATCCCCCTCTTAGGATTCCCCGCCACATGAACCCTACCTACTTTGGTACGCTAGTGGTCCGTACGTCTGTCCAGGTCGCGTCCTGGTCACACCCAGGCTTTCTGGAGTGCCAGCACAGGCTGGTACTTCACCCCTGAAGTCCTCGCTTGGTGGTCCTGCAGGCGGTTCTGCCCATCATCGCAGCCAAGCTCAGCGGCGCCGTACGACCCGAGTATGAGTACTTGGTTTCGCAGCTTCAGGTATTTGTTAGGGTTTACTGTCCAAGGCATCACGTAGGCCGGTTTACGGGAGGGGGCCTGGTGTTGGATGTCCCTGCGGGCTGGCTTAGCTTGGGGCTGATGTCCAGTGATATCCAGGTTAAGTTTTTTGTTAAGATGAGGGGGACGGCTTATGGGATGCCAAGGTGATCTATGAACAATTGCGTGCGCTGTTGGCGAATGCGTTATGCAACACTGCTTCATGGGGTTAATAGTGGTCGAAAAGGCGATGTGTACTGGAGGCAAATCGCATGGAGTCATGGAGGCGAATGCTCCCTTATATCATCGATGCTCACCCACCCATTCATCCATCCATGTATTCATCCTCAGTTTATCCGTTTGGCTCTGGAGTGGGTTGGTGACACGACGGCCCAAACATACCGTTCCCCTTTGCTTTCCCTGTGCCACCAGGAAGCTACACAGCGCCGCGGAAAGCCTTCAGCTCCACAGACCTCTGTTTGCACCACCATGCCGTCCGCTGACCCCCTTGATGACCGGTCTGATGGAGGCGGTCCCGAGGAGCAACGCGCGTTGTCCTTCACCCTGCCTGGCGACGCGGCGCCTCCCGCGCTGCCGTCGTTAACACCGAGCCTCAGGGCAGGTTGCGGTGGCGGCGATCGACCCTCACCTTCATGCGCCCCAACCACACCGACGGGATTGGCGCAAGCCCATTTTCCGCGTCTCTGCGGGACTCAAATGCCTGTCTTGAGGCCGGCGTCAACGACAGTGACAGGCGCACCACCGTTGTTCAGCCTGGCCCAACTTACTGGCGGCGGCAGCGTTCGGCCGACTGCGCCATCGAACGCAACGGCTGCCGAAGCCGATAGCACTGCGGGAGGTGGCACTCTGGGCTCCAGGGAGCCGCTGGAGGGTGATATCGATTTGGATTACCCAGCGCGGCGGGGCTCCGGAGCCCAGGCTTTGAGCATGCTCACCGAGACGAGCACGCGAGCGCAGTCGGCATCAGAGGGCGCCTCCGCACACGCGCATAGGCTGCTATCAGGTCTGGCCACCCGAAGTGTATCCTTCCATTTGGAGGCCGCGCAGGTTCCCCGAGGTGCGGTGGGAGAAAGAGGAATGGACCATGAGGGTGTTTCTTAGGGAGGGGGGCTCCTAAGTGGGAGCCGTAAGTCGAAGGGGGCATGGAGTAGATAGGGCTGGAGTCAACAGACGCGATGCCGGACACGCCTTCCAACCCTGGCATGTCCGCTGGGCATGCATATCCATCTTACATACCCACGGCTCCTATGCCGCGCCCTTCAGGTGTTTCCTCGTTCCGTCCATGCTCTGTTGGAGCACACATCTTTTCGCTTCCACCTCCCTGGCTTCTTCCCTCGCCCTCGCCCCCTCAACCGCAGGTGCCTCCAAACTGGCCCCCATCATCGCCTCCATGCATGACCGGCTCAAGGCGGCACAGGCCGTGCAAATGACCATATCGGGCCGCTCGGAGGCGCGGCAGCAGGACCTACAGAGTATTAAACTGCTGCAGGAGATTGGGCAGGGAGGTGTGTGGGGGACGAGTGGGTGGGAGTGCCTTGCGCGGCGTTTGCGTGCTCTGCCGAGCAAACTCGGCCGCGAGGATTTGTGTGAGTGTGTGACGATTGCCTAGATGACTGAACAAAATACACGCGAGTGATTAATTGCTCAGTCGGACTGCATCTTTGCGTTCTACCTACCCAGCATACTACAACAGACAGGATGGCCGGCAGCAAGCTGTTGTTAGCGAGCAAGCTGGCAGTCTAAGCAACACGCGCACAAAGCCGTTTGTCCTGTCCTGGGTGCCGATGCGGATGTGGAGCTGTTCACATTTTGCTGTCGAATGTGGTTGCGACTGGTAGTTGTAACCGCGGCGCTGAAGGAACCGAAATATCGGACTTGCAGCAAGGCACGGCACTCAGAAGAGCTTATCATGTTGCTGCATCTCTTGCTTCTTTGGAGAGGACTGAGTAGAAATTCACCTAATCCGAACCTCTGTCCCTGCACCCTGCCGCGCTGCTGTATCTTGTCCCCCTTTATGCCCACAGGATACGGCACAGTGTACAGGTGAATTAAGGGGCTGGCTGAAAGGGTGGGGAAGGTGGAAGGGCGGGGTTCGGAAATAAAGGACATGTCAGCAAGGCAGCTCAGGTTGTGTCTCGCCTTGTCCTGCCGCGTTGGGCCCCGCCAGGCCTCGTTGGGACTGGAATGATGTAGAGCTACGGAAGCACAAGACCTAAAACCCCAATCTCTAAGTTGAGGATCCCAACTAAAACCATCGTTTGCAACGTGACCCTTGCCACCGCCTTGGCGGCCCCCGCCTACGTGGCGAACCCACATAATCCGTGCCACCTGGGACAATGCTCACCCGCGCAGGGGCACCTTCCATGGCACCGAGGTGGCTGTGAAGATTATCAAGCAGTCCCGCCTGGCCGGTGTGCATAGCTCCTCCAACCTGCTGGCCTCAAGCCACGGGCTGGGGCTGCACAAACAGAACCTGCACGACGCAATTGAGCTCGTGGCCTCGGTGTCCATGAGCCACATCAACATTGTGCAGGTGCGGAATGGCCTCATGTGCGATGCATGTTGATCCCGATTATCCCACGTCGTGCTGCCAATCAAGATCTGCAAGCATGCAAGCTTCTGCCCCTTCCATGCCCTGCCCGGCCAATGAAGCCCAAAACCCCTCTTTCGCCATGGTTGTCCTTGCTGTCGTGCCGTGCTCCGTATCCACTGCTGGTGGTGGTGATGGTGGTGGTGGTGCTAATGGGGTGCTGTGCGGGACGCCGACCTCCCGTCCACAAATCCACGGCTGCAGGTCCCCGCCTACTTCATGGATGTCAGGTAAGGAGAAGGATGCTGAGGGCCGATGAGGAGGGTGACAGCGGTTGAAGGGGAGGGGGAGGGGATGTGTGGTGAACAGTGTACTTCAGCCACAGTCTTAGACCAAGTTAAAATAGGTTTTGTGGGGGCTGCGTAAGGAGGCCTTGCTTGGCCCAGTTGTCTGTTTGGTTGTTAGGCCCTGCTAGCATTTGACGCCTTTGGCTTGTCCAAGTATTGTTTGTGGCAGTCTCGTATCCTTAGGTTTTGAGCCGTGTTCCTCAGCTCTTGTCGTGTTTCTGAGTTTTGCGCGTTCCCCCCTCCAGCCCCGTACCGTTGGTTGCCTGTGCTTTAGTTATTGGTTGGAGGAGCTTCGGTGTGGCGTGGTCCAGGCCGATTCGGCTGCATGTCGCGGGTGTTTGATGCTGGGCGCCCGTAGACTCGGGGCCTCGCGGCTCCCAAGGTCGCCGGCCCTCGTCCGGGTGTGTTAGTCGCGCAGGAGGGGGCCATCGCCAAGCCCCAACTCCAGTTAGCATCCCCATGTTTGTAACGTGTGTCTAGATGCCTCCCCTTTTTCCAGCGCTTTTGAGCCTGGCGCGGCGGACTAGAAGACACGGTTTAGGCGATGAACTAGAGGTGGCATGAAGGCTCCGGTAGCGGGGCGCATTTGACCCTTAAGACCGGGTGGGTGCAGACAGCCATGTTTCTTGTGAGACCCCTGTGTCCCTTGAGCATCCATCTGACCCGCCCACCTCGGCCAGGTTGGAGAGGCCTGATGATGCATCCCTGGAGTCTGCGGATGTGCCAACGGAGTCCCGACCCTTCAGGCTGAGGCACTCGCCCTCACTGATGGAGTCACCTAAAGCGGGACAGGATTTGTACGGTAAGCGGGAACATCGACGGAACGGGCACCCTACCCTAAATATGCCCGCCACAGTGCTCCAAAGCAGTGCCTCCGCTTGTACCAGCGCCAGCTTCCCACTGGCCACTGGCCACTGATAGTCTCACACTGACACGATATCACAGCATGTAATTTTCCTGTTTGTTCTTATTTGTCCTCCGCATATTTATATTTCCCTTTCATTTTGCTTTCGCTTTGTAACTTGGGAGGCTGATGGAAACGTGCATCCCGTCACACTCATTCGTATCAGCCCTCCGCCGTCCTGTCCCATGGCAAGGTTATACACATCTCATGCGGCGCATCGGCACCCCCGCTTGACCGCACGTGCTGCGCTGTCCTTGTTCTGCGCATTGCTTAGTTCGCATACAGCCGTTACCCTGTTGCCCCGTTACTGGACCTCCTTGCGAACTCGCACTCGACGGACACTCCATCCCGCAAAACCAACCCTCCTGACGAAACGCAACTTTCAATTACCCGACGGCAGGCGAGGGAGCAATGGCGCTCGTGCTGGAATACTGTAAGTCGGGTCGGCCCCAGGTGCAGCAGGGGAGCAATGCCCCGTGGGGGAGGTGAAGCAGGGCGGAGGATCAGGGCAGTTAACGGTTATATATAACTGTTTATACAAAAAATATAATATGCCTCCGCCCGTATTAGCCTTATTCTATTAGGAGGCTTGGGGCCTGGGGTCTTGGCCCGGCTGGCGAAGTGAGTTGAACAAGTGGGGCTGCGGGACAGGGAGGCAGGCAGGGGATGATGGAATTTTGGGGTACTTCTTCGCTGGTAAGGGGCAGCGGTGGCTAGTACGTGTGCTATGGGTGACATTCTGACAAGTATTTGGATATTGACATCCAGTTATCCGTCGCAGCTAGGGACCAGGCCGTTTGTGTATCGCAGCCAGGACCCGGGATTAAGAGACGACCCCATTACCAGGGGCTTCAACACCGTGTCAACTGTTCAAAATGGCCCACTCGTCATCGGCATTTCCGAGTTTGCTACTATGCCCCTCCCTTGGCGGCAGGGACCGCCGGGGATTTTCCAAACTATGTCTTTTACCTGGCTGCCCGCTCTGTCCCATCCCTGCGTGCACGCAGGCGATTGCGGCAGCCTATGCGACGCCATTCTCAACCGCAAATTCATCGAAAGGGTCACACCGAGTAAGTGGTGGTGTAAGCGGGCGGGGGAAGGACGGGAAGGAAGAGGCGCGCAGATTATATGCTAGACAATCAGGAGCAGCGGAGACATGCATGACGTGTCCTAAGCACCTGAACTACGCATAATTTAGCAAAACACCATCTGGCCAACATCTCTCTGGCTTGCCCCGCGTTACCACTTATTCGCCAATAACCGCCTGGCTAATTACCGCCTGGCCAGGCAGCATGTGGACAGAGCTGGCATACCGCAAATACTGGAGGTTTGATAACTGCCCACGGACCCTTCAGGAGCGCCACTATGCCAAGCTGCCGGCAGCTTTCGTACCGCACCCCATGAAAAGACTTTTGCATGGAAATAGTATAATGCCACGTGGACCCGTCTGTGGTGTCCATGCGGAGGACATGCAGCGGCCCCCATCATCCAATCATGTATTTGCTTTGAATCGCAGTTGAATCTCTGTTGCCGGCCGTACCCTATGGCTAGATCGTACAATTAGTCGTATACGACACAGCCTAGGAAGACAAGTACTCGTGTGCAGATGCTGTTTGATTTTGTGTTTTTTAGCAGCATTTCCATTTTCCTGTTGCTGCAGAGAAACCTCCTCCAGGAAACGGCGCCAGTGGCTCCAGCGGCAGCGCACCGGCTCCGCCCAAGACGTACCTCGCCGTTAATATGAGGGTGAGACGAAGCGGAGAATGTAGGACTCTGACGGGCTGGAGAGGGAAAGAAACCGCCCGGGGTCAGCGCAGGGGCTCTTAAGGGGTGAGGACAACAAGGTTGTCTGTCCCAAGGTGCCAAGGGTATGGGGAAACACGCGTGAGGAGCCCTTCCGTTCAGCTAGATCCAGCGGCTGGACTTGGCGCGAAAGTAAATAGCGGTGGATGGAGGCTCCGTTGAGGCCTGACTCATACACTCTGCCTGACCCACCTCGACCCACCAGCAGTGGCCGCTGTCAGCATTTCCATGATCTGCTGCATGCTTTAAAGTCGATTTGCGTCGAGGCGCCGGCCAATGTTTTAGTTTCTGCATGTTGCAGATAAATTGCCGCTTCTGCCCCTCTTGTTAACCATCCCAACAGTCCGTCTATGCGACACTCTTGGAGATCGCTCTGGCCCTGCGTCACATGCACTCTCTGGCCCTGGTCCACTGCGACCTGAAGCCCCAGAACGTGTTGCTGAAGAGCTCCCCCAGGGACCCGCGGGGCTTCACCTCCAAGCTCTCCGACTTCGGGCTGGCCAAGATGATGGCGCACGACGACGAGGGGCAGCTGGTCATTGACGAGGCAGTGGCGAGCGGGTAGGGTTGTGACAGGGTGCGGCTGGCGAGAGGGGGAATCCTGGACATGGGGTGCAGCCCACGAGGGAGAGGGAGAAGGTTCAGGTCGGTCGGCAGTTTGAGTTGCGACCTTCGGGGCCCAATACGTCTCCAGATCATACGTACATGGCAGTCGCATGGCATGTTTCGTCCGATGTTTGATTTCTCACTGGTGATATACGGCTGTGCTGCTGCAATCCACCTGCAGGACCATCACCCACGTGGCACCCGAGGTGTTGCTGGGTAAGAGCCAGACAGAGCCGGGGACGAGGGGAGGGGAGTTGGCCATAGATACACCCGCAATCGGCTGGATATTGAATGGGATGGAATCTGGATTGAGGTCACGCGTTTTCGGCCGCAATAGTCTGGGTGCTTGCAATCGGGTGAGCTACCCTGGGGCCCATTGGCGTGTCACCTTGCACTCACCGGCTGTGCGCTGTAAGTCTGTCACTGTCACCATGTCGCTGTCTGCTCCCCATCTCCGGGTTATGAATTGCCGCCGTGCCGTATCGCGTATTATCGTGTCGTGACACAGGTCAAAGGGCACTGGGAGCTGCTGTGGACATATACGGTGAGCGAGAAGAGCGACAGGAAAGAGAAATACGCGCGCGGAGTGCGACACGATTTGTGTTGTGTGTGACACGATTTGATTCTTGGGCAGCGTTCTGCCCATGTGGGATTTATCAGCATGACGTCCCAACCCGTCATGGACGTCCCTATCAAAGGAAAAGATGACCTGCGCTGCAGAGGAGGCGGCCGGGGAAGAGCTCTTAAGCGGGTCCGTAGCTAGTTTGCAAAACCCACGGGACATGCCTACAAGAAGCTCTTCCTTCCACAGCATCGCACATGAGGCAATGCGGGCTTGCCGAGTTGAAAAGTAAAGTTTTCATTTGCGTGCGCGGCGGAGTGACGCATGCTCGGCGGAGTGACGCATGCTCCCAGCTCTATTTCCCAGCTTGATTGTTGGCTATGCGCCCATCGCCCCGGTCGCCTGTTCTAATGCGTCCCCTATGCCGCCCCCGCGTTGTATCATGTTCGGCATGATGGACGTCCTTTTTCGGGTGGAGCAGCTTTCGGCATCCTCATGTACCAAGTGAGTCGATGGTGCGGTATAAAGGAGGGGCGGTCAGATTGGTGCGTGGAGATTGCACATCACCGTCGTGTGCGTATGGGTGCACAGCTTCGCGACTGCGTGGATGTGTGAACATAAGCGTCATGGTCTGCTGCATTTCATCACGCAATCCTGGTCGGTGCTGGCGGGCCAAAGATACCACGGGCTGACTGGGCGGCGTGTGTGAACGTGAAGGCCGTGGGATTCGGGAAGATGAAGCCGCCTGCGAGGGCGCCCCGCACCGAGAAATCCGCCCAGTCCATGATGGATCGTACATATATCCCAATTTGCCGCAACATGCCTTCCTGTGAATGCGCTGACAAATCATCCAGAAGTATCCCTACTCGTAACTTACTCATTCGCCTTCGTCGTCATCTTCGCGTACTCATGCCACAGTTGTTGTGCGGTGTCAAGGTGTACGATAAGATGAAGTCGGCCTCAGTCATTGCCAACGCCGTGGCGCACCGCTTCATGCGGCCCAAGATGCCACCCTGGGTGCCATCAAGCTACAGGTGGGTAGGCGTGCATTACTGGAGAGAGAGTGCATGCGATATATTGTCGGCCGAATCCGTGGAATATCTCACGGCGGTCAACGGCTCCTTAAGACCCCCTTGATGCTGAACGCCTCCTGTGCTGCGACGGGAAGGATCGAAAATCCGATTAAGGAGAGCTAAGCAGAAGTCGGGGGTAGATGAATAAAGAACCAGGCAAATGGGAACATTGGCGAATTTGAAAAGACCGCGATATTGATATCTGGCGGCTGCATAATCGGTTGCTGTTACGCACTGACCACATCAATGCTGGGCTAATGACTACCGGACTGGCTGCAAAACGGAGCGGGGACGGTTGGGTATCCCGGCCACGAGAGCCTACACAACTATGCTGTGCGTGCGTGCAAGTCCACAAAGCGCGATACACCGGCGAAGGAAAAGACATGAACGGATTCTTAGTACGGATTCCGTGTCCTAGCACCCAAAGAGGGAAGACGCGAAAACGAAGCGAGCGGCACGGAGATATTTGAGGGCAAAAATGTAGATCGAAGGAGGCGCCGCCGTGCCGCACGTGGATGCATACGCCAGGAAAAGGGGACGCCAGAAGGTATGATGACATAAACAGGTCCCAGATTGGTGTGTATTGTGAACGGCGCGTGGTCGGGGGTCCCGGCGTATCCGCCACGCATCTCACGTTTAGCCACATCCTCCGGAACTTAACCTCCCATGTGCCGTACAGATCTCTGGCTGAATCGTGCTGGGCCCACGAGCCGTCCGCTCGTCCTACCGCCGACGAGCTTGTACGGCACCTGGAGCAAGCCATTGAATCGAAGCGTACGGGCGGCAGCAGCAGTAAGCGCGCGCAGTCGTTGCAACAGCAGCCGCAGCCACAGCAGCAGTAGCAACAGCGAGCAGCAGCCGCTTACAGCTTCTTTCAGCAGCCGAAGTGTTAGGCGGCACCGCCCATTCGCAACGCCTACTGTTGCACCCACCCAAATTTGTGCGAGATATCATACTGCTGGGTATTTTCTCCCTGTTCTCGGTGCTTAGTATTTCGCTAATCGTCATTGGTGTGCGTCGGCGCGCCATGTCAGTTGGGTTTGCTTGTATTGGCTTATCCTTTTATGCGATTAACACCGCAGCAATTTATTCTTAAATTCTGGTACTTGCTGGGGGGTTCATGTGAGTGCAAGTGATGATATCTCGCCATATTTTTGCGTGTGCCTTTCCCCCATTGTGGGTGTATGCGCCACAGAAAATACAACCCAACCCGCTTAGCGTCCCTCGTGTCTTACAACCCTTCCTCACCTCGCCTCGATCATTTCTGCCCATGTGTTCGGGGTCCGCATTCGGAATGAAAATTGAAACAAACCGACCTTAACTGAATGAGCGCCATTGCACATCCAGAAGTGGATTGCGCTAGACGTCCGTTAGTATCGCAGGTAGTATGGATACTGCAGCACCGCTGCGGTTGCGTATTCTGTCGCTCTCGTTACCTGACAAGTAGGAGAGAAGTAGAAGGCGCGTGGTGAGGTTGGGGGGATGAGTGGCGCGGCTATGGCGGCTTTGTTTGCTACTTTCATGCTTTGCTACCGCCATCACTACCGTTATCGCATGCTCGGCCATCCGATCTTGCGGCCGTATCACGACACGCCTGACGCTCTATCTCTGCCGATCATGAGCGCCGGCGTAAATTATGTCATGGGGCCATTTTGGTCACCCCTTTCATTTCGCGGCCCGGCCTGGAGGCGGCAACAACAAATTTTCGCGACTTGAAGGCATCCGCAGGGTGCAAGCATGAGGAAGGACATGAGGAGGACAGGTGGCCGCATCTGGAGTTGGTTAAAGCTGGTTGAAGAAGTCAGCACTTTATGGGTATCCACCGGCGGGTGAGGTAATAATTTTTTTGTTATGTGGACGCTCCGCCGGAGCGGCCGCAGGCTAATGCGCTTGCGGTTGCGTTGAGTCTGCAGCGATGGGAACGCCATGTCGCCACCCACGCCAGTGGCCACGGCCCCGCGGGGAACCGCCCTTCGTGGCGCACGCATGTCGGCAATAATCCGCCGCTGAAACCCCAAGGGTGTCAACGTACCTAAATATTGGAATATTGGTTGTATTTAATCGCTTCTGAGGTTGATGGCATCCACAGCAGCACGCAGGTCGCCAAAGATAATAAGAGAACGGGTGCAGCGAAGCCGTCCTGCAATGCTGCTGGCTGCTGGCAGCTGGCTGCTGCTGAAGACACCAGTCGCTCATGGCGGATTATGTCGCCAGGCAAAGTGGTCGCTATTATTTCACTTCGTAGGGTCGAGATAATATGTCTCAATACCATTAATTGGTATGCGGTACAAAAGTGGCTCGGTATATGTACGGGGCCAGACAGCTTCACATGCGCGCATCAGTGTGCAATAAACGTATTCACCACATAGTGGGGTACATGTCTATTGATGCCTTTAATACAGAGGGTCCATGTGCCAATAAAGCGCGGATTGATTAGTCGGTAAAGGGGTCGGTCGTTCAGATGGAGGCCGTTTGGCTTGGAGGAAACCCCTCGTGCCGCCGCAGAGCGTGTGTGTGCATCTTTTGAGACCGAGGTACGTGTATGTGCGTGTATGTGCGTGTATAGGGCCCCGGAATATCAATAACTACCCGAGGAGTGATGGGGGAGGGTTGATGCGCGAGCGAGGAATGAACGACGTTCGCCGATTTGGATCGTCGGGATTTGGGGCATTGGTCATCATTTGTCGTAGCCACCAAGCTCCCAAGCGTTCAGGAAACGCCGAACGTTAATGCTAGTGATGGTGCGATGGTGCGGAGCCAAGGTACTCTCTTGGTTAATGCAGACGGAAATGTGCAACTCTGGTTCAGGGACCCGTCTGAAAGAGAAAACGCGGGACCGGTACAGCATTCGGGAGCGTTGCGGGCATTGAGCACACGCTTTGAACTTCCAGGCAGAAGGTGATTGTGCGGTAGGCGCCTCCCTTGCCGTTGTCGCTGGTAATCATCAAAACACGTATTGCTGAAGAAATAGTGCGATATCGTATGCCGCAAGCACGCGGATTCGTGATCATTCATGCGTACGGAATTTCGGGTGGGCTTAGGTAATCCCTTGTCTTCCTCGTTAGTTGGACCTCTCGGAGAGATCCAACTGGGGGCCACACCGCGTCGCACCGCACGCTACTGGACCAGCATATGGAGGTACCTGTGTTGACATTCTGCAGCGGTAAAGCGTTTTGGGTGCAATATTTTTCTTACCACAGTCCGTTCAAAGGCGACAAGATGTACTGCAAGGGCCACCACTGTCTATCCACGAAAATTCGAGTGTTTCGGTTGTGATTCTACGTTCATTCGCTCATCCAGGTTGTCATGCACCGCCTCGCACATGCATATGTCGTCTGGACGCACGTACCATCGGATTGTTGTTATTGGTTTATATGCGCCAGGATGCGGTGCGGATTCCTGTCGCATGGTGGAACTTGTTGGGCCTGCTTGTCCAGTGGCCCGCCCGCTTAGTTGTCTCCTGTGCGTTATGTGTGTGCAAAACAATTTGGCCCATGCAGCTGCAATGTTTCTACCGGGGGACCGTTAGCTGATGGCACGGACGGATTTTAGGCGCGCTTCCAGATTTCGCAAGAGTATACGGCGCCGGACCCAGGCGTGTTGTACCGCATAAAATGTAGTTTCGGCAACTTCGGTGCTATTACTTAAGGCCGTTGCTTCTGCAGCTATTTGGCTGCTGCTTAATCAACAGTGGTTTGTTTTGTTGTCATTCAGTTTCTACGGTTAAAGTGCAAGCCGAAATTGTAGGTTACGTCCATGCGTTACCGGTGAGCCCTGCCACGTGATGCGGCACAGACCATTCGTAAATCAATCTGAGCAAGATATCCGAGCGGGTCTGCGAATGCTCACTGCGGCGATACACACGCAATCCGTGAGCCTACCCCCATTCCGTAGACCTGCTTATGCGTCCCCGTCCCGCGGGAGCCGCAAGCCGCCACTTGCATTCATCTTTTGTGATATCCTTGTCTAGGTAAAATGTATTGCACTTGTTTTGTGTCGTAGTCGCTAACCTTGAGCTTTATATAAGGCTTTCCTCCCCTGTCGGGCTTCATACCAAACTGCCTGAGTGCCGTGCGCAACCTGTCGGCAACAGATGGCTGCGGTTCGCAAAGGAGTCGTGACATCATTACGCGAATGTCACTTTGCAACGGAGGTGTGAAGTCGGCGGCAGGTGCGCATACGTGCATGACGGGGAAGAACCGGGATGATTTGAAGCACACATACGGTGTGCTTCAAGGCATCAAATTAGTGCTCTCGTAACTGCGCGAATTTGCAAATGTGCATTCCCCCCACGGAAAAGCAAGTAATAAGAGCCGTCGACGCCATCCTGAATTGATTCAGCCTGAGCGTCACACAAGGGACCAGATTGCGCAAATATCGCCGCATGGTGACATTGTTCGGTGCGAAGGGCTTTGGCTGATTCTGCAGCGGTTTTCCCAGTCGTGATGGTGGGGCCAAGGCCTGCCGGCTTCCCGTGGAGGATGGCCGTGCACTGGAGGCGCATGCGGGTCCGGATTCAAAAAATAAATCATAAATGGCACTGAAGCGCAAAATAGGAAATTATTTTGCACTGACGGTCGTGGGTGTGCAAGGGTAGAAGAGCACTCAAAATAAGAAATTATAAATGTGCTGTGCGTTTTCACATCGGTACTGGCAACTTTGAATGCTCATCAAAAGTTGAGGCGGCTGGCCATCGCCGCAAGGCCCACATAGATTGTGGATCCGCATTGGTATATTGTATTCCCGATCGTTAGGTATCATGCGGTGGCGTGTGTTATTCGGCGAAGTAGAGGTCTGATTTTCGAGGCTCGTCCCGCCGTCGAAGGACGCGCATTAACCCTTGCCGAACATCACCCCCGTCCTTGCATTCCGTTCTCTGCCTGCCTCAGGTGCAAATATGCAACCTGCGGAAACCCCCACGGTATCAACAGCGTCGCGATATGCCTTACGCCTCTTTGCAACAACCCAAATAGCACGTTATGTGCGCTATTAATGTGAAAATGTTTATCCGTCGTATAAAAAATGTCCACATCACGCTGCCTTGGGCCTGCGGGCCGAAGCAGAGCCGCTGCGGGTATGTTGAGTGCGTAGAAGGTTCCGTAACTGGCCATCACACATCTTCCGCATTGTCCGCATCTTCGGTTTATCAATTACTGGCTGCCCACCTGGTCGTTGGCGTATGTAAGTAGCATACCTGAAGCTACAAAAATGATGAAAGGTGCGTCACTTTGGAACGTTTCGAAAATGTCAGTTGCCGTCGGTATCGTACAAAGGTCCTTTGAAATTTCACTATGTGTCTATGTCCTTCAACGTATCATAAGTGAAATGTTTCACGCTCTTTGTTACTTGTACGTCCAAAGAGGTCGTGTTAACTGTAGCTTACTTTTAAAAATACCAAGTAGCGGCATCGCCAGTTCGTCAGCTTGCCGACGTCACGTTGTAGGACCAAATATATCTGCCATTTAGCGAGCAAAGTTCTAAGATGAATTTTGGTGGTCCCAAAACGGACACATTAGGAACGAAAGACCAAGACGCTCCTCCTCGGCCCAGCGCAGCGCCGCCACCTTGCCCACGATGCGAGCTTGTCAAGTCACAAGTAAGACAACCGCGATATTTTTAGTTATTGTTTGGAGAACTTAGCTCCTCGAACGGTTTGAAGTGACACGCCGGCACTGAGTGACCCGATGGACCCGTGCAGTGCACCAAGACCATTATCAATTACCAAAAGTCCCATCGCAAGAAGATTGAGGCATTGCGTGCTGAAGTTAAGTCTGCACGGATACAAGTTGAGAGCCTGCAGCGACAGCTTCGGGGCTACAAGGTAGCTTCGCGGCTCGCACCTGCGGTGGCCGCCCTGGCGGTCGCTGGCTGGGTCATCTTGAAGCGTCTCCGAGGTTTAAAACGGGGCGGACCTAAAGGCGAAAGTCCGCCCCAAGACCTGGTTGCCTTCATGCCGCCGCCTTCTGACGGGAGCATTGCTATGTGAGCTGGAGCTAGCGGCATGCCAGCTTCCTTCGGCGTTAGCTCATGCAATGCGCTCTTCCAGCGATATACATAAATATAATTAATCAGTCCCGAAGCCAAGGACCTGCCACGGCGCTCGTCGCCGTCGGGGTGCGGCCCCCCATTTGTGGGGCAACTTTAGTGTGTCCCAAACGGTATGGGATGCTACTCACATGTAATTGTAAACGTAACCGCGAAGTTAGGCAGGTCGTGCAACGCGGCACGAAGGCGGATACGGTAAGAAGCCGTCAAGGACCCCTGTATTGCGCGGAGTATTCGTGCGACAGCATAAGCGCAACAGCTTTTACTGTGCTGGCGGCTGCGGAGACCTCGAGGCAGGTGCTGCTGAGCCAGTACGAGTGCGGGAAGGAGGAGGGGTTGCCTGTCCATAGTGCATCTTTCTGCCTGCATGCCGCTGGGTGTTGGCGCAGGTTCTTAATTCGCTCTTTTTATGTTTTTGAGGTTTACCTGAAAAAGGTTGTTGACAGGCAGGGCGCGATATTGGCGCTGCGATCTCCTGAACGAGGGCGGTGGGTGAGTGTTGGGACAAGGGGATCTGCTTTTCGATGATTTTTGCCATGTGTCCTGAAATGCTGTAGGAACAGGAACTATGGCTGGGTCCTAAAGCGGTGACCATATGCAATGTGTGCGACGTTGGGTCCCTGGAGAGGAGAGTGTCGCACCTTGTTTGCGCTGTAGTTGTGTATGCCCTCCTTCCTAAGGTAATGATTGCCCGTGGACTGGGCCTGAATCGTTGCCGCAAATTACGGCGCCCTTCAGTAACACGTGCTGCCGATTGTAGCGCATTGTAAGTGGACAGCGTACTTCCTTCTGATGCGTGACCGAACGCCCCAACTCCCCGGAAAACTTGCGCCTGATCGGCAAATCCTTGCCTCGCCTTCTTCCCCATTTCGGCCAGTGCAGCGTCTGTTTCTGCGAATATAACATACGGCTCATTGCTGACCCCAAGAGTTCCAGGATGCCTTAAGCTTGACCCTTTTACAAAGGCTAGCGAAGCGTTTACATCGTAGGGTGCATTTGATTAATCCTTTGAGCCCGGATGTCGCGCACCTTCGCTCCTGGTCGCAATTACAGCTGTTTAAATATTGGATATGGCGCCAATCCGCCCCACGATAACCGATCCACCCCAGTCGTGCAATACGGCGCCACATCGTGCGCAGCCTTCACCACCTCTTCAGCTAAGTCCGATGGCCCGACAGGCGCGGGAAGAACCCCGACCAGCAATGTCCAGTGCTCTGTGCGCCCCTACCGTAAGGGGGGCCTCACGGCAACCCTACCATCCCCTGACCTGCTCGTCGGATTTCCCCGTTACACCATCCTGGCGAAAATCTTGGAGGGACTGGTCGGTGATACTGACACCATAGAAACCCTCGTGATGCCCCGGAGACAGCGCCAACTGGAACGCCGACCACCGCTGCTACGGATCGGCACCCACAATGTCCACAGCCTGCTGGGTCGGGGTATAATTCGATTGAGCGGACCACAGCCCGTCTGCGGACCTGGGCATATGAGCACCTTGACATTATTTGTGTACAGGAAACACACGTCGCGGAGCCGCAAACCACGGAAGCCCGCACCCTGCTAAGTCGGAAATCGTGGGCCCTCCATTTGGGCCAATGGGTATGGTGGAGCCCCGCGGTATCCACGGGCAGCGGTGGGGTGGCCATTCTCATTTGCAGCGCCTTATTGACCTCGGGGGCCTTTACCTTCCTGGGAGGACAGCCGCAACCCACCATCGCTATTGACGGGCGCCTGCTGCACCTGTGGGTGTGCTGGGGTGGCCATACATTCACGCTGTTGTCTGCCTAACTACCCAATGAAGACACGCCAGCCCAGCAGACCTTCATCCAGTCCCGCCTCCACCGACTACGGGCGCATCCCGGACTTCAGGTGTGGGCTGCCGACTTCAACTCCATCGCCGTACCCCACATCGACGCCAGTACGGACGTCCAGCTGACGTTGCCACGGCCGCGGTCCTTACAGCCGCCGGCCCAGGCTTGGTGGACTACTGCGGGCATATATGTGGACGAGCAATTCTAGGACCTGCAGCAGGTTAGTGGGTTGGATATGGTGGGCATGTTACGTCGGTGTTCCCAGGCCTTGGCACAAGTGCGCGGGTTTATGCGGTGCCCAGGGGAGGGGTGCTGCTCGTAGATGCTGCTCCTCGAAATGAATGTACGAACTGTTTCAGACGAGATGTTGTGCAAGGGGTTCTCGGGCCTTCGTGCGTGCTGCCGGCATCCATTTTTACCGGCCTCAATGCTCTACATCGTTTCACACTTCTTATGGCACGTATACCGACAGCTTGGATGACCACAGGAGCAGCACAGATCGAGGAACAGGGGTGGTGTTGGCCTCGACAGCGCGGGAGGCATGGGCACATGTTCCGTGGAGCCTTGGATGGCGGGTGGGCGTGGGTACCGTTTCTTTGATAGGGGAGGTCATGTCGCTCTCTGCACGTGTGGATTGCCTATGGCACAGGATGATAGCAGAGACTTGTTTCGGGATTATACGGTGGCATGAACGCAGAGGTACAATTAGTACTGGTGGCTCTATTGGTCGCAATCGCTTGTGGCTTGGGGTTCCACCCAAACATATGTCCGGTGCGGACATATGCTTGGGATGTGGTAGCTTAGCGGCCGTATCTGCGCTGGATGTGGGAAGAAGAGCCATATACCGGGAGGGACGGGGCAGTACCCTGCCCCGGTGCTCCCTTATGTCTTGTCCCTTATGTCCTGCATTGGTAGTCACGAAATTTTGGGCTCATCTTTCATCCTTCGCAGCATTGGGACAAGCCCCAAGAACCTGGGATCAGGTACAACCTAACCACACCTTCATAGCTGTTACTGAAGCAGGTCAGGTATGATGTCGTGTGCCGATTGTTGAGCCTCAGGAAGGATGATTTTATCATTGTTTTCTTCAATTTGTCGGAACCTTGACTGAGGGAGTTTCGACTGATTTTGGGCTCCTTCGACGTACATAGGATAACGTGGTACGTTTCGACCATACGTGCCGATCATGTATATGCTGGTGTTCGTATATAATGGGAGTATAACACGAGGTACCCGTCACTTTGCGAACTTTTTGTGCCTTCATATGGATGAACTGCCGGGTTTCATGGCTGACAGTACCTACGTAGGTTAAAGGGAAACCAAGAGATTGGTTAGGGCTAGTGCTATGCTCGGTATGCTTCCTCCGTTTTACCTGCTGAAGCCCAGAGCTAGTGACGCTGGCATGGCTTGTCGAGTCCGTTAAGAATAAGGCCCCGGCGAGCGCTGGAAGCACACGTAGCCCTTCCGGCTCTGCTGTGAGGATTGCTTGTGCCCATTGAAAGTTGAGGTGGCGTGTGTTATTCGGCGTTAGGTATCATGCGGTGGCGTGTGTTATTCGGCGAAGTAGAGGTCTGATTTTCGAGGCTCGTCCCGCCGTCGAAGGACGCGCATTAACCCTTGCCGAACATCACCCCCGTCCTTGCATTCCGTTCTCTGCCTGCCTCAGGTGCAAATATGCAACCTGCGGAAACCCCCACGGTATCAACAGCGTCGCGATATGCCTTACGCCTCTTTGCAACAACCCAAATAGCACGTTATGTGCGCTATTAATGTGAAATGTTTATCCGTCGTATAAAAAATGTCCACATCACGCTGCCTTGGGCCTGCGGGCCGAATCGGTCACCCGCAAAGCCGCTGCGGGTATGTTGAGTGCGTAGAAGGTTCCGTAACTAGCCATCACACCTGCCGCCCTCGTCAGACCGCAGTCGTTGTCCGGCCAACATTACCACATCTTCGGTTTATCAATTACTGGCTGCCCACCTGGTCGTTGGCGGATGCAAGTAGCATAATTAAAGACACAGAATGATGAAAGGTGCGTCACGCCAGTCTTCAACCTGAGATAGGAATGCACTTATGGAAGAGAAGGTCCCATCGCATATAAAGTTTCGCACCATTCAGCACGTCGCAACTCATGGTACGAACATGGGTACCTTCAGCCTCGTGGTATATAAGCCTTCAAGAATATTTAGCGCTGCGGATCGTCGCCCATATGGCACCACGCTTGGTTTCGTCCGTCTGGCCCCGGTAGAAAGGAGCGAAAACTACACCGGCACCGGCAGCGTCTTGGGCTGGTTCTCCAGCTTCCCGCCGCGGACTACAGCCATTTCGCCGTGCTGCAGTGTCACAAATGACGACTCAGGCAGGCCCCGCTCCTGAACAGCGGCCTGGAGTCTGTCCCAGCCGACGATGGCAAATAGAGCAGGAGGGAACGGAACGGTGTGAGAGGATGGAGGCTAAAACGAGGCTCTCTGAAGCTCTTTTCCCGGACTCGCCGCCAAATGAAAGCACGGCATCATGTCTGCCAGGGAGGCCCAACCGCCTGCTCGATAGCGCCAGTCTCACCAATCACTCGATCCTTGAGTCATGCTAGGTCAGCCGGATACCCGGATATACACCCAGATAAAGAGTTCTGACCACAATATATTGGCAACGACATACATGTGCTCCCCCCGCCCGAGCCGTCAGGTGCAAGAAAACGGTGACTTGCTTACGCATGCAAAGCCGTGGCCAGGCACGGCCCACCCCGGGGTGAATCGATGGAACGACACGATGCACACACCGTAGCGGTACATTACGTCACTGACCTTGCAGGCGGTTCATCCAGCGGCTCATCCGTGAGGCTCCAAGTGGCGGTGTGGATGCCAATGCTGACGGCCGCTCGGACGTCCAACGCAATTTGAAGACCTTCCTCCGGGTTGGTATGTTGAGGTTTCATGAACCACCTGTGGCGGCGAGGGCAGGGCCCCAGCGGCAGCCACACATCTGGGCGATCTGAACGATGCTGGCTACATGAGTGCGCGATATGGCATCATGTCGTGGCAGCAGAAGCGTAAGCACCAAAAGTGCAGCCGAGGGCTATGGCAGTATTCCGAAGGCACTTGGCATACGACGCCGCTTTCGGCGTGCCCCCAATCTCCTCCGGACCTGTCCTCCACACACCCCTTACCTCGGTTCGTAGGCGCCAATGGGGATGGCCGCCAGGTCAATGGGTCCCAGCCGCGCCCCGATCTCCTTGAACACCGGACAGTAGCCCGTGTCCCCCGCAAAGTAGAAGCGCATCGGTGTAGCCGCAACAGGGGCCCTTGCGGCGGTTTTACCGTCAGCAGTAGCAGCTGTCCCTGCTGCAGCCGCAGGTTGGGCCTCCTTGCCGTTGGCAGCTTTATCGGCTTCCGCCTCCTGGCCAGGCTTTGCTGCCGCACTTGGCTGCTGAGAGGTAGCCACCACGTAGCCACCCCACAGCGTACGGAAACGGTCCAGTATGCCTGCGTGCGCGAATCATCGTGTCTGCCTTGCATGCAGGGCATGAGAGCGCAAAAACACATTCTCGGCTTGCGCCAAGATGGTGCACGGTGTGCATTTCGTTGAACACGCGTTGGGCCGTGGTCAGTTGGTCGAAGCAACCATGCGGCGTGCGGCATCAGGCTGGCAGGCAGAGGCCGCTATGCGAGGCCGATGGCAGACCCAGCAGTGGCCGAACACCAGTCCGGTTCACTGCATCCTCACATTCAAGGCCTGGTAGCATAGATTTCTATGTGCCGAGTGCGTTTGCGTCATATGTTCTTGCCTACAACGCCGCCGGTCCTCTCCATGCACGCATA